>JARYHS010013630.1:342083615-342279345 GCA_031002005.1 Vandiemenella viatica
TGCACTACGACGTCGCGGATCAGGGAGTCTGCGTATGAAGCCTTGCACTCTGCGTTTGAGCAAGTGAAGTCGCATTTGCGGCTAAGACCTTGGAGATCCGTCACCCATGACCGGTATGATTGTCCTGGTTGTTTGTGATACTGATGGAACTCAAGGCGGGAGGCCACCACATGGTATCTTTGCGAGTAGTAGCTTGTTAGCAGTGTACACATTTCCTTGAATGTGAGGGCGACTGGATCGGATAATGGGGCCAGTTTCCGCAGGAGGAAGAAAGTGTCGGGTGATGCCCACGACAGAAACAGCGAGCGCTGTAAGGCATCGTCCGTCACCTGGAACGCTGAGAAATGCTGTTTGAGCCGATGCAAATATGTGTCCCAGTCTTCCTTGGCGTCATTAAATGGTGGAAACGCTGGAGGCCGGATGTGCGAATTTTCCTGGGTCTGGACTGATTTAGCCTCCTGTGCTAACATTTTCTCGAGTATTACTTGGAGCGTTTGCTGTAGCACCGCTGTCTGCTGTTGTTGTTGCTCCAGAATGTGAGTCACGACATCCATGATGCCTGCTGATAACCTTTTTCCTCGTTTCCAATTGCTATGTCCTTACGACGGCCGAACATCACACGTCAGAAGGCGGTCCACGGAGACGGTCACGAGCAACCCGAACAAGTCCCAGGAGCAGGCCGAAACGTAATCCAAAAAACGCGCACGGGCAGAGTCCAGCGTGAGGTTCACAGAGTCCGAAGAGAGTACCAAAACGTAGCCAAGAACGAGCACTGTCTGAAGTCCGATAGGAAATTAGCAGTAAGAGAGAATACCGAAAGCGCAGTGAACACTGAACTGAGGAGTGGAGCTGCGCGGGCTTTATTTATATGCGCGGCAGGTCGACTCTGATTGGCCATGGCGGAAAACTATGATGTGGTGGCGCTGGTTGCTCCGATGCCAGCGCTGTCTATATGAAGTCGATATCCATGCCTTCTGCCGGGCATGCGGCGATGTCGGGATGGGATACCAGAGTAACAATGATGCAAAATATTAAGTGAAATTAACTTCCAGATGAGGACAGAGTTAATTTCGGATGAAGCTGTGAGAGAGAAGTACTCTTTAAGACATTGTTGGAGAAGAACAAGAAGTGATGGAATTTGAATAACTAATTGGATTCTGTAATGAGACTGAACCTGATCAGAGATTGTACAAGCCCAAGATTAATGAGTGGATTGTAGCACAATTTCATACTAATAAGAGAGTTCTTCATTTCGTTGGACAAATTACTAACATTATAGTTGTGTAATCATAGGTTTTCCCGACGGATCTGATGTTTGAAGATCTCTCGGGCGTGCAGCCGGGTCATTTGGTCGTAGATGTACGAATTTTCGATTGTGTAACGTGCCATCGAAAATTCATACATCTACGACCAAATGACCCGGCTGCACGCCCGAGAGATCTTCAAACAACATTATAGTTGGTGATCTAGATGTCAAATTCACGAGAATGAAAGAATAAATAGGAAATAAAAGTTTTTTTTTTTTTGTTGGAAGAACCAGATGTTTATTCAGTGAAAAAGAAGGAAAAATTTGGAGACTAATCCAGGATGAAGGGGTCAATATACTTTTCACTCATCTTTCAATCATTCCAATATTCAATAATCATGACTAAAGAGACAATGAAAATACCTTTAGGCCTACACAGAAATTGTAGCTAAATACGATAATAATGCAAAGAAATGGATTAATAGTAGAGCAATAGTGTAAACTGTTATGGAAATTGATATGTTAAGGATGAAGCTTTTACATTCTAGTCTATTTTAATATAGTTTTGTCATAAATAATAGGAAAGTAAGTTTAGTTGAATTTATATGTACCTTCATATTAAATTTTTGTGTTGATTTGTTTTATTAAAGTCATTGTTTAATACATTTTTCATCTAATTATTTTAAGTTATTCTCCCTTAGCTTGTGGATGTCTCAAACAATCCACTGTAGCTTTACACTATTGCAGACAAAGTAATAAAACTGACTATACATTAGACTCTGGGCTGTTCCACTATAGCATCCTCACATTTTCTTTATTAATAGCATCTGAGATATTAGGTTGTATCAGCCCCTTTTGTGTATAATATTAGCCATGTCACAAAGAGCTAATATGATAGTTTTAATTTTTTTTTCTGATTAAAGCAACAAATTATATTATCTTAAGTATCTTAAATATTTAAAGGAACATCTCTGAATTTTTTAAGTTTGTTTCTGATGGTAATGGAGTTATAGTGAAAGGTTTGAATGTTTGTATCATATTAGCCTTGGTTGACCCTATATCTACATTTTAACAGTAGATCTTTATTTTGATCTGATACCGTACTGGCAACACATCACTTTTTTTTAAATTGAAATTAATGAGATGGATTTTCTTTTAAACCATTCATAGCAAAATTTCTTCAGTTGATACAAAGTTGAAAATACGGTATTACTATTATTACACTGATTTTGATTTGTATCTTATGAATATAGGGTAGATGGATGCTAGGTTTGAAATAATATTGTCAAGTAAACCCTCCTTAAAGATATATTTATAAATTTCTTCTTGAATGAATGTTAACAAAATTTGCTTTGTTTCAGGAATTGAATGGTCAAACTTCAGCCATGCGTCCAAAAGTAAGTTCTGTTCGGAAGTCTGTGAACAGTGAAGCTAGACCACCTGGATCTCCTGGTGTTATCACCAGGTCACAACTGAGGCAACTAGCCAACAACAAAAATGTGCCAGAAGAATATCGAGATGTTGTGGAAGTTATGTCAACACCTAAGAGAAATCAGAAACATGATAGTGTTATAGGAGTCACGAAGAAACAATCATCTCAACGAAAATCCGTTAATCGGAAAGAAGAAAATACTCCTCCTTCCAGAAGGCGAAGATCATCGTTATCTAGCAACAGTGAAAACATTGCTGACAAATCAAATGAAGTTACAACTACTGCAAATATGACTTCAAATGAAAATATTTGTTCTGAGGAACAATGTGATATAAATGCACATTTAGAAAATTCTGCATCAAATGATCATAAGATTGCTCCAAATAGTTCTGGTGGAGATAGTAAAAATGTGAAAGGAAATAGAAGTGATTTTTGTGAAGTTTTACAGGAGACTTCTGAGAATAAGCATTGTTCTGCTCAAGACAAAACAGAATTAATATTAAGCAAGGGCTTTGGTCTTAAGAAATATGAAGAAAATAGTGGTACAAAGTCCAAAGTGCATAGAAAGGCTCGTAAACAGACCATAAATGTGTCTGTAAAGGACATTTCAGTTTCATTAGGCAGTGATATAACTGTTGATTCTTCTATTACTGAAAATTTAGCTGCTGCACGTAGAAACAATGCTGAAGGTAATAAGAAGCTGTTTCCTGTTTCTGCTTCAAATAGTTATGCTGAAAGTGATTCAGATTCTACAGTTGCAAGCTCCCCAGAGGCAGCTAAAAGTAAAGCAGGGGAAAGGGAAAGTATGAACAATAACTCTACCAAAGCTTTGCCCTTATCGGGTAGAATTACATCAGAAGAGGAAATGGTATCTGAAACTACCACAGTTAAACGTAGCAGTTCAATCTGTGAACCTGTTGATATGTCCATTAGTGAAGGATGTAGTGGAACTGATAAAATTTCTTATTTAATCAGCTCAAAGACCTCAGATTCTGAAACATCAGAAACCTCGACAAAATGTGCTGAAAGATCTATGGCTGATATATCACAGAAAAAATCTGAAATATTTAAGCAGGAATCGGTGACATCTTACAAGCTCTTAAAAAATTCAGAGGCCAGTTGTGTAACTAGTAGTAGTTATAATTCTGGTCATGAAATTACTCCCTCTAAAATGTGTGTTACATCTGAATCCAAAGACTGCTCAATATCAACAAAAACTACTGATTCAGGAGTTACAGGCACATTTGATAGTAATCAGTATTTTGATTCTGACAGTAGCTCAACTGGTAATTCAACATATAATCTTTCCTCAGTGAAAACTACAGATTTCAACAAGTCAGCTAATGTAAAGAAGGTAAACTTGGTACAAAAGAGTTCACCATCTATTATTTCTCAGGCTAAAAAGTTGAGTCCAAAGTCTGGAGTTAAAACTCCAGCTGTAGCTCAATCCAATCTGGTGTCTCCAGCTAGTGTAAAAACTTTTCAAGTAGGACACAGTACTGATATTCCACGGATTAGGCCACCTGTTATTGAAGAAGCCTCAGAATCAGATTCTGATGCAGAATCCCGGAAAGCAATAATGCTATCTGCCCAACGACGAATTGAGCTGAATCTCAGTACTACAGACTCTGACAGTCGTCGAAATGTACCACACCAGATTCCACCACCAACACTTGATGGAGAGGATTCAGATGATGCTCCGCCGGACAGCATGACTTTTGAATCAGCACGGAGTAATGCCGCAGAATCTTTACGGGATGCAGTTGAGAGTATTAGACGTGATCGTCAACGACGTAAGGAGAAAAGGCGTGCAAGACTTGAAAAATTGCGACAGCAGAAGGAGGAAAAGGTAAATTATTTGCAGTTTTTAAATTTACCCTGAATCAGGAGATAGAAATGAACCACTCCTTTGCCTGTCTCATTTAATCTTAGTAGCAACACTGTATATCATCTTAGTTGGCATGTTTCAATATTATTGCTGGTGCAAAAAAAAATAATAAAAAATTAGTGACACGACTGTCCATAATGCCGTTTTTCTCTCCCTTTACTTTAATATTTTTTTCTTCTTTCTAATTTTTTTCTGTCTGCCATTCCCTTTTCCCTTCGTTACTTCTTACTTCTTAATTGAAGAGTAATAATGGCATTTGAGAGGTCCCAGGTTTAGTTCCTGGTCTGGTCATCCAGATATTAGTTTTTCATGGTTTCCTTAAATCATATAGGTATGTCCCTTGGCCACATTATCCCGCTGCTATAATGATCTTGCATTGAAGAACTGTAAAATTCTAGAACAGACTCCTTTCTAAATTTACCAGCTTCCTCCTGCCTGTCCCCGTGTGCTAACAGTAAGCACTATCTAACATCTTACCAGTTCAATATTATCCAGGCATTCAAGTTACAATTCCAAGTCCTGCTTATTTACAAATCGCTAAACTTTCCAAATAATGCATAGTCAGTTGCCTCCTTCATGCTATTGTGTGCGTCATGTATGGCTTCCACTTTTAACCATTCTTACTATTCTTGTTAACCATAAAATGAGAGTTTACACTCAAAGCAAATTGAACCATTTTATGTTTAATTGCTCTTAATATTATTCTGTTATTCCCTACCTACTTCATAAAAATGATAACTGTAACAGTTGAGATAGCTATGGCATCATGTGTCCAGAACAATCTCGGCAAGTTTTAAGAGCCATGTGTAAACTGTTACTGCTGGTTCACTCTTTACATTTTGAGTCTCATTCAACTGCCTATAATTACCCCACACCTAATAACTCCACTCACCATTGTGACCTGTTTAGTAAATACTTCCCATCAACATATTCTGCCCAAAATGTTCCTAAGTGTTTCATGTAGTAAAACAAAATCCCAATAATCAACTTATCTTATTTCTGAACATGTGTTTTTACTCTTCAAGTGGTCAACATTTATGCCAGTTTGCAAATTTATTCTTACTGGCTTCTTCATTTTTCACTGCTGTCTTCATTGGAAGAATCATTTTGCCACCACTGAGTAGGGGGATAATGTTAATGCTAGTCTCCAACAATTCCAACCTCCCTTGCAACTACATTGAGCACTGCTTTTCAAAATGTATCACATTAGCTGTTGTAAGGACCCTAGGCCGATGCTGGGGCTGTAGTATCGCCTTAGTGCCTCAACTAACAGTTTGTTTATTCAAAGTTCTGCGGAAAGTTCATGAAATAATTTGGATTTGACCATGTAGCCGTACAGTAACTCAACTAAAATGCTTAAAGGTCGTCACTAGATCTGTTACTAAACCAAAAATCTAGAAAAGGTTTACTGTCTACTATGAAATCACAAGTCCACTTTGCTTGAAAATTTTGAAGTTTATTTAAAAGAAATCACATGTTCAAAAATAGCATTACACAGTTGAGTAGGCAAATCGAACACACTTTTCCAAAAGGTTGCAAGTTGTGGAGAGAAATTCAACCGACCGTACCCCTTATGAAAATTTAAAAGTTCATGTTAAAAGTTAACCTCGCGTACCATCACACCAGAGTCCCAATATGGCTGACCAAATGGCACGAACATCTAACCATTCTCTCCCCACTTCTTCATCAAACTTGCGCAGACTATTCAAACATAGCACTCCCAGAATACAGATAGACGAAAGACAGACTACATTTGGCTAAGTTCCTATTTTAAACATCACTGATAAAATCATGTGCGGAGTTGCTCGATCACTTGCCGGTGTAAGAATGAGACAACGTGTGCTTATCGCACAAACTATTATAGCCCTGCGCTCGCCTATGACCTTAGCAAATCTTTCTTTAATTAATATCTTCAAAAGTATACAATAGTTTAATTTGAGATTTTCCGGAACTTTCTATCATCCTGTTCTATCTATTTTAATTTAATTTACCATTCCAAAAGGTTTCTATCGTCTTAAAACTAAATTCATCACGTGACCAATCTTGGCGGATTTTGTGGACTTTCCCGAACTGCCACCCGACAATTAGCAATAATCTATTTTCAAAAACTTGATTAACAGACAAATACTAAAACTTTTTATGGAAACCAATATATGTACGAAATCGTCTCAATTAGGGCTATCTACTGATGTAAATTTTAAATTAATATCTCTTTTAATAAAAAAGCTTATTATTTTCTCTTAATTAAAATCGCTAATTAAACTTTGCCGAATTATTTAATTTTATCACCAAAATATCGGGGACAGTGCTGACTATAGCTGGTGATAAAAGTTCAGCTGTCGCTTTACTCGATTTAAAGATATTACAAATCTTAGAATTTCTACTTTTATGATCGCGTGTTTCAAAGCTTGAACAAAGCGGAATATCTCCTAAAATAAACATTTCGTGATATGATAAATACACTTTAAAATGATTTTTATGGTGGATTGTAACTATGGGGAAGATTACAGGAAAATTCCTTAAAGTTGAAAACTACTCTTCTCGAAATCTCTAACTTGGGAACCATCAGACCTGTTCAGAACGGATTTCAATCCCCCGAGTATATGTTGAAGGGTATTTACTCCATATGTCTGTGTTACAATTATTTCTTCAAAATGAGCCCTGGGTATCGAGAAATTAACGCGGAAACATATGTGAACATATTTTAAATATTATAATTTTAGTAAATTATTTTAAGCTTCAGCGTGGTGTATGTGGTAAGGTGTTAACTTCCCATTTTGCGAACCCGTGTTCAAATCCCCATACTGCCAAATATTTTTATTTATTTTGTTATATGCAGTAATCATTGAGCATTGATTTTATTTCATTTAAAATTCATTTACGAATTTTTATTATGCGAAATAACAGACATTATGTTAGTTTCAAACACTTACATGCTACCACCACTGACCGGAAATAAGTATAACTGTGGTAGGGTGGAAAAAAAAAACCGACCTTATGGCTGTAATATTTTTACTTTACGATGTTAATTGTAGAGATACAAGTATAGAAACGATGAACATGAAATTATACCTATTTCATTAAAAAAAAAAAAACGTAAACAATGAAATAATGATTTTCTAAAAAAAAAGTTGGAACTGTATATTCTGTAATATTTTGTTTTAAAAGTTATTTTATACGATAAAAATTCGTAAATGAATTTTAAATGAAATAAAATCAATAATTACTGCATATAAAAAAAGAAATAAAAATATTTGGCAGTATGGGGATTTGAACCCGGGTTCGCCAAATGGGTAGCTAGCACCTTACCACATACACCACGCTGAAATTTGTAACCAATGTGCTAAAATTATCCTATTTAAAAGATGTTTACATATGTTTCTTGCGTTAATTTCTCGATACCCAGGGCTCATTTTGAATAAATAATTATAACATAGACATATGGAGTAATTACCCTTCAACATATACTTGGGGGATTGAAATCTGTTCTGAACAGGTCTGATGGTCTCCAAGTAAGTTCAACTTCGGTGACTTTACGATCGATCTTTATGTTTACTGTGAATTTACTTCCTCCCTTATACCTAAGCTAAGGAGCTAGAATTTAACAAAATTCTAAGGTGCTTACACTTTCACACTAGAATGTGGTCCCCAATATACATTTCACATTCCAGATATATCATTTCATATAGAACCTGAAGAATAAGGGAAAATTCTGAATCACCACTCGCATCTACAGTACTGTCAATGTCTTTCCCATAACCTGTTATTTTACTGAACATGCAGTAATTTAACCCATGCAGTAAATTTGTTATCCAGGAGACCAGAGCTTAAGATCTTAAGTTCACATCTTTTTCCTCCTGCATAAAGACATTCTTCATTTCCCAATTGCCCACACCCCAGCTTCAATCTTTTCCTTTGCAACCATTGATATAACTTTTGTTTTTGTCAACGTTTCTCACTGCAGTGGCATAATCTTGCTCTCATCAATCACATAGAGTTTTATACATACATTCGTTGAGGCCAACTAGGACCACATTAAGCCTTTGTGCATTTGGCAGCGAGTTTCATCTTATTTTGGGCCCAGAACTCCTTCATTTGTTTTAATATAAGTTGTTTATAAAAATCTTAGCAGATATATTGTTTCCTTGTTCTTAAATGCAATAACATTGACTGAGGTTGTATCTATCCCGCAAAGTAAACCCATCTGTTAAAAATGGTGGAGGTATGAAAAACGACTCGAAGCATGATCAGCTTAATTGTAACGCAATTTGAATATACTTCATACCATTTTCAAGGCTAGTGTATTGTTGACACACTTTATTTCAAATATGTGCCTTGTTTATGAATTTGAATATTCCAAATGCTTTACATTTTGCTCCTGTGATTTAACTGTTTCTTTTTTTCTTCTTCTTTATGCTGTCATCAATCTCGCAACTTGTTTGATGCAATCCTCCATCTCTTTGTATCTTGCAATAACCTCATTATCTCTACAAACCCTTTACAACCTATGTCCTGAATTACCCGTTTCATATCTGTCTTCTACAGTATTACCTTCGACTGTTCCCTCCTCTAACAAATTAACCAATTCCGCATGTTTTAAAATATTAGCCATCATTCTTTTTCTTCTTTCTGCAAGGTTCATCCACAAACTTCTTTCCTTTTCCTTCATTTCTGAAATTGGTTCATTTCATACTTTATCTGTCCACTTAATTTTCAACATCCTTCAATAGCACCACATTCCAGATACTTCAATTTTCCTTCTTTCTTGTATTTCTGAAGTACATGCTTCATTATTGTAAAGTGCTGTTTCACACATAGTTTTAAAAATTTCTTTGATTCCTGAATTAATCCTTGCAACTAATGATTTCTCTCTTTCATTCATACTTCAGCCATCAATTGTAATTTTTACTTCCCAAGTAAGCGAAATCACTCCTCTTATTGCATCTGTTCCTATTTCTGTATTTAATCCACTGTTATTGCTATGATTTCTAATGGATTTCATATCTTTTGTCTTGCTTTGGTTTATATTTACTCCAAAATCTTTAATCTTGATATTTTAGATCTGACTTGTTTAAAATTTTGAACATCTTGTTCCATCTAACATTATCAAAAGCTTTTGATAAATCAAAAAATGCCATAAAAGTAGTTTTTTATTCTTGATATGTTCTTTAAACCAGCACCAATGACGTAAAAATAATTACGCAGACAATGACAATGGTTCATTATGACCCAGATATTATCGATAAATTTTCATGAAATTAAAGATGTTATCTTGATTTTAATAAGTGCTTGTCAAATAAGTTTTCATTGCATATGTAGTAAAATAAATCATACCAATATATTCTACAAATTCTACAATTTTATTAGCTTTCTCAATAACATGTGCAGCATTAACTTTGAAAATGAAACAAATATTTTTTCCTATTTTTGGTATTCTAAGTAAAAATATGAATCATTATTCTTATATACTAAAAGAAAGATCACACAAACTTCTTATTGTAAAAATAATTTAGGAATCAGTCTTCTATTCCCTCATTCAGAGCCATGGAACAACTGCAATGCAGCATGGCGTCATATGGTATGGGCATATGTAGATGTGGCATACATGACAAGTGTGAGATGGTTTGTTATCCTTCTAGGCAGACATATTTCCATATTATTAATGCTTGCATCTTGTTTAGTTTTTCTGTTATTACTACATTATATGTTCTGAGAGTGGTCTTCAATGTCGACGTCCAAAGCAGCGTTGAAGTCTTCTTTGTTGGACTCTTACTCTTTCAGGTGGTTTGTCAATGACATTTTCTTTTTTAAAAAAACTGAAAAAGAACAAGGTTAATTAACATCAAACACTTGATGCACATGTATCTCGTTGAGCAAGTGGTGTCGCACTGAGTAAACCAATGGTTCGTGAAGTGGGGGCCTTTATCTGCAGCTAAACAAATGTTCAAAATACACAATCAACGTAAACAAAAATTGTGTCTGTTTAAAATTGCCTCAGGTCAGTATAACCCAACGTCGTCGGTGCTGAGTTAAGTATTAATCTTAAAGCCAGAATTGCTTCTCTAGTGCCACAGTTCTTCCTAAATCCTAACTGATCTTCACCTACTACCTCTTCTATCCTTTCTATACATTTGTATATTATTCCAGTCAGTAATTTTGAAGCATGTGATGCTAGATTTATAGTGTGGTAATTCTCACATTTGTTACCTTGCGCTTTATTCAGAAGTGTGAAGATATTTTTGTTAAAGCTAGTCGAAATTTCTTCTCTATTGTAGTTGTTTGAAATCAGTTTCAATAACCTTTGGATTCCTTTTTCTCCTAGGGACTTCAGAAGTTCTGCATTAACATTGTCACTTCTGCCATATTTAATTTCAAATCTATCAAAACTGTGTCAAATTCTGCCCTTAATACAGGATCTCCTTTGTCTTCAATGTTAACATTGCCTTATTTTTCTGGTGCATTATACACTTTCTCTGTGTATTCCTTCTTGGATAGATCCATTCTCTGAGATTAAAAGAGGTTTCCCATCAGCTTTAGTATCTAATATTATAATAAGAAACTGATCATTGATGACGTCATCTGTCACTCTATGATGTCTTGCAATGTCACACATTACGCTATTGTTCTTGGTTATGCGCATTATTTTATAACATTTCTAAGCATCCGCGAATAAATTAACTGACAGAACACTGAAATAAAAGTATGTATTGTGTTTAAATCGACATATCAATCATTAGATGCTTATATTTACATAATAATCTTTTGGTATACCAGTATAGAAGTATTCCTTAAATTCTTTGTCCATAGATATGTAAGAAAAAAGCTTTAAGTTTTGAGCATCAATGTTAGCGATAGTTTTGATTAGATTGTTACTTAGCATGGATCAGAATTACAGCTGGCATTTGATATAACAGCAGAGAGCATGAATAATTCAGATTTTTTTAAAAAATAATTTAAACTGTATCCTATTATTGAAATTATTAAAGCATTTGAATGGAAACAGTTGCACACTGATCGCGATCTGTGCAACCTACACTACAATTAAAACAAATATTATGTGGCATAATATAAGTTTATAAGATTTACTGGTTGGTACCCACGACTTCGGTCGTGTTTGTAAAGAATTTGTATTGACAGCTACCGACATCTAACAACCATAGTGCATGATGGGAGACGCGATGCTATTACCACACACAAATCCCAATCATTGGCGTTATGTAGTTCAGGCAGCAAAGTAAAATTTACGGACACACATGTCTTTGGATGAAATACAAAAATATCTTTGATCTGCCACTTTCAACTACCATATCTCCCACACTCCCACTGTTACTGAAATTCAACCGATGTTGTGATCGATGAGTGACTGTGTTACTACCACACACAAACACCAGTGATCTGCGATAGATAGTTTTCGCTGAAAAGTGATACACCATGATACATGCGTCTTTGGCAGAAATATGAAATTGCCGCAGGTCGACCACTTTCAACCCCCATATCTCCCACACCCCTATAGCTACCGACATCTAACAACCATAGTGCACGCCAGGAGGTACGATTCTACTACCACACACAAACACCAATCGTCTATGCTATATAGTTGTGGCAGAAAAGTGACATATGCGGAGACACGTCTTTCGTCGAAACACGAAAATATCCTTGATTGGTCACTTTCAACCAACATATCTCACACACTACCACAAATACTGAAATTTGGCTGACGTTGTGATCGAAAGGTGACTCTGTGTTACCACCACACACAAACGCCAGTGATCTGCGATAGATAGTTTTCGCTGAAAAGTGATACACCATGACACATGTGTCTTTGGCAGAAATATGAAATTGCTGCAGATCGACCACTTTCAACCCCCATATCTTCCTCACCCCCATAGCTACCGACATCTAACAACCATAGTGCACGACAGGAGACACGATTCTACTACCACACACAAACACCAATGGTCTATGCTATGTAGTTGTGGCAGGAAAGAGAAGTATAAGAAGACATACATTTTTGGTCAAAATATGAAAACTCCCTGCATTGGCCAACTTTAATCATCATATATCCCACATCCCCACAGTTATCGACATTTGGCTAACGTTGTGCACGACAGGAAACTCCATGCTACTTCCATACACAAAGACCAGTGATCAGTGCTTGGTAGTGGTGGCTGAAAAGTGAAATATATAAAAAACGCACGTCTATTTTTATAAATATATATAAGATTTTAATTTCCTTTGCTTTCACTGAGCAATATTACTGAGGCTATTATTTCAGCAACATGTAACTGTGTCAACTATTCAAACTTTGTAATATTGTTCTGAATCACAGATAACAGAAAAAAAGTTGTAAAAACACTTGAAGATTTATCAAATTTATATCGTGTTGCATTATTACCACTAAAATGAGATATATGTATTAATATGTGTGAGATTGGAGTATTGTTCTTCTGATGGCAAGTTTAGCGTTGTATGTGGTTAGGTTGAAATGCAACCTGTTGCTACACTGCAAGGCATGAGGAATAACATTGAATTTTATTTAATATCAATTCAATTTAGTTAAGCAATTACTAAGACATGAATTGTCAGAACACTGAAAGAAAATTTGATTTCGTTTAAATTGGCATATTATCAGGTTTTTTTTACGGAAATCATTTCATGGTTTGAATGAAAGAAGTTCTAAATTGATTGTGATATATGTGGCATAAACCACAATTAAATATTACGTGGCATAGTGTAAGTTGTTTAGATTTACTTTTAGCATCCTTCGTTTCCACTGGGGTCATTATTTCAGCCAATTTAAGCATTTCAGCCGTTAAAATATCGATCTTCAACACAGGTAGTAAGAAAGAAAGGTGTGAGAAGCTGTGAAGATTTGGGATCAAGTTTATATCGCGATGCATGATGACACTGACATGTGATACAGGGAATGTATTAATTCGCTTGTGATTGAAGCTTTGCTTTTCTAGCGGCAATATTTGTGGAGGTTGTGATTAGGCTGAAATGTAACCTGGATCAAGTTGACAACTGAAGATTTTTGCTACAGCATAAGGGACGATAAATTACAATGATCTTTATTTTATAACAGTTCTGTATAGTTAAGCAACTGGAGAGAAATAAATTACCATAACACTCCATTAAACCCGTAATTTTTGACCAGCTTTGGGGCTAGTTTCATATATTTGGGGTTGTATAACATTGAATAGATTAGAGGCTGAATGTATTAACTGTTAACTAACTAACCCTGATGATGAATTTTTTAAAATCAAGAGGCATCTTATGTATAAAGTGGATGTTGGTACATATGTATACATATCCGAAATTAATGGACCTCGACACTGTTTGACTGATCACCAAGAAAGTTGACACACACGTGTATTTTTTCATGAACAAGGTTTCTGACAAAAAAATCCAAAACTCTCCTGCTTTACAACTCTCGGTTTTTATACAAACTCATATTTTTTACCCAATTTCGATAGAACTTTACACGTGCACAAGGTCTCTTAATAAAGTATCGGACCCCTTTTTTTCAAAAAACTTGATGGATTTAAATGAACGCTTGCATGAGCCGACCTTCAATCTTTGTGCGCATGCATGAATTTTTTCCCACCTGTCAATAGCGTCAGTTGCTGGTAATCAACTATTGAGTGAGGTTGTTTGTAGTGCTCTTATCAGTTTTTAATTGCAAGGAAAATTGCTGAATGACTGGAGCAGCGCTACACATCAAATTTTGCCAGAAACTGCATGACAGCTAGGTGGTAACCATTTGGAAGATTCAGATGGCTTTCGGTGATGATGCTATGGGCATCACACAGATTAAGGAGTGATATAACTGGTTTAAAGATGGTCGCACCTCGGAGGATAGCAAGCCATGCTCTGGTTGGCCGTCAACATGCTGAGATGACCAGTCATTGCCAAAGTGGACGCTGTGGTGTTGCAGGACAGTCTTGTGACTATCTGAGAAATTGCCGAAGAAGTGGGCATCAGCTCTATTTCAGCACATTGTATTGTTACTCAAGATTTAGCCATGAAGAGAATGTCGGCAAAATTTGTGCCAAAGCTGCTGACAGCAGTGCAAAAGCAACTTCCTTTTGAAGTCTTCCAGGTCATGCTGGACTTCACAAAGTGAACCCGGCATCATGAACAGCATAATCACTGGTGATGAATCCTGGGTGTACAGGTACAACTCAGAAACTAAATCTCAGTCATCACAGTGGAAGCATTCCACATCATCAAGACCAAAGAAGGCCCATCAAGTGTGCAGCAACATCAAAGTGATGCCGACTGATTTCTTTAACTCCCGCTGTGTGGTATACCGTGATTACGCACCACGGTCAAAAAATCCTCCGTCGCCTATGTGATGCTGTGCGCACAAGAGACTGGAGTCGTGGTCAACAGGAAATTGTGCCAGCACTTTCTTCACACTTGATTCAAACTTTTTTGTCGTAAAACAAGACTCCAGTGGCTCTCGTTATATGGCTCTGCGGCTTCTGGCTGTTCCCCAAACTCGAGTCAATTGAAAGGAAAGCGGTTTCAGACAAGATACGACATTATGGCTGCAACAACAGCAGAGCTAAAATCCATTCCGAAAGAGTGTTTCTTGGAATGCTTCCAACAATGGTGGCACCACTGGGACAAGTGTGTGGAGTTCCAAGGAGACTACTTTAAGGGTGATTAGGTTTCCAACGCTCCAGGTAGGCCATTTTTTTCCTCGTGCCAAAGCTCGGGTATTTTTCTACAGGCCTAGCTAAAACAAAGAGAAAAATACTGTAAACATTTGGTTTTCAGAAACGCAACCACTCTCCCTCTTTCCACCCACCTTGTTTTTGTCAGTGTTCTTTATACAACACTACAGCTTCTATCCAATTTTGAAGGAATTTAACACACGGGTACTTTAAAACAGAAAAATATTTCCTACATTTGGTTTGTAAAATCCCAGCCCTTTTACTACAACCTCTCGGTTACCACTGTTAACACTGCACATGTTACTGTAAAACAAAGACAATAGTATTGTCTACATTCTGTTTACAAAACCCCAACCCCTAACCTATTTTATCCCATTTAATTTTTGCAAATGTTCTTTATACAAAGCTATAATTTTAATCTGGTTTTGATGGAACTTTGCACACGTTTACTTTAAAACAAGTATAGTAGAACAGCTAGCGTATCACTTACTAATATGATCTAGTTTATCTGTTGTTCACACAAGCTGTCCCACTTCATTATGTCTGTTACCTGTTGGTGTGGTTCTGTTGGTTTTGATGTATTCGTGCCTTGGTTGCCACACAGAGGTTTTACCCCAAGAATACGGGATTTCTTATCTCTTCTCACTGTAAACAATCATTGGATGATTGTATGATTCTAGATCAAACACCAATGCTGTCATTAAAAGTCCAACTTTAATGGTATTAACCCGGGATCGCTTGCGCCTGAGAAAAAATCTAACATTGATGATTTTATTGAAATATTACAATGTATTTCAAAGATATTGAAGTGTTGATCTAGAAATGCTTTCTTTGATATCTCTACCTTCATTCCACTTGTCTTTCGTCACTCCAATTACAAGAAAAGCCTGCTGTTAGCGGCTTTGTTTGAAGCAGTGTACATTGTTAGATTATTTCTCACACGGGAGTTTTCATGTAACAATGCCTTGTGCATTCGTAAAACACCACCTTGCTTCTCTTTTAATCTGTTTCTCTGTGCTAGTGACGTGTGATTAGGCTAATTTCTTCTCCTGGACGTATTCTGCACGTATTATGTGGTTTATATATTAAAAAAGTAAGTATACTTATTGGGTTTTATATACTGAATGAAGCAGCTGTGTACACCAAGTACATGACATACAATGTCAGATGTGAAAATATATAAAATTTTAAAGGAAAACGTCATGTCAAACGAAAAGATATTTAGATGAATATATTCACATAGAAGACTTGTCTTCAGATACCAATGCACATTCTGAACATGAAGAGATAGACACAGCAACAGATCAGTCTGGCAGCGATTCGGAAACTGCGTCTGCTGTAGCCCTGACTTCTGCAAATCATGATGGGTATCTAGGTAGGGATGGGAAAACAAAATGGTTCAAGTACAAAGCCCCTCCATCAAAAACAGCTCGTCAGAATATTGTGACATAGCTTCCAGGTGTAAAAGGGGCACCAAAAAATTCTAATTTAAAACTAAAGCAAGATGTATGTTTCAATTAATGTTTATATGTAGTTATAATGTGTTGGTAATAATAAAGAAGTAATTTAATTGCTAATCTCTGTATGGAACTTACAGCCAAAAACGTAAATAAATATTTTTGTTAGAAAAAATCTAACACGGGAGTTATCACGTGACAACAATAGGCGCGAGTGATCCCGGGTTAAACGTCTTTGCCAATACTGCCTATTATAACCAAATTGGTACTTCTTTTCGTCCTCAGACTACAGATTATAGCTGGAAACACTGACGTGGTTCACTCTCTTTCAGCACAACTTTCATCAATTGTCTTTTACCTACTTTTGGTATCTATTGTTAATCATGGACTTTCACGTTCATCACTGTGTACAATTCACTTGAAACCTTCTCATGCGTATTTCTAAGTGCTCTAATTATTTTACTGCATTTATACTAATCAATTTCTGATGCTATGTAAATCTGTATCATCAAAATCATCACTCCATAGATCACTAATTGAACCAATAATGAAACTTTTAACTCTTCAGGCTGTCACCTATCTTAATGCTTCAACAACTTCCTTCATTATATTCCTCCTACACTGTCAAAATTATCACTTATTAGATTCATTATACACTCCATAGTAAAATTGTTCATAGTCTATAACGTATTCTACATCTTGCACAGGACTGCTATGAGTACTTCTAAGTCATCCTATCTCCTTCAATTTGAACCTTATTCTGTGAAATTTAATGCCACAAAAATAAGGTTGAAAATTTCAAACTCCTGTAGTTACAGCACTCATTCTTCACACACATTCAACATCATAAATCTGTGAAACATATCAATTACCATTACTCTATAAACCTGTTAAAGATGCAGTCGGCTTGTGTTGGCAATACAAGGTTATTTTCTCGTTTTCACATATTTGAAACAGACAAGTGCTACTCGCGCAACATTTTCTACAAAACTCTTGATATAATACTACAAAAGAACCTCGGTAAGTCTAACTTCAAGGGAGATGCAAAAAAATTTGAGTTATAGAGGTTTAGACTTATAACAGGTTTTGACTTTGAAAGGTTTTTGTAGATATATGTTTGACTTGCAGAGGTTAATAGTCTATCCTACCTAATTTTGAGTTACAGAGGTGAAATTACAAAAAAATCTCGTAACAGGGGAAATGTTTATTCTCGACTCAAGAATTTGCAGGTATACGTAAACATAAAAAAAAATCACAGGTAAAATATCATGCTTCATCTTGTAATATTGGTCCACTAACACTAATATTTTGGTTTCAACACTTTAAGCCATTTAAGTAAGAATTATAGGTAACAATGAAAGGAAAGAAATGCCACGAGGCAATTTTTACATGGAAAAGAAAGGGAAAATACACCCAAAACTCACCAAAGCTGAAGGGAGAAGGGCAGCAGCAACACAAAGCAACACACACGGGTGAAAATCCCTTTTTCAAGTTAACAGAGAGGTGGCTGGAGAGGAGACTTGTGTTCGACGCTGCCACGCCGAATGCAAGTCTTGCTCAAGACCAGCCACCTCTCTATTAACCTGAAAAAGGGATTTTCACCCGAAATATTGTTTTTTCTTTGTGTTGTTGCTGCCCTTCTCGCTTCAACTTTGGTGAGTGTTGGGTGTATTTTCCCTTTCATTTGCATGTTAGTCAGAATTATGATATTCATTGTCTTCTGCAGAACAAATTTTTTTTTCATGATTTCTGATTCATTTTTTATTATTGATGACGGAGTGCTCGCAGGTAAGCCAAATTAATCAGCAACATCTTTCTTCTTTTAACAGTTCTTTACAGCTTCACGCATTTCTGGTTTTTCAGAGAGACTCAAAGTTTTCACAGCATCCATTCTTTTATAATCATGTTTGTGTGCTATATCAGAAATTGATGTGCATGTCAGTAGTACCAAACTGATCCTGCAATATTAAAGATTTGCTTCAGTAGAGCTCAAACGAAAGCCACAACACATAACAAGAAATATTCAAAATAAAACACTGGAACACCTGTAAAAACCTGTTGACATCAGTCATAAAAATCGGTAATCCTCACTTAGAAAAAATTTGCAAGAAACACTATTTATTGCACACTCATAAAAATTGCTTCTAAGAAAGTATTTCTGGTTATTTTTTCTTCGAGCTGTAGAGGTTATTAATTTAAAATCAAGTTGTGGAGGTAGTAGAATGAAACATTAATATGTTCAAGATACAGAGGTCAAATATATTTTTTTCAAGTTATAGAGGGAAAATACTCACTGAAATACCTTGTTGGGAAATACTGATTATTTTGACTTATTGAGGTCTCAGATTTATAATAATAGAGGTTTTGGGGCTTGAAGGGAAGGGAAAAAGGGTTTCTTTAGAGTTGTAGAGGTTTTTGACTTATCGAGGTTCAACTTACCTAGGTTCTACTGTATATCAGGAAAATACAATGCTACCTTCAATACACAAATATTAACCCTTTTTCCCTAAGAACCACGAGTCCAGTGAGGTTGGTACAAGAGAACCTCTTCCACTTCACAAGACTGTGTTCAAATGTAGCCAATGTCAATAATAATAAAAATCAACATACAAAGGATACAATGAAAAATACATCAAAATTAGAAAAATACATACAAAATTAAATGTGAGAACACTAATAAAATGTGTACATCAAGTGAATAGTAATACCAAGTAATGTAACAATTGAAATAAAGAAGTCACCAAAGTATTATGAACTTACTGTTGTGACTACGTATATAGTGATAAAAGTTTTCTTTTATAGATTGAAGTAAACTCAGATTGTTAGAAAGTGAAATTCTTAAACATAGTACAAAAGAAAAACCTAGTATTCACAGAACAATTAACCTTACACCTGACATAATAGGGAAAACCACAAAAATAGTGGTGAGGGCATGTGGAGTAGAATGCTTGTGGCTATATACCATGTACACACTGAAGAGTGAAACTTTTTTTTTTTTCACTTAGCTTTTTTGTTTTTTCTGTTGAGGCTTCTGGTTGTGACCTTTTCTCACCACACTCACATGCTGCATACAAGATAACACTTATAGTCACCAATCTCCACTAATTGTCTGCAACATAATGCACACCTCTCATTACTTTGCTATTTTTTGTAAAGTCTTTATATGAAAAACAAATCACAGTATGTTTTGAAAATGCTATTTAAAGAATCTCAAGAAGATTACACTGTATGTTCTGTACATAGCTCAAGGTAGTGAGTTCTCTCAACCTTCAAAATTAATGTAATGGCTTCTTTCTATATTTCCAGTATACTTTTTGAAACTCAACCTTCAAAATAAACTGTCTTGTTGGAAATAAACTTTTTTTACTAACACAAAAGGTTATCATTTTATAAACATATCCAACAATTACTCCTATTTTATTTTGAAATGGTGAATATAACTGTCATCATACTGCTTCATTTTACTACAAATAACAATTGTTTTTTTCAATGCCCTACCAGATGCTTTCGAATCTTTGAAATGATTACCAGTAACTTTTCCTTCATTATTTGCCACATTGTCAAATTTTGGATCATTAGCAAAAATAGGCCTGTCTGTGTTAATGCTACTTGAACACAATTTCACTTTTGGGATGGTCAGCATGCTTTTCACCATTCTGCTTCATTTTATTGTATGTACCAGTGACTTGTTTAGTTCACTTTGCCCCTCTCATTTGATTACTTCTGTTAATGAAGGATTGCAATAGATTATCAGTATGAAAGTTATAGGATATTTCCAGAGTCCTCAAAGTGTTGTATATTTATCGGTTCGAAGGTGGTGGTGGTGGTGGTGGTGGTGGTGATACCACCTGTAAGTTAAGTGACCCCTGCTGGTTAATGGTTTTCAACTGTTCCTCTTGTGTTGTAATTTTCTGTTGTATCTTTTGAACTTCATTATTCATTATTGAAAGATGTTGTTGGACCCTCTGTTCAAACTATTGCTTAAGGCTATTGCTACTACAGTTCATTTTATGTCCCTGAACTTTTTTCTGAACATTCAAAAGTGTATTTTCTCTGAGTTGGTCCTGTTCTTTGAGCTTTGTTTGAAATCTGCTTTGTGTAATGTATAATTTGAGTTGGAATTTCTTCGAAATTTGTGATATGGAAGAGGACATATCCTCATGTATTGTATTTGTCAGTCACAACTGTAATGTCTTAATACTTTAGTGACCTCTTTATTTCAACTGTTCTTACTTGAAATTAATATATTCATTCATTTGATATACAGTAATACCCCGCTTTACGCGACCCCGTTATGCGTGGTTTCGCTTTAGCGCGAATTTCAAATTTCGCATTAAAATGCCTCGTATTACGTGAATTATCATTCTGACCGAAGAATTGGGGATTCTCCGTTCTACGACTTTGTTCTATGGGGATTCCCTCGTTTGTTTCGTTTGTTCCATATGTTTATCTCGGCTGGCAGTCATGTTTTAACGTTTGGTGGAGATACATAATTTAACGCTACATTAAAAATGTCGCCTATGAAGAAAAAAAGAGCGTAAAAGCGTAACTTTGGAATTGAAGATGAAAGTGATAAAAAAAGAATGGAAAATGGAAGCAAAGCAACAATTGTTGGCAGAGATTTTGGTCTGTCAGAATCGACTGTGAGAACGATTTTTAAAAATCGGGTTAAAATTAAACTTTCCAGTGAAAGTTCAACATCTATAAGTGCAACAAAACTTTCTCGTTCAAGATCTTCTATCCTAGAAAGAATGGAGAAGTTGCTAGCAGTCTGGATCGAAGATTTAAATAAAAAGAACACACCACTGAGTCAAGATCTCATATGCACAAAAGCAAAATCTTTGTATGAGATGTTAAAGACAGAAGAAGGTGAAGGGAGTTCCACTCCAACTTTTGCTGTCAGCAGAGGGTGGTTTAATCGGTTCAAGCAGCGTACCAATCTTCACAATATCCAGATAACAGGTGAGGCCACCAGCACTGACACTCAAGCTGCAGCTGAGTTTCCAGACAAGTTTCAAGATTTCGTAGGACTAGAAAAACTTCCTGCTTGTATCTTCAATGTTGATGAGACCGGGCTCTACTGGAAAAAAATGCAATCTCGAACATTCATTTCTAAAGAAGAACGTCAAGCCAGCGGTTTCAAAGCTGCGAAAGATCGACTAACACTTCTGCTGGGTGGTAATGCCACTGATGATTTCAAACTGAAATCTTTACTGGTTTCCTATTCAGAAACACCCCGTGCAATGCGAGGTACAGACCAGAAAAGCCTACCAGTCGTGTGGCGGACCAACAGAAAGGCATGGGTTACACGGGAAGTTGAGCTTGAACATAAAGTTATATTACCCTTAGACAATGCCCCAGGACATCCAACCTCACTTACGCCGAGAGACTTAAAAGTTTACGTGAAGTTCCTTCCACCAAACACTACATCAGTATTACAACCTATGGACCAGGGAGCTATAGCAAAATTCAAAGCTTATTACCATCGCCGCACTTTTAGCCAACTAATTCATGAAACTGACGGAGAAGGAAGACAGTCTATGCGAGAGTGGTGGAAGTCATACATCATGAAGGCTATTCACAAAATAGACGAGTCTTGGAAGGAAGTTAAAAAGAGTTGTATGAATGGGGTGTGGCGTAATCTTTGGCCAGATGTAGTGGAAGCACCTAGAAGAACTGCAATGTAGTCTTCACGGGTGTACCGCCGGATGGTGTTGTGGAAACACAATATTTCGATGGCTGGCTCTGCCGTCTTCTTCAGGTGTAGAGACTACATTGCAGTCATACGCCGGGAAAGTCTTCGTTCTTACACCTAGAAGAATTGTCCAAATACACAGACAAGTGCTTGAAGACATTGCTGCAATGATTGAGGGGTCTGAACTTGGAGATATCGCTGTAGAAGATCTTGACGAACTTGTAACAACTCACGACGAACCTCTCAGCAATGAAGATCTGATCAAGTTCAGAATAATGCCATAAACGATGAGGAAGAACAAGTGGAAGAGAGAATTTTATCTTCAAGTGGAATACAAAATGCTCTTTCAATATTTTTTTTCAGGTTTGGACATATTGTAGAGCATAGATAGTGATGACAGTGTTTTGACCGTGTTTCAAACAATTAAAAATTGCTTTGGTTGTTGTGAACGTATTTTACAAGGACGTAAAAGAAACGCTACCCAAAGACGTATTTTTTCGTAAAAAAAAAATAAAAAAAATATAATAATAATAATAATAAAAAAGTAATACTGCATAAAGTGTTCTTAAAATTAAAGTGATTGATTCAAATGATTTGTATTTTTTTTTTTTTTTTTGCATTAACTTTTAACTGTTCATTCATAAACCCCGATATAAGTGAATTTCACTTAATGCGAGTTTTTGCGGAACATATCATTTGTGTAAAGCGGGGTATAACTGTACTCATTTCATTAGTGTTCTTATGTTTAATTTTTGTGTATATTTTTCCGATTTTGACTTTTTTTAAGGACTCGTAGTTTTTATGGAAAAAGGAGCCAATATTTGCATGTTGAAGGAAGCATAATATTTTCATGACAGGCCTGCAGTGACATACTTTTGTGTATGTGTGTTCGTCTGTTTTTATTTACTTACTAGCTGGTACCCACGACTACGTTCGTGATTGTAAAGAATTCATATTGACAGCTATAGACTTCCAACCACCTTAGTGCACGATGGGAGACTCGATACTATTACCACACACAAGTACCAGTCTTCTGCGCTATGTAGTTCCGGCAGCAAGGTAAAATTTACGGATACACACAAGTCTTTGGATGAAACACGAAAATATTCATGATCGACCAATTTCAAACACCATATCTCACACACTCCCACAGTTACCGAATTTCGGCCAACGTTGTGATCGATGGGAGACTCTGTGTTACTACCACACACAAACGCCAGTGATCTGCGATAGATAGTTTTCACTTAAAAGTGATACACCGTGACACATGCATCTTTGGCAGAAATATGAAATTGCCGCAGGTCGACCATTTTCATCCCCCATATCTTCCACACCCCCATAGCTACAGACATCTAACAACCATAGTGCACGACAACAGACACGATTCTACTACCACACATAAACACCAATGCTCTATGCTATGTAGTCGTGGTAGAAAAGTGAAATCTGCGGAGACACATGCCTTTCGTCGAAATACGAAAATATCCTTGGTCGGCCACTTACAACCACCATATCTACCACAGTACCACAGTTTCTGAAATTCGGCCGCTGTTGTGATCTAAAGATGACTCTGTGCTACTACTACACACAAACGCCAGTTATCTGTGATCTGTAGTTTTGGCTGAAAAGTGATACACCATGACACGTTTGTCTTTGGCAGAAGTATGAAACTGCCACAGGTTGACCTCTTTCAACCCTCATTTCTCCCACACCCCCATAGCTACCGACATCTAACAACAATAGTGCACTACATGAGATACGATTCTACTACCAAACACAAACACCAATGCTCTATGCTATGTAGTTGTGGCAGAAAAGTGACATATGCGGAGACAGTCGACATGCGAAAATATCCTTGGTCGGCCACTTACAACCACCATATCTACCACAGTACCAAAGTTTCTGAAATTCGGCCGCTGTTGTGATCGAAAGGTGACTCTGTGCTGCTACTACACACAAACGCCAGTTATCTGTGACCTGTAGTTTTTGCTGAAAAGTGATACACCATAACACTTTTGTCTTTGGCAGAAGTATGAAACTGCCACAGGTCGACCACTTTCAACCCCCATATCTCCCACATCCCCATAGCTACCGACATCTAACAACCATAGTGCACGACAGGAAAGACGATTCTACTACCACACACAAACACCCAAAGTCTATGTTATGTAGTTGTGGCAGGAAAGAGAAGTATACGGAGATACGAATTTTTGGTAGAAATATGAAAACGCCCTGCACTGACCAACTTTAATCATTATATCTCCCACATCCCCACAGCTATCGGCATTCGGCCAACGTTGTGCACGACAGGAAACTCCATGCTACTTCCACCCACAAACATCAGTGATCTGTGCTAGGCAGTGGTGGCTGAAAATTGAAATATAGGGAAAAACACGTCTATTTTTATATATATATAAGATTTATTTATATTTTGTGTTTTCATGCTCTCTACTATAGTAGTGTGGCTTTCCTACCTACCTTAACCTTATTACATTACAAAATGCTTTGAATGTAACATACTGTAAATGCATCAACTGATAAAGTGCTGTTTCCTGCTTCAACAAATGAATTAAAATATTTGGTGTGTTATCCATTGCATATAAAACCATAAATTTACTGTTAAGTAGTCTTCACACATCAATCTACTAGCTGCAAAACTAATTGGTGTATACTCTACATATTTAAATAATGGTGGTTAAAGAGGCACCTGTTACCAAATTGGTACAGAACCCTGTTGAAACATAGTGCATTGGCTTGAAGAGAAAACGGTAATAATGCATCAGTTTCAAGGGGAGTTATTTTTCTTTTAATATTCCTCGTAATGTGTTTACATCTTTTGTCTAATCAGCAAAAAATATGATGCCTTACAACTTGCCAATTTACTGGTTAGTGAACAAACCATTCTGATTAATTCTTATAGCATTCATAATAATGCAGATGAATGCATTGGCGATAAACAACTTCTGTTTAAAAGAAATTACATATTTCACATGCAGAACAGCAAATTCACATTTAATTCAAATCTTACAGAGTTCACAGGCAAATGATAGTATTCCTCTAGCATAGACGAGCATTTAAGACAAGCTATTGATGTTGACAAGGTGTTAAGCCTTAAGGGGTGAAAAAGGGAGGGAGGGGGTTGGTGGTGACCACAGTTAGAGCAAGCAGTTAAAATATAGAGTAAGTCTTTACTGCTATCTTGGAACAACAGTATTACAATTATGATATAACTAGCTGACCCAACAGGCATTGACCTGTCCAAATTTCAGTAAATTTGTTTGTGTTCATTCTCTGAATTTGTGAAAAGCTATTGAAAATGTGTAATCAAATAAAAAATTTATTTCTGATTGATCATTGTACTTATTAATGTTTGTGTCCATGAATATTCAGTTTGAGGAGGAGTGAGTTCAGAAGTATGCCGATGGTAAATTTTGTATTTAAGATGAATTCTATCGGCAGTACACCGCTGAAATGTTGGAAATGTGTGATGTGCCTGGAATGTGATTGACTTGGAATCCTGTAGTTTTGTTCCAAAATTTAAGACAGATTTGAATGAAGTCAGCATTTCTTGTTAACCAAATGATTTATTTTCTGACATTAAATTTGACATCACAGTGAATCTCAAGGTGTTTTATTTAAATTTTAATCATCGCACCACCAAACCAGTTTTGATTGTATCGCAAATCTTGAATCGTTTGTTCCATTGGACATTCATCCAAAATGATTAATTTTGCATTGCTGCAAAAAACTTCGGCCATCATATATTTTTTGAAAAGTTGTACGTTAGAGTTTCATTGATTTGCATATTCAGCTGCAACTTGAATGCTGAATGAGCTGTTTGACTGCTTTCCAACAATGTAACTGCAATTCCTGATGTAGCAAGTGCAATTGCAATTTCATTCTGTGAGCAAATCGGTGAAATCTAAGAAGTTTTTCCAGTTCCACTGGGAACATCCAAGAAGAAAATCTCTGTAGTTCCATCGTTCATAACTTTAATGAGAGCGTTGCATGCATATTTTTGTTGCCTGTTCAACAGTGGAACGTTTAACTGATCCTCAAAATGTATCACAATTATATTGTTTTTTGCATTTCAACTCTTGATTAAATGTGTGCTGCATCAGACTATTGGTCACTGTCATGCCTAATTGAGATAATACCTTATTCGGTATCATCAAACCCATGCCCTCAATTAATATCAGTAGAATTGAAATATGATTACTACATTTGTTGGACAGATTGCAAAACAACCCAAAAATATTTATATTTTAATTTAGGTTGGAATGCGTTTTTCCATATTTTTCTCCAGATCTACCAGTTTATTATTTTTTTTAATAAAAAACATTCAATTGAGATTTCCAGCTCGGGAGCATAAGGAACAAAAAATTTGCATATTCATCATTTTAATCTTGAGTTATGGCCTTGAGTTCATACAAAAATCCCATAGAGAAAAGTACTTTCAGTTTTTCCTGAAATTTTCCAGCAACTTTTTTCAATTTTTTTCTAAAAACTTTGTTCAGACTATTACGAACATTTTAAAGAAATTTCTCAGTACATAGAAAAAAAAAGCTGTTTCAGTTTGTAACAAACACGTCTTTTGACCGCTAGTTACATTAATAAACTATATGTTTATTTTTTCTTTATATATATATATATAATGGAGAATATTTTAGTTAGCTTGTGGTTGCTAAGCGGCTGGTCAGGAATGTTAGCTGGCCAGGAACGTCAGCTGGCCAGGTTCCTAGAACAGGCAGGCGAGTTTTGCTGGGGCGATGCGACGCTGTGCGAGGGGAGTATGTCCCTGAGAGGGAAGGATTGTGCTAGCCAGGTAGATTTACAGAGTGACGGACGGGAATTTCTGTTTTCATGTGGCACGGAGGGACATTCGGTGCCGGCCGTCAAGCACGATCGCTCTGATGTGCACTGTCTGTGCGTTAATTGAACTGTGCTGCCTGGAACGGGACATCAGCCACTTTGTTTGAGCGGATGTGCTCAGCAAAGGATGTCCTGAGGAACTGTGCCACACTGTTCCGTAGCAGTGCAGAAAACTTCATCCAGTGTGTGTGGCCGCATTAAAATTGAGTAATTATAAATCGCCATATGAAGGACATTGTGCTAGCTACAAGTGCAAGTTCATAGCATTGCCCAGCTACGACCCTGCAGATAGAACTCTCATAGCCTGGAGCAATCATTTCTTTCAGAAATGAACAGTCAAAATGTTGAATTTGTTTACTGTTTAATTTTATGTTTTTTATATAAAATACCGTGGTGCCCACAGAAGGACAACTGATTAATTTTAACTAATTTGTTGTATATGTCATGTCAGTAATTAAATAAAACCATTTGTGATTTCTCATATAAAGTTCTACCTTTCATGATCATTCAATAAAATAAGAACATTAATTACGATTTTAAAACAGGTAATGAGGTCAGAACGTTACAATTAGGCCACACACACTGGATGAAGTTTTCTGCTTTGCTACGGAACAGTGTGGCACAGTTCCCCAGGACATCCTTTGCCTGAGCACATCCGCTCAAAGTGGCTGATGTCCCATTCCAGGCAGCACAGTTCAATTAACGCACAGACAGTGCACATCGGCCGATCGTGCTTGACGGCCGGCACCAAATGTCCCTCCGTGCCACATGAAAACAGTAATTCCCATCCGTCACTCTGTAAATCTACCTGGCTAGCACAATCCTCCCCTTCGGGGACATACTCCCCTCGCCCAGCGTCGCATCACCCCAGCAAAACTCGCCCGCCAGTTCTAGGAACCTGGCCAGCTGACATTCCTGACCAGCCGCTTAGCACCCACATGCTAACTAAAATATTCTCCATTTAAAAAAAAAAAAATAAACCTGTAGTTTATTAATGTAACTAGCGGTCGCAAGACGCGTTCGTTACAAGTTTTTGCCAAATTTTCCAGGCAACTTTTTCAATTTTTCTTTCTGTAAAAACCTTATTTGGTCTACTACAAACTTTAAAAAAAAAAAAAAATTAATCAAATCTATCCATGGAAAAAGTACTTTAAGTTTTTCTGAATTTTCCAATTTTCTGGACAACTTTTCCAATTTTTCTTTCTTTGAAAACCTGGTTCAGACTACTACGACCATTAAAAAATATAATTAGCCAAATCGGTCCAGCCATTCTTAAAAGATGCAGTTACCACCAAACAGCAGTTCATTTTTATTTTTTTAGATTAACTGTTTCAGTTTTCTAAAAAGAAATTTTCAGCATTTCGGTTTAGACATTCAGAAGTGTGTCCTTGTTTAATTATATGCCAGTAGTAAAACTAAATTCTTTCAGTTTTTTTAATTTGTGTGTTCTATGCCTCATAGTTGATACGGCTAAAAGAAAGATTGGCTAGCCAGGAGGATGCTTCATGCAGCAGCTCAGAAGAATCAGGTTATGAAGAAGAAGAAGCCAGGCACTGTGAGTATTGTGATATTTAATATTCTTTTTAATATGTATTAGCAATGCTGACATATTTGAAAATAGGTTGTGAAATCTGTTTGTAATTTTTTTCTCAGTGGGCATGCATTGGCAGTTCTTTAACAACCCAAGGATTGTTCCGATGTTATCCCAAAAGTGACAGTTTTTCTTATTAATGTATCCATTAAGCTGGAAATGATTCTCATCACTGAAGATGATCTTCGTGCTATGTTGCTGTCCACTTTCTGATTTCCATGCACCAATTTCCTGGTACATTAAATAGTCGCTTAGCTTGTTGGTTCAGTTGAATGCAGGTCTTTCATCAGAATTCACTGTATGCTGCTTCTTGAAATTTTCATTTCAAATGATCTGACATTTCAGGACAGTCACATTGCTGCTCATGTTATTTTTGGTCAACTGGCAGAGACATCAGTTCCTCTATTGTCAGCAACTGTTGCAGTTTGTTCAGATTTTTTTAATCAATCTTTGAAACTCCAGCTAATTTGTATGTAGCCTCTAGCAAAACGTTTCCTGTACTTGTAATAAATTTTAATGACTGTTACGCACTTCTCCTTATTGACTAACCACAATGTGTTTACTACAATATGTGACTTCGTAAACCCTTGCCAGCCAACTAAAATGTTGCTCAGTTTAAAACCCATGTTACTAAAATGTTGCTGAAATATTGCTGAAAGTTTTATTTATTTCAGAATGTTTGCTTGTGGCAAAGTTGAAAACTATTTATATTTACAATGACAGGTGTTTCTTTTTATAATATATGATGCTAAATTTTTATTTGTCATTAAAATGCTCTTGATGGACAGATCTAGGTCTTTTTATGGACACATTTTTAACTTTCATACATTCTCTCTGATTTGCAATGCGGCTAGCATGTTTAAATGATTGCTAGCAGATTATCTTCTTGTTTTAATTTTTTTATCTCTCTTAAAGCTCATTTTGATTAATTGAGAAGCAGTGAAGTTAATTAAACCTAAATCAGTATTATGCAGTGGGAAAATTTTACAAGGATAGTGTAATCAACATGAACATTTCAGTACATAAGCTCCCATTGTTTGAAACAGTTTCTGTTGTAGCAGTATGTATTTACATTTTAGATTAGGGATGTATTATTAATAACACAAAGAATTTTTAGCATTGTTACGTTTGTAAATGTTACAGTCAAGAAAAAACCTACATCAAGAGAGAAGCTAAAACGAGAGAACTACAATAAAGGAACTAAATTTAATAAAAAGATCTTTGATGTTAATGGTGAAAGTGTTGAAGCAAAGACATTGAAGGGTGGCCATCAGAAGATGGAGGTAGGATTTATTTTAGTTGCTTATAAATTATTCTTGATGTTCTTTTTTTTCCTTCACACAGCTTATTAGCAGGTATACTGTAGCATTAATTTACATTTCCTCTTCTCATTTCCAAATTCAAGTGTAAATATTTGCTTTAGATTAGATGATACATAGAAAATTAAGCATTGGGATACGATGTGGATACTCCTTTCTTCCGCATGGCACATATCCTTGATATGCACCCCCTCCTCAGTCTCCCCAGGACATCCTTTTTCACGTCCCTAGCCAACTTCATCCTCTCTAAAAACTACTACTCCTGTAATTCAACTGTTTCAAAGTTAGAGGTGTCAGTTTTTCTGGACATCACCACCCTTTCGGAACTCCATAGATGGGAACTACTACTACTGTAATTCACAAATTTATCACCAGATACACGATACAGCCATGGGTGCCCACATGGCTCCCTCTTATACCAGTCTTAGGCCTTGTGGAGGAAGATTTTCTGAAGAACTCGTGTGGTTCAGATACATAGATGATAGATTTATGATTTGGACACATGGGGAGGATCACCTAGATTTCAACTCAACAACAGTCACTCCATCAATTTCACTTGGTCACATTCCCACACTTCTCACCTTCCTTAGTGAGGATATCACCCTATGTTAGGGTGCCCTCCAAGCCAACTAGTTTACAACAGTACCTACACTTCATCAGTTGCCATCCCTTCCACATTAATTGTTTCCTCCCTTACAACCTTGAAATCCGTTGCAGATGCAACTGTTCTGATCATAAGCACTAGCACTAGATCTGTCAAAGGGTTTTGACAGAGTGAGCCATAAAATGGTAGTAATTAAGTTAAACACTATTGGAGTGGATGAGAAAATTATTTTCTGTGTAGAAGAATTTTTAAAAAGTAGAAAACAGAAAGTTAGGGTAGGAAATACAGTATCAAAAGTTGTGTTTATTGTTTACTATCTGAAATTAGGTTGTTTGCAGATGACATAATGCTATATAAACGAATCAAAACAGTAGAGGACTGTAAATAGTGCAGGGTTAACTGGACAGGATATCTATTTAAGTTGGTAAACATGGGATGAAATAAATGCAAAGAAGAGTTAGCTTATTACATATAAAAATAAAAAACAAAAGGTTGATTATGATTATAAGGTGGGGAAAGAATTGCTTGCTGAAGACTTGAAATGCAAATTTCTTGGCATTACATTTGATAACAAGCTTAACTGGGCAGGACACATTGGGTATGTGGTAGGAAAAGGTTTCAAAATTCTGCACTTGTTGGAGAGAGTGATAAGGGAATGGTACAAAAGAAGTAAAGGAATTGAGTTACAAAACTTTGGTCAGACCATTTCTCGAATATGGTAGTGTAGTATGGGACTCGCATTTTGAGTATCAAATACAGGAGTTGGAGATGGTGCAAAAAAGGGCTGCTAGATTTGTTTCTGGAAATTATCGCAGAATGCAATCAGTAATAGGTATGATAAAAGAGCTGGAATGGAATTCATTGCAAGACAGGAGGAGGGTGAAGAGGGTCATGGGAGTGTACAAGCCGTATGCTGGTGATGAGGCATGGAAAGATACTGGTGTAGGTATGAAAAGTAGTGTATGGAAGGGAAAAGATGATCATGACGACAAGCTGGCACTAGATTTCAGGCACAAGGGTGTGAGAAGATTCTCTTTTTTAGGTAAGGGTGTTGGGGATTGTTATAAGTTACCAAGGGAAATGATGAATAATTTACCAAAAACGTTGAAAGACTTTAAAGTTAAAATTTATAGAGGGCAAATGTAGGTGGGTACAGGAAAAGGGGAAGATGGGTGTTTCTGGAAATTGTCACTGGAGCGTGTGCTCCATTGCAATTAATCACTTTACAGGTATTCCCAAAAACTATCCCAAGCTCTCGTTTCCCCCCACTACTCCCATGATCTTCTAGAAAAGAAAATCTTCCAAGCTATCACCCACAACCCCCATTTTTTATCTCCTAAATCTGAAAATGGACCAATATTCATAATCCAGTTCTTTCTTGGCCTGGAATCCACTAACCAGATCCTTCACTATGGGCATGACTTTCTACATTCCTTCCCTGAAATGAGTGTCCTTGTTCCCAAAATTCTACCTACTGCTTCCTGCACTAGCTTTAGCAGATCTCCTAATCTGAACATCATCTGGTCCACAGGTACTTCTTCTAACTCTCCGTAAGAATCTTTCCACTATAATAAACCCCACTGCAAAACACACAGCATGCATCCAGCCACCACTACCTACTCTAACCCCATCGCAGGAGAATCCTTTCCTATTATTGGACCACTCACCTTATTTACCAACTTACCTGTCGTCACTGCGCTGCTTCGTACATTGTTCTCACCACCCATCAACTATCCTGCAGGATGAATGGCCATAGCAAAAAGTTTATACTTCCAACCCATATCATCCAGTTCGTGCCAGCTCACATGATTCCAACAATCTCAACACCTGTTTCAAAGTTAGAGGTGTCAGAGTTTTTCTGGACATCAGTAACTCCATAGGTGGGAACTTGCCTATCAGCACATTATAGACACATCCATGGCCTCAACCTATGCTAAACTTGTCACTATTTTGTAACTTTGTCAGTTTTCGTAAATATTTTTCAACATATCGAAATATTTTTAGTATAATTTTTGTATCTTTCTAGTTTTGTTATGTGCTTATTTACTCCTATAACAGCTCAAAATTATATCTTTTAAACAAATTTCATTTTACCTCAACTAATTGTCACGGAGATTATTTTATTCCATATTTGTCATTGATTAACTTTCTTCCCCCACCACCAGTTCAAACCCCACCCTCTCACATGTTTCATCTTTGTTTTATTAATGTGGCAATTTGGATGTGGTTACACATTTCCCCTGTCATGTGTCTTACCTCCTTTATAACTTAGACTATTAACCGAAATATTGTGAATTTTGTTTGTATTTTTTAAGAGTTCATTTAACCCTACTACATTCATCTGTGGTAAGTAATGGGTTATTTTTCCCTATCCTATTTTCAATGCCTTACAGCTGGTTCTTTGTCTCCATCATCCTCTAAACAGTTATTAATAATTCTCTACATCAGCCCTCATGGTTGAAATCATTATATGTCTAAAACCTCTTAATGTGGGTTATTTTCATTGCTCAAACTGTTGAATTTCTTTATTTTGTCCTTAAAACTTCACTTATCTTTACTTTAATCAACTGAAATCTACAATTTCTAAGATGTGCACATATCCTTGATATGTGCCCCCTACACAGTCTCCCAAGTACATCCTTTTTCATGTCCCTAGCCAAATTCATCCTCTCTAAAAACTACTACTCCTGTAATTCAACTGTTTCAAAGTTAGAGGTGTCAGTTTTTCTGGACATCACCACCCTTTCGGAACTCCATAGATGGGAACTTGCCTATCAGCACACCCTGTTTCAAAGTTGGAGGTGTCAAAGTTTTTCTGGACACCACTCTACACACGAATCTTTCTCCTGTAATAGACCTCACTGTAAAATACGCAGCTTGCATCAAGCCACCACTACCTACTCTAACCCCATTGCAGGAGAATCCTTTCCTATTATTGGACCACTCACCTTATTTACCTGTCATCACTGCACTGCTTCATACATTGTTCTCACCACTCATCAACTATCCTACCACACTGTTCAGAGGTCCATTAATCATATGTATCTTTCACAGTGGCTATGACTTTCTACACACTGTCTTCCCTTACATGGTTAGCAGACCATCTAATCTACTTTCGGTGACAACTGTGTTTAGAAATTTCTCTAGTGTTAAAATGTTCCTCTACCTTCCTGAAACATGGAGCTTGATTTCTTTGGCTGTAGTCATGATTATGTTGCCTTCGTCTCAAATCTTTCAAATGAATCCACACTATTACTTTACAACAGTGTCTCCTTCTTTGACTGCCAATCCCCTCATTTTCACTTTCCAGATTTTCTTAATTCCCTTAACAATAGCCCTTTACTCCCACACACATATGCAACCTTCTTTGATGAATGCATTTCACTACAAGGTGCCCTTCATGGCTCTATGCCCTTAGAGTCCACAAATTTACAAGGGTACTTACACAGATTCTATCTTCTCTACACCAAATGTTCTTTAAAGCACTGAAATCTGTGGCAGATACATCTGTTCAGATTATGAATCACTTTCCTGGTATTCCCGAAACCTAACACTAGCTCTTATTTCCTGATACTACCTTCCAGATCTAGCACAAAAGCAGATCTCTCATGCTACCACCCATCATTGCACATCTTCTGTTCTGCACACTGTAAAGCTGACCTTAGCACCATATTTAACACCCAATTTTCTCCTGTTCAGAGGTCCATTAACCATACATATCTTCAAGAGTGGACATGAATTTCTACACACTGTCTTCCCTTACATTCTTCAGCAGACAATCTAATCTGAGGAATATCTTGGTCCACAAATACTGACCTTTTGATTCTCCTAGATCACCACATGGATCTTTCCATGCAATAGACATCTCTTCTAAACTTGTAGTATGCATCTAGCCATTAGTATGTATTACAATTCTACCATAGGGGGATCTTCTCTTGGACATGTCACTTGTGCTTGCACAACTACACATCTAATTTACCAAAGTACCTGCCTTCATTGCACACCATAACCCTCACTGTTAACTATACATCAAGATGAATGACGACAGGCAAATTGCCTAACTCTAAAAACCTCAACAACTGTTTTACAGTGAGAGCAGTCATCCTGATACTATTGTACTTCTGAATTCGTTAGATATCAGCTGTGACAGCATTGTCTTTGATACTGCTTGAAATGCTATGACAGTACATAAAACATAATTTTGGCTGTCATTTAGTAGAATTGAGAAATAATTTACTGAAATTAAAAGTCACTGAAGTTCGTATTTAAAGGAAAATGCAACCGAGCTTGGTGGCTGAGCAGTTAACGCTCTAGCCTCGCATTCGGGAGACACTGGTTCGAATCCCCGTCTAAGCATCCAGATTTGAGTTTTCCATGATTTCCCCAAATTACTCCATGTGAATGCCAGGATGCTTCCTTCAAAATGCCATGGCCATATAGCTTCCCGTTCCTTGTCCCCAGTTTCATCCCACCTCTTAATGACCTATGTCAAAGAGGCATAAAGCCATAAGCAAAAAAGTAAGAAAACATCTGCTCGTAAGATGGACTGAAATAATATATTCTTGTATTTGTAATAATAAAGTGGCTTCCGAACCACCACTACAAATATTTTTTGTGACAGTTATCAGGCATTTTCTCTGTTTTATTAAATCTGATGAAATGCACACTCACTCCACTTTCACCACCTACATCACAATCTGACTGATATTTATCCTCACTGTTCCCTTGTATAAACATTTATTCACAAATACCAGCCAAGCTGGCTGCCATTTTTCATCTGTGAGATGTTACAAGGAATTCTTTTGCAAACTGACGTGGCTTATCCTATATAACGCTTTTCATGTTTTGAGTTAAGCAGTGATGCCATTCACCACTTTTATAGTTTCCATTCTGAAGAACAATGTGATATCAGTTGGCTAATCCTAGCTTCTGAATAAACTGGCTTTAGTTAAATCTTTTCAACCTATCTATCCACCCGCTATTTTTGTCGATCGTGAAAATTCCATATTGAATCGAGTAAGTGTGAAAAATACATCTTTTTTTCCTCCAAATTAGCAGAAAATTTAGCTCCTGTTACTATTCTGTTGTCATATTTTAGAAATATGCAATATTAATTTTGTAATAATGTTTCAAATTTTTGACCTTTTCATTATGATGATTTTTTTTAGAAAAAAAACACTATTACTCCTTCAAAATGTTATCGAATTAGCAAAGCACTATTCAATTAATTATTTTAATCTCTAGTTTGTTTATCTTTTATTTCCTCTAATAGAAAATATATTTTCAAAACCACACCATTACGTAAAAGTCTTTACATGTGAAACCACTATTTTCTAGTCCTTTTTCATCGTTAAATTATCAAATTGTTTCTTTTTAGCCTCCTTAATATTAAACTTCACTTAACTGTCTTTTTAAATAACTGAATATTATTTCACACCATCCCTGTTATTAAGACCTAATTGTTTTACTAAGTTGAATCATTTTCATAATAAAATTTCTCCTCTAACCAGAGTTATTTCCAATTGCTTCTTTCTACCCCCATAATCTGTGCAAGTGTTCTTTCAAGTTGTTCCATGCATTTTGTATTATTCGACCAGCTGATGTTGCTGCTTATATACATTTTAAATTAACATTTCTCATCATTACCTTAGGTTACCAACATATCCTTGACACCATTATCCGCTTGACCTTAATCTCCAGTAAGTGCACATCATTAAACCTATGTGTTTTTACTGTACTTTTAACCGTTTGATGCTTTATTTCTACTGTTTTAAAACTTTCAAATATATGCTGTGCCAACAACACAACAAAACCAGCTCCACAGATCTTAATACCTCCAAAGAGGCTCTCACACATTTATTGTCACTAGTTTATACAAGTCATAACACTACCCCCCCTCTTAGATCTATCCGTCCTGGATAGATGGCATTCTTTGCCAACAAATCAGTGTGAACAATCTTCATTCCACCATGTTTTAACTTCTTGTTTCTGTACACTATGTAATGAATCCTCTTCACAATAGTGTAAGGTCCTTCCCATTTTACAGTAAGCTTTGGGGACACCCCTTTTCTTCTCTGTGGATTGTACAGCCAGACTTTATCACCTTCAACAAAGAGTTCTCCGATTCTGTATTTCTGCGGAATCGCTGCATATGTCTTTCGCCTTCACCGGTCTAACACGCAATCATTTGCTTGGGCTTGAAACAGTTTATGCACATAAACCTGTCATGATGATGCTCATCTGAATTTTGCTCTGTAATAACCTTAATACTAGATCTTCTGGTTTCACCATCTTCTTGGCCATGTCCAATATCATCCCGTGTGCGAGAAGTTCCTTCAGGTCGGTCTTAACACATGTTAGAACAGCCAGTTTAACATCAGGGTTCCTTATCGCAGCAGAGAAGCTGTCACAAATCAACGTACTTGGTGTTTGTCGATCATGTCCGGAATACCAGCATATGGTTAGCTGTTCAGCATCTGCCTCAAGTCCTGGGAAAGATTCTTCAGGTCTTTGAATGCGTCTTTTCATATCGTCCATGTTGATCATCTCCATATGGTCTTCCCCAATGTGGTTTTCCAACAGCTGCATAAGGTACTCAAAGTTGTCAGCCTTAACAGGCTGTACAATAAAAGCAGACTTCACTCCTAGGACCAAATTCGGCACAATTGCCTTTCCTGTATCAGACCAACCATTGTACTTTGCTGCAGTCTCAAACTGGTTCTTTTATGCTGACCCATCTATTTTGCCATCAGAAACGCTTGTTTCATTTTACCCAAGCACTGGCCAACAATGGTACTGCCATCCAATGTTATTTTCTCCATTGGTTACTTCAAAACATCAAACTCTACTGTGGTATCACTTAACCCTTTTCCTAAGCTGAATGTTTTTGGAACAACCTTGTCACACAAAGCTGATGTTCACTCCGTATTTTCTTCTTGTGGATCTGATGGCTCCATGATGTTTTGTTGCAACTGTCTTTCTTCCATTCCTGTTTCAGATATTAAGTCTTCAATACTAGATTTCAGTTCCTGCATGTCAGACTTCATGCTGATTAGAAACTGCATTAGTTGTTTGTCTTGATTCTAAAAATAAGATAGGATAGGGAAGATAACCTGTCACTTACCACAGATGAAGGCATTAGGGTGAGATGAACACTTAAAAAACACCAAAAAAAAAAAAAAAAACAAATTGCAAAATATTTCAGTGATAATCCTTATTCGTATGAGAGGCGAGACATATGGCGGGAGGAAAGATATGATCACTGGGGTTTGGATCTTTATGACCAAAAAAATCGAGAAATATGCAGGCAAATATGACCTTAAAAATAGGGTAAATGTGGCCTAAAAGAGACAAAATATGACCAAACATTAAATTTTTTATACTTTAAAAATGCTCAATGTACATAATTTATTTTATGTAGCTGTGTCACTTTCATGTAGACAATATAATTTGCTTCTATGCACTCATTGTACAATTGGGAAATTAATTTTTTTAAAAGTAATTTTCTTGTTCCTGTAAAAGAATGGATTACTAGAATTTTACTTTCAAAAATGGAAATTTACTATAAATTTGTTGCGAATTAGTGTACATACCATTTTTTATTCTTGTTTGATGCCAGCATTGCTGTATATGCATCTTCAAGTTCCCGAAGAGGAATTTTCTCCAGTTGTCACTTAAAACTGTCTTGTAGTATGAGAAGCTTCATTCGACATCAGATGTGACGGGAGCATTCTTAAACAGAGTCAGGTCACTGAAATTTAATTGTGGGTCGTCTTCAGTCAAAACAGATTAGCCACCATGTAAAATTTCACTAATTTTACAAATTGTTTTATAACCGTTATTCCCTTTACACTTTATCAAATTTGTTTTTCAGCAAACTAGCCACTGTGCTCCCTGCTTGTCCTATTTCGGTTTCCACACTTTTAACGACCGCCAAACTTTCATTCAGTTCTAGACCAATTTCTTCAAGACCGCGAAATAGCAGTTGTGATGCCTGAAAAACTTGACTTTATGTACGCCTAATTTCTGAACAAATTACTGGAAAAGAGTTCTTGGACAATTTTTTATGGAAGATGCTTCACTGCTATCAAAATTAGAAACTATTTTCTTTGTGTTTTCATAATATTCACAGTAATAGCTAACTGCATCGAGCCATGTGCCCCAATGAGTAAGTACTGGTTGTGGTGGGAAGAGGGACGGAAGGTGCATCTTCTTTAAATTTTGCCACTCTCATTGGAGCTTTAACAAAAATCTTTTTTACATTTGATATTAACCTATCAACATCAGGGATATTTAGTCTTACTTCCTCAGCAACTCTATGTAATCCATGAGCGAGACAAGTTATATGCACCATCGAAGGATACAACTTCAGACATTCCCAGCCTTTACCATGTACGGCGCAGCGTCTGTCACAAATAGTAAGACATGTTCTCTCTTAACTTCACCGCTCCATAACAGTTTCATAGCGTTGTCGAAACGGGGTGGCAATTGTTGAATGGTTTACTGATTCAAGAGCTTCACAGTCCAGTAAAAATATATCACCCAGTCTGTCAGAAAGTAGGGTTCCAATGATAACATTTACAGCGTATCTCCCACAGCATAATAAGTGAACACATCGTGAAACAGATCACAGTTAGAGCTGTTATAATTTTTCCGAACACCACCGCCCCTACTGAACTCTGCAGACGGGAACTAGCCTTAAGACTTGATTTGTCAGTGTCATTGGTACCCACTACCTATCCTCTTAAATACTCAGTAAAGTCGAAAGATTCTGGTTTTCTTCCTCTTTTATTGCAGCTCACAACTGAACTATTTTTTCTGATTTTCTTCCAGTGACCATTAGCTACCAATTTGCAAGAACAGTCTTCACTTCATCATTGCATAGTTGCTGCAAAAGCTTTATCATTTAGACTGATTAAAACACCTCCAACTAATTCCTGTAAAATCTTTGGGGGTATCCATAAATTACGTGAGGTGAAATAGGAGGGGGGGGGGGCGGCGAAATCTCACCGAGGGGGAGGCGGGGGTGTCTACGGAAATCTCACGTGAGGTTTTGTAAAAAAGTTTTTGGAATGTAGAGCTAAAAAGAGCAAAAAAAAGTCTACAAATTGTGTGAAAGTCAATTTTAGGGTGGTATTTCGTTGAAAAGTGGGGGTGTAATTGGATTTTGAAGGGTGAGACCTAAAAAAAAAAGGTCTCAAAGTTTCTAGGGCGATTTCTTGGGGAAGTTCTCACAGACCAAATCTCACCAGAAGGGGGTGGGGGGAGGAGTCCGGCCAGATCTGACAATATCTCACGTGAGAGGTGGGGGGGGGGGGGAGGGTCCGGAAATCTGGCAAAACACATCGCGTAATTTATGGATGTGCCCTTTGGTAGTTCCCTGCACAAAGGTAGGTTTAGGCCATGAGTGTGTCTGGTGTCTCGTAAGTTTTTGATGCTCCAACGGCAGTTATAACAAACCCCCCCCCCGGTCGTTTTTTTTTTATCAAATCCCCCCCCCCCCCAAGTCGACTTTTGTATACTTTTTTTTAGCCCTACTAGAATTTCAAAACCTCATCATTGGTGAGGTTTCGTGAGATTTAATGGACGCTCCCAAACGGTTCTGGTTCTGACACAAATGTTATGTGTTTTTACCATTTTTCAACCATTAAATGTATTATTTCTACTATTTTACATTTTGCAATACTTACAATACCAACAACTTGAAAAAACCAAGTCCACAGATCTAAATAGTGCCAAAGAGTCTCTCACACACTCATTGTCAGCTATATTCACTCACTAGATTATACAAGTCACAATAATGTTTTTCTATTTAATATTTATATCTTATATACAAGTAGTTGCACAGCTCAATGGATGCGGACTGCTAGAAAGCACAGCACTCTATGAAACTATCATTATCAAGGACTACAGGATCCACAGCCCCTGTTGCTCATTGATCATAAATTATTTTGTGTAAAGGTATCTACAACAAACTGTCATTTGCCAGCTTTAAAATCTAACATCATCCCTATTTTATAATTTTCAAATGTTTTTATTAACTCGCTTTGGGCTTTGTCTGTGTGGTTGGAATTTAGTAATTTATTTTAAACTAGCTTCTTGATGAGCTAGAGACCTGAAATTTTAACCATAGCTCAGAACTGGATGACAATTCATGAAAATGTAAAAAAAAAAAATGAGAAAAAATGTTTGGAAAATTTGGGAAAGATTGTAAGTACTCTTTTCTATGGACCGATTTAGCTAATTTATTTTTAAATGTTCATAATAGTTCGAATAAGGTTTTTAGTTAATGAAAAATTGGAAAAGTTGTCAAGAAAATTGGAATATTCGGAGAAAATTGAAATTCTTTTTTTCTTTGTATCAATTTGGCTAATTTTTTTAAATGTACTTAGCAGTCAGGATAAGGTTTTTAAAGAAAGAAAAATTGCAAAAGTTGCTTGGAAAATTCAAGAAAAACTAAATCGCTTTGTGTTTTGACTGCCTGGGTGGAAATTAGTAATTGATTTTAAACTAACTTCTCAATGAGATAGAGACATGAAATTTTGACCATAGCTCATAACTGGATGACAATGCATGAAAAAGTGAAAAAATGGGTGAAGTTGTTCGGAAAATTTGAAAATTCGGAAAATACTGTAAGTACTCTTTTCTATGTACTGTTTTGGCTAATTTATTTTTAGATGTTCGTAACAGTCTGAATAAGGTTTTTAGTTAGTGAATATTGGAAAAGTTGCCCGGAAAATTTGGAAATTCGGAGAAAACTGAAATTCATGTTCTTAATAGCCCGAATAAGGTTTTTAAAGAAAGAAAAATTGGGAAAGTTGCATGGAAATTTTGGTAAAAACTGAAAGTACTCTTTTCTATGGACCGATTTGGCTAATTTTTTTAAATGTTCATAATAGTACGAATAAGGTTTTTAGTTAATGAAAAACTGGAAAATTTGGAGGAAACTGAAAGTGTTTTTTTTTCTGTGTACCAAATTGGCTTGCAATCCCGGGATGGAAATAATTCAATTAAATGTTTTCTATTAAAATAACTGGAATTTGTAACATATATCTGTGATTATGTCATCAAAGTGTTTAAAATCAGTTACAAATTTTCGTTCATATAACCCTAAAAAGTAGAAAATAATAATTAAATAAACTTTTTAATGAACCATGTTTTTATAACGGACTAAAAAGGATAAAATGATTCTCTAATCCTTATGAAGGATAAAACCACATACAGATTTCTAACTTCTTCAAAATTGTCCTGAAAATTTATACTTGGAAATTTTTGATAGCTATTAAAATACTTGTAAGATTGGTGATGATAAATATTGGGCACGTCGAATACATAACTATAAAAAGTGTAGAGTAGTTATCAATGATAGAACTTAGTTATCAGTTCACATTTTTTGCGGTGCAATATAATTGTTAGTAGAGCTATTAAAGCATCGATTATCTGTTGCATGAGCCCAATGTTTTTCGTCGCCAATCTTACAAGTATTTTAATAACTATCAAAAATTTCCAAGTCTAAATTGTCCTGAAAATTTATAAGTTAGAAATCTTTACGTGGTTTTATCCTTCATAAGGATTAGAGAAATCATTTTATACTTTTGAGTCTGTTATGGTTTATTAAAAAGTTTTTTATTTTATTATTATTACTCGTGTGACTACTGGCTGTACATTAATTGAAATTCCATCATTAGTGTTTACAGGAATCACATGCAAGGAATATTTTAAAAACTGCTTATTTCTTCTTCCTCCCACTTGAGGTTTAGGCCTGTTCCATATTCATGGACTATTCTCTTCTGCTTCCTTGGTCTACCTATACTACTACTACCTTTCAGTCTGTATGATGCGTCATCAATTCTATACAGTTGGTCTGTCCAGTTATTTCTGTATTCCTATATCTTGTCATTCATACCATATATTTTCAACTCCCCTCATATTATATAGTTTATTAGATCCAGTTATGTGCATCCCTCTACAGATTTTAGGAACTTCATCTCTGTTGGTTGTATACATCTTTTCTCTCTTCTCTTCATTACTCACTTCCATAAAGAAACATAGGAACTGTCATTGTTTTATAGATTTTAAATTTTGTATCTCTGTGTGCATCCTATTTCCTAAAGTTTGAATTATTGTTTCACACATAATCTGATACTTGCTCACTTTACTATCAATATTTTCCTTAAATTGTATATAATATTACGACCAAGGTGGTTATAGTGTGGAACTTGTTCAATCAGGTAGCCATTTTTTGCTCTGATAGGGTCTCAACCAAAGAAAGCCATTATTTTTATTTTGTTTGTGGATATCTTCAGATTGTAGTGTTCTAAACATATTTGCAATTTGTGAAATTATCTTTGTAATCCACTTAAGGATATGCCTTGTCATAAGTTTACATTTCTTGTCGGATATTCATTCTGCCTATTATTAATGACATCATTCAGATATATGGTAAAATGAGTGTGGAAAGACTATACCCCTATCACACACCTTGGTTGATTGTTATTGCTTGCTGTTTGTTTCTCTCTCCCTCTCTCTTTTTTTTTAAGGATTATCTTTGTAGGAAAGCATAAACTCTTCACTGATTCTGTGATATGTTTAGGATGTTTAGTCCTTTTAAGGATTTCCCACAGCAATTCTCTATCTAATTTGTCAAAAGTTTTCTCTGAAGTTTACAAAGCAATATATGCCAGTAGGTTATATTCCATGCACTTCTCTATAATTCGATTTGTAATATTTGTATTATTTGAACAAGTATATCCTAGCCTAAATCCATTCTAAATTCTAGTAGTTTTGCTCCTGCTGTTGGTCACAATCTAGAGGCGATTATATTGGCATAGATGTTTTAGCCTGCATTCAAAATACCTACTCCCCTGTAACTGTTTGTGTTAGTTCTGTCTCCTTTCTTGAAAATAGATATTATACTCGTAGTTGCTACTGATCAGGTATTTTTTTACCTTTAAGCCAGCCCATGTTTATTAAATTTAAAAATAGATACTTCAGTAATATTCCCCCATATTTAAGTAATTCTGCAGCTATCGCTTCCAATCCAGCTGCTTTTCAGTTTTTTTCTTAAAGCTTAATTTAATTCTTCTAGCATTATGTTATCTAGCGCTTCTGTCTCTGTAATTGAGTCTTCTTGTATCATCACTTTGTCACTAAACCAAAAACTATTGTAGTGTTTTTTTCCAACCTTGTAGTTCTACTGTCACAGTGTCTGTCTATTCTGTTCAAACTCCTTAGTATTTTAAATCCATGCACCCATAGACGTTTTCTATTTGACTTACAAATTTATCCCAGCTTTGTATATGTGGTTTCTTAGTAAGGATCTTGTTTCATTTCTTTTTTTGCTTATAATATTCTCTTTCCTCATCTGTGCCATTCTGGATAAATGCCAAATAAGTCTTTTGTTTCTCTTCCACTGTTTCTTTTACTTTTTCATTCCATATCTGTAGACCGTTCCTGTTACTGCTTACTCTTGTTTTACCTGTTCTTGTGACACATTTCCTTGTTATGCAATTCTGCATCTGTCTTTTTCTGTTTGTTTCTTTAATAGACATCTGGTCAGTCTTTAATACTGTCTTAAACTTTTCAGAATATTTACACTTTCTTTTTTGTGTCACTTTTCCTGCATCTTGTCCAAAGTACTAGTTTACTCATTAAAAGAAAATGATATGTAGACACGTTATTACCTCTGAATACCCACACATCCCATAACATTCATTGATTTTGTTCTTTCATTCCATGTATATTTATGAACTGGAGTGTTTGTAATCTGGAATTTATTGTAGCTGCAATATTCTTTGAATTGAATTCCACTCTTGTTAAATTGATTTTCAACAAAACTTTCAACCACATTTTCAATCTTTCAATTGCCTACTCTGGTATTAAGATCTCCTGCTAAAATTATTCCAATTTCTTCCTACTTAAGCTGGTGAATGTAGGCCATTAATGTATGACATCTGCTTGGCATCTTAAATCGTTCACTAACTAACCTTTCATTTAAATTGTAGAGATTATTTTTGCAGTGCACATAGGTTGACAGTTGTGTAAACTGTGGAGTACTCTGCATTGCATGTAACCTCTCTGGTATATGTTGTACATTGTATTTCATATTGGCATGTGAATGTTCATAAAATATTGCTGTTCACAATAACACGATCTTTACAGTTTATTTTCTGTGTACCAAATGTTTAAGTGCTAGAAAGTAATATTAATAACAATTTTTATGGGCCCAGTTATAGTGGAGAGGTGTTATAAACTGTAAAATTCAATGTTGTAGCGTCGATTTGAAAAATTTGGTTATGCGTTCTTAACATGAAAGTTATGACAGACAAAAGTGGTTTAAATCGATTCAACATTGACTACAACAATAACCAAGTGAAATGGCATAAATTATGCATCATGGGGTTACCAAATGAAAATGGTAATGATGGAAAGTGATTTATGGACTTTTGTTGAACCAGGTGAAGAAGAACCGATCGCTTATGCAGATCCAACTGTAAAATGTAATTATGTATTAAGACAAAATAAAGCTTGCACAAAGATCACACTTGTGTGGGATGAATAACAAATGCGTATTCAACCCTTAACAAATGCTGAGGAAGCATGGAATGAGCTGGAATGGATATATGCTCCAAGTGACAGCAAATTTCGTATTGTGTAACTCTGGCGGAAACTATGTTCAATGAAACTGACTGATTAAATTTGGGACAGATAAACAGAACTGTTGCAGAGCTTGTTAGTGTTGGCAATGCTATAGAAGATGAAGATTTAACTACGACAATTTTGTGCAGCCTATCTGAGGAATGGGATTCTTGTATCAGAAATCGAGTTTACTTGTGCTACAGTGGAAAGGCCTGTTCTTGCTGAAGATTCAAGATGACAAGAAAAAGAAGGAACAAAATAATCTGCATTATTCGTGATGAAAGTGAACACGAAAACTATGGACGTCAAATCTAGCAGTGAAGGTGGAAAACACTTCAGTAAGGAATATGAAAAGGAAAAATGGCAAAGGCAAGTGTTTTATCTGTAAACAAGATGGTCATTTTGCAAGTGTATGTCCCAATAAGTCAAGTAATAAACGTTCATCTAGTGCATTGGCAACAAATGCTTCATGTGGATCAACTGTATTAAATAGCTATGTTTGGCTCATAGACTGAGGTGATACTCATCAAATGTCTCCAGATTTAAAGCAATTTTATTGGATCAGTAAAAATCGGACTACTGAAAATGTGATAGAAAATGGCATGACAGCACCTTTAATTGGAAAAGATACTGTCAATTGGGGGGGGGGGGGGGTGTTTAAATGAAAGTAGAATTTTTTGTAAGCACAGCCCATAAGTTTTTATAAAAATCCATGCAATAGCTTAGACAGAATAAATAAAAAAAAAGTATATTTATGGAAGTTACAACGCAATGGATTCCGGAAGTTGCAAAACCTGACAGGACAGATTTACAAGGAATTACTAAGATTTTTGAAACAATAGGAAAACAACTAAAGAGCAATCATAGAAGTTGAATAGGATCACTATCAGATAGAAAATTTTATGTACACCAAAAGATCGGAGAGGAGTAGAAGATCACGCTAAAACAAGATTTAGTACCGTAGCTCAATTACTTTTAACCTGAGAGTAAATTTTAAATATCACCATTAATATAATTTGTTACAGTTAAACTAGTATTCCTATCAATTTTAATGTTTAGGCAATGTACTACCAATCACCAAAATATCAAGGAGGTCAGAAGAAAAATAAGGTTAAATGAGCCAAAAATTCCCGGGAATGCGGTGAACCCCTGTAAGTCGCCTATAAATAGACCCGTGGGAACAGCGGTTAGTCACGTCTTTGGAAAGTACTCGAGGAGAGCGGTTTTGGCTGATCGCAGCCGGTTAGGTACAAACTTGAAGAAGAAGCAAGGCAGAAATGGGATAGGATGGGCATCCATCTTAGAATTTTCAACGGATAGTGCTGGGTAGAGTCGCTCTTGATGTAGCTGACATATATATCATCAGTTAGGGGTTTCGGGAGTTGACTGCAGCTTGTCTCGTGGTTCATACCTGCAATCAATTAGTTTGGAAATGAAGTTATGATGTTATGGTCTCAGAGTATTGTAATTATTTTGAAGAACACACAATATGAAATTTATTTGGAAGTTTTACAGTAGACATTACTTCAAAATACCTTCTCAAGCTGAGATTACGGCTTAATGGCATCTGCAAGACCGAATGACAATCTACACTTAGGCCACTCCAATAGTCAAAGCTCAGGACTAACTTATTACCTTAACCCCAGTATCAAGCTAGGTTCTGAGAAAAGATGTTCTATAAAATTAAAGAAAGTGATAACGTAGAACCACAATATCAGAGTTCATACTAATTGTGTTGTGAAGCTATCTTCATTCAGTGAAGACAATTCAGCTAAAGCAGCACAATGGTTGGTTGAAACAAATGAAGAAACAATATCAGCTGGAGGTGCACTTCCAGGTGGACATAATCTCCAATGTGTGGAATGATCATCCACAAGTTAATGATCTTCTGAGGGGGGAATGTAGAGATTATTTGTGCAGTGCAAATAGGTTGGTGGTTGTGTAAAGTGCGGAGTACTTTTTGCATTGAATGTAACCTATCTGGTATATGTTGTATTGTCTTTTGACATGTGAATGTTACTAAAATATTGCTGTTTGTAATAACATGGTCTTTACAGTTTATTTACCATGCACCACGCTTTTATATGTGCGACAATTAATGATGATAATTAAATACATGTAGGATACTTTTCATCTATTAGTAGTCTCACCTCTGCAGATGCCCCCTTTCCTTGTTTGGATCCACTGGAAGTTATCTTGTATTCAAACCAGTCTTTCGTTTCTGTCAATTTTTTGTTTGACAGATTGATATTTTTGGATCTTAAGTGTTTTCCTAATTCTAACTTTAGTTCTGAGACCCCTCACATTCCAGGTTACAATTTTCATTGTACTTTTAATATCAAAGGGTTTTCTGTTCCCATATTTCGTGACCTGGTTATTAACAATAGATCCACCCTTTTTTATCTCTTGAAGCTTATGAGCAGATTTTTTTTAAGTAAATGCACAGCCCCAAACCTCCAGGACCAGGGTTTTCTTTCCCTTACCCGGAGTGAAGCAGTTATAAGGCACTAGAGGCTCGCCTTCCATCCTCTCCCGTTAGCTACACTCCAAGTAGTGCTTTGCCCAGAGGCTACAAGGCTTTTGCCTTCACAAACATGGGAGTAGGTTTTGCTGGCATAGCAGCTAAAATGAATCATAGAGGCTTCTCAGTGTTTTATTCTCTCAGACCATCCAGCATAAGTTGAGGCTCTTCAGGAAGTAACAGCCTTCAAACCCAATTCTTTTTCTATAGCTTATTAAAAGCCCCATCCACTCATTTTTAAATCAATATCTTAAATGTACTCACTTTTTTGTGGATAGTTTTATTACATGTATAGTTTCTAATCCAATTTTTTTGTTTTGTTTTATTGCTTTGTACAACCTTCCTGAGTAATATAATTTTCCATAATTCTCCTCTTGCTATTTCCATCCCCACCTTTACAACCAAGTTGATTTTTTGTTTCAGTCATATGGTAGGTCTTGGTGTGTACGCTGATCCTATGCCATATATGTCACCTCCAAACATGATTGAGCTCGTTGTCGAAATTTTGTAAAATGTGTTTGGTGTTTTTTGTTGATTGCATCACTCCTACCTTCGTTTCTTGGTGGCCCTTTTCCCCCCTATCCTTCCTTGTTTTTATTGTTATGTGTGTGTAATGGGAAAAAAGGAGTTGATTATATACCATAATTTTTGTGTCAGTTTGGTTAAACATGTTAAAATGCCACCATACTGGACACAGGATTTATAATAGACACAAGGTTAAACCTCAGTTACTGTGTCCAAGTCATTGTATGCACAGTTTATTAGCAGTTTTCAATAATTAATTGAATGAGGGGTATTCTTTAAAGTAAAAGTTGCAAAATTCAGGTTTATTCCCCTCGTTTAACTTCCTTAGCTCTGAGGAAGATAATGAAAGATTCATAGTTATTTGTAAATGTGACTGGTCACAATTAAATTTGTTTTAGAAACAGCATATACAGAACAGTAGCAGTGGCTCAACGAAGAGGTTACCTGATGAACTGCTTGAAAGGCTTTCAGAAAAAGCCCCAGTGCCAAATCCACCAAAAATGTTACGTTATGAAAATACAGGGGATATTGCTGGTGATAAAACTGTTCCAACAGCAACAAGAAAACGTAAGAAGAAGAGTAACCACCCAAACAAGGAAATTAATGATGGACCTTCAGGTTTGTGGAATGTCTGGCCTAGTGATATTAATTTGAGAACTGACAGTTGAATTGTTTATTTTTTAAATGGCACTTATCTATTTTCTAAAATTTTACAGGAATCATTGACTCTTTAAAATTTATACTAACCAACTTTCACAAACTGCTTTTGTAGAAGCTAAGAAAAATGGACGTTCTTTATAAATTTTAGGATTTATAATATAAAATTTTATATGGAGTTTTGTCTCCTGGACATATCCTTTCAAATAATCTACATAAATAAAAATTAAATGCTGTTTGTTATTGACCGTATCATTTGAGAATGGCTACACCAATTTGGCTAGTAATTTATTTATTTTTTATGTTTGTGGTAGTCTGAATAAGGTTTTTTTGAAAAATTAAAAAGTTGCCAGGGAAAAACTGAAAGTGCCTTTTTCTATGGGATTTTTGGATGAACTCGACACCATAACTCACAATTCAAATGATGGGTATGTGAAATTCTTTTTTCTTATGCTCCTGGGATGGAAATAACTCAATTTAATGTTTTATATTGAAAATAAATAAACAGGTAGATATGGAGAAAAATCTGGAAAAACCCATTATTAGGGTCTTCAGTGGTTTAATTAATATAGTAATTAATTAAATAGTCCACCATAAGACTCAGTTTAAGATTTTGTTTATTTTCAAAATATCAGCGATATTATTCACATGCATAGATACAATCCAGAGATACTACTGACGCAGTTCTTAGCAGTCGCAAAGAAAATCTGTATAAAACTAACTATAAAACTAAACTCTGTCCTGCTGATTTCTTTATATAGGCTCTATCGAAATTTCTGGAATTCTTCAGAAGCATCCGCCAGATATTTCTCGAACATTAACAATTACTCAAACAATTAAACATATTAAAAACAATCAGAAATAATACATAATCATTTAACATAATTACAAAACGGTCAGAAATGGAAATTAAAAATACTTAAACACAAAATTATTTACAGAAATCATTTTAAACTGTAGAAAATTGTCCTGTAGACATCGTAACTTGCATTAATACTTGGAATTACACACATTCAAGCAATTCTCTTGTACAATTCTGTTCTTAATCATATTAAATGGCCTTTTAAATAATTTCTTTTCATAAAATAAAGTCTATATACACTGATTTCCAAGAAATTGCAAAACAAATATACAAGATCATATTCAAGCAAGCTTTAGCTCACTACAAATACTTCATTAAATACAAGTCTATTTAAAGTTCAGGTATGAGGGCTGTTACACCATCCAGCCTAAATTAAAATAAAATTACCTTGTTTTTATTTTTAGGTTTGCAATCTGTCCAAGATATTTAGTTATATTTCTATTCTACTTATATTAATTGAAGACATGGGCTTGTTGATATAAAACAAGGTATTACCTCAATCAGGCCTGACAGCGCTCAATCGCCCGATGCAGGATGCATTTATTCAAGAGTTGAAACGCATAAACAATGTGATTGTGATACATTGTGAGAATCAGTTTGAACGTTCCACTGTTGAAGAGGCAAGAAAAATTTGGCGTGCGACACTCTCATGAAAGTTGTAAATGATGGAACTAGACAGCTTTTCTTCTTGGATGCTGCCTTTGGAACTGGGAAATCTTGTTTGATCTCACTAATTTTGGCAATGATTCGCTTGCAGAATAAAATTGTAATTGCAGTTGCACTTGCTACATCAGTAATTGCAGCCACATTGTTGGAAAGCAGTCAAACAACTCATTCGGCATTCAAATTGTTGTTGAATATGCAAATCAATGAAACTCCAACATGCAACTTTTCAAAAACTATGCAAGGGTCATGTATGATGGCACATAAGCCTTTGAAGGCATTAGAGCAAATGATTCAAGATCTGCAATACGATCAAAACCAGTTTGGTCATGCGATGATTGAAATGTAAATAAAACACCTTTAGATTCATCGAGATTTTAAATTTAATGGAAGAAAATAAATCATTTGGTTAACATGAAATTCTGACTTAATTCAACCCTGACTTAAATTTTGGAACAACACAGCATGGTTCCATGTGTGTTACATTCCAGGCATATCATACACTTCCAGCATTTCAGCGGTGTGCTGGCGATAGAATTTATCTCAAATGTTGAATTTTTCATTGGCATAATTCTGAATGTACTCCAGTAGTAGCATGGACACAATCATTAATAAATACAGTGATCACTTAGAAATATGTCCCCCATCCCTCATTTTTACTTTGTTTACACATTGTCAATAGCTTCTCACAAATTCACAAAATGATCACAAACAAATTTATTGAAATTTGGATAGGACAACCTCTGTTTGGTCAGCTAGTAAGTGATAAAATTTACTGGGAAATTGTTTTGTTTGAATTTCGTTTAAAGTGTATTTATCACAGGTAGATATTTTGTTTGTGTGTCTTTAAAAAATGAAACAAAAAAGTTACTTTATATGAACTTAGAATTTCCTTATGTTCTTGATGTTTTATTGGCATAATGTAAGCATACTTCATTAAATAAGAATAACATAGATTTGCAATAATAAATACCTGTTAGGATGACACAGTTCATTATATGAGCGCTTTCAAAAAGAAATGATTTAAACTCTCTAAAGCATTGTACATAGTCTATTCAGGAATTTTCCTTTCCAGTACTGAATATGCCTATTCTTGAACTGGTATAATAGAACACAATTTTTGCTGATAAGTGGACATATGTCCTTTCCAAAACAAACAATTCAATTGAATATGATTCATTATGTTAACTGTCACTTATAATGGTCCATTCAGATGGCATAAGCTGTAGCAGTGTCAGTTGTAAGAATCTATATTGCACACATGATAGCTTGGTACTTGGCCAGCACTGTTGCATTGAACTTATGTTTATAGTAGCAATTTCATGTCTCTCAGCAGTTGTAATCAATTATAAGGATTTGGCTTTTGTGTGTGTGTGTGTGTGTGTGTGTGTTTTATGTGTATGGGCACACATAATACCTATCTATGATTTCAGTTTGAATGGCAGCCTTTTGAAAAAGACTTCAGTCCGGGGATTTAAAAATGGAACATGAATCAATAATGATTTCACATGGCATTATTGGCCAGGATATCACCGAATTGTTCAGCTGCCAATTGATACAGTTTTTTAGTAATTGAAAGGATAATTAAACAGTTGCATCGGCATTATCCTTTCAGTGAGTAAGCAGTTAACTAAGTAACTGTGGAAAAATGGTCTGCAACAACATTGCATTGATACAGTTTTGATTTGTACTAATCTAACCTGGTAATTCTACTGGATATAGGAGACCTACAGTTTAACATGGAATACAGAGCATGGAAGCATTCTGGCATTTTCACTTTACACAGCAAGCTGTGCCAGGTCGTATTAAGAGCCTTTAAAAATCCCCACTCAGACAGATTTGGGAAAAGGACCTTTGGAAACCTTGATGGACAAGGTTTTGAATCAGGACCTTCTAATCTCCAGTCAGGCACCTTAACCACTGAGCCACCAGGCCCCTCAAACATGAACTAACAGGTTGCAATAACTTAATCGACTTAACTTATATTAAAGTTATCATCTCGTTAGTGGTTGATCCTTTTGCTGCAGAAGTAACATTAAGATACATGACCTCAGTGCTGAAAGATTTTTTCATTTACTTGCGTACAGTACATCACTTTATTGTTAACCTTTTTTATAGTAAAAAAAAAAAACCCATTAATATAGGCATAAAAAGTAAATGTAGTGTAAAGATGTCATGCACATCTGGCATATTAATTTCTCCTTCAGTGCTGATGACGTCTATCCACGTCATGTAATATATAATATACAAGAGCATGTAAAGCCAAAAGTTTTTTCATTATTTTTTAAAGTAATTTTTTTTAGTTAAAAATAATATTCTCATTCACTTATTTGCTTATATTAAAAAAAAAAAAAAACGTGCACCTGGCATGTTTTTTCCTCCTCCAATGCCGATGATGTCTATTGACGTCATGTGTTACATGATCAATAAGAGCATGTTCAGGAAAATAGGATAAGTTTATTCAATTGCAGAGATGTATTACAATTGTAAGCACAGATACACTGGTAAACATGTTAAAATGTGTTGCAACAGTGTACTGATAACATTGTGTGCTGTTTTACGTACTGTTATTGTTGGCAATGGCACAGTATTTGTCACCTTATGACACTGCTACTCCATAGTTTCAAATCGAACTATACGAAATAAGTTCTCGAGACAGGTATGGTTTTTTTTTTCATACTTTACTGTATGGTTTGGATTTTTAGCATAAATAATCATTGCATTTTAAATTTTGCTTAAAAGAAATAACTTAAAAATATATATCAAACATAGGCTGCACTTTTCTGGAAAGTTCTTGGATCTTATGGTAAGAACAAACCATCCAACAAAATGCTGGTATCTGTAAACAAATGTTGGTAACATGTTTGTTGGACACAGCAAATTGCATCTGGATAAAGTGTTGCATATCTAAACCAAAATCAGTTGCTCATCCAAATGAAACTCAGTTCTCAAGTAAAAATTGAACCAACTAGTGCTGCTTTCATCATAATAGCTTCCCAGGTCCAAAAATAAAAAGTATACTGGTGGAAGAGACAATTTGAACTAAATGGATCAAGTATGGTGATAATTTAATGTCTGATTTACTTTTGATCGATGTAAACTCATTGTGCAATTTCATAAGACTAACAAAATCTGATTTGAATGAACGTTTCAAAATGTATATATAAACTTCTGTGCCACTATCGATGAAATTGGCATGCAATATGTAGAGCTACAAGTGATTAATATGTGCTAATGTAACTGTTCATTATATCCAAGCAGTCAACTTCCTCAGTTGTATGCAAAGCCATATTTGAAGTACATAAAAATAAATAAAAGGTAATAATTAATAAGTATACGAGTCCCATTAAAGAACAGGGAAAATATACACTCAGGCACAATAAGGATCTATACCAACAACTGGAGAGCATTACAAAAGGAAAGGAGAAAGAAGAGATTAATCTTCGATGGTGACATAGTTCAGATGGGCATAATAGACTTGCCTCCAAAATCTTCAACACAATCTCTAGAGGCAAAGCAACTAATGCAAAACGGACAAGGCTATCTGGAAAAGATCTTGAATAGCTGGAAATTGACTCCAACGTGATTTACAACAGGGATAGGTACAAAATTTTGATTAAAGCATCAAATTCGATCCAGTCTCTAACAGCCAAAAAACTGCACCCTAAATCTGGGGTGAAATGGACCCAGGAAAGAAAAGACAACTACAGTGCAACACTAGGGAATACTGGGCTAAAAAGAAAGAGCACCAGAGTTAAGAATAATGTGGTCTATAGTTGGCCAAAATAAATAAAATGAACATTCAAATTAATTCTGTGCATGATAATAGGGAATTTCCAAAAGTGAGTTCTCCAATGCTTTGGAGACGCGGAGAAACTGTTGGTGTGGCTGTTGGATACACTGTTATAATTGGTACTTTCCCCATACCCAAACAAATGTGCATGTGCCTCCCAGGGACATTCAGTCTTGGCTTGACAGCCTTTGGGAATGGAGCTTTGGTTACACACAAGGGTTGCACAATTTTTAAGGCAATAGTTCTAGAGCTGATTGAAATTGATTTCCAATTGATGGAAGTTGTGGATGTGTGCCAAAAATGTTCACAACTGTTATAATGCATTTACGGCCAATCTTACTGAAATTTGTGACCGTCAGTGAAGTGGAAGACCACCAATTTCTGACAAGACAGTCGATCGAACCATGCTAAAGATTGGTTCCAAAACACAATCCACAGGATTTTAATGCTAAAGTTTCAGTACTGGAAGGTGTTCAAAAGATGAGTATCTCAAATTTTTATCACAAATAGCAATGTGTTAGATTCTTCTCACGAATTTCTTTGCCACTGTGTAGACAAAAAGTTCAGTTTGGACTCAGTTTTCATAGGTGACATAAACTGGTCATTATACTTCAGAGTTGAGACCAAATAAGTCGCATGAGTGACAGCAACCCTCTTGATCTAAGCCACGAAAATTCGGACAACACTGTTTGCCAGTCTGGCAACTGTGTTTTGGTACCTTAAGGGGTTACTGCTAGTAAATTACATGCCTGATGATCACATTAAATGCTGACATGTGTTGTGAATCATTGAAACACTCAAAAGTCCAAAGTTGGCTCAAAGACATGGTGGTGAGCTGATATCATACAGGCATACGAAAACTGCTGCAGTGTCTACAAAAATCCATCATTTGAAATGGTAATCAAGCAGGAAAATGGATGTATATATTGTAGAAAATGAATGGATTTTGAATTTAAAAAAAAAATAATAATAATTGTAGAGACCTTACTTATAGGATTACACTTGTATTTTTCAGTAACTGCTGTATATCTTGTATGTGATTTTACTGTATAATTGAGTGTTTGTGTGAGTGTCTCCATATGTGTTATGTAGTGTTGTATTAATTTTTTTTAAAATAATGTAATATTTGTTCTTAAATATGTGAGTAATAATAATAGAAATATGTACAAAAGTATCGTAACTAATAGTTGTGTGTCTTGACAACACTGTTGAGACTGAATGGCTTTTTCAATATGAAACGGAAACTGCAGATACAGGCAACAGATTTCTTGCCAGCTGATGAGGATTGTCCATCAGCTTGTTGCTAGTTGACTGGATACATGACTACAATACAAACATAATTACAACAATTTGTTGGCCAGTCTATATTTACCGTTAGTTATAGTTGACACAAGAGCGTTCCGGTAGCTCAGTGCCTAAGCGCTTGCTTTCAAAACGTTCGCTGCTCCTGCTCCGGGCACGAATCCCGGCAGGCGCAGGAATTTTGAGAGTTGTGTTTAATCTTATAAGCTATGCCAGGACGCTCCGTGGTTCGGATTCCGCGTTGAACTGTAGGTCCCAGAGGAAAGGAACTGGCCGTCCTACCTCTGACACAATGGCTTAGTATGCCTCCTTCTGGAGGATCCAACCAACCTTCGGGTTGTGGACTAAGTTAAGTTTTTATAGTTGACACTATAGACAAATTGCAAAACCATGAAAATACACAAACATTTGGTGATTATCATTTATGTTCTGTTCTTTAAATTTATTTGTCTTCTGCCATTACTCATTGCGCTATTTACTCAATGATTGAGGTTAATAACTAATCAATGCAACCAAAGTACAAGATGAGTGAACCCACAAATTTCATTCTATCAAAGGTGGAGCACATAGCTGGATCTGGTAAAAATTTTGCTTTTAAAAAACCTTTGTTCCTGCCTACAATGTCACTGTTCACTATATTGCTAGCCAAGATATTTTGTACTAAAGAGTATCTTAAGTATTCAAATTTTTGTTTTTGCTCTTCATGGTCTTTGTTGCACTTCATAGGAACACTATAAGGTCTTTCTCTAGTACTGATGTCATCACTTAGAATCACTCGTACATTAGAGTGCTTTGATAGCTCAGTGGTTAAAGTTCTCTCCTAGAAAACTCAAGGTCCTGGGTTCAAATCCTGGTGGGAACAGGAACTTTTAAGGGCTTTGCTTTTATCTTGTGCGTATGTCACAATGGTTCAAATTCCATGCTTAACTGTAGGTCTAGCCATAACAGAGGCAGAGTGTGCGTGCAGTAAATCCAAAACTTGTCACCAGGTCATGAGGCCACACAAATTTACTTTTTACACATACATTGGACATGGCCAATCCAAGCTGTAGACTGACTGATAATAAAGGCATGTACACTCTCTGCCTGTGCCTTCAAGAATGGTTGCATAATTGTCGCGTGTGGTATCCATATTAGAATAGTTCTGCTGATCAAAGTACTGTTGGATAAAATCACAACTTATAGATTCAAGTTTCACTTCCATTAAACATCCATTACTTGACAGCTTAGTACATAATGTATCATCCTTGTTCAAGAACACTTTGTGGGGAAGCCTTCTAAAAGCTACACAGGCATCATTGCTTTCCACATTTCCCCCCGGGAAAATATTGCATTAATAGAATACCTCCTAGATGGGAGATATGATATACCTATTTTATGGGTGTGTTTGAAATCTATAATAGTTATAGGTGCAGATTATCCACTCATTACAGATTGGAATGATGTTGAGTGAGCGTTTCCGACCATCCTCTTAAATTCTTCAGCATCCCACATTATATACAGAGAACAATGTTAAAATTGTGTGACTGGTGACATTCCTGCTGTGTTGATATGATTTAGTCTTTCTCAAAATAACATGTGTCTATGCAGTGTTCTGTTGTCATTATCAGTTTCTTAATATGATGTCTGGATGAAATCTAGATCTGCCCTGCTTGTCTGCAATACTCTTCTCCCATACTCAATTTTGTTATTCTTACTGACAGCCAGCAGTGTCTTTAACTCTATTTTAGGTCCACTCTATCTGGCTCTCTGCTGTGCTGGGTTGATCCATACTTAGTCTACTGCCAGATATTGATGAATGTTGTAAGTGATGCCTTGTGACCACTAAACTTGTGCTGTTAATGTCTAAGGATTGCTGTGCTGGTTTCAATTGAAGTAGAGTTAAGAATCTCTCTTAGCTGCACCATTGTTTAGACATATTTTGACAGCTTCCTTAATTACAGATTCTTGTGAATAAGGGGGCCTGCTACTTTTGAGCATTTGTAAATAAAGGAACCTGTACAGATACAGTTAAATGATGACAGGATTTGTATAAACACAGGATGCTACCATCTCATTGATGCATGAAAACCAGTGTTATCAATCCTTAGACAGGATTACAGCAAGTTTTGACTCAGTGTCTTAAGAGTACTTTGTTTGTAGCGGGCAAGATTTCAAAGCCATACATTAGTGTAGCCCTAACACAGAGCCACTGGTGATGCTGAAATGTCTTGTCTGCTACATTGTGTGCATGCATAGTCAGGAAGACTATGTTGCAGCTTTTAAAGACTCAAGTTAAAAGCTTATAAAATTTTAACCAGCCTAGAGTGCTGTTCTCCAGATAACTTGGCTACTTCAACCTGTATCCAACTTTTATAAAAATGATTGTGCTAAATGACAAAATTATCTTTAGAAGTTGCAATTTTTACTCCAGTGTTGCATTTTTTTAGTATACTATACAAAATATCAGTATAGATAGTGATTTTGTAAAAATAAAATGTTTTTTTGTTTAGATATGCAAAGTTTCAAGAAACCTTGCAGTTTAGACTACATTCCACTGAAAACATCATCTACCACAAAATTTGCTATAGTGCCATTGGACAAAATGGGGAAGACACAAAAGTCAACAGCACAAAAAGCAGCAGAATTCAGACAGAATGTGATGTTTGGTAATCACCACAAGAGGGAACCTGGTAAGATGAAAATTTACTTTTAAACTTTTTACTTATTCATTTGTAGATGGCTAATATCATACTTTTTGTTATAGCAAATACAAGTTTAATCTACCTACAGAAACTGCAAGCATCTGGAAAGAATGTGTTTGCAAGAAAGAACTAGTGATACTATTAAGTTTTGTTACTGATTGGTGAATGTTTTTTTGCAACCAATTTCTCAGTACTGAAAATGTGTATTTGAAAATTAGTCAAGGCATTCTGTCAACATTTATTATAACAGAATGCCCACGAGCCTCTTCATCCCCATGTAATTTTGTGTACTTATGGTCTGAGTACACAAAGGAAATTGTTATGTCTGTTATTGTTTTTAAGTGTAGAATGTAAAGTTGTTGGATCAGTGGATATCATTTTTGTATTATATGTATAGTGTTAATCATTTCAGTCTGACATGAATAAATGTTTTAACACAACCAACTGCGTTTAATTCGTGTGCATTGTATGGAAAGAAACTAAATAAAGTAAAGTAAGCACTTTGTTGTGTCCATTTGTGTTTCATTTTAACTGTGTTACTCATGTTATATATTATTAAGTTAGGACATTGCTGGTTGCTCCCTTTTATCTACAACCAAATTGGAATCAGTTCCACCAGAATTCTAGGATCTTGTGTAGCTTAGCTATAAATCTAGGTAACAATGAAAGGGAAGAACTGCCGCGAGGCAATATTTAAATGGAAAGGATAGATAAAATACACCCAACACTCACCAAAGTTGAAGGGAGGAGGACAGCAGCAACACAAAGAAAATGCAATACTTCGGGTAAAACCCTCTTTCAGGTAAACAGAAGTGGCTGGGCTCGCACAAGCCCAGCCACTTCTGTTTACTTGTAAAAGGGTTTTACCCGAAATATTGTATTTTCTATGTTTGTTTGTGTGTTGTGATGCTGCTGCCCTCCTCCCTTCAACTTTGGAGAGTGTTGGGTGCAGTTTATCTGTCCTTTCCGTGTAAATATTAACTATCAATCTGTTTGGCAAACATGTGTTCTCTGGCATGTACACACCCTTGACTTAAGTGTTTTGTCAGTCTCCTATTTGAATAAGGGTTCTGTTCAAATAGTAAATTGTCACAACCCTTCTGTCTTCTTATTTAGAAGATTACATCAGTAACTATGATATGTCTTCTAAGCTTATAGTTTTGGTAATTAATGTTTTGTCTTAATTTTTTGTTTGTAACACTTTATACTTCCTAGTATCTGCGAGGGTGCACAAAACACCAGATACTGTGGGGGTAATTTTACAATAGTCTGAAACGTTCTTTAAAGGAAATCTTGTGACTGTCTCAAATCAGAAACGTAGATACACAATTAAATCTTGTACAAGCTAAACACACATCAATTTTGATCTTTACTTCACAACACAACGTTCATTCTGCATTGCTTGATGTTCATATTCTTTGCAAGGAGATAGGCACTGAAACATACGATTTCAACCCTACCACATTCACACTTAATATTTGTAGTGTCAATATAACACCATTTTGCTAGATTAGCTTTGGACATTCCCATTCCTGTCCAAAATCAATTCAAAGGTTTCCAGACATTTCAGCAGGTGGCAGATGCTCTGCAACTGCCAGTGGTTCGGAAATGTTTGGGGTCACCTGAAATGGCTCAGTTTCGTAAAACTTAAGGACCCTACTAGCTACTGTGATTTTGCAGAATGGTTTTCCTAGACCTGAGTCTTGGGATTGGTGCTGGTACTCTCTTTGTTTGCAGCCACTTCTTTTCCCTGAAAACTGATAAAGCCTGTCATCTGAGTTAGGTTTTAGGCAACCTGCCACCAGCTTGCAGGTTTTATTGAGGGAATGTTTCGTGAGAGAAGATGAATATCAAAAGGGGCATACATATTCTGCAACAGAATAATAGAGGGCCGTTGGTGGTCGAGTAAACCACTGTGATCCAACCAGTTAGCACAGGAAGTCGTTTCTCATAAATGTGGGGGTTCAGCGATATGTATGTGACAGACCAGTTCGGCCTGAGCTAGTGGCAGACAAGTGAGTGTTTAAGTATTTCATCATTCTAGTGCTAAGTAAGAAAAAACTGAACATGGTATTTAGGATAATGTAGATTTGAATTATTGTCCAGCCATCTAGATACCAGTTTTTTAATCCTAAAAGGTCTTTATCCAAATGCTGGTATAGTTCCTTCAAAAGTCAGTGGCTCATTTCCTTTCCATTCCTTGTTTTCCCATCTCTGATAATTTCACTAGATGTAAAGCCAAAACGAGTGAATGAAAATCTGGAAACGGAGGGGGGGGGGGGGTAGGTGTAGAAACCTTAGTCTAGTCGTTGATAAACGATAATTGTTAGAATGTTTTAAGAAAAACTAGGATTTGACCTGGTGTAATTTAGTGTCAGCTTTATTACTTGACAATTAGTACACAAGCAGCATTAAATCCTTTCGATCAGTTTTCCTCACGAGTTCTAGAATATGGCAACCTATCACATTGCTGTTGAACTCGTTTATCTAATTGTGACATGGTGTATGCCATAACTGTTTGTCAAGTCAAGAGAACTAGCAGTTACTAATACCAAATCTGCTCAGAATTTTACAGTTAATCATTTACATCAGATTTCATGTAGCCAAGTTGCACCAGCAAATTAATATTTCTGTTGCTATATAAAAAATATTTTTCTGCCAATCTGCAGCCAACTGCACTTAGGGCCATCATAGTTCACAAGTTCAGACACAAGATGATAATATAAGCACATTATTAATATGATGTTGCTTCCCACCTCAGGAGTGCTAGGTGTTTATTTAATGGAAGAAGTAAAATTAAACTATGAAATAATGCACTGCATTCTTGGTGGAAAGTTGTAAATGGCCTTCAGAAGAGTTGAGCAGAATGGATAATAAGAATGTTAACTTGCATATTATATTAGTGAGAAAATTCCATATTGAGTCCAAGAAAGTTAATGAGTAGTTGTTGCTGCTACACATCTACAAAAATTATTTTGTAAAATGCAATTAAGAGAAGAATCCTAATGCAACATTGAATGACTACTCAAATTTTTCATTGTTGATTTGATAAGTTATAGTAGTGTCCTATCCCAATTAGAAACAATCCAGCTATTGCACTGGCTTGAGATATCAAGGACAAGGAGCGGTTCTCATCACTGGATTGCAGATTACAAGTCCCGCACACCAGGAGTTTAATGTTAGACTGTTTAGAGTACAGTTTTAAAATAGGCAAGTAAAGTATTGAACATAAGGTTAAAGGGTTAGGCTAGGAGAGTATAAAAGCTCTTTTCTTCAATGTCAGATTCAACAGCAATTTTACTGTCGTGGATCTTACGTTCTTACCTTTTCCTTTACGACTACTCACAGCATGATATTTATCAAAATTATTTTTACAAAACAGTCTCACTTTAAAAATTCATTCCTTCACTTATTTTCTTAGGTTACATTCTTGAAAGTATCTTTTGAAATTGTTCTTAATTTTTTTTATATAATGGGATATAACTGATTGCATTACTTGCTTTGAGTACATTGCTTACATTCACTATATTGACTGAATTCATTTGAAAAGTATATTCTTATACAGTTAGATGTGGCAAAAGATATGCCAAAAGATATTTTATGCTTTTAGCTATCATTTTTCTTCCCTTGGTATACCCACAATGGCAATGCTTACCTCATTAATTTTATTTCCCTTCATGAAAATTATTCTTTCATTATTCGACCTTTTGATTACCAGAGTCTAGAATCTCTACAATTATTTACGATAGTCATTCTAAGACAGACTTTTCCACAACAGTCTTCATCGATAAATTTCTTTGTAGATCTAAATGGTTCTCTACAACATCTGCTGTAACAACAAATTATTAGTTTAATAGCAGCTATGCATCCTGCATAGGATATGAAGGATATACCAAAAGTGAAAGATTCTTTGCTTCTCGTTCCTGTTTCTCTATTTCCACTTCTATATCCTTTATTTTATGACCTGCTAATTTAAGATGATCTAATTGCATTGCCACACATTCCATTGGTAGTTTGACTTGCAATAACTGTAACAGATTCTTTCTTATTATTTTGACACAACAATCTATATTCGGAATAATGTCCTTGCTGGAAACATTACTACTTGTTTACATATTCGGAATGAATGAAAACTATTGCTCCATAACCTTTGAACCAAGTAATAGAATTTTATGTTACCTAACCCTTGTAATACGAAGTTTGTTCAAAAAGTAAGATGACTTTTTATCAAAAACATTTATTTATTCATCAATATTTATGTTGTCCCCTTCAAAGTCATATCTCTCAAATATAATATGCTTGTGTCAACATTTTTTCCAATCCTTGTAACACTTCTGATAAGCACTTTTTGATATAGCCTTGAGCTGTTTCAGTGATGCAGTCTTTATCTCCTCAATCATTGTCCTTTCATTGGTCTCTTCGGTTTTGGAAATAGGAAAAAATGTTGCAGGGGGCCAAATCCGGTGAATTTATTGGCTGAGGCATGATTGTGGTGGTGGTTTTGGCCAAAAAATCACTCACAAGCAACGATGAGTGAGCAGGTACATTGTCGTGATGCAAATGCCATGAATTCTTTTCCCACAAATCCGGACTTTCTTCATGTTGCTTCTCGCAAATGGTGCACAACTTCAGGGTTCAACTAGGGATTGCAATCCAGCGAAGCGGGATCCCGCCATCCCGCGGGATCCCGCATCATTAGACAGTCTGGCGGATCCCGCACAAAATTAAGCGGATCCGCAATCCGCAAAATCCGGCGGAAACGCGTGTCAGTCTGCGTGACTCGCTGCCCCACTCGGTCTCTGTCAGATATTTTGCACTGTTTGCCTGTACCCTTCCAGTTGGCATTTGACTTATGTGAACAAGCATTTGTTTTTGTCAACCTTCGTCATTCGTAAGTAAATAAATACACTTTTACGTATTCATCAAAACTTACGTTTGTTTCAAGTACACATTTCTGTAATTTGAGTTATGGTGCGTATTTAGTAAGATTTTCTAACTATATAATTATTTTTTAAGTGTCGCACACGTTATCTGAACTACACGGTTACAGCTTTTTATTCACGGTTTCATTATTCCCATTTTCTGTATTTGCAGATAAAATAATTGTGACAATTTCCTAATTCGCAGCTGAAAATTTGATTATTCGTTGATATGAAACTAATGTTATCATAATTTTAACGATCGCGTACCTATTTATTTAACAGCTATCAAAAGGAAATTGTATATCCTTTGACTTATTGTTGTTTTGGCTGCTGCCTCAATACGTTTCTTTGACGAAAGCTACCTGCTTACATGTGCCGCTCAGGCTTTCGATTAATCCCTCTTCCTTGTAATAATTTCGACTAAAGGTAAAAAAGTTATAATGAAATTTTCACGGGTGTATCGACGAATTGTGTTTTAGGAACACCATACTTCAACGGCTGCCTCCGCCGTCTTCCTCACGTGTGTAATTTCGTGTGTATCAATGAAATCCGGAGATACAACCTATGAGGACTTCACTGCAATCATTCGCCGAGAAAGTCTCCTTTCTTACTAAAAAATATTAATATCCACTCTAAAAACGTCGTTACGCCACATAAGTAAATCTGAAATACTTGACAGTTTACGTGCTGGTGAGTGGTTTCTTTTAATAACATTGAATCAACTGTAATATCAATCAAGGAATCAGGAGATATAATAAAGAATGATGCAAAAAAAGCCAAGTCTCGTGCTTGTGCAGTGACAAAAAGTTATGAGATCATGTTCTGAGCCAATTCTACACTTTACAGAGTATATACACTTCACTTTGTGAAATGGAATCTTTTCTCGGTGTTATGGAACGTTTATTTAGAATGTAAAAAAAACTCTGGTATCTTGGCCACTAAGCAAACCATATTTTTAAACTTACGTGATGTATTGTAAAGCACATAATATGACCTAAGACTCAATATTTTCCATTTTTATTATTTATTTAAAAATTGGTTTAGATTAAAAAACAAAAATGTAAAACTTCGAAGTACACTTAAGACATGCTAAAAAGTTTTAATGTCATTTTGCCAATTAAAATATTGTTAACTGTTAATTTTTATCATTTAACATTAAAAATTATTTATTAATTTAATTATTATTTAATTTATTAACGTTTTAAGTAACTATGTTTTAAATATATTATTTCTATGAGGTATTTTTTTGTCACAAGCCTATATCTTCCTTCATACTTAACCGAAATCTATGAATGAGGTGTCATTTTAAAGCTTATGGTCTCCACTTTGGTTAAATCGTATTTTAAGCAAGAAAGTTTTCGGAATTCGACCCTTAAAGGGCAAAAATGTAGTTTTTTCTAAAATGCTGTTTTCTGTGTTACGAGTCAGTTATCTCCCTGGATACCTATCCGAAATCGTTTTATGAAATATCATTTTAAAGATTAAGATCTCTGCTTTAGTGACGTCATAAATTACAACAGAAATTTTCCGGAATTGGACCCTTAAAGGGCAAAAGTATCAATATTTTTGCAATGCATTTTTGTGTCACGAGCAATTTATCTCCCTTAATATCTAACCGATATAGATAAATGAGGTTTCATATTAAAGAATAAGGTCTCCGCCATGGTAACATTATATTTTAAGAAAGGATTTTTTCGTAATTCGACCCTTATAGGGCAAAAATATTACTTTTTATAAAATGCGTTTTTTGTATCTCGAGCCATTTATCTCCCTGGATATCTAACCAAAATCGATAAATGAGGTAGGAATATGAGGAGTAATGTCTCAGCTTTTTGACATAATATTTTAAGAAAGAATTTGTTTGGACTTCAACCCTTAAAGGGAACAAGTATAAATTTTTCTATAACGCATTTTTGTGTCACGAGCGATTTATCTCCCTTGATATCTAACCAATATAGATAAATGAGGTATCATATTAAAGAATAAGGTCTCCGCCGTGGTAACATTATATTTTAAGAAAGAAATTTTTCGTAATTCGACCCATAAAAGGCAAAAAAGTCAATTTTTCTAAAATGCGTTTTTTGTGTCTCGAGCCACTTATCTCCCTAGATATCTATCCAAAATCGATAAATCAAGTACGATTGTGAGGAATAATGTCTCAGCTTTGCTGACATCATATTTTAAGAAAGAAGTGTTTGGAATTCAGCTATTAAAGGGAAAAAGTATAAATTGTTCTACAACGTATTTTTGTGTCACGAGCCTTATATTTCCCTTGATATCTAATCGATATAGATAAATGACATATCGTATTAAAGACTAAGGTTTCCGTCGTGGTAACATTATATTCTAAGGAAGGAATTTTTCGTTATTCGACCCATAAAGCGCAAAAATGTCAATATTTTTAAAATACGTTTTTTGTGTTTCGAGCCATTTATCTCCCTGGATTTCTAGCGAAAATCGATAAATGAAGTAGGAGTATGAAGAGTAATGACTGAACTTGGTGACATTATACTCAACCTCACTATTCATCTGATTTTATTCGCGAAATTTTCGCACGGGTCGTCTAGTACGTTAAAAAAACTATTTGTACCAATCCTGCCCGGATCCCGCGGGATTGGCGCAAATCCCGCGCGGATCCCGCGGGATTGCAATCCTTAGGTTCAACCTTGTGGTAAAAACTCCTGATGCACTACGCAACAGAAATCGAAGAAAACTGTGAGCAAAACCTTGACACTGGATCGAACTTGACATGATTTTTTTGGTCTTGGCTCTTCCATTGGGATGATTGGGCCTTAGTTTTGACGTCATATCCATATACCCATGATTCCTCACCAGTTATGATCCTTTTTAACAAATCAGGATTATCTTTGACATCATTCAACAGCTCCTGTGCGATACTCATGTGACAGTTCATCTGGTCAAAATTCAGCAATTTCGAAACAAACTTCGCTGACACGTCTCATACGCAAAACATCCGAAAAAGCACATGGCACAGGACAACCGAGATGCCAACTTCACCAGCAACTTCTCTAATGGTGATTCAATGATTCTCCAACACCATTTTCTTCACTTCTTCAATGTTTCCATCAGTTGTGACGTGCTGGGGTGTCCAGAGTGAGGTTTGTCTTTGACATCATCTCGGCCATCTTGGAAGAGCTTGTACCATTTATAAAAAAAAAAAAATTTACTCAAAGTAGATTCACCATATGCCACTCTCAACATTTCAAGTGTTTTGGAGCACTTAATTCCATTTTTTACTTAAAGCAAACTCTTTGATCCATTTTTTTTTTCGACAGCAGAAAATCGCTGAGCACTCGCACTTCTAAGATTTATGCCTCTCACAAACGCTGAAAAGAATGCTATATGGTTGAGACTGTGAAAATGTGTGGGACAAGTGTATCAAAATTAGAAAAATTAAAAAAACTAAAATCGACTATGTATCCGGCAAAATTCAAAAAGTCACCTTACTTTTTGAACAAACCTTGCATAACATTTGGGGGGTGGGGGGACCTCCTCCATGCAGAATTGTTATACCTTGCTCTTTGGGATTAAATACAACATATATTCATAGACTTTGATTTAAATGAACAACTTTCTTTATTCCGTCAACTGGTATTTCTCTAACTAATTGCAATAAGTTAGTTTCACATTCTTCATGATCATGAATGAATGTTTGTTTACATATTATGTTTGATCTAACAACTTATACTTCAATTTATCTGAATATAGTTTTGAATAGCATCATCAATAAATAACAATTCCTTCTTATGCTGAATGTTCACATAAGTTCCTGATGAAGTTTTGATTTCCATAGATAATGGAATTACCTTACACATATTAAAACTGTATCAGTGGAACATGGATTATATACCCACTAAAAATAAATTTAAATTTATTAAATTGAGAAGTAAATATCCACAAGATTCAGTAAGCAGAACGGAATTTTAAATTCCTTAGGTCATCACATATGAGTTTCAAATAATTAACAATGTGAACAGGATTGATAGTGTGTGGCTAAAGAATTCCTTTTTGTGCGTTCACAATTGCAATGATCAACAAACGATAACCTCTTTTTAATGTATTCAAAAGTCAAGAAATTTGGAATAAATGTCCGTTAATAGCTAACAATGTGTCCATACACTGTATTGCCACATCATTGATTTGTACATAATCTAGAATATAGTATTCGATCTCTTTCATACCTTCTGCGAGAATTTTCTCATTTTGAACTACACTGGACATTGACAATTTTACACAGCTTATTACCTTCCATATTCCCATAATAACTACGGGATGCATTCAGAGTACGAACATCATATGGCTTCCAGTGCTATGCAACATCTCACCACCAGCACTAAGAAGATCAGAAGCTCTCTGAAAAATCTGGAAAAATATCCTGAAGAACCCTCAGCTGCCTATACATCAAGACATTATTCAAGCAAAACACCAACGCTTGAAATCAAGAAAACCACCATGGTGCACATCAATCAACCTTACGGAGTCCTCTTTCAATATCAACAAGCTGTGGACAACTCAGTGGGAGCAGTCATCAGTAGCCAATAAAAATCTAGTTGTGGACCCCTCAGTATGGTTACAAGGTTTCGATCTCCCCAGGCGGCATTGGAGAATCGTTAATCAGATTCGAACAAAACAAGGCAGATGCGCCTTCTTATTACACACATGGGGCTGGGTAGATTCTGCAAATTGTGACTGGAGCCACCTTACAGACAATCAATCATATCGTTTTCGACTGTCCACTTTGGGCCTACAAAGGAACAATAGCAGAATACATATTGCTTTGATCAGTGCAGTTGACTGGATTAATTAGATCTAGAGATATGAAATTGTACAAACTTGTGATATGTACATTTCCAATTGTGTACCATGTTAAATAATCATACGATAAATAAATAACCTTCCATATTGTGCCTCTACTGTTTGGCTAAGAACTGATCTCTATATGGAAATCTTCCCATACTGAACTTCTCGTTGCCACTACTTCATTGCCATTCCTGCAATTAAAATTCTTTTAGTCTATTGGTGTGTATTTTCATAATTTTACTCCCTTCAGTTTTGAGAAACACAAATCATATGGTCTTGTCCATGGAAAATCTAATTTCTTTGAACAATCTCATCTTATAGATTCATCATGTAGTAAAACTCTGTCACCTGGCATAAACAGTTTTGCATTTTGTTCCGACACGATATTTTTTGTTTCCTTAGTTTTATGTAAATGTTCCCTGACTATTACCTGCAATGATAGTTCATTGAAATAATCGTCATAACAATACACAATATCTGATTGTTCTTTGTGCAATATACCTGGAATATTTGCTTTCCTACCAAACAGAAATTGATGAGGGGTGAGACCTGAATTACTATAAGGTGTCGTATTAAATGTGAATGTCGCATACTTCACCCATTCATCCCAGTTTCTCTGGTTTTTTGCAATAGAATATCACACATACTCTACTAAATTTCTAAGACTTCATTCAAGAGGTCTATTACTTTCTGGTGATAAGCTGTAGTTTTAATTTTGAGATATTTAAAATTTAACAAAAAAACAAAACAAAAGTTATACGTACCATTTCTTTTACAAATTTTCTAGCATACTGTGCATGTTTCTGATCAATTAGTACCGCTAAATTGAATTTTTAAAATTCGTCTTGAAAAGTTAATATGTAGCAATTCCCTTTATCAGGCATCATTTTTCAGAAAAAAATTCAAAGGTATGGGTTATTTCTAAAAGTATTTTGTTCTTATTCTGGATGATTTTATTCTTGTGACATTTTCGTGTATAATTTTCTATATCTCACTTCATTCCTGGCCATTGTGTACTCTCTTATTTTCTCATAAGTTCTAGTCATGCTTGATGTCCTAATGGTGAATTATGACATTCCTTTAAATTTCCCCTCCCCCCCCCCTCTGAAGTAATTTTATCTTATACTTCCTTTAAGTTGTTTTCAAAACTTTGGTCAACAGGTTTACTTTATTGGTCTTGTTCTTGAACCTCTCTTATGCGGTTTAGAGCATCAGCGTTTGTATTTAATTTTCCCCACTTGGAAACCACCATGTATTCATATTTTTCAAGTCTGAATCTCCATTTGAGTAATCTAGAGCTAGGATCTTTTACACTAAATATCCAAGTAGATGGTTAATGGTCAGTCACGGTTATGAATTTTCAACCATACACTTGAGATCTAAACTGTTTAACTGTCCATACTATCACCAATAATTCTTTTTCTGAATAATTTTCTTCTGCCTCTATTAAAGTCGTAGATGCATAAGCCATTGGCAAATCTTTTCTTATGGATTCTCCTTGTGATAATACTGCCCATATTGTATATTCACTTGCGTCTGTAGTAATAATGAAGGTTAATACAAAATTTGGATATTGTAAAAGTGGATTCCTGAAAAGCTTTTTCTTGGAGTTCTTCCCACTTGTTACGTCACCCTTTAACTAGCAATTCATACAAAGGTTTTGTGATCTTACTATAATTTGGCATGAAGCATCTATAATAACCTGACAGTACTAAAAAAAAAAAAACACCTGTTAGTAGTTTGTGGTTAAGAATAATTCTTTACCTTCTGAACTTAAATTGGATCTGGTTTAATTCTTTCACCTGTTAGTATGTGCCCAAGGTATGCTACTTGTGTTCTAAGGAACTCGCACTTTTCTGTCTGAAGTTTATCCTCTCTTAATCTTTGGAAAACCTCACTTAGCCTTTCGTTCTGCTCTTTCAGTGATGTTGCATTCACAATCACATCATCAACATAAATGAAACATTTAATGCCTTGTAAACCTATTAAAAATTATTAATTAATCTTTGAAAACAATCTGGTGCAATCCCATTGTCATCCTCTTATACAGGGTGTGGCAGGAAGAATGACCCATTTTAAATTGTGCACTATTGTTTGACACGGCTTCATAGACAGTTGATGTTGGTACCAGTGTGTAGTGCAGTTGAAGCATTGCCAGTCAGTATGGAGTGTTAGTCGAATGCACATCGGTGGTTTTGTGATTAAAATGTTTTTCAAATGTGGTGATAGTGTGATACGAACGCAGCGTTCGTTTCGGCAACAGTTTAACATTGGTCGGAATGATAAAGTTCCATCCCAGAAGACGATTAGGAGGTGGGTCCAACAGTTTAGAGCAACAGCATCTGCAGCAAACAAGACGTCCCCTAGTAGGCCACATACTGTTCGCACCCCAGACAACATTGCACGAGTAACAGCTGCTTTTTAGAGCATAGCCCAACGCAATCAGTTCGTCGGCATTCGCAAGTCAGTCCTTAACATCTCGGACAGAAGTGTGCAACGGATGTTGCATCTGAAGTTCCATCCGTACAAGCTCCATGTGGTACAACAATTATCGCACAGAGATCAGCAGGCACATCAAGCTTTCAGTACACAGCCCCTGGAGATGATCAACACTCAACCCGATTTCCTCAACAATTTCATGATGTCGGAAGAGGCCCATTTTTATCTATCGGGCTATGTGAACAAGCAGAACTGTAGGTACTGGGCACCTAGAAATCCCATCCAGATTCACGAGAAACCACTTCACCATGAAAAAGTTTGTGTGTGGTGAGGCGTTTCTGCGCAGGGTATTCTTGGTCCTTATTTTTTGAAAATGATTCAGATCATTGTGTCACTGTAACATCAGATCGATATGTTGTTATGTTGCAAGAGTTCGTAATGCAGGAAATGAGCAATAAAAATATCCATGTGCAGTCGTTGTGGTTCCAGCAGGATGGTGCAACAGCGCACAGCCAGAAGATCCATGACAGTCTTGTGCGAAATGTTTCCACGGCATCTTTGGTGATGTCCACTGGCCGTTCGCCTGATTTATCAGTGTGTGATTATTATCTGTGGGGGTTCCTGAAATCCAAAGTGTATGCGAACAGGCCAAGAACTATTCAGGAATTGAAACACAACATTCACGCCGAAATCGAGGCAATAACAGGTGACACCCTCCATAAGGTTATGGCGAATCTGCATGTCCGTGCCGAAGCTTGCATCGCCAACAATAGGGGACACCTGCAGGCCATAATTTACAAAAAGTGACGTGTAATAAATTGTATGAAGTGTTCTTCCAAACAGTACACACTAATAATGTGTAAGTGTATTTATTCATGCTTAAATAGTATGTGTAAACTGAGTCATTGTTTCTGCCGCTTCCTGTAATGATTAAAGTTAGAACTAAATGTTGTTATTTCTTGGTATTTTCTATGCATTAGAATCTCTCATAGTAACTACTGGCTAGGTCAACAGTTGCTTTCCCTAGACGATCTAAAATGTCGGAGGTATTTGGAAGAGGAAATGCATCTCCTACAATAATTTTATTTATTAAGTTTTCTATAATCAACTACAGCTTTCCAATTTTTGTTTCCCATTCCAACGAGCAATAAATGAGAATTCCAGCACTTTTACTTTGGATTATTATATCTCCCTCTAATATTTTATAAATGTGCTCCTGTAGAATTGCATGCTGTGCTTCCAGTATTACACCCTGGTATTAACAATTTTTTTCCTTGTGCCTCTCATAATAATGGTATTTCATGTTTTATAACATCCATGTGTGTAATTAATATATTTTTCTCGGGCTTCCAGCCGTGTAAGGATATCACATTTGCGGGACGTTTCGAAGGCGTCCATCTCTGCCTTCATTGTCAACCAGAGATGGACGCCTTCGAAACGTCCCGCAAATGTGATATCCTTACACGGCTGGGAGCCCGAGAAAAATATATTAATATTCAACGCCGTGAAAAATTACGATCCTACATCCATGTGTGTAAGTTTGTCTGCCAGTAAAAAGAATATGTCATTAAATTCTGAACAAATATTAAGTAAATCCGATTTCTCCTTTGGATTTAAGTGATCTGTTCTCAATTGTTTCCCAAGTTCAGTGATACATGAACTAAACTGGTCATTTGCCTTTTTCTTAAGTGTTATGATTTTGTAGCCCTCTGCAAAAGCTTCTGCTTTAACTTTAATGCATTCAAGACCAACCTCTTCTTTTGAAGTATACACTGATTAAATACGATCCTTTCTCTATTCTAAGAAGTGTGTCTGGAATACATACATTTGGAATCAATTCTGTTTTGTATGTGGTTCCTTCCTGTTACTATGGTTCACATTTGACTAATGGCCAGACAATTCTTTCCTCACATGGATCCACCTTTACTTTTGCATGTGTCTCTAACTGGGGTTCCTCTTCTGCAAACATTGTAACAGTTTCGTTTTGACTTATTTTCATAATCTAGAATTGTGTTTTGTTTATTGAAAAAATCTCTCCCAGTTAAACCATTGCGTGGGATGTCCAATTCCATACCCACTACATGAAATATATGTTCAACCTTACTTTTTCCAATCCTTAAAGTTAATTTTACTGTTGTAAACGTTCTAACGGCTTCTACAGCAATGCATTTCATGCAAATGTTATCATTTTTGTTGAACTGCACATTGTCTTTCAAGCATTCTATAGGAACGAGACTGATCTGGGCATCTGTATCCACCAATAATCTGATTTTATTTTTGTTGCATTCATGACAATGTAAATTAACTATATCATTCTAGTTTGATTGTTTATGGCCATTTTTAGACCCATAGGGACATGGACTAACCACCAATGTTTGTCTTCCCACCAGATTATTTGTAATTCCCTTTGACAGTCATTTACATAGTGCCCTTTTTTTAGACACTTAAAACATATAACTTGGGTCACATCCCATGTCCAACATTTATTCTCAGTGTGTCCTCGCTTGCGGCACTTCTTACAAAAATCATCATCAATAACAGGAACTCTTCTTACCTTATTTTCCTTCCTTCTACTTTCCTTTCAAGTGTGGCCTACCATGCCACAATCATAAAACTTAATTACTCTATCCATAATCTTCCTTTATGTTCCTCAACACATCGATAGTTTCTCTTGCTCATCGACAAAATAGCACTCTCCTGAAGAGCTAAATCAATTGCCCCCAGCAGGCGTATACTGTTCTAGCAATCATGTGCAAGTCCTTTGATGAAACAAGCCCTCCAGAACAAACATATGAGATTCACTGTCTCTGCCAACATATCATCACTGCATTATTGTCTGACAGCTTCTCTGAAGTATCACTGCAGTTCGTCAATTCTGCTACCCCATAAGGCAACAGTTTCCGTTTTGCCCCGTCACGCCTGAAACGTCTTACATGCATAAAAATCAATTCTTTTGCATGAAAAGTTCTCTTATAATATTTTGTTAACTTCTGTCCAACTGTTAGTTGCATCTGTAACCATTGACCGAGAATTTGTATCTCCTGTTATTTTTGCCTTTACAAAATGTAATAGCAATTCTTGATCCTCCTCTCTTACCGATTCAAATGCCATGTCAACGTTATCAATAAATTCTCTTAATTTATGTTTGTCCCCATCAAACAGCTGTGAAATTTAACTTAATGATTCAGAAACAGTAACATACGCCCTATTGCCCACACGTTCAATAGTACCATTAGTGCCAACACTCATCTTGAAATCAAAATAATTAGTCAATAATCAGACAACAATAACCAAACACACTAATAAAAATTAAAATCACTAAAAAACTCAAGTATAAAGACTACAAAAGACTGTTGTCCCATTTAATTGAAACTTACTGCAGCTGCTAACATCCAATCCACAAGTTTTACCCTGGTTCCTCTACTAAGCAGTCATCTTGTCCACAGGACCGAAGATGCCTTTCTGAGTAGATCAATGACCAGTTCACCTGGTTTACTGGCCGGCTCTGACTGGCTCTGGCAGTGAACAGCTCACCTGGCTGCCGGATATTGCAGCCAACCTCCTTTGGCTATGACTGTAATGCTCAGCCAATCAAAGGCTGTGATGTTAAGATGAACTCTGCTTTACATTTGATCTTCAACAGCTGGTAGCTGCAGCTTTAATGTTGGATGGCCTACCTGACTAGGTACTTTATTGTAACTTCTAAACCTAATATAAGCTTTCACCACTGACAGTGAAAAGTAAGCAAAATAATTTGCCTGCATGTACTGACACAAGTACAATTCCTTGTGCGTCTACTCTGATTTAAATACAGTGTTAACATCACACCTGACACCAATTTCATTTTATGTCCTAACCCAGCAAGAAGCAATTCAGCTATTACACTGGCTAGAGATATTGACGCGGGTTCCATTCTAAGACAAGGAGTGGCTCTATCAAAGGATCATTGGAACTTTAAGCAAATATAGAAACTAACATCAGAGCTTGTAGATTACAAGTCCCACACACCAGGAGTTTACAGTTTACAATAGAAAAGTAAAATATTGGATATAAAGTTAAATGGTTAGGTCAGGAGGGTATACAAGCTACTTTCGCCAACTTCAGATCTAATAGCTAGCTAATAACTTCGTCAGTCAGCTCGCACTGTGATGCAGAGATGTGTAGTGTTCGCGGAAACTCTGATGGTAAATTGGACACTAACTAGCTACTGAGGTTATCTTTTATAGACTCTCCAAATAGATGTTCCTTGCTGACACACGTGGTGTCTTATGATAATGTATTTGAAAGTGGACTACTGACTACTTGGTTCTTCAGATCCAAAGGATGATTCATATAGCATGTGGCTCGACTGATAAGCATCTTGAGGTTGCATAAGAGCCTTGTCTTTTATTCCCCTGCAGCTGTTATCTGTTAATATGCTTGTAGCAGATAAAAATAATGAATCCTTTATCTGGCTTGTCACATCCGGGTCTGGTCTTAGCACTCGAATGTTGCCAAGAGATAGATTTTAACTTTATGAAACATTTTTACTTTTTAAGAAAATCATTTATTATATTGTAATATACCTTATGTACATTATAGGAGCAGACATTAGTGCACCAAAAGAGTACTTAACTACTTTTTGAAAAGTAATATATATATGCATCTATTTTAACCCACCCCTCCTTCTCCAAAACAACAAAAAATTGTTGGGGGGGGAAAAAAACAGACAAATGCTTAATTTTAATTTGAATATTGGTACCAATATTTTGTGACACAGTCAACACAGCCACATGAATTGTTGTTATGACCATTAAAATCAGAGCGGAGATGGTGGGGGGAGCAACGACAATATTAGTTGAAATGTTAATCATGGATATAAAATAGAAAGGGGAACATGTAAAAGGATATACAAATTTTTGAAATAAAATCTACATATTTTTAATTAAACTTGCAAATGATGGCGCTCCATGGTGAGAGAGATGAATATTATCAGAGATCAGTGCTCAGCTGGGGTCTGGTATCCAGAATATGTTGGTAGGCCAAATTCCAATTCTGGAATTTGGATTGAGATGTGGTTTCAGGAAGTAATCACTGGTGGCTCTTAACTACACAACAGTTATAAAGGTTGCAAGACTCGTGAGAGGTGGCTGGCATTGACAGCAACTGGTTGGAAAGTATTTGTTTGTGACCAATAATTCTGATGGATAACTGGTTTGAAGTGAGGCTAATTTTAGAATTCTTCCAATGGAAGCAGCTGGTATATGGGATGGGAGGTGGTACAGGTGGCACGTCCTATGGTGGTGAAGGTTCCACCACTAGTAGAGTTTCAATAGGTTATGAGGGGCATATAGCATGTTTTGCAATGAGGCCTGTTACTAGGAAGTGTAGGGGTAATTTAGAAGCATTAGAGGGTTTGTATCTGAACACCAGTATAGTTAAGTAGCCTGCTGAAGATTATGCATGGTGTTGTGTGTAGAATTTGGCACGTATCTGGAAAAGATCGGATAAAATCATAACCATGAAGAAGAAACTGGGTCAGGGATTTCAGGCCAGGAGAGAACATGGTGAGAAAGATATGATTACAGTTGGTTTGGCTGTCTGTTTTGGAGTTATGGACAGTTTATGGATTAGAATATTTGTTTATGGACCAATTCTGGAGGATAATTATGACATCCAAGGGATTGTGTCAGGAGGATGGAATAAAGCATAAAGGATTCTTCAATGGAGCAGAAGCCTCTACCTTGTATGGGTTGGCAGCTATCAAAGTATAGGTTTATGGGTTTGATGTGGTGTGTAAGATGTCATTATTGACAGAGAAGTCTATATCAAGGAAGGTGATTGTTTGGCAGTAGGACCATATGATTTTTAGAGTGGACTTTGATCAGATTGTTTAGGAAATCAAGGAGGAGGTTTTCACAATACCTGCAAGGAAATCTTTTCAAGAAAGTATTATTCTAATCTGGTGAGGAAAGACTTGGCTAATGGTATATATTTTAGATTGAAAGTGTAACTAACACAGAGGCTGAAACTTCAGCTGAATAAGTTTCAGAGGACAAAGTGTTTTGGTTCCAGTAGTGGCCAGTACGAAAGGACAAAGGTACAAAAAGAGTGGTAAAGTGAATAGATTTAAGAAAGTCTTGAAGAGTGATGCAAATGGTGTAGTAAGGCATTTTTTGATGTGCCAAGACTCACTACAGGACAAAGGATGTCACGTGAGAGAAAGGGCAATTGTGATTGGCAGGTTTGAGCAGGCAAGTTTCCATTCATGCTTGTTCTTTTAGTAAATCAAGATGTCGAGTTACGAAAGTGGTTCGTTCTTGTATAGATCAGCTGCAATCAGGACCAGTGGTAATGCAGTTAAAAATAGGCTTTCCTTCAAAGATCTGAAGTGATGTGGTGATGAACCCTTTACACACATATACACCAAATGTCGCTCAGTCTACAGTTTCACTTTCTGGAAGTGAACGTGAAGGTTTCACACTCGACACTTCTGAAATAGGATTACTGTTCCAAAGTATTATCAGTCACACTGCCAGGATGCTTCCTTCAAAAGGCCAAGAGCAAATTCCTTTCCACCTCTAATGACCTCGACATTGATCAGGCGTAGCACCATAAAGTAAAAAAGAAAAGACAGTCTCACTGATTTGGCTGCCTTTGCTAATGCTATTATGAACCACATGAATTGCATCAGCCAGACTATTACTGAAAATCAGTCCCATACCATTAATGACCTTAAAAAAGCATTAATCAGAGAATTGGTGAATATATGAGCAATATAAACTTGCACACATGGATAAGAAACTTGAGACCTTATCACAAGCTCTCACAGCAGATTACAAACCTCTGAAATTTTTAATACCCCTTCCAACCAAATTTCTGACCTAACCTCTAGTGTACATATGAGGATTGATACCAATACCGAATTACCTCAGCAGGTAACTTCTTTAGATGAAAAACCTGTTGCTTATAAGATGGAATGCATGCAGCCTCGACAAGAACTAGAACGACAAGTAACAGAAATTGCTACACAGATAAATAATATGATTGAGACAAATTTTCAGGTAATGAATAACGAAGTTGGAGCCCTACAGGGACATATAGAACAGAACAAATCACATTGGGATAAACAAAGTGAATTATTAATACAAGATCTTGTGACACTGAATGATCCATTCAAGACTTAAGACTTATCCAAGCAAACCGGTGAGTGTATTAATGCTGTGAAGATTATCCAAACTAATACAGACCAGACTCGCCAATGAGTTACTCAGTTATCATCAGAAGTAAGTAACATTCTAGATTAATATCTGCTACTAGAATAGCAAATATGCAGAACTGCAAAACAGGATAATTTACAGATAGTTCAGAGGGATGTGAATGGACATAAACAAAAACTCTACAACTCTTTAAGACCGGGAGTTTCCACTAATATCCCATTAGGCAATAATGACATTGGCATTATTTATTACACCTATCATGTTTGATGTTAAACGTTTTGTACCTGGTGGACCAGTCCACCCAGTTATCTTTCTCAACAGCTTTGAAGAAGAGTTGATAAGAGACATGGTTAGCAGAATGCCACAGTCAGTACAGGAGATTATTGTGATGCAGGACGTCATCACAGACGATGAAGTATCTCGGAGCAATAGACATGGAGGATGCGTATAGAAACCATTACAATCACCAATCCACATACTCATAAAATCAATAAATAAACACTCATAAAGATGGGAATAAATTAAGGCCAAAGACACTATACTAAAACTTATTCCAAGAGAAATTTTAGGGGTAAACCACATATTAAAGGTTTAAGTTGACGGTGAGGTAGACCCTATCATCAGAGACCTCCATCACATGTAAATCACAACCAACAAGATGTAACAGTTGTAGAGAAAGTATCCCTACACCTTGCAGATAAAATAAAAAATTGTTAGTTGCTGACGTTATGGTCCGAACGGAGGCTAGCATTAGTAAAGGACGTCCAACTCAAACACGTATAAAAAGTTGTGTATGAAACTTTAATTTGTATCAGATTTGAGGAAAGTGGAGAAGATATTTTGATGGAACATTGACCTACATATAATATTCAATATGCATCAAATAATGTCTATCATGATGTGAGTACATGAACTTTATTAGAAAGGAGAAATTAAATAGCAGGGATGTTTCTGAAACCAGCAGTAAGGATTTAAGCTTGAGTAGCCCAGACAGTAATATCACAGATGTAGATTCTAAAGGAAATGATTTTTTTTTACTGCTTTACGTCTCTCAACAGCGAGATCTTTAGAAACGGGAAAAGATGGGGGGCAAGGAATGGGAAGGAAATCGGCCATAGCCTTTTGAAGGAAGCATCCCGGCATTTGCCTGAAGTGATTTAGGAAACCATGGAAAACCCAAATCTGGATGCCCAGACAGGGATTCGAACCACCGTCCTCCTGAATGTGAGGCGAGAACGCTAACCGTTACACCGCCACGCTCGGTGAAATGATGAGCACAAGATGATTTTGATCATTTAGCTAGCATTTTAAAGACAAGTATGAGGATAACAACTAAGTTAAATGCTGAATTTTTAGTTCTGAAAGAGTATGTACTTACAGGAAAGGGATTGAACATCTGATAACAGATTGAACGGTTACTAACAAGTAAGATAAAAGGAGAGGGCATGAGTAATTTAACTTTTTTTAAAATAATTTAAATTGCTTTCATGAGTGTTATGTTACTTAAATGATTACTTTGAATGAAAGTAGTTCCACACTGATCACCATGTGTAGGGTAAAGTTTATTTTGCAATACATGACACCACTAACATATGATGCATTTTTTTTTTTTTTTCGCTTTAGGCCTCGTCAACGGCTAAGGTCATTAGAGGTGGGATGGGACTGGGGACAAGGAACGGGAAGGGATTCGGCCATGGCCTTTTTGAAGGAAGCATCCCGGCATTCGCCTGGAGTGATTTGGGGAAACCATGGAAAACCCAAATCTGGATGCCCGGACGGGGATTCGAACCCGCATCCTCCCGAATGCGAGGCCAGAAGGTTAACCGTTCACCCAAAACGCTCGGTCATACGATGCAGTTATTATATCAATGTGCGTGTGATTGAAACTTTGATTTTGTGACTAAGGTACGCTGAAATGCAGCCTGGACTGGAATTATAACTGAAACTTCTTGCTACAAAATAATGTATGAGGAATTTAGTTACTATCAATAATTTAAACTTCTTTCATGAGCGCGATGTTACTTATGTCACATTGTGATGACATGTATCGTGAAGTAAACTTCTCCCGATTAGTACAGACTAGACAATTCAAACTAATATTACATGGCAAGAGGTAATTCGTTAAGATTTATTTTTAATTTCCTTTTCTTTCACTAATGACATATTTCAGCCGCATGTAACTGTATCAGCCAATCAAACATTGCAATTATCAAGCTGAATCATGGATAACAAAATAAGGAAGATGTAAGAAACCGTGAAGATTTTTGATCAAGTTTATATCACGATGCATTATTGCCACAAACATGTGATACAGTACATGTATTAATATGCATGTGATTGAAGTATTGTTTTTCTGCAAGCAAGTTTAGCATAGTATGTGGTTAGTTTGAAATGCAACCTGGACCAGGACGACAACTGAAACTTTTTGCTACAGCGCAAGGCACAAGGAACTACAATGAGCTTTATTTTATAACAATTCTATTTAGTTAAGCAACTGCAAAGAAATGAATTGACAGACCACTGGAAGAAAAATATGTATTTAATTTAAATTGGCACATTGATAATTAGCTGCTTTTTTCCTTAAATCATTGCTTGGTTTGAATGAAAGTAGTTCCAAATTTATCGAGATCTACGTGGCCTACATCACAATTAAGACCAATATTACGTGGCATGACACAAATTGTTAAGATCTATTTTTAGCATCCTTCGTTTTCATTGGGGGTCATTATTCCAGTCACATGTAAGGTGTGCCAGCTGCTAAAACATCAATTTACATCACAGACAAAACAGATGTAAAAATCCGTGAAGAATTGGGGTCAGATTTATAATGTGATGCACGATGACTTTAACATGTGATACAGGGACTGTATTAATTTGCGTGTGATTGAAGCTTCGATTTTCTAGTGGATATATTAGCAGAGATTGTGGTTAGGCTGAATTGGAACCTGGAGCAAACTGACAACTGAACTTTTTACTAGAGCACAAGGGACGAGAAATTACACTGAGCTTTATTTTATAACACTTCTAGTCAGCTAAGCAACTGCAAAGAAATGAATTGCCAGAACACTCCATTAAACCCATCATTTTTGATAGGCTTTGAGGCTAGTGTAATTATAATAGGGATTCACATATAAGTTACCCACCACTACAGACTGCCTTGTTCTGGTACTGTTAGTTATTCAGAGCATAGACAGTCGACAGTGTATCACATGTAATTTTTAATGTTTTTCAAATCAACATAATGCATAGACATTAGGTTTGTTATATGAGTTGAATTAGTTGCACCCAAAAGACTTCCATAAATGGAAGAAATGCAGGTAAATGACATTGAACATGTGAAGGCCCATCATAAGCGGGCGTGCACCGCACGCGGGCGGCAAGTTGAGTGATCAAAAGTCACTGCCCTGTGATAGTTAGCCACTCCATTGTCGCCACGACAAAATTTACGTAGCGGGCGACCTGTTTTTTTTAGCTCCTTCAGGCGGCCGGCGACACTCGGGGTGGCAACAATGGGGGCTGCAATCTCATAGTTTTTTGACCCGGTTCGGAAAACTCCTAGGTTCACCACTGGCTGTAGTTAGACAGGGGGCAGCATAATCGGTATTGCACATGGGCGTTCAAACAGCTAGCGGCGGGCCTGAACATGTGAGTGTATAATGACCTGTAAACAGGTAAACTCAGATACATTTCTTGCACACAGTGTTTCTGTCCATGTGTCAATGCAACAGGACTTAGCAATTCAATGACTTTTTAGAGGGAGGTCAAATTTGTAACAAAGCCTTAATTGTGTAGAATTAAGACCCTACATATTTGTAACTTTCTTTATGTTCGAATTTTTCAAAGATTTCTATATTTTGCGTGTTTTATTTCAATTGTCTTAAACTAAGGAGACTGTAAATTAGAGAGAACCATTTATTATGCGAAATGTTGTACAAAACAGATGTAAACAATATTGTAATAATCCAACCATAGTTACCAAATCAGAAACTTGCTATTAGTAGTAATTATTGCATTATAATTCCAAGATTTTGTCACTATTATGCAATGAATTAATGAGTACTGAGAGTTGTAACTGACCTACCTAACAAGTGTAATTTTGGGTTGTAACACAGAGGCTGAAACTCTGGTGGAATAAGCTTTGGAGAGTAGTGGCCGGGACAAAAGGTTACCAATGAATAAAGGAACAATAAGAGAAGCAAAGAGAATAGATTTAGGGAAGACCTGAAGAGTGGCATGACATGCAGGAAGACAGTCTTTGATGCACCAAGACTCAGGATTGGACAAATGAGATCATGTAAGAGAAAGGGCGATTGTGATTGACAGGTGTGAGTTGCCATTCATGCTTGTTCCTTTAGTATTTTGAGAATATTCAAGATGTTGAGTTACGAAAGTGATTTGTGGTTGGGATCAGTGCAATTAAAAATAGGTTTTCCTTTGCAGCTCTGAAGTGAATTGCCGATGATTCATGAAATAGAAAGTCCAGCGGCAGAAAAATCCTAGTGCAAGAGAATGAATGTTGTTTCACCGTATGAGTTCAGGTACCACCTTGTTTCACTGTGTTTGAAACTGCAAGTTTTGAATATACCCAGATTGTCTAGATTATTTGAAGTGTAAATACAGTTTTGGAACCAGACACCACAAGTTAAATACAATAAACCTATGGTTCAAAGAGTGCACAACAGCTTTTGGATTTTCATTTAATAGTGCACCTCTCACTGAATGACTGTTTATTAATATTGTGCAACCTTTTCCTTAAGCTTAGGTATGGCGACTAAGTTTGAACTGTGTCTGAATGGCAAAGTATTTGGCAATGGGAAATGTATCCACCACATGGTCAACAATAGGGATATTACTGAACAGTTAGTAAGATTAAGTTTACGAAGGTTCCTCAAAATCCTTCATCCTATACATGATAATTCCAAGCAAGGAACTATTTCACAACAGAAGGTGAAGAAATTTTTAGTTAGAGGGCTAAGTAAATGAAGAAGGCAGTGCTAAGGAAGGTGTGTGGGTGGCGCATATATTAATATAGTGTGCAAGCGCACAAAGGTCTTGAAAATGGGGGTGGCTGTTGTTGATAGAGAGAGGTGATGCTTCTGGTGACAAGGAAGGGATTTGTAAACAAGGTTTGGAAGCTGATTACATACTTTAAAAGTGGGGGAGCATCCCTCACATAGGATACGAGAGCATGGATGAAAGTTTTTGGGTGATGGTCAACGAATGTAGAATTGTGCTGCATGGGAGACCCATAAGCAGCCACTAAGGTTATCCAGGATAGACACTCTTATTTATCTCGGGAGAAGGAACGAGGTGGGATTCTAGGAGCTCTTATGTGTCAGAAAGAAGATAGTATTGTGTGATGGGCTTTGAAACTCGAGGAAAGAATGGATTTCTATACAGATTGAGTTAGTAGGGTCACTTATATGAGGTCAGTATGCTGCAGTCAGAGTGCTGCCTAAGGACTTCAGCCATTTAATCATTCTGATCCACAACCACAGCAGTCAAGCTTATCACGGGGAGAATTATGATTTTTTGAAAGTGCTCTCGTGGCCCACATTTTGGAGTGATCATGGTTATTGCAGTGGGCTGTTGAATTTAGGAAGGAAGGCAATAAGAGAGTCAAGATGGGGAACTCTATGAATAGGAGAAAGGCCAAGACATGGGGGTTGGAATTATTGGAGGATAGGTTCCTGATTATTGTACCAGTCCTCACTGCTATAAGTAATAATAAAATAAGACTGCAAGGGTGGTGGGAGAAATATTCACAACTGAAATTTTTTATTTCTTCGAGGGTGGGTAGGAGTGGGTCTAGATGGCATACAGCTGGGTGGAGTAAGTCGAGAATGTGAGAAAGACATGGGAATTGCTGAGTAAGTAGTGTATAATCTGTTAAGTGGGTTGTGGAGACGTAGGCCAAAAATCAAATTGCTTTTGTAGAGGGAGGAAAATTTGCAGAAATGTTTTTATGCTTGTTTAGTTAGTACATTGTTGCAGTGATTAAGGATGTTATGTATATAATAAACACAGCCAGAAAATGCAAGGAGAAGGAAATGAGTTTTGGTGAGCCTTTAGGACTTACCCAAAAGACTACATGGGCGAGTGCTAAGAACTGTTGAATGTAGAACACGTGGAATGTAGAATGAAATTACATAGTAAGGTCATTTGGTGAAATATTAAGTGAAAGAAAGAACTGAAGGAGCTCTCAGTTGCGAGGTTCCTCTAAAAAAAAAAAAAAAAAAAAGTGGCATTGTAAAGAAAAACTTCAACTTAGGTGCATGCTGAATGATGTTATCTTTACTTTCCAAATTGTTTATTTACATTCCAAACAAGGAAAATATGCAGAAAAATAACAAAAACATGATCCAGCTTTTTTGTCTACAAAATCTACAACGTATTTTTGTGAAGACCACCTTGATGTAAGTTTCACTTAATAAACTGCGTACCTCAATATTTTGTTCTGTAAGAAAGTTAAATGTCTATCTGTAAATATACCATGATTTTGGAGGTTAGGTATGATGTACTCCTACAGACAGAATGTCTTTATTTCTTGCTTAAATTAGATAACCATATGCATAGTCTGTTTCATGATTTAAATGTATAGAAGTACATCTATCTGATCTAGTAAATTGGTAATGCTCTTCAAAATATATAGTATTTTGTGTTGTGTTTGTTCATCAATTACAGTGTCTGCAACTGAAAAATTTGTCGCAACAAATGCTTGTCGCTGTCTCATTGCACAGTAAATAATCAATATTTTTAAGAGGTAGTAGTTAACTTTCAATTTTTGAACACTTATAGTTTCATGGAAGTTTTGATGTTCTGGAATCCCGCTGAGCATAAATCACTGTTTGATGGACATAAATAAATAATCCCAGCATTGTCATATTGTTTTAGAGCACATTAGAGGGATTTGCTTTGGTAAAACAAACTTCCTTTCCTCTTTTGCTTGCGGCTTTTAATTTCATTGATGTCATGGTCATTAGAGACGGGAAAGGATTAGGTCCAAGGAATGGAAAAGAATTCAGCCATGGCCATTTATAAGAACCATCCCATGATTTTCCTGGACTGATAAGGGGAAACAATAGAAAACTGAAATATGGATAGCCAGATAGTGAAATGAACACACATCTTCTCGAATGCGAGGTCAGAGGGTTACCACTTTCACAGCAAATATTACTTTTGAATTGCGTGGATTGACTTTTAAGTAAATGGCATAAAGATTCTTGACAGATGCTAAATACAGGCAAACAAAACTGACACTTACTAAAGCCTGATGTTACAGGCTCTGGCGTCTTGCTGTTACCACACCATCAAAGAACATTAGGCTGCACAAGGACAACACAAGTAATACAGTACTACCAAAATATGAAAGTAGTAGCAAATTACTTTCAATACGTGTTACCAATATTTATCACAAATATTTAGTGCAATACAAGCATTTATATTAATTTTTAAATAAAAACAAACAAGAACCTATCACTTGTAAAAGTTGGAGACAGACGGGACACCATGACACAAATGATGACCCCATATCCATGCAAGAGAAAGAAACAACTTGACAATGGTCATTCCATGATTTACAATGCCATGTGTTTCATTTCTATTGCACGTGGCTAAGATGGGTAATCTGAATTAATAAGCATTTGTATTCATATTATTATTGTGTACGTGTCATTCCAGCACTTCTCTCACTAACATGGACAAGTGATGGGTTTTAATATCAGTATCTTTATTTGTTTGCACATTGACATGAAAGCATTTTTATTATTGTCACTAAAAAAATCAATATATTTGGTTCTGGAAAAGTATTAACAATTTACATCAATTACTTATAATGCAGTTTTTTTGAGATACATATAACAACCTCACAAAAACTGGTAACATATTTTTACAACACAAATCCAAACTACTCTTTTCCATCTTCATTTTCTTTCAAAAACTTTCTGAACCTCACTGATTTACACTCTGGATATTTTTCATAAAGAAAGCTACGTATTTCCCCATATTCGCATGCCATTTCGTGCCGCACCTGAAATATGTATACAAATATATAATAATAATAATAATAACTATAACAACAACAATGAGCAGGAAAACGCTTAAGGCAATAAAACTAAGGAAGGATAGGGGAATAAGACCCAACACTTATTACAGATGACAGCAGATGGGAATGATGAAAAAAAAACACAAGAGATGCAATATTTTGGCAGCTAGCCTTATTCTTGCCACAAGTGAGACACCAGACGTGCACATGCCAACGGTTGAAAAATGCTAGCTTCCATTTCCGCAGTTCAGAGAAGGTTGTGGTGTCAGAAAAACTCTGATTGCCTTAACTGAAAAACAGTTGTTGAAATTGTTGTTCCGATTGTGGGAACAGTTATGTTTCACCACCGGATGGGTTTCATTTCTAGTATATACTGTCTTCCTGTGGCCATTCATTCTGATGGCAAATGGGTTAGTAGCAAGCCCTATATTTGAGATGGTGCAATGAAGGCATGTGTGTTGATATATGAGGTGTGTTATGGTGCAAGTAGCATGTCCAGTTATCGGGAAGTTTCACCTGTGGTCAGATTGGAGTAGGAGGTGGTAGCTGGGTGCAAGCTGCATGTTTTACAGTGGGATCTGTTACATGGGAATGATCCCTGTAGTAGTTTGGAGGAATTACAGGGTGACTTATAAAACACGATATTTTTCAGATTGGGTGGTCTGCGTGGGGGTAGTGATTAGGATTTTACAGAAAATGGTGCGCATCCTGGGAAAGATCGTAGGAAGTGATGCCTACAAGGAAGGATTAGGTTAAATGACTCAAAACTAGGGAAGAAATGGGTGATGAAAGGGGGCTACTGTTAGTTTCAAGGGTTATGGCCTTGGAGTGATTATGCAAAGGAAGGGCTGTAGCACGAGAGATTTGTTTGTATACTAGGTAAAGGAGATAGCTGCAGGAGATGAGAGCTCCAGACAGGTATTGGGAGAGAGATTGCTCATTGGAACAGATGCGTCTGCCACAGATGACCAGACTGTACGAAAGGGAACATTTGGTATGGGAGAGACGGCAACTGTTAAAGTGAAGATACTGTTGTAGATTTGTAGGTCTGATGTGAACAGAGGTATGTAGGCACCCACTATGTAAGGAAAAGTCAACATCAAGAAAGTTAACATGGCTGCGGGAGTATGACCAGGTAAAGTTGATGGAATGGTTGTTTAGGAAGTTGATTGTCTTTGTGAGTTCAGATCATAAAAATATAGTCTCTATATCTGAATCACACAAGAGGTTTGATGGAAAGATTGTTTAGGAATTGTTGTTCAAGACAGCCAAGGAACAGTTTGGCATAGGATGGGGCCATGCTGTTGCTCACAGCAGTGCCATATGCATGGTGGTAAATTTGAGGGTTGAAGGAGAAGTATTTGTTTGACAGAATGGATTCTGGTAGCACAGACCATGAAACAAGGAAATGAGGAAAGATGGCTTGCAGAGCTGCAGGAGTTCACATTTCCAGGAAGTGTTCCATGGCACTGAGGCCCTGACTGGTTTAAAGGAGAGAGACATCTCTGGAGACAAGATGGCTGTCAGCGTGTGTGATCCTCCGGCTCCGCCTAGTGTCTCACTTCTGGCAAGAATAAGGCTAGCTGCCGAAATATTGTCTTTCTTGTGTTTGTCCGTAATCATCATTCCCAGCTGCCATCATATATATAGATACCAGGAAATAATAAGAGCTAATTACCTTAGATGATGGTATCATAGGGTGAACACATAAATAAGCACAAAACACAGGAAACACAATGAATATTTCAGGACTTGGCCCTTCGTCAACAGGAGAACATCTCCCTCTGTGAATCTAGTACACGAGCAATGCAAAATGTTGCAAAAAGTGCAGAATAATACATTAAAATGTTCATAACATAAATTTGGGAAAGTAAAAGTACATAAGAAAATATAATAATCGAAAAAATTAACAAATATAAAAGTAATAATAAAAAAAGAGAATCCATGCAGATAAACATCACCTCTGGTATGTGGTGGTTCAATATAGATAGTGGGCATGGAGGCAAGGAGCGGATAGAGGGAAGGAAAAGCACTGACTGAGTATTATCTCAAATTGAGACCAGAAGGGTGTCTTGTGCCTAGTTTGTATTGGTAGGCAAGTGCCCACCTTCTGAGTTCAGAGGAGCTGCTGTTGTTTGGGTGGATTCTGGTAGCACAGACCATGAAACAAGAATTAAAATTATTGGTGTCATGGGAGATGGCATGGGTGGCTACTGGATTTTTTAGATTCCGAGTAAAATCTGTCTACCGGTGGCCATTCATTCTTATGGCTAATGGATTGCTAGTCAAACCTATATAGGAAGCCAAGCAGTGTTTGTAGGTCAGCTGGTATATTACATTCAAGGTTTCACAGATGGTGTGTCCTATGATAGGAAAGCTCTCGCCAGTGATAGGGTTGGTGAAAGTATTGGAGGCATGGTGTATGTCGCACATCTTGCAGCGGGGCTTATTGCATGGAAAAGATCTTTGGGGCTGTCTGATGGGGCGAGGAAGACTAGGAGTTGGCTGACGTTGGGAGGTCTGCTGGAAAAAGTTCTGGGAGGGCCAGGGAGGATTTTTGGAAGAATGGATCTCATTTCTGGGCAGGTTAGTAGGAAATCATAACCCTACCGAAGCAAATTTTGTTTACAGCATATTTTTTGTTAAATAGTCATTCCATAACAGGCTAGCTGTCGAATGTCATTTAAATGTGCACTTTTACAATATTCAGTTTTATTGAATTATATAATGAAAGCGGGTAAAGAAACATTAGGCTTTAGGGAACAATCTGCCCGAAAACCTTGGATCACAGAAGAAATTTTGGAGCTGATGGATCAGAGGAGAAGGTACAAAAATGCTCATGATGAAGCAGGAAGAGAGCAGTACAGGCAATTTAGAAATCAAATAAATAGGAAATGCAAAATAGCAAAAGAAAAATGGCTACAACAAAAGTGTGAAGAAGTAGAAAAGGAAATGGCCGTAGGTAAAGTAGATGTTGCCTACAGAAAGATCAAACAGAATTTTGGAGAAATGAAGAAAAGAGGTATGAACATTAAAGCTGCCGATGGGAAACCTCTTTTAAGCTCAGAAGATAGAGCTAACCAATGGAAAGAATACATTGAGAAACTTTATGATGGGGACGACTTGAACAATAGTTTAATGGAAAAGGAAGATGATGTTGACATTGATGACTTAGGGGATCCTGTTTTGAGGACAGAATTTAATAAAGCTCTGAATGACTTGAAAGCAAATAAGGCAGTTGGAATTGATGAGATCCCTGCAGAACTTCTTAAATCCCTAGGAGAGGAAGGAATCGAAAGATTATTCAAGCTGATATCCAAAAGTTATGAAACAGGAGAAATTCCAACTGATTTTAACAAAAATATCATGTTCACACTTCCAAAGAAAGCACAAGCCGACAAATGTGAGAATTATCGCACCATTAGTCTAACATCACATGCTTCAAAATTACTGACCAGAATAATATACAGAAGGATGGAAAGGGTAGTAGAAGAGATAGTAGGTGAAGATCAGTTTGGGTTTAGGAAAAATCGCGGTACAAGGGAAGCAATTCTGTCTTTAAGATTAATACTTGAAGGGCGGATCAAGAAAAACAAAGATACTTTTATGGCATTTGTTGATTTAGAAAAAGCTTTTGATAATGTTAGGTGGGACAAGATGTTCAAAATTTTAAAGAAGTCAGGTCTAAAGTATCGAGATAGAAGAATACTCTATAAACTATATAAGAATCAAGTGGCGGTAATAAAAGTAGAGAATCACGAGAGACATGCATCAGTTAAAAGGACGTGAGACAAGGTTGTAGTCTATCCCCCCCCCCCCATTAATATTCAACTTGTATGCAATGAAGAAAGTCAAAGAAAAATTTCCATGTGGCATAAGTTTTCAGGGAGAAAAAATCAGTATGCTACGTTTTGCTGATGACATTGTCTTGTTAGCAGAGAGGGCTGAGGATATTGAGAAGTTACTGAATGGCATGAACGAAATACTGAACGAAGATTTTGGACTGAATATAAATCAAAGCAAGACAAAAGTTATGAAATGTAGCAGAAATGATACCAATCACTATTGGTAGATTAAATATAAAAATATGATCGGATGCAATAGGAGAAGTAAGCGAATTCTGTTACTTGGGAAGTAAAATTACAACCGATGGCCGAAGCAAGAATGATGTCAAAAGCAGAATAGCACTAGCAAAAAGAGCTTTCATGAAAAAGAGAAACCTTTTAGTTTCAAATATTGATCTAGGAATTAGAAAGAACTTTTTGAAACTCTTTGTGTGGAGCACAGCTCTTTATGGTAGCGAAACGTGGACTTTAGGAATACCGGAAAGAAAGAAAATTGAATTATTTGAAATGTGGTGTTACAGAAGAATGCTGAAAATTAAGTGGACAGACAAAGTAAGAAATGAACGAGTTTTGGAAATGATGGGTGAGAAAAGAAGTTTATGGAAGAAGCTTACAGAAAGAAGAGACAGGCTGGTAGGTCATATTTTGAGACATGGTGGATTGGTTAACTTGTTAGTGGAGGGAACAGTCGAAGGTAAGAACTGTAGAGGAAGACGGAGATTAGAATATATGAAACAGATAATTGATGACGTGGGCTGTAAGGGGTATGTAGAAATGAAGAGGTTAGCACAGGATAGGAAAGGATGGAGGATTGCATCAAACCAGTCGAAAGACTGACGACGAAAAAAAAGGAAGGGTAAAGAAAATAACCCTTTTCTTATAATAGATGAAGACAAGATGAACACAAACACACTTCACAATATGTTGGTGCAAAACCTTAGTCATTTTAGAGGTGATGTCTCATTTCTAACATCATTAAAGTCTCCTGCCTTCATTCATGGTTATTTTCGCTATCATTCTTTATTTTCACTGCATAAAAGCAGTTATGGAATTATTAAATTAACAGATCATACAGACATTCCTATAAACCTTTAACAAGAGAGGTTTCAGCACACAGGGTACTGTTAACATGACTTCTAAAATTTTCTAATTTAAAAAAAAAAAAAAAAAAAAAACCCTTACAATGGGTGGTTGTCAGGATCAGGTTCCCAACTAGGATGAAATTTTTTTATCAATGGGTCACACACATCTTTACCTTAAGTTCAGGGCAGTTTGTTCTCTGCTCACAATAAAATTAATAATTTAAATGGGATTGAAACTTAAATACCATTTTAATGTTTCAATTGCCAAAGAAGCAGTGTGGCTCTGTGATGATGTTCTAGCTTTCCACATGCAAAGTTAGAATCCCATTATCTGGACAACAAACTATTTTAAAATAAAAAAAATAACAATATACAATGAATTTAAAAACAACATTACACATAATGAAGCAAATTAATTGAGTGTCATTTTGTGGTCGGGTCTAACAGATAACACCAAGTATGATGACAGTGGGAAAGTAACAAGCACAATCAAAGTATAACTGGGAAATGTAAGCTACATTGTCAACCTCGTGTTATTTATTTTTACCATCACTAAAATGTCCGTAGGAGCCAAAAAGAAAAGCCATGTAATGACACACTAAAACTCAATCAATTATTCACAATCATTCAATAGTTGATAAAATATGCTTGGTTTATATAAAAATTAACAGACAAAAGAGCAACGATGTTAAATGTCAGAATCTGGCCTTTTTGGTTGGGAAGAGAAAATTGTGAGATTGTAAAGAACTTTGATTCATGTAATGTGAGTTGCATAAGCTTAAATTCTGCCTTGAAAGTTTTTATAATTTATTTATTTATTACGTGTCAGTAATGTACATACATAATTGTGGATAAAAAATACACATTAGGTACTAACAGTTTTATATTACTTTATTACAGTAAGTCTATTTTTTCAATTGGAAATTAATTTTGATTAACCCTTTCCTACCGGCTATTGGAAATAAAGGGAAATTTATAATTTTAATTATATATTTGTATAAAGGTACTTGAAATTAAACACACACATTTTTTTCAAATTTTTTTTGGAACTCTAAGTGCTAATTACCAAGCCGGTACTTATAAGTACCGTCAGGGACTTTATGTATCACAGGATGTACAGAAATAGCAATTGAAATAAATTATGTTCATATTGGTATGAAATGTTTGCCTCATGATATTAAAAAAAAACAAATTCTTTTTGTTCATTCAGACACAAAAGACATTGCAGTGCAACATTTGGAATGATGTTTTGACTGTATTTTCTTCATTCTACATACTTTACATCTTCATCTGATTTTTACAATTTGGGGACACTGTATACCTCTGTTTCCCAATCTTACATCTCTCATTAAGGAATAGTATGAATTGCATTGTTTGAATGGATGAGGGCTTGGTGAAATATGTATAGATGACCTTTTCTTCTTACCGATATCCTTCATAGTCATCATACCTTGTGCAAAGGATCTTCTAAAAAAATTTACAGACTTTTTTTGAAATATCGGACCATTTATGTTATAGGCATTGACAAATACAACATCCAGAATTCCCAAAAACAATCTTTACCATGATTTCGGTAATCTTCTGTCAGCATTGCACAAACTCATCAGCTGATCGGCAGTATCAACCCCACACATGAAGGTATTGTAGTCCTTGTGAAGGTATTGTAGTCCTTGAAGACTCCTGAGTCCTGAGCATGAAATTGTCGACTTCAATCCATCTTTTTCTTTGCATATAACTAGTGGTGCAACAACAGGATGGCAGGATGGGCAAAATGCTACGGGACCTACTGCCGGAGGTGGCCCCCGATGACCGGCCAGAGAGGCCCTCTGGTCCAAGATCCACCAGGTCACCAATCCAATCTGAGAGAGGGCCCATCTGTTGAAGTTGCCATTGACCCCAACCAGTGTAGTGGAGTTTCACCGCTGCCATGAAAATTTGATACTAAATGTATGACCTGTATGACCTTTTTATCCTTCCATTTCCAGTAGCAAATACCTAGGTTTGTAAATTCATTGTCACAATCTCCTCTTTTTAGTTTTCCATCAGCTGATTGTTATAAAATCCCTTGCAGTAGGGTCTGTTTCTTCCATAAACAAAAGTTGTTTCAGTTTTTTTAATAATGAAACTGATGAAAAATAATGATAATACTAGATAACATCGTCATTGCTCCATTTTTTTTCAGTCAATTCTAAGACCACTCTTTGAACTAATGAGTAATCTGAGAACATTCCAGTCATTTCTTCATTTTTGCCTTGATAAATTATAAACTTCTAAGAGAAGAGCTGATAAATTATAAACTTCTAAGAGAAGAGCTTCAATCAGAGCGTATTTCATAAAAATATCCATTTAAAAATATCTAAAACAATGATAAAACCAATTGTATACTTGCTAAATCTATTGACCAATAATCTGTATAAAACTACCCAGAACTCCCTAATGGTACTTATAAGTCCATGTTTGTTTTTCTAGATTGTTTAGTAAGGAAACTAGAAAAACATATTTTATAGGTAAAAAATATATGGTTAAATGTTCAAACTAAAAAAGTAATAACAGAAATTGACACTTACCAAGTAAATTATCATCAAAAAATTCATTGTAATGTACCACTTGTTACTCTGGTCAGTATGCTGTCAAGCCCCAACTTAGAAAATTAATTTCTCGGCAATTTCACGCAGAATTTAAAAATAAATGTTGTCATTGTCTGACTTAATCATACAACAATACATCAACAGGCTTAACAATGCAGTGGACACTGGTATTGTTGAATTATATGGTGGTAAATACAGTGGTACTTATAAGTACCGTCAGGGAGGAAAGGGTTAAAATGAACAGATCTTTTTTGAATAAATGTCAATTTTTGTTTCTGTCAGGACTGTGAAAGTATTTGTTTCAACCAATAGAAACTTTATAATCAGTGGCGTACCTAGGGTGGGGCAGGTAGGGCATGTGCCCTGGGCGCCATTGAAAGGGGGGCGCAAAATTCTCAAATTATTAAACTTAAAAATCCAAATAAATAATTAATATTCAAATAATCCCACGATACCAGCGCTGATGAGCTTTCGCAAACGAGCGAGAAGGAATGAGTAAACAGCGAATCGCAACACGATTGGAAGGTATATTGCGCGCTCTGTCCAAATTGAATGGACCAATAGTAGCGGCCTCTACCCCGCGCCCGCATTGGCAAATTTTGTTCTAAGGTTATGAGACAATCGATACTTTCTCCATTGCTTAATTGCTGATGAGATGATTGGCGTGGCTCAGTGGTGTATTTTATTTGCCTTGTATGCGTCGTGAGCGAGCATGAAGCTATTTTATTTCGCAATAAATCCAACACAATTTGAAACGATTGTTTTCAAAGAAAAAACAGAGAGGGGCTGAGGGACGGAGAAAAAGAAAATTGCAGGATGAAGTAGCACAAAATTCCAGTAAGCACTTCTTCTTGAAAAGTCAACTACAGGAAGTTCAACATGTCCTAAGGAATTGCGTATATCGGGATGTACAATGAAATACAAAGTATCCAACACTAATACATCACAAGACGAGGAGGATATAAATTTAGATAATGCTGAGTGTGACGAGATTAAGAGCAGAGAGGCTACGAGTTCTAAGACTTCTGAAGAATTTGTAGAAAACATTGGTATTTTAGTAGGAAAAAAAGTTGGTGAAGGTTATATGGTGGACGATATAGAAAACCGAATTACTGCCAGACCAGAAGTAATTAATATTGGACTTTTTGGTAAGACAACTATGAAATCAGTTCTGTCGGATAATTTTAAAACAGAAATATGTAAAATGGGTTCAAAATATTTCCAAACTACTGACGGTCCTATCCAACCTGCAAATAACCGTTGTATGAGCAAAAACTGGTTTACACTGGAAAGCATCTGAACGGCTCACTGCCCATGAAAATGCTAAGAATCATCGTGTGTGCTTCACCCAGTGGAAAGAAAGGGAAAGAAATTTTGCAGCAACTGCAGGTATTATTGACGCTGAATTTCAAACCCAGATCAAAACAGAAAAAAACGAAAGTGGCGTAATGTATTAAAGAAAATCTTCCACTGCATCAAATTTCTTGCCACTGAAAATCTTGCATTAGGAGGTCACAGAGTCACTTAGTACATGCGACGGATCCGAATCCAATAATACTGATAATTTCCTTAGTTTAATAAAGCTTCTGGACATAATTAGACCCCATCATGCTCAGGTTAAAAATCCTGGCACCACATCTTATTTTTCACCTCGTTTTAAAAATGATTTCATTCACTGTTCACCAAAGTTTATTGTCAAACATTCAAAAATCAAAATACTATGGTACCTTGTTCGACTCTACTCCTGACCATGCACATCATGAGCAGATGCCTGAAGTAAGATACGTAGAAGTTGATTTTGAGAGGAAAGTCCTTTCTCGTTTTCATTCAGATGAGTCAAAAGGAAGCTGGAAGTTTGGTTGATGAAATATTTAAACAGTTAGAGAAAGGCGGTATGGATATACAGGATTGTCGTTCACAATGTTATTACAACACTGCTATGATGGCTGGGTACAGAACTGGTGTTCACGAAAGAATAAGCGAAAATGATAATCTGCCGATATTTATGAATTGTGATAATCATTTATTCAATTTGGTTGGTGTACACGCAGCCAAGCATGATACTATAATGGTCACATTCTTGGAACTATTTATGTATTCTTTTCTAGTTCCACTATGCGTTGAGAAAAACTGAAGAACACCGTGCCTGTGGTTGTAAAATCAGAGTCTGAGACAAGATGGAGTGCAATGGTTGAAGCAGTAAACAAATATGTTTAAGATATGCTGAAAGTTCTCCAAGACATTACAGATGATGTTAATCAAACTAGTGAAACAAGAAATGCTACAAGACTTCTATATAATCGCATGTTGTCCGACTTAGTTCTATTGACCGTCTTTAAAAGCGGCTCAAGGATCCTAGCATGAATTTTCATGATATAAAAACCCACAGACACCATTTTACCAATAAAAGAGAGAGGTTGGTTAATGATGCACTCGAGAAAGGTTTCAATCTTTTCCAGGATTTGGATGTAGTGATTGAAAGATGTCAAAGGCGAACAGAATGCGAAGGACCCTCGGTTGAGTGCTGAGAAAGAAATGGAACGAGTTATGAATGGATCGCTGGATAGTGTTGTGCTTGAAATGAGCGAAAATTTCAGTCGTCTGCATGAAACGGAGTAAGATTTGGATTTCTCCTAGATATTAAAAGTCTGTGGTACAGCATTGACGATCATGACCATTTAAAAAAAGAAATCTAAAGAATTTTGAGACGTCTATGGTTGTGATGTTAACGGAGAACAGATACGAAGCAATATTGGATGTTCGAATGCTAATATCCACAACATAAAAAGATCTGAAGAGCTTCTTGAATTCATTGTTGAGGACGGAGATGAGGGCGTCTTTCCCAATCTGCGCATTTCAATTCAGATTATGCTTACGATTGCAATATGTATCGCAAGTTGTGAGCGATCTTTCAGTAAGCTAAAACTAATACCTACAATGGGTCAAGAAAGGTTATGCGATCTAGCTTGGTTCAGTATAAAGCGAGAAGAAACCGAAGAAACAGATTTCGAAAATGTTATTAATCTATTTGCATTGCAGAAGACTAAGAAAGTGCCATTTTAATTTTAAGATTATAAAATAATTTTGCTCTAAAACAGAAAATAATAGTGTTTATTAATGTTAATAATTGTTTTATTTCATAAATCTGTTTGTTTTATATTTAGATAGTTTACCAAAGGGCGCAACTTCGATGCTTGCCCTAGGCGCCATTTCCGATTGGTACGCCCCTGTTTATAATTTAAAATTTTTTTAGTCATTGTTAAAAACGCTTGGAGAAAAACTGAAAGTGCCAAATATATAAAACTGCCAAAGATATAAAAGAAAAATAGGGGAAAATACTTGATGGAAGCATGGAGAATTGCAACTCAGCTTTCATCAAGTTACAATTTTACCATGGAGAAACACCACTATCCTTACAATTGAAGCATCTTGATTTACTATCTCCCTTGTTAGTTAGTATTCCTTTCTGAGATACTACCTCACAGCACCAAACACAATTAATAGAGCACATAGATATCTTGTGACGGTATCAACTGAATGAATTTCAACTGCTTCCCTGACAAGGTTTTTATGGTGCAGATAATTAGGCAAATGTATGTTTTTCCATATTTTCTGGGATGGTATAGATGATGTGAACTCTTACTCTTGGGCCTAGAACAGTATATACGACACCTCCACAAACAGTATAACAAATTAGCAACTGCTAAGAACATGTATGGATGATTTTTAACGATGCAAATAAAATAGCCAAAGCAACAATTCTTGGGACTGAATAGTCCAGGAAGCAGTCAAAATTCATCTGGCTGATACTTTCAACAGAGACAACAGCCTCTCCTTTACTGTCCTTCAGTGTAACTACAGAGAGATCATTGCATGTGCGAGCCCGTTGGTGGTCAGCCATCAACCTTCTCTGGGCATGGGTTTTGGGCACCTATAAGAGATGGCAGAACTTGCCATTGAAGTATCACAATTTTACAACACAATCTGGTGCTGCACCTATGATGATTACATTGTTATCATATGCCTACAAAATCTCCGTGCTTACAATAAATGCAAAAGCTGCAGGAACAAAATTTTGAATTGTTTATCATGACTTCAATTATTTTATTTATTTATTTGAAAAATGACTGATAATTGAGGTTTGAAATTTTGTTTAAGGATATGTGTATCCGAATAGCTGTTTTTAAAAAATAAAAATATTGCAAGAAGCTTACTAATTTATTTTGATGGGAATTGGATTTATAAAAGCTAATTAGCATAGTGCTGAGCAAGTAGATACAGATGATCTAAAGAAAAAAAACTGCATAAAACCTGTTTCATAACAGTGTTAAGTGTAAACATATTTTCATGCGACTGGGGGGGGGGGGGGGTTGTGTTACTGTGTAACTTCCTTAAAGATAGAAACAACTGCACAAAAAGCCATTTTATACCTTGTCATGGTTTCGAATGTTCTCCGCTTTCCTCATGACAATGTCCCAAAATGGAAGCTTGGTATAGAAAGGTGGCCACTTCTTCTTTTTTAGAACGACTCTTCCACCCAAAGCATACTGTGAAATATAATTTTTTACTCTTAACCACATAATATATTATCAAAAATAAGTTGCATAAATTGTCAAACAAAATAAAAAAAAAAAAAAATCAATGATTTTCAGTTATCACAAAACTTTTTCTGAATTTAGTAACACTTTACTACTAAATACTGGAGGTTCTATTATTTTCAAATTAAAGTATGTGAGACAGGCTTGCCTTCCGTTAAAATATGTTTGTGTAGTTTTTAATCTTGTATTTTATTAAGTGTTTAAGTTTTCGGAGGATGGCAAGAGAAATGACCAATAAAGAGATGGAGCAATAGAGAGGAAAAGAAATTATTATGAGAGGATGTGACTCAAAGTGAAATTAATCATTGTTTCAGTTGATGTATTTGAATTGTTAATGTTATTTGAGTGAATGTTAATGTTATTTAAATGAATTTATAGTTTTCTGAGTAATTACTTATAATAAAATAAGATTTGGATTCAGTTACAGTGAGATGATGTATTTGTAGAAGAGGACCAAATTCGATATTCTTACACAAAGGCAATTGCGAAGAGAATACAGAATTAATTATTTAATTAATTAATTCAATAAGCAGAAGAATCAGCATTGGAGAAGGTAAGATTTAGTAAAAACTACGACCAAGAATCTTATTTAAACAACTAAAGCGAATCAAATTAGTGCATGCTTGATAAGGACACTGGAAAGTGTAATAAATAAAAATTAGCAAAGACTAGATCATTAATACACATTAAAGGATAAATGCTTATGTGAAATTTCATTAGCTTCACAAATAAAATTAATTTTCTGTTCCTAAATTAAAAGATTTTTTGGTTTGAATACATTGTTAACAGCAATAGAAATTTTTATCTTTTTAAAAATTGTCTGTTAATAAGTATGTATTTAACTGGTCATTTATGTGGTGTGCAGTTTTTGTGGTGTTTACATCAGTGAGTGGCGTTGGAGATTAACTGCATTGTTACCAATTTCATTTTTTTCAGTAATATTCTGTAAACAATCAAAGAGTAATTTTAACTATTTATTGCATTCGAGACTATTTAGTCATGAATATGGAAGGTTTAAATATTTTTTAAGACTCAGATGTCGTCAGAAAGAAAACTAAATTAACAATGGCTTGCTGAATTAAGAAGCATTAAATAACAGTGACGATTCAGATGTAAGAGATAGGTCCGATAAGTACTTAGCCTCCCTTCCCGATGGCAACACTGTCAACAGAGAAATTTATTATCGTGTAGTACTTTATCTTAGAGGGACTATTGTCCAAATCGGACTCTTAGTTTGTTTTGATCGCGTGTGAAAGTGGGTGTGTTCACGGATTTTAGAAAAATGAAAAAGAGAAATATCAGTCGGTGATTCGATTCTTGTTTTTCGAAGGAAAGTAGCACAGCAAAATCAAAGAGTGCTGTGTACGGTGACTCTTCTCATTTGATGGCGACTGTCAAAAATTGGTTTAACAAGTTTCAACTTGGTTGCACATTGCTTTTTGACGAGCCATGCCCAGGTGCCCCAAAAAATGGTTACCATGGAGGATAACGTGACAAAAATCCATAATCTCGTATTGGCAGACCGCCGATTGAAGGCGCGCGAGATTGCTGGGACAGTAGGCATCTTAAAAGACCACGTGGGTCATAGCTTGCATGAAATTTTTGGCATGAGAAAGCTGTCGGCGCGATGGGTGCCGCGTTTGCTTACTCTGGACAACAAGTGCAACCGTGAGACCACTTCACAGCAGTGTTTGACGCTGTTTAAGCGCAATCCGAAGGAGTTTCTGTGTCGTTACGTGACCGTTGATGAAACATGGATCCACTGGTACACACCAGAGACCAAGGAACAGTCAAAACAGTGGACTTTACCCGGCGAACGTGCTCCGAAAAAGGCGAAGACTGTCCCATCGGCCGGAAAGGTGATGGCCAACCTTTTCTGGGATTCACAAGGTGTGATCTACACCGACTACCTGGAGAAGTGCAAAACGATCACAGGGCTTTACTATGCTGAATTATTGGCTCAATTTGATGCTGAATTGCAGAAAAAATAGCCCCATTTGGCGAAGTAAAAAGTGCTCTTCCACAATGACAACGCACCGGCTAACACCTCCACCATCACCACAGCCAACTCAGTTGAATTGGGCTATGAAGTGCTGCCCCATCCACCATATTCTCCAGATTTGGCCCCATGTGACTTCTTTTTGTTTCCAAACTTGGAGAAGACACTCGCCGGACAGAAATTTGAGTTGGATGAGGAGGTTATTGCTGCCAAGAGGCCTACTTTGCAGATCTTCAGAAAACATTTTTTTTTTTTTTTTTTTTTTTTTTGTAGGCTAAGTACTTATCGGACCACCTTGGTAAATGAAGGAAAAGATAAAACTAATAATTTTAGTGAATCGAAACTAATAATTTTAGTGAATCGAAGCCAGCTGGCAGAGAAATGATAATACAGTGCATGAAAGAAGACAATTTCACTATGCAAATGCTGATGCATATAATGAAGGGAATGGAGCAAGAACAAATCAAACTGGGCTGAGTGGAATAAAAAAAGAAATGCCATTCCTCATTCCTAGCTTTGTCACTTTCTTCCTTTTAATAATTTTTTATGGACTTGCAAGTCCGTTATCTGCTTTGTTATGATTCATGAGTCAGAATTAATATGAGCTTAATTGTTTTAGTGAAGGTAGGCTACGTTTCGAAGGAAAAAAAAACCTTTAATGAGACCAACACTTATAAAACCAACACCCGTTCTACATTTCTGAACATCCTGAAAACTCTTGATGGAATTACTAATATGATTGTGATCAAAACTTCTCTCCAAAAAACTACAAGTTCCACAGTGACAATTCTCTCTAGTTTTATATTTATAACGTCTGAAATTCTTCATAGAGATTTCCAAAAGATGTAACTCTATTGCCAACTAACTGCAATATAAATTTTTTTTTAGACATGTGACGATAAGAACATCACACTAGACTCTTCGTAATGGAACTTTATTTTCTCTAATTTCTTAATTTAACTAAACAAATAAATAAATGATTAATTAATATTAAAATGGTTAAATTCAGTCTCACTACATCCCAGAGCTAATTCCCATGAAATTTGCAATTGCCAGAATAAGATAGGAATTAGATGATTTTTTCTTTTATATTAATTAGCATTGCCACATCCCCAAGTTGACTTCCATGAAATTTGCAGATGACAAAATAAAATGGGAATTAGATTTTGATGTCTGCATGCTGAGATGTTGTTCTCCACATGTAGCATGCACAGAGACAACTCATGCCAGTCTCATGATGTACTAAGATACTCTTGCCACAAAGTCTACTCCAGCATAACACTGAACAGGTCACACACTTCTGCCAGTATTTTGTTTAATTGCAAACATGAATAGACAAGACCACAATTAAGGAAAATTCTGCAGAATGAAGTAACAATTTAATTACATGTAAAAGAAAGGGAAGAAAAACACCCAACACTCACCAAAGTTGATGGGAGGAGGGCAGCAGCAACACAAAACATACAAACAAAGAAAATACAATATTTCAGGTGAAAAACCCCTTATTCAAGTTAACAGAGGTAGGTGGCTGGGCTTGTGCAATACTTGCTTTCAACGCAGCCACTCATAGAATGCAACAGACCGTCGGAGGTGGTGGGGGGGAGCAACGATAATATAACCGCAAGTATAAGAAAGATTAAAATGGTTGAAAAAATAATAGTTATAAAAAATATAAATGAATAAATAAAAATAAAATTGAAAAATATATGAATCTATTTGTTCTGGTCAGTGGTGGGTGTATAGGGTGAAGACAGAAGATATTAACGGAAATTCACAATCAGAGCCATTAGAGTAATTCCAGACACTACCTCCCAATCTGAACTCCGCAGGTGGGAATTGGCATATCAACACATCCTGCAGACTAGACATCCCCCAGGCCTTACTTTCCTTTAATATCTTCCATCCTCACCCTATACATCCACCACTGGCCAGTACAATAGAGTCATCTATTTTTCAAAAAATTTTAACTATATTTTTATTTATTTATTTACATTTTTTATAACTATTAATTTTCAACCATTTTAATCTTTCTTATACTCGCGGTTATATTATCTTTGCTTCCCCCACCACCTCTGATGGTCTATTGCGTTCTATGAGTGGGTGCGTCGAACGCAAGTCTTGCGCAAGCCCAGTCACCTACCTCTGTTAACTTGAATAAGGGGTTTTCACCTGAAATATTGTATTTTCTTTGTTTGTGTGTTTTGTGTTGATGCTGCCCTTCTCCCTTCAACTTTGGGGAGTGTTGGGTATTCTTTTCCCTTTCTTTTCCATTTAAATATTGCCTCACGGCATTTCTTAAATTTAATTTAATTATTAGAGTTAACCATAAATGGAAATTAAACCCTTAAAATTTCAATAACTATCCGTTTGCACTATGGTGAACTGATTTTGTAGGGTTTTAAGTCTTGTACATCGAATGGTCCATCCTGTCAATGACACTTCAGACAGTAGAGGTGGTAGTTATTTCCTCCTATGACCTCAATAACCTCACAATGTCCATCAAATAGAAGTTCAACTTTCTTGATTTTACCTTTTTATTTTGATGACTTGTGATGTCTCCTAGCCAACACTAGATCAGCAACTTTATATACCATGAAGGTATCATCCTTCCTTTGTTTTTGTTTCCTTTTTTTCAGCCCTTTGTTACAAATTTTTTAATGCATCTTTTAACTTAGATTGATAATCAGTGTCACTTTCAAAGAATTTGATATAATCCGCAGCAACTCGCTGGGGTTGTTTGCAAAACATCAGTTTATGCGGTGTGAATGAAGTTGAATTTTGAGGTACGGAGTTATTCACCTCTTCAATACAATCAAACACCCGTCTTTTGTGGTTGACTCCACAGTAAGTCCGAAACCACTGGCCTAATTCTCTCATGACACGTTCTACGATATTACTCTGTGGATGATACAATGAGGTTCTTTTCACTTCTATCCCCATCTTTGAAAGTTGTTTAGTCCACAACTTTCCTGAAAATTGGGAAGCATTAGCAGTGAGAACTTTTTCCAGCTTTCCATTAATAATTTTTGAGTACAAGATTTTAGCAGTTGCCGTCTTAACTGGTTATAATTTGATGAACTTTGAGAAGGCATCCATTACAACAAAAATTTGAGTTGCTCCTTCTCCAGCCACAGGTAGAGGTTTACTGAAATTAATTGTAAAAGTTTACCTGAGATTACACTTTGCATTTCTCCTAAACGTCAAGCATTGTCTGCATTTACTCTCTGACATAAATCACATGTCACTAAATTTCTGACTCGCCAGTACGTATTAAAAAAAATAGAAATGTTCTCTCTGAATATTGTAGCACTTAATGGTACTGTAATGACCATAGCTAAAATGGTGGTGTAAAACAAGTTTATCCACATGTATGTCAGGCACCCATACTCTCCAATTATCACAATTTTCATAGTCTCTTTTAAATACTATCCCATGGAAAATACAACAATACTTCTTTATTTTTAGGTCACCATCTGGATATTTAAGTCTCTCAATAACTTCTCTAATCATCCTATCTTTATTGTGTTCTACCTCCATATACTTCAGACATTGCCCAACCTCTTATTCCAAAGGGAATTCCTTTCAGATAAAAAATGTGGAACTATTCATCCATTGGACTGGATGGTTGATCAGTTATACCTACAGGCAACCTAGACAAAGCATCTGGTATCTGGTTCTTATCTTTACTTCGGTAATGTATTTCGAAGTTGAATTCTTGTAGGAAAACAGCCCATCTCATAAGCTTCCTATGGACCAATTTGCATAGCATCAGAAAGGACAGGGCTTTATGATCAGTTTTAAGGTACCTATTAGCTCACCAATAGCTATCCCCAGTAGTAATTTACTCTATAGTCCGATTCCTTAGGTAGGAGATAGAAATTTCACGTAAAGTAGTTTTCAACTTGAACGGATTTTCTTGCATTCATTTCCACAATTAAGCTCACCATAAGAATAATTTTTAAGTGTATTCATTATGTCCGGAAAAATTTAATATAAGAGATAATTTGGTTTATTTACGTTTTAACCCATGCAGTTAGGAAAGCTAGAATTTAAGATTTGAAATAACTTTGTTACAGCTGATCTTTTATCACCAGCTATAGTCAACACTGTCTAGCATATTTTGAAAGTAAAATTAACTAATTAGGCCACATTTAATTATCACTTCTAATTGAGAGAAAAAATAATAATTTTAACTAAAAGAGATAAAATTGAAAAATTTATATCATGAAGATAGCTTAAATTTAGAGGATTAAAAATATTCCTTGGTTTCTGTAAAAAGTTTAAGCATTGGTAAGATAATTAAGATTTTGAAGATAGATTGTCGTGAATTGTTGAGGAAGTGCAACAAGTCACAGCAAGCTGACAATGTAAGAGACTTTGAGGTTAATCTTACAGAAATTCTTTTGAAGGTTGAATTAAGATAGATAGAATAAGATGTCAGGAAGTCCATGTATTAATTGCAAGATAAACTATCCAGTACATTGGGGGATGTTAATTTACCAAAGATTTTGCTGACGTGATAGAAACGGAATAGTTGATAAAAGTACTTGCTGGCATCTTCAAAATGCCCAGTCTTTCAGTGAATTTCAAAGAGGTAACTTCATGTCACTATGTAGCCCAGTCTTCCACTAGATTTTAAACCATTAAATTTGCGTCAGTTCGTGGAGCGAACTGCTCCACGTGTGTTGTTGTAGCACATTTTGACATGCCGTAATCATTTTCTCACTAAAGTCAGCGGGACTTAGTGAGTGTTTGTCTTCTCGAGTGAATGTGCTTAATATGACAATCTTCAATGGAACTGTTGTGCAATGCTTTATTCGCAATTCTGGTGCCGATATTTTAAGAGAAACTTTGTCAAGAACACAAGTACTTTATGATCCTAAGACTATGTCAAGTGCACTTATTTTATTGTACTCTTCGCATTTGGGATTTATAATACAAATGTATGGAGAACGCTTTATTAAATATTAAGGTACCAGAAGGCTACAAGTTCATGAATTTAATTGTTCACAATTTAGGCAAAGTGTTGCTGGCTCCCAGTATACCCTTAGCACCTAAAACAGTGTAAACAATTACTCTTCTAACAAGTAGAAGGTATCTGAACCTTTGAAAGGCCCAAACAATTGACAACGCTTCTCGTAGAGTAGCCCTGTAATTTTTTTCACAGGATGATGATAACCTATTGGCAAAAGCTATTGGTCTATGATCCGTGTGTTCCCCTTTGCCGACTTCCTGAAACACTTCTACACCAATCCCATAGCTGAAACTATCTGTAGGTAGGTTCCAATCCGGGTGACACAAAATGGAGTTCCTTTAGGTCCTTCTTCTTCTTCTTCTCGTGTTGATGACAGCATCAAATATGTGGTAGTTTTTCTGCCAATATGATGGCTTTGTCAGTAGCTGATTGGAGGTCAAATTGAGATACATTTATTCCAATTTGTGGACAAAACACAAATGTACCCCGGACAAACAGGTAGTATCTGGCTGTTCTCCCAGGTATCCCCAAGTGGCAAGTGTATCTTTGCAGCGGCCAACTCCCACTTGAAGCCTGTTCAGCGACTTCCATATGGGCAATGGTTGTTCAGATCCAGGTGGTAGACCCTCTTTTGGCTTGATCCACTCGAACCCTGGTTGTATTTTTTTTTTTTTATCTGCTTAACATCTCTCTAACAGCGAGGTCTTTAGAGACGGAAAGGATGGGGAGCAAGGAATGGGAGGGAATTCGGCCATGGCATTTTGAAGGAAGCATCCTGGCATTTCCCTGGAATGATTTGGGAAACCATGGAAAACCTACATCTGGATGCCCGGACGGGGCCCTTGTTGTAATCTCTTCTCCCAAGCCAGTATTCTTTCATTGCTTGGAGCTCCAGTTGGTGGCTTTGAAGTTCGCAAGAAGCTTGAACGGGACTTTAGTCTCAATGGTGCTGGTGTATAGCCATGTAGGGGGTGTCGGACGTCTTCATTCACTTTAAGCCTTGCCGTGCTGGTAACAATTTCCCGGCGTATATCTCCAGGGGCGATGCCAGCTAGTATCTCCACTTTATTCACAGGCGATGGTCTGAGAGAACCTGTGATGAGCCGGCATGTTCTGTGGAGCACAACGTCTACTGTCTTAGCATGGTTGGATTTTTGCCACACAGGACATGCATACTCTGCTGCGGAGTAGCATAATGCTAAGACAGAGGTGCGGATGACGCTTGGGTTAGCTCCCCAGCTAGATCCGGTCAAGTTGCTTAAGATGTTGTTGCGTGCTGATACTTTCATGTTGACATTGTGACAGTGAGACCTCTATCAAGAGTTACGCCCAAGTATTTTGTTCTGCTTTTAGTAGGTTCCTAATGATTCAAGAGCTGTTGTAAGTCTACCCTCAACGGTCTCAAAAGTCACATGTTGAGCAGCTGGGGCAAAATCATCAGCATAGATAAAGGACATACAATGGTTGTCCAGGGGTTGATCATTGGTGTAGATATTAAATAAAGCTGGAGCAAGAACACTTCCTTGAGGTAGTCAATTTTTTTGTTTGTGTGGACGGCATTTTGAATTCTGAAAGCTGACGTGGAATTGCCTATTGCTGAGAAGTTCGTAGCCTATTTTTGTGAAACCGAAATCCCAGGTCATGTTGTAAACTTTAGGAAGGAGTTTTTTTTTATGCTGATCACATCATAGGCTGCTGTTAGGTCAACGAAGACTACTCCAGTAACTAAACCCTTTTTGAAGCCATCTTCAATATATTGTGTTAGGTGTAGGACTTGGTCTGAGCAGGAGCGGGCTGTTCTGAATCTGGCTTGTTGAGGTATCAGTTTGTCTTAAATAACAGGCGAGAGGTGTTTTAGATACATCCTCTCAAAAAGTTGATAGATGTGGCTGAGGAGTAGCGTTGCCAGGTGTCCCGATTTGCGCGGGACGTCCCGATTTTCGGGGCCTTGGTAGGCGTCCCGATTTACCCTCGATCGGGACGCCAAATGTCCCGATTTTTTAACTAAGTGATAACCATTATCGCAAAAAATGAAATCGGGTTACACGTTTGAGACGCTATGCACCCAACCAACAGTGCCATTCACGGCTTAGGGGGTGTCCACAAATTACATGAGGTGAAATAATGGGGGGGGGGGGGGGGGGGGGGGTCCGGCGAAATCTCACCATCGGTAGGGGGGGGGTAAACGGAAATCTCACATGATGTTCTGTAAACTTTTTTGGACTGTAGAGCTAAAAAAAAAAGTCTTAAGTCGATTTTAGGAGGGTATTTCATCGAAATCTGGGGGTGTAACCGCCTTTGGAAGGATGAGACCCAAAAAAAGGTCTCAAAAAAGTTGCGATGGCGATTTCTAGGGGGAGGTCTCACGCACGAGAACTCACCAGTCACCAGAGAAAAAGGGGGGGGGAGGTGGTTCTCCCAGATCTCACAAAGTCTCACCAGAAGGGGGAAGGGGTTCCGGAAATGCGAAAAAACACCTCACGTAATTTATGGATGCCCCCTTATGGTACATCTGAGCTCGCTATCATTGATCACGGTAATAGTTCCCAAACTAATTTCTAGAGCGCTAGAATCGGTGACAGGTCTGTTACCCTTTCCTCCGCTAGGTGATTGAGAATACCTCCTTTTTTCCGTTATTATTGTGTTTGAATCAAAATGCGTTGTCATATATATTGTCTCTGCCACAGCACTCGAGCTTACCCTTTCTTTCTTGACGCTCATAGGTATCATTGAAGCTCTAATTCTTAGCTCTACTTGCTAGAGACGCGATCTTGCTTTTAACTCGGTAATTCGTCGTTGACTGGTTGAGTTCATTTGAGATTAGTTCGTAGTGCAGTTTTAATTAATCAAGGCAGGAGACATGAACATATCTCTGTAGGTAAGTGTTAGAACTATTTACACGCTAAATTCCTCCACATATATTAAATTTGTTCATACATTTTTAAGATTTTCAGGAAATTGGGATTAAGTTTTGTATTGGGGTATAGAGTTTATATTGCCTTCGTAATACGTATATTCGTGCATGATTATACTTATTGTAATTCGAGATTGAATAAATTTTATGAATTTTCGGTGACAGTGTATTTGTTGTAATGATCTTAATCTACCGTTCGGAAGGCAAAACGGAAGGGAGCGTGAATCTATTTGTCCTGTGTGGCATTTTGATATGTAACTTATTTAAGTACTTGTGTTGGTACTGGAAAGATTTTTTTTTCAGAATTCTATCAAAATGAGCCAATTTCAAAGCAAAAAACGATGCTCCTGCGAGTACTCCGAGAGAGAAAAATAATCGAAGAAAGTGTTCTTTTCTTAATATTTGGAGAAAAAATTATTCGTTTATCGAATCCGGCCCAAATAATAAATAAAAAGCATACTGCAAAGAGCCAAAAACAATTTAGAATATGTCATGGTGGCAAAAATGCTATAGAAAAAAAACTTAAAATGTAATCATCATAAGATAAAAGAAAGAAGTGCCAGTTTGATGTTGTTAAACATTTATCAAATAAGCACCCAAGTAGGAAAAGTGATAACTGCTGAAGCCATGGGGACATCTCATTCGATCAAGTACTCCTTGTCATTCAAATCACTCGATTGTGAATCAAAAGTAGATCGTGCTTTGTATGCTGATACAGTAAATTGTCACTTGGAATAACAAAGATTAGTGGGATTGCACATAATGTTTTAGATTCGGCATTAAATCAAGAAGCGATCAAAGCTCTTTAAAATGGTACATTTTATAATGTTCCTACAGGTGCCTCCAATCACGGCGGAACAAAACATTTACACTGATTTGTTTTTAAAGCCCAACTCCAAAAATTTAAAATCTTGAGTACTTAATTTTTACACGAATGAAGCTACAAGAGCCAAATATAAATATTTAGTGACACGATAGAAGGAGTGCAATATTGGTAAACATTTTACAAGTTACTGTGCAGATAACGCAAATATAAACTTTAGGTGCCACAATTCAGTTTTCCAGTAACTCTACAATGATAATGACAAAATTATATCAGTGAGGAGTCCTGCACACATTTTGTATAAAATGTAAACAGTGTAAAGTATGCTCTCGGTTTGAATAAATTTGACTTTGAGAATTTTATCCTGAAGCTACATAGAGCATAGTCATTTTTCATACTATGCAAAACAAGTTCAATTTATTAACAGTTTTATGAGACACATGAGTCTGAGTTTTCCCCAGGCCTGCGACATAACAACGTGATGGTTGTCACATTTCCCCGCTGCTGAATGTGCCACGAAATCATTAGACATCCTAAAAGAAATCTATGGCAGAAATCGAATGACCCACTGTGCTCTGGGTATTCTTTAATTCCGGAGAAACTGAACTTTACCTGCCTTTCTTTCAAAATTCACTGAAGGTCCTACAAGATGCCGTATCGAGTGTAGAAAACAAAACATTGACACGATATAATGGTGAAAGTCAAAACTAATTGAAGTAGAAGATTGAAGATGAAATTGTATACTTCACGTGTGGAAATTTATTGAAAAAGTTGCAGGATGAAACAGTTTCAAAAATAAAAAATGATTGTTGTTATAGTATAGAAATGTTTTAAGATACACAGAGGCCAAGTACAAATTCAATGAAAACAACGTGGTTTTCCTAAATCACTACAGACGCATCCAGGAATGGTTCTTATAAAAGGCCACGGCTGAATTCCTTCCCGTTCCTTGCCTCTAGTCCTTTCCCGCCTTTAAAACTCTACTTGAAGAGGATTAAAGCCGTAAGCAAAATATAATTAAAAGAAATCCCACTTACTGAAGCCACGTTTTCTGCAAGATAGCTCTTTCACTTACACGTCAGTGGTTAACATCATTCAGAAACCAAAAATTAACGCATTGTTAGGAATGGATGAACCTTATGAGGAAGTTAGTAACGTTAAAGACATTGTGAAGGCAGCAGTGCAGGGGGAAAAAAAGAAGAAAACTGCTACAGAAGTGGCACAATATATTCCAAAATCAATCTACAAAAAATACTGGTTCAAAACCCGGCAGCTGAATGGAAACGAGACGAAACCGATTATCACTCGAGCATGTCGAAGCAGAGATACAAATTAAAACCAATTTAAGTGTAGCGAATGTTATAACTACGTTGTAATAAAAATAAAGCTGTGCTGAAAGAAGTAAAATCTAACATAAAAATATTTTTTTTTATATAAAAACAAATACTTAAAATTCATTTCCTAAATACACTTTTTTCCATAATATTTAGTTATTTATCGTACTCAACAAGTCAGACTATAACTATAACGTTTACTACGGTAATCATGAGTTCGTATCATAAGATAGATACCTACAGAAATTATCTTTGTCCTGCCTAAATTATTAAAATAAACGTGAATTATGGAAAAATACTAATATTTTGGTTGTCCCAATTTGTAAACCTGAATCCCGATTTTTTAGATCTTCTGTCCTGATTTTTAACAAACTGGACCTGGCAACACTACTGAGGAGTGAAATTGGGTGGTAGCTATTGGCATCATCAGGAGGTTTACCAGGTTTTAGTAGTGCTACAACTCAAGCTTTCCTCGAGAGCTTTGGAATCTTACAACTGAGTCAACATTCATTGAACATCACGAGAATTCCATTTTACTCTTCCCCAGCTGCTTGATCTGCTCAACATGGATGAAGTCAACACCTATAGCTTTTCCAGTTTTGGAGGGCTTTAATGCAGGTTGTTATTTCTTCTAAAGAGGAGGGGGCACTAATGGTGGAATTTTCACTAGTGGTGTCACGGATGATCTGTGGTCCGGTTCTTGCTTTTGCTGGCTGGTTTGTTATTAAGAAGTAGCTGGTGCGCAATATTATCAGGAGTGATGTTGTATAACTGCATGGTTTGATGAGTTTTTTTAAGAGTAGTCCACGCTTTTTGCTATTACGAGTCATATCAGCATTACTGATTAGGTCAGTCCACGTTTTTCTTCTTGATGTCCCAATTGCTTGCATTAGTAATCCCTCACATTCTCTGGTTGCTTCAGATTTTCCTCAAACAGATGACAGTATTGAGTGTACAAGTCGGCTTTGCTGAACTGCAGTCCAAGGATGTAGTTCAGTTTGAGGCTTCGCGGGATGCACTGTCGCGAAGCTTTTTGAATGATTTTTACAAACTGTTCATAGTTAGTGGATCTGGAACCAATTGTGTTATTTCCTTATCAACAATTTCTCTAAAAAAAGACTCCACCGTGTGCTTTTAAAATTGAAACGTCTCTTCAAAGGTACAGTCATCGGTGTAATAATTTGCTGTATGCTGCACATAATTGGCTTGTGTTGAGTGGAGGGTATCGGAGATAGGACTTGCTTCTTGCACATTTGACTGATGTTACTAAACAAGAGATCGGGATTGTAACCTCTTTTCCAGCGGCTGCTGTGGACAGATTCAGATTGTTTTGGGTCATGGATAAGAGTCAAGTTGTTTGACTCTGCCCACAATTCTACCGCCAAGCCATTATTATTACTTTGTGCGTAGCCCCAATCAATATGATGACTATTGAAATCTCCGATGATAATCTTGTTTGGTATATTATGGAAATTTTTTGTAGGGTTGAACTGGAAGTCAGCTGTTGGTGGTTTATACACTAATGTGATGATATATTTGTCAGTTTCCACTGTAAGTATTTCTATGCCATCAGAATCTGTCAAGTAGGCTGATTTAATAACTATATTAGGTTTGGCAAATGTAGCACTAACATATTTAGGATGTGGTCACTCTATTACTCATGCCTACAACCTCACACCCTCTGTCCAGTTCCATCTAGCATCCTTTTCTCTCAAGCCTCAAGATGAGGGCTATTTAGAACCTGACCCTTCACAAATTTTCTATAGTAGTTACATAGTCCAAGGAAACTATCCAATTGCTTCGCTTCTTATATTGGGGTCTTGAAAAATTTTCTATGGCTTTTAACTTGTCCTCATTTGCGAAAATACCCTCTGGAGTAATGATGTGTCCTAAAACTCTTATTTTCTCTTAAGGAAGATACATTTTTTTAGTCTTAGGGTCATTCCGCTTTTACGGAGTGCACTTAATACTTCCCTCAGTATAGTAAGGTGTTCTTCAAGTTCTTCAATAGTTTCACTGGTTAATATATCATCCACCTACACCTTTACTTTCTCAAGAATTGTCTTTCCTAATATACTGTCTAAAGCTCTTATAAAGTTTGCTACTGCATTATTTAACCCGAACGGTAGAACCTTAAAATGGTAACAACGCCCATTATACAAAAAGGAAGAAAAATATCAAGCAAGAAAAAATAACTTTTCATGTCTCATCCCATCCTACACATTAACAATATTTTTTGTCTATTTCAAAACAGGCCTTACATCCCTTAACTTCATTCAACTCTGTGATAATAATTCTTCCAATACTTCCCAAAAATTAGGTACATCCTACCAAAAATCCTCTTCAATCTGACTCACACAATGCTTGAGAATTTGAAGACAGGATAGATCTGGAATGGTATGCGAGATGAAGAAACTGTTATAAAGTTGAAATATGTGTCAGATAAATCACAATAATACTGACAGAGCGTGTAATTGAAATACACTAAAGAGCCAAAAAAACTGGTACACCTGCCTAATATCGTGTAGGGCCCCTGCGAGCATGCAGAAGTGCCACATCACAACGTCACATCGAGTCGACTAATGTCTGAAGTAGTGCTGGAGGGAATTGACACCACACATCATGCAGGGCTGTCCATAAATCCGTAAGAGTATGAGGGGGTGGAGATCTCTTCTGAATGGCATGTTGCAAGGCATCCCAAATATGCTCAATAATGTTCATGTCTGGGGATTTTGGTGGCCAGCGGAGGTGTTTAAACTCAGAAGAGTGTTCCTGGAGCCACTTTGTAGCAATGCTGTACGTGTGGGGTGTTACATTGTCCTGCTGGTATTGCCCAAGTCCGTCGAAATGCACAATGTTCATGAATGGATGCAGGTGATCAGCCAGGATGCGTACGTATGTGTCACCTGTCAGTGTCGTATCTAGACTTATCAGGGTTCCCATGTCACTCCAATTGCACACGACCCACTCCATTACAGAGCCTCCACCAGCTTGAACAGTCCCCTGCTGACATGCACGGTCCATGAATTCATGATGTTGTCTCCATACACATACATTGCTCGATACAATTGGAAATGAGACTCGTCAGACCAGGCAACATGTTTTCAATCATCAACAGTCCAACGTCAGTGTTGACAGGCCCAGGCAAGGCCAAAAGCTTTGTGTCGTGCACTCAGCAAGGGTACACAAGTGGTCCTTCAGTTCTGTAAGCCCATAACGATTCGTTGAATAGTTCACACGCTGAAACTTGTTGATGGCCCCGCACTGAAATCTGCAGCAATTTGCAGAAGGGTTGCACTTCTGTCATGTTGAACGATTCCCTTCAGTAGTCGTTGGTCCCGTTCTTGCAGGTTCTTTTTCTGGCTGCAGTGATGTTGGAGATTTGATGTTTTACCGGATTCCCAATATTCACGGTACACTTATGAAATGGTTGTATGGGAAAATCCCCACCTCATCACTACCTCGGAGATGCTGTGTTCCATTTCTCGTGTGCCGACTATAACAACACGTTCAAACTCACTTAAATCGTGATAACCTGCTATTGTAGTAGCAGTAACCAACCTAACATCTGTGCCAGACACCTGTAGTATAGGCATTGCCAACCGCAGCACTGTACTCTGTGTGTTTACATCTCTCTGTGTTTCTTTGGCTCTTCAGCGTATATGCCAGATGAATCACTATAAACTGACAGACCATGGTGTTTATATTAAGAGAGTCAAGATTTTTTTTAAAAAAAAATTAGAAAACATGTAAGTGGTTTTAATTAACAACCCCTAGCTAAATTACAGACATGGAACAGAAAACCAGGAATTGTAACCAGTTTTCTACTACACAAATTGCCAAACATGTTGTAACAGCCCTCAGACCTGAACTGTAAATAGAATTGTATTTTATGAAGTATCTGTAGTGAGCTAAAGTTTGCTTGAATGTGATCTGGTATGTTTGTTTTGCAATTTCTTGTAAATCAGTGTATATAGACTTTGTTTTATGAAAGAAAATTATTTGAAGTCCATTTAATATGTTTAAGAACAGAATTGTGCAAGAGAATTGCTTAAATATGTGTAATTCCAAGTATTAATGCAAGTTACGATGTCTACAGCACAATTTTCTACTGTTTAAAATGATTTCTGTAAATAATTTTGTATTTAAGTATCTCTAATTTCCATTTCTGACCATTTTGTAATGATGTTAAGTGATTATGTATTAATTCTGATTGTTTTTAATGTGTTTAATTGTTTGAGTAATTATTAATGTTCAAGAAATATCGGGCGAAAGCTTTTGAAGAATTCTAGCAATTTCTATAGAGCCTATATAATGGAATCAGAAGTACAGAGTTAGTTAGTTTAAGAGGAGTTCACAGAAGTTTTATACAGATTATCTTTGCGACTGTTAAGAAGTGCGTTAGTAGTATCTCTGTATTGTATCTATGCATGTGAATATCGCTGATGTTGTATTGGAAAATAAACAAAAAACTTCAACATAACCTTCTGGTGGATTATTTAATTAATTACCATATTTATTAAAACCACCGAAGAACCCTAACAATGTGAAAGATAATCATATTAAATGTCTTATTATGATTATAACTATTGCCTGCTTTACAAAACTAGAGTAATGCAGTTATTAATAATGCTTATTTAAAAATATTCAGCGTGCTTTATGAAAACAGGGAAAGAAATTAATAACAAGTGGGGCTTTAGTATGTTCACTCTCTGTGTTATGCAAATTGTATTGTGATAAATCCCAGCAAAATAGTTAAACGTGCGAGTGGAGATTTTCCTGGCGAAATTATATGCAATTTTCTCGGGTGTCCAGCCAGACGGTGTTGTTGAATCACATTTCAACAACTGTCTCTGCTGTCTTCTTCAAGTATCAATTAGCTTCCAGATGTTGCAGGCTTGCTGTGACTGCCTACACTGGCTTATCCCCACCTCATTGTTCATTTTATATGTTTGGAAAAAGCATGCAAAGACATGGCTCCCTATGACACCTGCACACCAGCTGCTCGAATCTTGGTCGCTGGCAGAATATATGGTTTACGATGCTAGCAAGCCCATTCTAACTGTGTTGCAAGCAATGGCTTATTCTGCAGCTCACCCAAGTGAAGCCTGGATGCTAATCATTACAGGGCTGAAATAGATCAAATGATGCCACCTGGATGTTGTAGCAACCCGTGGATTAAGCCAATGCTTATAACATCGTCAGATGGGTCTGCCAGCATTATGGACTACATATGCTGTAAGCAAGCAAGATTCAAGCAGCCGCGGAGGAAGCATTGTAGGGAGCCAAGTTTTTGCATACCTTTACCATCTAAAAAAGGTGTGACGGTCAGTCAATAATTTTAGGCTACAGTTCCTAAAAAGTTAATACAGTTGGGTGAAAGTGATTGCGTATAGCAGAGTTGGAACCAGGACAGTTACAACAGCGAATCAAAACAATCAGAAGCTGTGGAATGTAAACATGATAGCAGCAACGACTCCAAAGTAGAACAGATTGTTAGCAAAATTAGGAGTTAACAAGACGTCATTTGAAGACAGATGATAGGGAAAGAATTATTCCTATTGGCCAAAGGCACTCCCACTACAATGGTAAAGGGAGGGGGTGGAGATCTGCACAAAACTGGACTGCACAGGCTTAGGAGAGGTCTTGGTTGTCATCGAGCTAGTTGAGTATCTAGGAGGAGGCCACCATCAGTGGAGGCAGCCGGAAGACTACAAAGTGATGTAGAGCGGCGATTTCACAGCCAGAACACAGGTGGGAGAAAGCCAATGACTTATAAGCAATGTAGAAAGCAAGGATCAGAATAACCTGCTGGGAGTGATAGGCTATGGATAGGGGGAGCTAGGAGAGGCCTTGAAGTACATAAGTAATGTAATAAAGTGTATATATGTAATTATCCTTACTGAGAGTTTTATTTAATGTCACTACCACTCACACAACCCTGCTAAAGAATAATTAACCTACTACTCACATGACTAGAGGTTACCCACAGTATGTATATATATTTGTCCTTCTCGGGAGGTGCAAGGCGAACAACCGGAAAAAAAAAAAGTTCGTTCGTTCACCACAAAGGATTATGATACGATATTATGCCAGATAGCAAATTTGTAACATCTGGAAGCTACCTGACACCTGATGAAGACAGCAGAGCCAGCTGTTGAAATATTGTGTTTCTACAACACCATCCAGCTGGACACACGAAAAGATTACATAACAAAATAGTTAATGGCTGGGAGTGAGAAACAGAATATGTACATGATCAATGTGGTAAACATAACTATCCTAATGGGAGAGAATAAATGTAACACTGTCTGCTTGTCAATTATGAAAGTTATATTCTGAATGTTAATTGTTTTTATTTTGTTTGTGTAATTTTTTGGCAGAAATTAGTGGCTGTCCCAAGCATTTAATTAGGTGACTGTAGACTACTATGCTAATTAAACTCAAAGTTTCGTCCTCCACTGCCCAACATGGCAGCACTCTTTAATGTGTACAATCAAACTGGTTGTTACTTTTTAATTCTATCACTGGTAGGAAAAAAAAAAAAATCAGCAGAGGATTATATGTATCTAGCAAGAGATATAGTATCAATAAAGGTGGAAAATTTATCACAATATGAAAGGAACATAACAAACACAATTGTAAGGGATTCAAGAATAGGGCTCTAGGAAACCTGTCACTGTATCTAGAACAACTGGTTAAAGTGAGGTAATTAAAGAGAATCAACAGGATTTTATACTAGAAATATATGAATCATATAGCTATAAACTAGGAGTAGCAATGGAACCCACAATTAAAAGTTTAATAAAGGGCCGAGAAACTGGTTTCAAAACATTAAAATCAATGGTGGGAAAATATATATAAATACCTGATTCATATCACGTATCTCATCTGATGGAATCTCAGAAGCGGAACGACATTCTGTTGGTGATGCTATTACATTAGGAAAAGATGCATTTTCCTCACGAATCTCTACAAGGTGAAGGCCTTTTTCCTCAGCTAGCTGCAAATGATTTTTCTGCCAAAAAAAAAAAAAAGACTTAACTGTAAATAAAAGTGCATAAATTGAAGTCCTAGAAATATTAAATTCTAAATTAGCTTGCAACATCATAGGTAAAAACAATACAGTCAGCAAAAAATCTATCTTTCAATATTCAAGGAACAAGGCAACTAAAAACTCATATCTGCAACAAAATCCTCTCAGGTGTCCACGACGTTTAAACAGCTGATTCTGCTGTCTTCATCAGGTATCTTGTAGCTGTCGCAAGCTGACTGTTACTGCCTCGACTGGATTGGCCACCCATCGAACCTTTTTTATACCTTCATTGGAAGGAACGCTCGCTCCGATTGGTCAAGAGCGCCAGCTTATTACGTGGTCCGCTGCGGCCACCGACTGGCGTCATTTGCACCTTCCTGCCCAGATGTGCTGGCAGGTCCGCTCTGATTGGCTATAAGCACAAGCAAAGCTGGTAAGCTGAAGGTATGAAGGAGGCTCGATGGGTGGCCAAGCCAGTTGAAGCAGTAACAGTCAGGTTGCGACAGCTACAAGATACCTGATGAAGACAGCAGAGTCAGCTGTTGAAATGTCGTGTTTTTACAACACTATCCGGCTGGACACCTGAGAGGATTTTGTTGCATCTATACACTGGGAAAGTCTCCACTCACAAACCCTTATACCTGGTTTGAAATGTAAACAAGAACAAGACTTGTGCTCACGGTTGAATAAATTCTACTGTTCACATCACATGAAATGTACATTTGTGGCTGGAATGCACAAAAGAATGGAGAAGACTTAATTACAGTGGCAACTTAACAAAGGATAATGGAAAAAATTCCTTTGAAATTTTATTTAATAAGATTTTATGTAATAAGACATGTTCTCATTTATGCAAAGTTTTTTCTGGTTCTTTCCCCTGTATACTTCTTGAATACCTATGTGCATCTTTCTGCATATCTTGTTTATGTATTCCCGTGAATCACAAGAAATACTGAACATTTTTAACTGTCTTAATTTTTGTTACTGCGGCATTCGTACCTTCTTGTTTGGTTGCTGAGGCATTTAATTCTCTATTTCAATAAAAATTAATAAATGTATTTGCTAATGGTCAGTTGCTGCGAGGCAGAAATAATATGATAGATTTAACTGTGCAGCAGTAATTCATTTAACCGGTGGGACCGACATGAACAACAACTGCTGCCTATGACCATCCATACAATACAAGACAGAAGCTAGGGAATTAGAGGCAAGTGATTCAGTACATGATTTGGCATATAGTGCAAGTAGAATGTCAACTGATAGGAAACTGAGGGGGTTGTAGTGGCTGGGTGCAACCTGTTTGTTTTATAGTATAGTCTTAAGTTGGTGAATGGTGGTTGTGGTTAGGGAAGTGATGGACAGGTATATGTGCCCTAGGGTATCGTTAAGGAAAGAGAATTTGGAAGAGTATTTCAAAGTAGAGGAATAAACTACCATTTATTATAAACAACGGCACAACAGCATTGACATTTGAAAAAGATGAAAATTCATTCAAGACACCTTAACTGTCACGCATATACTCTTCCTCAACATAAGAATATGGATGTCAAAATGTGAATGTCTAGGTTCAATTGTTGCAATTTGTGACAGTTGCGTAAATGGAATGGGCCATAGTTTCAAAAATAGATTTAAAAAAAGTACAGGGAATGGAGGTAACAAGATGAAGAATACATAGCTTCTACTAATGGGTAGTCTTGTATACTTCGATGAGATAGCTCAGAAAACATGTTGGTGATCCTTTTGTAAAAGTCATGGGGAAGTGGGGAATGTGTTACCTAGTATGGCCAGCAAGCATATGAAGAAGCATCTGATCTGCAAAGACTAGCTGACATAGTGAGGTTATTGAAGTTTTATTGGTTTGATTTAGGATTTACACAGGAGTGTGCAAGCAGCCTTGCAACAGATATATGTCAACATCAAGGAAAATGATCTTGTGGCTCAGTAATAATATGTCTTATTGAGGAATAAAAGATCCTAGGTTGAAACCATAATTTTGGCTGGAATTTTGGTGGACTCTTAGACAGACCATCTAGCTCTAGTAAAGCAGCATTTTTGTATATAAATGGTTTAAATGCCATGTGTATCTGTAGTTACCATTACCTAGTAACATTGTCAGTTTAAATGAAACCATGATAGCAGCAGAAAGCTAGTCATCTTAAAGATAGATGGATCATAGTTTAGTTTTAAAATAATGGACACTGTTGCGTGTACAGGAAGATAAGGTTTAGGGCGGAATTATTACTGAAGAAATTGAGGAAGGATGTGATCTGTATCAAAGTATGTCCACACTAAATGAGACCAGAGGAACTTTTTTCTCATGTTACTTGTTGCTAGAACTTGCTGTGACAATGTTTATCAGTGTTTCTTCTAAATTAATTGTTTCCAGAAGAAACAGTAAAGATCGAAGGACAAATAGAAAGACTGGTAAAGATTTATGTTTTTGAAACGGTTTTTTAATTTGGTGTAAATAAATTGTTCCTGTAACTCAGTTGTTTATGCACCACTAAAAAAAATTGTGTGGACAAATGAAAAAATGTTATGATCAATTGAATTATATCAAAATGCAGTGCATCAAAATTCACATAATTCCAATTACTTAGATTGGTACAAGAAACATGATGCATGTGTGATATTAGGTAACCAGTGCAGATGTTAATGAAATTTTAAAAAAGTTTAGTGTTACTATTTTACAGAGACAGAAAAAAGATGGGGAACTTAAAAAATACAGAGCTAGAACAGCTTATGTGAGTAAATGGTTTGATTACAAATATTTGGAATTTCTTGGAACAAAGAGGGACGTTGTTCCGACAAAGGAATCGATGTAGTAAAAGCTTAAACAAGGTTTTATTATTTCAGTAACCTTAAGTGTAGCTCTAATTAGATTTTAACATAGTCATAACATGGTTTAAATATTATTTTGCCATGCAACCATTCTTTCTAAGACACAAAATAATTAGCAAATTCCTATCCAACAATTTTTGCTTCAATGCACAAATTACAAGCTCCTTGTTGTAATGGAAATATTACTATTCCTGTATTTATGTCCTTTCTCCAAGTACTGGGTATTAACTCATTATCATCTTTCAGTATCAAACCTGCAGCACAGCATATAGTTTTTTTTTAAAGAATTATGTCTGAGAAAATTGTCTATACATATAGTTGCAGTTACAATTTTATTCTTATTATTATTCTTTATTTTCAGGAGAGAAAAGTAATGGTTTACTTAGTACTCTGAATTAAAATGACAAAGTACCAATACATTTTTAATACCCTTAGAGCCTTGAAAGCAAGAAGTTAAATTTTAAGCTCAATGATCCTTTTTCTTAGTGTCTGGGATAAGGTTTCAACAGATTGGGAAATAGTGGAAAGGCATCATCAACAGAGATTGGTTTTATTGTGTACAGATCACAACTGTTGACAGCAACACAAGTATGCCATTCCTAAATCAGGTTTTATGTTGTAGATGGTTTGTTTCTCAAAGTTTTCTAGAAACAGACTGCAATAGTTAGTAACAAATAGTTCCTCTCTGTTCATTTTGTTGTAGCACTTTTATGTATTTAAATTATGAATACACTCATTACGCACCAGATCACAATAGTGATTTGTAAGGAGTTATTGTATCATACTGAGGGATTTTAAGCTATAAAACATAGTAAATTCAATCAGAGTAATTTTCTCAGGCCACAGGCAAGTAACTTAATTCCTTTCGACAATACAGAGTTTCAAGGCTAGCAGATGCACTTCCTGTGAGAAACCAGTTCCCCACTCTACTAGCTCTAAAAGTACCTAGTAAGATTAGTTGCACCACTTGGAGGGCCTCAAGTGATCGCCCCTCTCTTTCGATTCATGGCTGAGGAGCCCACTCTGGAGGAGACGCTTGGGAGAGTTCCCTGTGGTATTCATGACTGAAGCTTCACAAGATGTCATGCAGAATTCTACAGGTAAAGACTAAGGCATTATTTATACCTCTGTTGGCTCAGATAGATACTCCGAGTGACGAGATTTTATTAGTAATGTTTTTGAATTTCATTAGAGCTATTTTCTATGCATTATTTCCAGTTATTTCATATTTTTCCATGTACTTATATCCAGTGAATTTATCAAAGTCACTCTATTCTTTCCACTACATTTTTCAATTCTTATCACTGATTACCTACTCATTGCTAGCAATAAGTAATAGTAGGAACATAATCACACAATCACATATCTTTGGTAGAACAAACCAAGGAGTGATCGATCGAGGGCGAACTCAAAGTACTGTGGTGTTTTGCCGCTCGGAACCTACAGCCCTAATGAATGGTGTCAGCTGTCGGGGTTAATTATGCAAAATTAGTTATCAAGTATAGCAGAAATGTATTTTTCTTTCAGCACATCATAAAGATATAATTTCTTTTTCGCTGTAAAAAACATTTCTTATGTGCAGTAGGCACAGAGGGTAAATGCTAAGCCAGAAACAGTATCAAAAAGTCAGTGCAGCAAAGTAATTTTCGTAGCTTCAAGAGTGCAGTTAAAAGCAGATACCTTGGACACGCAAGCATATGAAACGTGGCCAGCAAGGAGTTCACAATCCAGCACAGAGAGCAGCCTAGGCCGACTTCTCAGCAGCCAGTGCAGGCGCAGTGGTGGGGCAGCAGGCAGCCAACCAGAGGGCGATGCCATCAAAACAGTCTGGTCGGCGCCGGATTTCAAGTCAATGCAGATAACACCGTATCAGAAAAGTTAATACACCGCATGCAGTGTTCCAAAATTAATACCGCAACAAGTGAAGTGGGTTCTGAAGATGGCAGTGCGGGAAAGCTATCTGTGTCGGAAGCATTATAGTTTATTCCGAGTTCATTTTATTGAAAATGTTTCAACTGCATTTAATTGCTATGCAAGATTGTGATGTTCTCCTTCATTTTGTAAAATCAAAGATCTGTGCACAAGCCAGGAGTAAATTGTTATTTTGTCAATTTACAAAAACATGGGATTCTGTAAAAGATATCTTGATTGAAAGCTATGGGGAGAGGTGTTCATTGGATCACTACGCTTGTAAACTTTTTGCAGCTTGTTAGGATAAAGCAAAACAAATTGTTAAGTGGACAGCTAAAATTGATAAACTTGCACATGAATTTATAAACACAGTAGCCAAAGAAATTCCCGAAGAAGACCTAAAAGGGAGTCTTACTTTGGTCGACCGGCTTTCATGCATTACATTTATTCAAGGGTTAAATAATGACAGAATTCAGAATGTAATTACAGCACGTGGTTCCACTATCACCCTACCAATCGCCATTAAGTTGGCACTCATGGAAGAAAGTGCCTTGTTATCACAGAGGGAAAAAGCGGTTATAGGAAGTTCAGATACACGCACAACACAGAGTAAAGCCATCAAAAAATGCTATTTCTGCAATAGCCAACACATTTGCCAAATATGCCATCAAAAAGGTCACCTTGCCACAGCATGTAAAGCACGCACACAGTTCAGAAGAATTAGCTATGACACCTGTACTTACTGTCACCAGAAAGGACATATTATTTCAGACTAAAGAAAGCAGTTTGCTACAAATGCAATATTAGGGCACTATGTGTCACATTGTTGCAACAATGACACAACACAAAAATGGAACAAACGAACGAAGAGAGTGAGAAATGACGGGCACTCTTACACTCGTCAATATGGCAAAATACATAATGATTTCATTAAGATTAACTGTGCACAAGTAAACAATGGGGAAATTCTCTTCTTCCTTGACACAGGAGCTCAAATTTCTTTAATAGACAAAAATGCTTTGGCAACTCACATTCAAATTGATGCAAAGAAAACTTTAAGTATCAAGGGAATTAAGTCACACATAGTGAGAACAAAAGGAATGGTAGTTCTGCACATAAAACTAAGTAACCATGTGATCACTAAGCATCAGCTTCACGTGGCTGAAGAACTGTGGATATAGTTAAAGAAGGGTTAATTGGGAGAGATCCTTTATTACAACAGGGAGCCATAATTAATTATGAAAATATATCTGTATGTATCAGTGGTCATTCTATTCCTATACTGGCAGAGTCAGAAAACATCAGTTGGCATAGTAAGCGGACTAGTATAGTATCAAAGGGGTCAGGAAACTCAAGAGACAAATGTCCTCAAATACAGGGAAACATAAACACAGAGGAACTGCAGAAAAACTCTTTTAGAAGACAAGGAAATAATGTTAACGGAAGGAATAGGCATGGCAACAAAAACAAGTAGTGAATCCACTACACAACATGTACAGAGTGAACAACAGGAACATAAACAAACCAAAATGCTACCTTTAGAAATGTCTAATCAGAGAGATGCTAGTAATTTCAGTCACCATAAGGGTAATTCAAATCAGCTGAACAACAGTTCTAAAGGTACAAAAGAAATTGTAAGTCTTCCAGAGGATTACATAGTAAAGTTAGGGCCAAGAGAAGAGCGCATTTTACATGTTCAGATTCAATGCCAAAATTGTGCACACGCTATTATTAACAAACAAGAAATTATTCAAGGTGTTTTCATTCCTAAATCATTGGTCAAAATAGAAAGCGGTAATTGTATTTAAATTTGAGGATAGATCATATAAATGAAGAAGAAAGGCAATCCATTCTAGAAATTTGTTTATTGTACAATGATATATTCCATCTTCCAAGAGAAATGTTGACACACATCAACACAGTCGCACATGAGATTAATTTAAGGCCAGAAGCACACGGTACAGTCATCAGAGATCTCATCAAATTCTGGATACTATAAAGCCCATTTGACAGAAAGAGATTGATCAAATGCTTGAGAATGAGATCATTGTTTCATAAACTATTGCCTGGAACTTTCCTATCCTGGTATTACCTAAGAAACCGGATGCCAGAGGTCAACAACACTACAGAATTGTGGTAGACTTTCGTAAATTAAAAGAAATCACTGTAGGAACAATTTTTCCACTTCCACTAATTTCAGAAATCCTTGATTGCGACACACACCCTTCGCCTTCAGCCAAATAAATGTGAATTCTTACAAAGAGAGGTCACTTATTTGGGACACAAGTTGACAGACATGGAGTTTACCCAGATCCACAGAAAATTGAAAAAGTAAAAAGTTACCCAGCTCCTCAGACTACAAAACAATTAAAAACATTCCTTGGATTTGCTAGTTATTATTGTCATTTCAAAGAGAACTTTAGTAAGATAGCTAAGCCATTGTATGAATTATGAAAGAAAAATATTCCATTTTAATAGAGTCCAAAAACAGACAATGCTTTCCAAATTCTCAAAGACAAGTTGATTTCAACTCCCGTTTTAGCTTATCCGGATCCTAGTCTTCCATATATTATTTGCACTGACGCATTTCAGTATGCAATTGAAGGGGTGCTTCCACATGGACAGTGAGGTTCAGATAAACCAGTAGCATATGTTTCCAGAACTTTAAATAAAGCAGAAATCAATTATTCCATTTTGGAAAAAGAGACGTTAGCTCTGACGTGGGCAGTAAAGAAATTTAGACCCTACGTCTTTGGCAGACATTTCATGGTTTGTACCGATCACCAGCCACTCCTTTGGATCTTCAGTGTTAAAGATCCAGCCTCCAGATTACAAAGATTTCGGAAAAACTTGAGGAATACAATTGGTCATTTTGTTTGTAAACACAGGACCACGTGGTGAGACCACATGGCAGAGCACATGGCACACCCACACAGCACGATAAGCCACCAATTCAAAATGGCTACCGTATTACTTCTCTAGGTCACTGCCGCAGCCTCGCCGCCTACACACAGATAAGGTAACAGCAAGCCACGCCTACGCGTGCGGTGCTTTAAATCAACATCGAGCAAAGTCAATAGTAACATTATGACGTTCACTTTTGCATTTATTACTAGAATTACCCAATTTGTTTTAGAGGTTACCACAGTACACCTTACTAAAATTTGATTTTGCTTTTCAGATAAAGCTACTGCACAGCCTTCTGGTAATAATTCACACCAGCCTAACTAAGCAAGATTTTGCGATCGAAAACTTCAGTTCGAGTCCAGGATTGTATTTTGATTACATAACTGGTGCAGAAGTTTACACACTAACTTGGAGAATTGTTATGAATTTGAAGGACTTAGAAGACGCTTGTGAAAATTTGAAAGATTACACTTTTTGATCTATCGCTTTATGCCTCGTCATTAGAGGTGGGATGGGACTGCAGACAAGGAACGAGAAAGAATTCGGCCATGTCCTTTTTGAACGAAACATCCCGGCATTCGCCTGGAGTGATTTGGGTAAACCATGGAAAACCCAAATCTGGATGCCCGGACGGGGATTTAAACCCGTGTCCTCCCGAATGCGAACCGAATGTAACAACCCATGAATGTAATGAGATGTAACAAGAAATACTCTGGCATATTAACAAATTAAAACAGTCTCAAAATATAATTTGACAGATTAGACATGACTCACCTAGAAAGAAAAGGGCCATGTTTAGTCTGCCGTCAGGGCTCCTGGAAATTGATGATGTCGATGCCATAGCGAGGTATTAGAAATTCCATTCAAGCAAAAGTGAAGGTGGTGATTCCAATAAAAAGACCTACAAAGTTGGGAGACAAACCGTGGAGCGATCAGCAACAAAAAGCATGGGCGGAAACGTGCAAGGCAAGAAGAGTATAACAACACAGTTTGATAGTGATCGAAAGGCCCGCCTTTCTCGACCGGTACAGGGAGAGGAAAATAGCTTTTCAGGAACTACTGCTAGAAACAAAGCAGCAAAGTTGGGAGGCCTACGTTAAGACAATTCTTAGATAGCAGCTGGTAAGATATGGCACCAGTGCAGAGGGCTGACAGGACACGAACCACTGACTGGGGCACGACAGCGGAAGTACTGCTACACGAACTCTTACGTTCCAAAGCAGAGGCTATCTATACAACAGAGGTGATAGCAGATGAAATAACCGTAGAAGAAGTGATAAAAGCAATAAATACAATGTCCAAGAACAAGGCCTGCGGGCCAGATGGAATTGTGGCAGAAGTATTCCAGGCTCTAGTTGTTCAGTTAGCCCCACCATTGTGTAATGTTTAATAAATGTTTACAGCAGGGAAGAATCCCTAATGCTTGGAAACAAAGCAAGGTGATAATTTTAAAGAAAGGGGGTGGCAGGATCCAACTCAGCCCAAGTCCTACAGCCAATCTGCCTGCTCAACATACTTGGTAAAGTTCAAGAGAAAATTCTTGTCTGGCCCCTACAAGCGCATAGGAATATAATAGGAATGAATGAAAACTAGCACGGATTTAGAGCAAGCAAATTAACAGAGGACGCTATAAACAGGGTAATGCAATTGGTTGGAACATGTACTAGTGATTATGTATTGGAAATATTTGTGGACATTTCAGGGGCTTTTGATAATCTCTGGTGACCAGGTTTGTTTGCTCAGTTCAGAGAATTAAAATGTCCAAGCAATATACATATAAAACTCATTTAGGGATTATTGTAGAAACAGATATGCCAAACTGAGATTTCCACGAATGACCATTGAGAAAAAATTGTCTAAAGGGTGTCCTCAGGGATCGGTATGTGGCCCGATATTTTGGGATATGTTTTGAAACAGAAATGTGTAGACTGGAAGGACTAGGAGGGTTGTTGGGCTTGTTGGCCTTTGCTGATGACCTGCTTCTGCTAATACAGGGAGGAACAGGAGAAATTGAGCAGAGAAGCAATTTTGTCCTAGCGCAACTTGACAAATGGTGCACGGAGGTCAAGCTCGCTCTGCAGAAGACTCAGTATATGATTCTGTGCTGAAGTCTGAAGCGGAATCTAATGATCAAGGTTAAAGAAAACAGCATAAAAAGGACACTCAAGTGCAGATATCTCGGCATTACCATCGATGAGCGTCTAACATTTGTGGCTCATATAGAAGAAGTGTCCAGCAGGGCGAAGGTCGTCATGAATAAACTCATCAGCACTGGACAAAGACAATTTTATCTTCCCATCCACATGATGAGGCTCTATCATGATACTATTCTGGCATCAATAGTGAGCTATGGAGCGAGTGTCTGGGCAAAACTTCTGAAGAAGGTTAAGCCAACAACAATACTTAGAACAGCCCAGAGGGGTGTCCTTTTAAGACTAAGTGGTGCATATAGCACCATCGCAACTGATGCTTTGATGGCAGTTTTAGGTGTCTGGCCCCTAGACATGATGGTAAGAAAACGTGGTGAAATATGCTGGCTAAAGTCTGGTGATAAGAGAGCAGCTGAAGAATAGGTCAACCGGTGACAGCCAAAAAGGAAGTCATGTTTGTCCTCAAACAAGATTGGCAGCATCAATAAAATATTAGCAGGACAGGTCGGAGAACATACAGCATCCTTCCCGATGTCAATGAACAGTTGGAACTGCAACATCCAAATCTGTCCACCAGCTTAATACACTTCATAACCAGGCATGGTCGTTACAACAGTTTGTTACACAGTAGGGGCCTCAAAGAATCGAGCCTATGCGAGTGTGGAGTGAAAGCAATACCCAAACATGTGGTGCTCGAATGCATTCTTCTTGCAGAAGTGATGGAAATAGAATGTGAGCAACTAATTGGGAAAAGAGGTAGGAAGTATCATTAAAAACAAGGCTGACTGCGAAATTCTGAGTCAAATAGCAGACAGGATTTCTATGCACTTTAAAACAAAATACCTTGAGCAGATAGCAGGCATGAGAAGGCACCAACAATGGAGAAATCAACAATAAAGCACTGTATTGACTATTAAAGGATATGTCACAAGCAGACACCAGAATGACAGCACCCTCTGGAGACTCACGCACCCGGTTATTCCAGAAGATCCTTCTGATGGGCTGGACACTGTGTTTTCCAGAGGACACCGTTTTCTGTTGGAGGCTGCTCTTCAAACACTGGTCCAACAATTATTATAGAATCCGTAATTAGCAGTAGAGAAGTTTATTTTGTGGTAGAGTAGGAAAAAAATAAAAAATAGATTATTTGTTTTGTTGAAGTACGTGTTATACAATGAAACATAATAGCTATCGATAGTTAAAGACTTCTTCCACCTTAACATTTCGCTGCATTCAAGTCTTAGTCAGTGTATGGTATGCGGCGGCTAGCCTGACAAAGCATTACCACATCAGCAGAAACGTATAACGCACTTTAAAAAAAAAATCAAAATGATGTGTCAGCAAATAGAAAGGCGACAACTATTAAATTAAATTATTTCCATAAGATATAAAAGCAATTATACAGGAGGAAATAAAATGTAAATTGATAGAACAAAGGAGATGTAATACACCTCCTCAGCATAGTATTGACCCGAATAGGAGTTGGGATTCACAGCCACCAGAAGCCGGTGGCGACTCCTCTGAAGACCCTATACTGTCTTGGCCATTCCAGAAATTGCATCTGATGGACCTCAAGCAATTCCGGAGGACCTGGATCCCACTGAAGATCTGTCCTAAAAAGCTGTCTATTATACTGTAGCAAGCAGCAGCGTAGTACAATTTGTAGTAAAATACTGGTGGTGAGTTAATTAAGGGGTAATGTTACTAATAATATTTTCTTTTATTGAAATTTAACCTACATGTAGTCAAGTACATAAAATTTTGTGATATAACGCCTATACTTACAACAGTGCTCCAACTGTAAACAACAATTCAACTGATTTTGCTGGGTAGCGGAAATCTATGTAGCAATTTAATCACTTTCCGATTGTAAATATGGCCTAATTTAGATACTAGATGTTAGGCTGTAAAAGTTGTAACAAAATAAAAGTAAAAAATAAAAAATTTGTAACCCAAATTTCGTAAATGTTATTTGGCACCCTCTATTTGGACATTGCAGATTACTATAGATCTAAAATAGATATCCTTGAAAATGTACAATGTTGAAATTGTCTAAAGAACAGCCAACTGTAGTAAAGAAATCTTTGACTGAAATCAATTATACATTATCCAGTGTCAACCGAAATCAAGATGTTTTGGTTTCGGGGATGAAAAAGATACAAAATTATGTACAAGAATTTTCAAATCATAAAGACCAGTCCATTCGAAAATTAGCCATAGTGACTTCAACAAATGAACACCTTATAAGATTTTGTTCCAAATATATGAATTGCAAAGACAGTATGACTTAGTTATTTCAGTCATTGTAAATGCACAGTATGGAATTCTACAACCTCTTATCACAAGTTGTTAGTTATCTAAATTTAATCAGAGATAATATCAAAGATAAACGATTTCTTGTACTACTTACTGAAGAGAATGGCTATCTCTTGTTAAAAATGATAAGCCTAGATGTATTCCTATCTCAACATATTTTGAGTTACATTCTTAACATACCTCTCACAAATAACAATCAATTTAACATTTACAGAATTCTCCCAGTTGGTAATAATTATAATTGTTTGTTCATCTTGCCAGAAAAAGATCTTTGATTATTGATGATTCTCGCAGATTGTATGCTAAAGTAAATCATGAAGAATTAAAATGTAAGCAAATAACATCTGCTCTTAGTATTTGTAAACAAAATTTTGTACACCAGCCTCTTACGGAAATGTTTCATGTGAAGATAAATTACTGCAATCAGTCAGAACAAACCCCATGAATTGTACAAGGAAATTAGGCTCCTTAAATGAGAGTTTATTTTTACTAAACTAAATAACAATGAATGAATGTTTGTCGCTCCCAAAGAAGAGGGGATGATGATTTTATGTGGTGAAAATCATCGACAGTTGCTATTTTCTTGGGAACTGGTAAGCTGAAATCCACCGATTCCAACCAGAGGTCGGTCATCTCTCAGTTTGATCGGAGACAAATATTTTCATGTTTTCATATATGCATTGTTTTCAAATGTGTATTTAGTCAAAGTAATGTTGAATGGAATGCAGTAATTGTAGAAATTGCATCTTAGTAACTAAACCTTGTAGCCAGTAGAATGAGAAATATGTAGACAACATGCTAAGTATCCAATCATTTTAAGGGAATTTTATGTAGTTAACTATTCCAGTAGCATTTGTCAATGATTTGTTTACTTTTTGTTTAAGCTTACGTGAGTGCAGATTTGCAGACCACCAGGTAAGAGTCTCGCTGAGGGCTAAAGCCCTGAGTTAGACTCTTCCCATGGGGGGGGGGGGGGAGGTGTATCATACCGAGGGATTTAAGCTATGACACATAGTAAATTCAATCGGAGTAATTTTCTCAGGCCACATGCAAGTAACTTAATTCCTTTTTACACTGCAGAGTTTCAAGGATAGCAAAAGCACTTCCCGTGGGAAATCAGTTCTCCATTCGACAAGCTCTAAAGGTACCTAATAAGGTTTGATGCACCAATTGGAGGGCCTCATGTGATTGCCCACTCTACCAATTCACAGCTGAGGAGCCCATGCTCGAGAGAGTTCCTCGCCGTATTCATGACTGGAAGCTTCAAAAGACATCATGCAGAATTTTATAGGAAAAGGCTAAGGCATTATTTACCCCTCTGCCGGCTCAGAAAGATACTCTGAGTGATGAGATTTTATTAGTAATGTTTTTGAAATAGCATTAGAGCTATTTTCTATGCATTATTTCCAGTTATTTCGTATGTTTTTCTATGTACTTATATCCAGTGAATTTATTAAAATCACTCTATTCATTCCAATACATTTATCAATTGTTATCACTGATTACCTACTCTTTGCTAGCAAAAAGTAATGGTAGGAACATAATATCTTTGATCACTTTTTTTTTTTAACTGTTTAACATCTCTTAACAGCGATGTCTTTAGAGACGGGAAAGGATAGGGGAGGCAATGAATGGGAAGGAATTTGGCCATGACTTTTTGAAGGAAGCATCCCGGCATTTGCCTGGAGTGATTTGGGAAACCATGGAAAACCCAAATCTGGATGCCCGGACGGGGATTCGAACCGCCGTCCTCCCAAATGTGAGGCGAGAACGCTAACCGTTACACCACCATGCTCAGTCTTTGATCACATGATCAAATATCTTTGGTAAAACGGACCAAGGAGTGATCGACCAAAGACGATCTCAAAGTACTGTGGTATTTCGCCACTCAGATACTGCAATGCCTCTTTTGGTAGTCCAAGTTATAGGTTGCAGTATGCTTGGGATCATTAAAATGCCTATGGCAATGCATTTTACCAATATGCATGATGACTGTTTCATGTACAATATAAAAACTACTAAACTGATCATATAGTACACAATGGCAAAGTCTAAAAATTGAGACTCTTATAAAAACAATCTCCTTATGTAGTTAGTTTTTAAATATCATGAAGCAGAACAAATATTCCTGAAAATTATGTGCCTGTCTGTCAAAATCAATTAGGGCAAGATTATACTACAAAAATGACAGTTTTCGTCGGATAATGATATGCCTGAAAGGAAAGAAAGTTACAGGTATGACTTTTTATATTTAAATCAAATGAAAATGCACTTGCCTATCATCATACTAAAAAAAATCTCATGTTAAAATTACAAGTCAGTATAAAGTAACAAGGCTCTTTTTATTTATCCAAGAACCTAAACTAATTTTTTTCCAGCTATTTCTTTTAACTTTCTAATTCATCCAATATCGGAAAACTTAATGAAAACTGAGGAGCCACTTTGTATCCTCATACAGATTAACCCAGAGGTTTCCAAACTTTCTATTACTATGACTACATTTAAAAAAAAAAATAATATCTTAACATGGTGCCTCTCGTGTAGTAATAATAGTTTTCATATTATAATAATAAATTTCCACACTTTTTTTAATGTCATGTATTTTAAAACATTTCATTTTTTTATTTGCAGGTACATCAATTCTTTTTCGTGTCATACCAGGTCACAAACGAAACAACTGAACACTTATTCCTCTAATAATATTATTTTAAAGACATTTTTGTATATTAACATCAACGATATTATTATAAACTACTGCATTATTCACTTCTGTGGCATAAGCCCTGGTTGTTATAAAAAATACATAAACTAAACTACATTTTTAGTAATATTTGGCATCATACATGCCCACCATTCTGGCCTTTTTTTTTACAGTGTAAAATAAACAGGAATGACTAAATTCGTTTTTTTTTTTTTGCTTCATTATAAATTCCCACTTTAATCATCTAATAAACTTCTACTTGTCACTATTTGCAGATCTCTTTTTTTATTATTTGCTCTTTATTTCCTATAATCTCAGTACTCAAGGTGTGTGCCCCCACAAAAAAATTTGGGGTTGTTAAAACTCCAATCTTTTATCATGTCATCCTTTTCTTTCTTCTTTTCCAGTTCCTTTCCATTTCTTGTTCACTTCTCTTGAACATTGATCTCTCATTTCCTGAGTGTCGATTTTCTCCTTATCTTTTCTCATAATTTCTCTCTCCATAATGGTTCATATTTGTTCCAAAATACCTTGTATCTACTCCCCGCTGTCAGAATACTGCCATCCTTCCCCTGTCCATTTTCTCTTGTCATCATGCTGTGTACTATGTAATCATTTGCAAGAGGTTCTTCCAGTCGTTCTAATTTTCGGAATAGTGACTCACAAATGTAGCTCACAGTGCCCTTGGGTTTACTGTATAGTCTGCTGTTTCGAAAATCACTTTTTACCTTCCTTTGATTTTTTTTCTAGACTGGTACCTATTTAGAAAGAGCTTCATAAAATCTTCAAAATGCTGACATTTTTCACTGACCTCGCAGCTCCATATAATAGCATCTGCTACATATTCTTCAAATATTTAATCTTTTTCTTATCCGACCAGTCTTCAGGTAAAATATACCTGCAGGCTTTTACAAATATTTCAAAATGTATGCTTCCTCCAGGCGTAAGTTTTATTTCCTGTATTTTGTTTTTCCTTTATCTGTTTCATTGTTACCATTCATAATTGCAAAACGCTGTTGCACCATATCTCTGACTACACTATCGATCTTTTTCGAATCCATTATCTTTGAAATTCTCCATTTGCTCCAGCTCATTTTTAGTCATTGCAGTGACTTTTACATTTATCGTTGTCACCCATTGATCAACATCCATAGAGTATATCTTTAATTTATCCATGTCATTCTTGCTGTCCATTTACCTGCTACAAATCGCACTGCTAAAATTCTTAATGGAGTCATATTTTCCTTTTAAATCAATGACGTTGTCCATTATCTCATATTCTGCTTCTTCTATGCATCCATGCTTCAAAATTTCCCCATTCTCATTTACATGTTCATATACATTCTTTGTTTTGATTTCCATACTATGTTTTATCCCATCAATTTCTTGATGTAAATTTTCTACATTATGTTGCAACTGTTCGATGTTTTTATTCATTTCTTGAAATCATTCCGTCATTCTCTTTTCTGATAATTCAAATCGTTCAGCCATTCTTTGTTCTGATGCTTCAAATTGTTTATTCATTTCTTCAATTGTTTTCTCCTGTGAAAATTCAATATTTTTTTATTCATTTCCTGTAATTGTTGTAAAAGAATATTTAAAACAGGGCCAATATCACCTCTTCTATCTTGAGTATCAATTTGTTCGATCTGTGTTGGCGACGACATATTACCCTTTACTTCTACACTGGAGCAAAAACTGATTACTGCAGTGCCATCGCTATCTATTGCTGTAAATTCTTTATTTTCCTCATATAAGCAATTCTCAGAATTTGTGCCAAAAGGCAATTCATTATCACTTTCCATACTAATTAAAAACAATAGCTTTCTGACCAAAGATAAACGCTAGCCATTAGAAAACTATTTTTTTTTTAATGATTTTCTCTAGCCTCGAAATGACAAAAATCAAGCCAATGCCGCTTATTGTACACAAAACCATTTGCACCAAGCAAAGAAACACATACAATTAATTAAACAGTATTACAAGGAAGAAAATACAACCGAATTCACTTGACAAAAATTTCAATCAAACACATATGCAAAATTTCTGAATATGAAATGACTTAAATTACCCGATTTAAGATAAACTTTGAGCTTTATTGTTTACTTAAGAGGTGCAGGGTATTTATCATTTGTAACTTTATATTAATTCTTGAAAAGAAAAAAAAAACTAACTTTTCAATTTACATTTTCCTTAAAAAATAAAAATTTAGAGTCACAGTTTGCTTTTCTTATAAATATTTACTTTTTAAGTAAAAACAAATGTTTCGCAAATTGCACTAGTTTCTTGAATGAAGTTGGCCATGCGTACGTTACTGCCTTTCCCAAAAGAAGAAAAATCTTTGTACTTGCCAAATACATCCGAAGATCTCAAGTTCAGTTTCGTCCTATAACGGTCGCTAAATCTCGTGCAGTAATAATAGTTTTCATATTATAATTATAAATATCCACGCTTTTTTTCTTTTTAATGTCATGTATTTTAAAACATTTTTTTTTTTTATTTACTGATACACCAATTCTTTTTCGTGTCATACCAGATCACAAACGAAACAACTCTTCTAATAACGTTATTTTAAAGACATTCTTGTATATTAACATCAACGATATTATTATGAACTACTGCACTACTCACCTCTGAGGCATAAGCCCCGGTTGTTATAAAAATACATAAACTAAATAACATTTTTAGTAATATTTGGCGTCATATGCCTCACCATGTAATTTCATAAAATATACAATTTATGTATATACAGTATCATGGATTTTTTTGCCAACTTTACTACCATCAAGCAGCATTTGTCACAACTGATTTGTTTATGATTCGCTGACATAATTGTAACCATATCAATAGTTGCTAGTACCGAAAGTGGGTGTGTGGTTATGTTGTGTCCTTGCATTCATGAGGACATGGGATTGAATCCCCGTCCGGGCATCCAGATTTGGGTTTTACACGATTTCCTCAAATCACTCCAGGTGAATGCCAGGATGCTTCCTTAAAAAGGCCATGGCCAAATTCCTACCCAGTCTTTGGCCCAAATCCTCTCCTGCCTCTAATGATCTCGACATCGACGAGCTGTAAAACCATAAACATAACATAGCTGCTGGTAAAGCTAGATATTCTCCTATTCTGTGTTGTTTTTTTTACATTTCGTGATTCCATAAGGAACCTGAGAGTGATGTTATCAATGCATAGAAGAAATTAACAATTTTTTCAACAATTGCTTCTTTTATTTTGCTTTATACCTCATCATTGTTAAGGTCATTAATGGCGGGAAAGGACTGGTGACTAGGAAGAGGAAGTAGTTTAGCCTTTTGAAGGAAACAGCCCGGCAATAGCCTGGAGAGATATGGGTTTTCAATGGTTTCCCCAATGAAAACCCAAATCTGGATACCTGGACAGAGATTTGAACCCATGTCCTCCTGAATGAGAGGACAAGCATTACTGATCACCCACCATTCTTGGTTAGCTGTTAAGCGTATCCAATTTTCTCTGAAAAATTATTTGAACTAAGCAACTTCTTCAGGATGGATGGTTTCAAGGTGCTGTTATAATTTACCTAGTATCATAATATCTACAGTCAAAACTTACTTACAAAACAAACACGTTGCTTTTCCCAACCCATCTTAACACTTTTCAATACTAATGATAAATTGTATTTTCTTGTCTTGGGATTTATACCTCCTTGTTCCCTGTAGCTTGTAATCTGACTACCTTCACTTGTATCAGTAACTTTATTACTATTTTCATTATTAGTGTATTTCCACTTGCAATAAGTCACAAATTTATTCATTTGTCTAAAATTAAAAAAAATATTAGGATTAAAAAATACAATTGCTAACAATTATTATCAGACATTAATCTTACCAAAAACAATAAAATACACAATACCACACTGTGCAAACACTTCTATTAATATTAGTTACAAGTGATGTTTGAATTTGAGTTTATTGTTTTGATTGTTACAGTGAATACCAATTTCAACAGCCATTCATTTATAAACTATGCATTCACACACCATTTAAAAGCTTCTGATGAAACACTTGATTTTTAAGTACCCATGATTAGCAGTTCAAAAATTAAGCAATTGCAAACTGCATCTCATGTAAACTGGTGTCATCCAATTTCTGAAAGGTGATGGGGAAATATAAGATTATGGATTATGAAGCTCAATGTTTTGTTATGAAAATTTATTTAGCAGTTAGTCTGATCATCTTGCCATACGTCCTCTGGTCATGATTGAGGTCTACGCTGAAATACTGTAAATTTTGTTCATGTTTTTTGTTTGTTGTAGCCCTCGAGCCTGCTGTGCTGTCATGTTTACTTTGCCTAATTTACCTTATTTTTACAGATATCTGTTTTTATTTATATATGCTGTGTTATGAAAATTACATTTCTATTAAACTTTCTCCCGCTCCCTATGCACTTCTCTGTCTCTGTGCATCTCCCTGTTTGGAAACTGCTGCGTTAATCATTACAACCTCAATTTTTCCACCTCTAGCAGAAATAATGGCTTAAATTAAACATGTATTATGTACTTTTATAACTTATTACCTGTTGCATGAGACCAATAAAAAAAGCTTTTATGATGTGCCCAAGATTTGTAGATCCTTCTACTTTAGCATAAAGATCTTTTATTCCTAGGACTTGACACACCGTACGTATTCCGCGATGACAAACCAGGCCATAGCCCTCTGGTCGCTTACTGACAAAAAGTTTTGTCTTCCCAAACTGACTGAAGAAGTCATGAAACACTGTCAACAAATAATAACAATATAATTGAACAGAAAATCAATGAGAGAAAGAACAAGACAATGGTAATGACAAGAAAGACTATGAAAGAATGAAGAAAGCAACAACAGATAAATGATAGAACAAAAGTGTAAAAAGAGGGTAAGAGGCAGATCCAGAACAAAACGTATTCAGTAATTAAAGGTACAGAAACAAGGTATTTGGATTGGAAGACAACTATAGATAAAAGCACGAAGGGCAAAGGAAAGAGAGGTGAAAAGAACAAAGGCACTCCTTACTGCTAAGCTTGTTGTAAGTGATTTTTTTTGCCCCCCCCCTCCCTTTTTCCCTCTTTTTTTTCAGCATTGGTAAGTAATACTTAAACATATAAATAATAATTTAACCCTTAAGAAAAAAATATATACATGTTGAAATAATTCCACTCTCATTTAACTTGACATGATTCTAAAATGAAACACGCAAACAAAGTTACATATAGTAAATTTGTTGTTATCATCAACAAAATAAAAACATACATAAATTTCTTTATCCTTTGAATTCTGAGGTATAGCCATATTTTTTTTCTAAGCAAGCCCATTAACTTGAAGCAAATCAACAACAAATAACATAATTAATAAGAAGTTAAAAGTCAAACATTGAACTGTGGTAAATTAAATTGGCTGGTGTCAATATTATTTAGACAGACCCTTTACTACTTCAAACATTGGCACAATATAATTTATATTATTTGCACAGCATTTTACTTAAGAATTTTTCCAGCAATTTAGTTATTACTCCAATCACTCACTTTCTTCAATGGTTGAAAATTCCCTTTCGCACAGCTTCTTCAGGTGTGGAAAACCATTTCCCAAGGATACAATTTCTTTACCAGAGGGAATAGTAAGCAATCACATGGAGTCATTTAAGGGTTGTAAGAAAGATGACTCACCAATCTGACCTCTGTAGTCTCCAGGAACTGGATGGTGATGTCATTTGTGTAGGCAGACACATTGTCATGGTGGAGAAAGATTCCCCACAGCAGTGTCTTTGGTAACCATTTTCAAAGCCAATAGAAAAATATGGAAAGGCAAACTATGTTGTACAATTGAGAAATGATTGTCCTTTGCTTCTCCAAAGGAATGTTTACCACTTCACCGTTTTTGGAGAAAAAAAAAGTAGCCATCACTTTCTTGCTAATTCTCAGTGGAGGCTTCACTTCTGTTGGTAGACTGTCGTCAGGAAAGATCCACTTCACGAATTGATGTGTCTCCAGGCTGATAAATCCAAATATCATCACCATTGATGATGTGAAAAAAAACCTCTTGAGTAGCATTTCACAAATCTTCTTTGCACTATTCAATGCAAGGAGATTTCTGTGCATCTGTCGTTTTGTGAGGCACGAAACTATATGAAACTCGTCCACTAGAAAGAAATTCATGCAGGAGGCTTGACACTGCTAGTGATCCAATCTTGAAGGGTGCCTCAATTTCCTTAAAGATCACATGATTGATTTTATCAAACAACAGCAATGTTTTACAAAGTCATTGCATAGTCCAGCTCCTTTTAAAATTCTTTAAACTGTTGTAACTATGGAACAGGAAAGTGCAAGAACTCCAAAAGCTCATTGAAAACACTCAAGCCTGAGTTAAACCCACTTTTAAAATCTTCGATAATCGAGCAGAAGTGTCTCAATTGAGCTTCCTTGTACCAACTGACAGTTCAGCATGTATGGGATTTTTTTCCTTGTGGTTAAATGTGTTGAGGGAGAGGTGTTTTACTTGCTACTGGTTTACTCATAAGGCCCTGCATTCAATTTATGTAGGTCTCTCCGCATCTCAAAACTTTCACAGTTACCCACATATTATCAGATTAATATTAAGTATTCCGGTCCCAGGTTCGAGTACCGGCAGGTGCAGGAATTTTTAGAATTGTGGTTGATCGTATGAGTTATGCCAGGTCACTCTGTGGTTCGGATTCCACGTTAAACTGTGGGTCCCAGAGGAAAGGAACTGGCCATCCTACCTCTGACACAATGGCTTAATATGACTCCTTCGGGAGGATCCAGCCAACCTTCGGGTTGTGGACTAAGTTAGTTAGTTTACTTAATAAAATTATACATAAAGATTCAAATGAAACAAAAGGTAAAAGATAGCAAATTCATATACAGAACACAAGAAGAAATCGCTACTTATTCGCAGTTGATGGTTGGATGGCATTGATATATATAGGTATTAATATAGGAGCTAAGTAGCAAATGGATTCACAAAAAAAAGGATAGTGAAATGAACCACTACTTGCCTTAGATGATGGTTTCATGGGGTGAACACATAAAAAAGTACAAGTACAGGAAAAACAATGAATATTTTGGGACTTGGCCCTTTGTCAACAGGAGAACATTATGAACATTATGGAGGGAGGGTGGTGTAGGAGACCGTCTCACAGAATGACTGTTAGTCAGGAACATGGTGGAGGTAAATTCAAACAGAGGACAGGGAGAGGGGGTCAGTGAAATGGAGCCAGTACACGAGCAATGGAAAATGTTGCAAGAAGCGCAAAATAATACATTAAAATGTTCATAACATAAATTTGAGGAAGTAAATACGTAAACAAAATAAAATCGAATAATAATAAAAGAGTCTATGCACATAAACTTCACCTCTGGTATGTGGTGGTTCAATACAGACAGTGGGTATGGAGCCAAGGACAGAATAGAGGGAAGGAAAAATAATGACTGGGCATTATCTCAAATTGAGACCAGGAGGTTGCCTTGTGCCTAGTTTGTATTGGTAGGAAAGTTCCCACCTTCTGAGTGCAGAGGAGCTGCTGCTGTTTGGGAGGACTCTGATAGCACTGACAGTGAAACAAGAATTAAAATTGTTGGTGTCATGGGAAATGGCATGGATAGCTACTGGACGTTTTGGATTCTGAGTGAAAACTGTCTGTCGGTGGCCATTCATTCTTATGGCTAGTAGATTGGTAGCTAAACCTATATAAGAAGCCAGGCAGTATTTGCAAGTTAGCTGGTATGGGAGGTTTCACAGGTGGCATATCCTATGATAGGAAAGCTCTCGCCAGTGACAGGGTTGGTGAAAGTGGTGGAGGCTTGGTATATGTCGCACATTACAGCGAGGTCTACTGCATGGGAAAGATCCTTGGGGCAGTCTGATGGGACGAGGAAGACTTTGTTTGTGGACCAGTTGACTCAGGTTGGGAGGGCCAAGGAGGATTTTTGGAAGAATGGATCTCATTTCTGGGCAGGTTAGTAGGAAATCATAACCCTGCTGAAGGATTCTATTGATAGATTCAAGGCCACGAAAGTATTGTGTAACCAGGACTGGACTACGGTTGGTTTCTGAGGGTTTGGAGCAGTCAATAGGTTGAGCAGGTTGCAATGTGGCTCGTGAAAGTTGCTTGTGAACCAAAGCTGGGGGATAGTTTCGGGATACCAATGCTTGTGAGATGTTGTTTGAATACTCCATTAGGAATTTCTGATTTGAGCATATATGACTGCCTCGAATGCCAAGAGTGTTGGGGAGAGAACGTTTGGTATGATATGGATGGCATCTGTCAAAATGAAGGTACTGCTCTGAGTTGGTGGGTTTGGTGTGAACTGAGGAGCTGAGGTAGTCACTGGAGAGGGACAGGTCCACATTCACAAACGTGGCCTGTGTGTGGGAGTAGGTCCATGCAAAATTCAGTGGGTTATTAAAAGTATTTACACTGTCCAGAAAATTTAGAAGGGTGTTTTCTCCATGTGTCCAGATCATGAAAATGTTATCTATAACCTAAGCCGCAGGAGGCGTTTTAGTGGGATATTCTCCAAAAACGTCTGTGGCCCATGAAGAGATTACCATAAGAGTGCCGATGGCAGTGCCATGGGTTTGGTGGTAGTTACTGCCTTCAAAGGAGAAGTAGTAGTTATTAAATATCAACCAAGGTTGTGAGGAAAGAAATGCTGGGGTGGCTGTTCGGAAAGCACTTATCCAGAAAATGTTCCATGGCACTAAGGCCATGACAATGTGGTATGTATGTGGACAGTGATGTGACATCAATGGTAACCAGGATGGAGTTGGAAGGAAGTGGTGTGGGCATAGTGGAAAGACAGAAAAGAAAGTGTTGTGTGTCCGTGATGTGGGAGGGGAGCTGAGAGATTATAGATTGTAGGTACTGGTCCACCAATGCAGAGATTCGTTCAGTAAGAGATCCATAAGCCACAACAATAGGTCGTCCCAGATTACCAGGCTTATGGATTTTGGGAAGGAGGTAAAGGGCAGGCGTACTTGGATTTCGAGGAGTAAGAAGAGAGACTGATTGTGTGGTGAGACCTTGGAGGGGCCCACTGAACTGTACATATCCCTGTATTTTTTTGTTGACAGCTGGTGTGGGATCTTCAGTGAGGAGCAGTGTTGGCATCTGACGAAGGGCTTGAGTCACATAGTCACTGTGATTCATAACTACCATGGTTGGGCCCTTGTCTGCAGGTAGAATGATAAGGTATGGGTTAGTCGAAAGTTGCTTTGTGGCACGGATTTCAGCTGTGCCAAGATTGCTGGTATTCGCCGAGGACTTCAGAAAACTAGGAGAAGGCAAACTGGTAGATAAGAATTCCACAATAATTTGTATGGGATGGTTCTGGTGAAGAGGTGGTGGGTCAAGTGTGGATAGTGGTTTGAATTTTTGGAGACTAGGTTCCGGGTAGTCTTGAGGCCCAGGTTCACTGACATGAGTGGCAAAGTGATATCGCCATTGGAGTATTCGGCAGAATGAAAGAGAATCGCGGACTAGGCTGGCATGGTCAAATATAGGGGTAGGGGAAAAGGTAAGGCCTATGGAGAGTTGTGGTTCAGATAGTGATGAAGAGGAAAGATTCACAACTGACAGTTTAGGTTTGGAAGCAGGGCTGGATTGCAGAGAGCAAGGTGTGAGTTTCAAACTGAGACTGAGTTATGTTGAGCAGTTGGGCAATGGACGGTTTTAAGGAAATCAGGGGAGGCTGCAGTTTTGATTGGTGGATGAGACTGTCCCATTGTAAGATGGGACTTCAATAATGTGTATGGTTCTGGGCATGCCTACTGCTGGAATTCACCAATTGTTGTAGAATCTGATTTATAAGTGGGATTACTTGCGGGGATGAGAGCAGGAGTATTTTGTGAAGGGATATGAGGTGTCTGGAGTGTTGCAGGACAACGTGGTTGAGGGGCAAATACTGTTTGCAGCGGAAGGCATGTAGGGCACCCAAATACTAGCAGTTTCATGGTGAGACCATTTGGAGGAATGTTAAAGAAGAGACATGGTTTTATGAAAAGGATATGAGACTGTAGTTTACTTATGGCTTTACAATTTGTCAACGTCGAGGTCATTAGAGGTGGTATGGGACGGGAGACAAGGATTTTTTTTAACTGCTTAACGTCTCTTTACAGCGAGGTCTTTAGAGACGGGAAAGGATGGGGGGCAAGGAATGGGAAGGATTTTGGTCATGGCCTTTTGAAGAAAGCATCCTGACATTTGCCTGGAGTGATTTGGGGAAACCATGGAAAACCCAAATCTGGATGCCTGGACTGGGATTCGAACCGCCATCCTCCCGAATGTGAGGCCAGAGCATTAACCACTCACCTACCACACTTGGTCTGTGGGATATGTGGTAACACATTTATTCGATATAAGTTGTGTCTGTACATGAAATTTATCAATAAATTATGCACAAACTGAATGTATGTGAATCAAAGCCTGGGCGACCAATATAACATTAGAGAATTACACTCACAATCCATCTGTCTAATAATTTGGTTAGTTTTCTAAAACAAAATATTTTATTTATCCAGGAAAAGAAGTATCCTATGTCACTCTTAATGCTACACAGTATTTGATAGTCAAATTTCAGCAAGATTAGTTTAGCTGTTCAGTCAAGAAAATGAAACAGACAGAGAGACAGAGGCTCCTTACACATTTATAATATTAGTATAGATGGTTTTCAGTATCTGTTATTAATTTCAGAACCAGTGGAAAAGCAATATCAGAGATTAAGAGTCCACAAACAAAAATTGAGACATGGTGTATGTAGATACTACAACATAATATAATACTGTACCTGTCCTTCCTTCAAACAGTTCAACATGCATTAGCTGCTGTCCTGCCCGATTCTTAGCTTTGCGCAAAGCTGCCTTAATATCTGTTGCTTTCACTAGTGCAAATCCAGCAAGCCCACAAGTATTTCCAGTCACTACCATCACACTGGTTCGGCGTTTACGGCCAAAAATACCATCCATGTTGACAACTGTTTTTAACTATGGAGAAAAAAAAAGCATTTATATTAGTATACGGAATTGGATTGATATAATAATGAATAATGTTTCATTTCAATAATTAATTAATCCTTCATTGCATGTTCTTAGATTTCTTAGGATATGAATGGCAGTTTTGATCGAGCTTATAAGTTTAGGATATTGTGTGGAGAAGGTAATTCGCTGTTAGAAACATACAAAAAGTCAGTCAAGTTTGCAGTCAACAATTGTTACATGTAGGTATAATTGTCACACAACTAAAGTAAATAGCCCCAACCAAATGAGTGGATGAACTACTTACCCAAAAATTGAAGGATTTATGTGGAAACCACTAATATGTGCTAAGAGGATGAATGTACTGATAATGAATATTTATACTTGCTCAGTCCTACAAAGTACTCATTAGTCGGCAAGAAAAACAGTCCACACTATTCGGCACTGCTGAATATTCTCACAATCATCAGCTTACTTGTTGCAATCAATTAAGTGCATTAATCTACTAGCATGCATTGAGCATTGTGCCAGCCAGTTACAATATGTGTGTGTCCACTCACTTACATGGGTGAGCAAAGACACTCTTGTATGCTAGTTCAGTGCCCCAACATGCTGCCATTGTATTCATCCATGTAATCTCATTGTTATTTTTCGTAGCAGAACCATCGTGTATTAATATCTGCCTTTCTGACAAATTATTACCATTTAACATGACTAAAAATGTTACTGCATCATTTATCATTATAATGTGATACAATAATTAACTTCAGCAAAGGAGAATTTTTATTTTTCTGAAATGCGTGAAATGTTTATAAATTAAAGTTGTCACAAAACAGTACTACATAATTATACAAATAAATGGTCCCTGTTAATTTTTTTCAATGCGAAAAAAGTAAAAAGGCAATGGTGTACTTAAATGTTTGAATATAATTTATAATATCATTACTTATTTTATATTCAGGGTGAAACAAAGGAACTTTTGAAACATGTAGTACAGTTGGCAGCAGTGTAGAACAATGTCATCTACAGACAACCTTGCCATTTAGTAATCATGGATCAGTCAAACAGTCAACGGTATGCTTACAACATGAAAATTATTTACAAAACTGAGGATAGTTTGGAAGGTGTGCATAAGGTGTTCCAAAGGCATTATAATTTACAACAACATTGGACAGGCTCCAACAAATTGTGGATTACAAATGTGGAATATAAACACTGAAAAGCCCAAATTGCTCTGGAAAAAACAACTTGATCAAGAAATGTATCATGTCACAGAATATCAATGTTGTACACATGCAACTATGGTCAAATTCTACCAAGAGAGTGCTTGTGAAATTCTCCACTTAGAATCAAAATTTTAACCTTACAGGCAGCAGTTCATGCAAGAACTTAAGGAGAACAATCTCCAGTTGTGATGAAAATCCTGCCAAAGGATTAAGAAAAACATTAAAGATGACTTGAGATAGGTTGCGTATGTCCGATGAAGCACATTATAACTTACTCAGCCCATCAATCATTCGAAACCCGCAAAAACCTATCACAATCCAGTCTTGGTCACACAATACTACCAGGCCTCGAATCCATTAACAAAATCCTCCAGCAGGGCTCTGATTTTCTGCAAACCTGCCCTGAAATGAGATCCATTCTTCCCAAAATCCTTCCTGCCCCTCCTAGAACTTGCTTCAGCAGACCTCTGAACCTCAGCGAACTTCTAGTCCACAAACAGTCTTCCCAACAGTCAGCCTCAAGGCTCTTTCCCATGCAATAGACCCCCGCTGCAAGATGTGCGACCTACAGCATGCCTCCACCACTTTCATCAACCCAGTCAACCAACCAAACACATAATTTATCAGTTAACATGCAACCACTGCCTGGCTTCATGTTTAGGTTTGACCACAAATCCACGTGCCATAAGAATAAATGGCCACCGACAGACAGTGTTCACATGGAACCCAAAGCATCCAGTTGCTGCCCATGTCATCACATATGACTCGAATAATTTCACTCTTGTTTCACGGTCCGTGCTATCAGATTCCTCCCTAATAGCAGCAGTTCCCCTGAACTCAGAGAGGGTGGGAACTTGCATACTGGTACAAACTGGGTACAAGGCAACCACCTGGTCTCAACTTTAGACAATTCCCGGTCATTATTATTATTCTAATAATTATTATTTAGTAAATACGCCAATACAACTGTTGTTGGATATTTGTATTAGCGTATTTACTAGATAATAATTATTAGTTTAACAAACAACTGTGGAAGAAATAGCCTTCAATATTCACATATTATTATTTTTACTTATGCTTACCCTTTTTTAATCCTCTCTTTGCTTCCTTTCTCACTACCTAAATTGAACCACCACTAACCTAAGGTGATGTTTACTTCATAGAGTCTTTGTTTTAAACAATTTTTAAAATTATTTTTTATCCACCTCCCATATTATTCTCCAGTTGACAAAGGACTTATCCCGAAAATTTCTTTTTCAATTTTTGTCTTTTCTGTGTGTTCACGCCCCACATCCTTCATTTAATTATAAGAGGTGGCTCATTTCCCTGTGTGTGTGTATATATATATATATATATATATATATATATATATATATATGTATAGTGACTAGGAGATAATAGGAGCTAAGTAGCGAATGGTTTTACAGAAAAAGAATAGTGAAATGAACCACCGCTTACCTTAGATGATGGTTACATGGTGTGAACACACAAAAACCACAAGAACAGGAAAAACAATGAATATTTCGCATCTTGGCCCTTTTCAACAGGAGAACATTATGGAGGAAGGGTGGTGTAGGAAACTGATTCACAGAATATATATATATAGCTCTGTTTACTAGGTTTTATTCAGTTGTTTCCTTTCTCTGTCTCGCTGCACAGTTTGCCATCACATTTCCATTTGGTTGTGTGCTGTTGTTCCCTCCATAAAAATTTCTTTCATCAACATGTCTCCAATTAAATTCTATTTGAAATTGTAGCATTTTCATGCCATCCACCTCATTATACTACACTCCCATGTACGCTTTCATAAATCATGTCTCTTTTTCAACACACCCCTGAATGGTCTGACCATAAAACTACCAGTCTCTGGTTCGCACCCAGAACTCCATCAAACCCTCCACGCCTTTTACACATTCCAAACAACTTTCCCCCCTGCATAAAATCCTCTGCCCGTCACATCCCACCCCAATTCAGGACCTTCAGTAAATTGTTACCAATTGCAGGCACTTGCAACAAGAATCTGCACAAAAACATCTGTTCAAACATTTAATTTTTTGAAAAGTTATTTTCCTCTAGGCTTGCCTCTCACTTACCAACAATCCTCTTGAATGCAGCACACACTATTTCCTCCCCTGATTGCCAAAGCTTCACGTCTTGCCCATATTTTTAATATACATTGCCCATCTCCTCTACCACCCACCCCTAAAGCCAATGCCGTAGCTGTGAATATACCACAATGGGCAGTGGTCAACCTGTCATCCACTTCTCTGTCTAAACCACAAGTTTCTATCCTATCCAAGGGACTTTCCTTCTCACCTACTCTAAAGTTTGACCACACAGATCTGGTCCAGGACTCACTGTTGTTCTGAGGCATGCTCCGCAGCAGTATCACTTTGCAACCACATCAGAGTGACATATTTTTCAAGAGTTCCTCTATTCTATAGTGTCCTCAAATTTTTTCCTCAACTCTATTTCATCTCCAATTACCTCAAGCTCCACTGAAAATGAGCCATGAGAAAAACTGTCCAATTATCAAAAATATCATCCTCCTTCCAGCTGACAAGGGGCTGCACCACCTTAGTCATGGACTGCGGTGACTATGATGCTGAAGCCCTTAGCCAGATTTCTGACACCAATACCAATCATCCACACTCCACAAACTCACCTCTTCCATCTGCCATGAAATTTGCTGTTTTTTTGACATCCAGAGTCCCAAATAAGGCCTCCCATCACAATCCTTATTCCTCTTCAAAATCCCCACACATCTACATTCCCCAATACCCACAAGGCTGGCAATCCAGGGTAATCTACAGTTGCAGCATGTGGTTCACCCCCACATCGGAGTCAACACCTCCATCCTTTGGCTCAGGACCTTCCTTCTTACATCAAAGACACCCAACATTTCTTTGAGTGTCTGTCCAAAGTCCCCACTCCTATAACTCCAGACTCATTCTTTTTCTCCATTAACTTCCTCATACACTAACATCCCCCGTCATGGCTTCAGTTCCCTTCAATATTTCATTGATAGGTGCACCCACAGTCTCCCCGGCACATCCTTTCTCAAATTCCTAGCCAATTCATACTGGTCCAATCTTATGCCAACATCTTTCTGGGTAATCTGGAGCAAACATTTCTATAGAACTGCTCCTCAACCCCCTTGTGTAGTTTAGATATATAGTTGATATATTTATGATATAGACACATGAGGAAGAGCACCTCCTAGGTTTCCTCAATTCCCTGAACAACAGTCACTCCATCAATTTCGCTTAGTCATATTTCCACATCTGAATCACATTCCTTAATGTGGACATTGTCTCTATGAAAAGGTACACCTCTGTATACATCAAACCCACAAATTTACAGCAGTACCTACACACTGACAGTTGCCATCTCTTCCACAACAAATGTTCCCTTCCTTACAGTCAGGCAATCCATGGCAGACACATCTGTTCTGATCCAGGTATTATGAAAAACTATCCAAAGAACTCATTTCCCAACATTTTCTGCCTGATCTTGTGTAAAACAAATCTCTCATGCTATCACCCACAACTCTCATACTGCACCTGACTGCAATCCAATCTTCAATACCACGTTTTCTCCTGGCATAGAATACCATAAGCAAATCCAAATCCTATCCACTACACACCTCCCCCTCCCTCCCTCCTGCATTTGCTTTAGCAAAGCTCCTAATCTGAACAACATCTTTGTCCACAAGCACCTACCTTCTCACTCTCCGAGACTTCTGCATGACTCTTTTCCCTGCAGCAGACTCCACTGTAAAACACGAATCATGCATCCACCCACCACTACCTATTCTTATCCTTTCACAGAGGAATCCTTTCCCATTATTGGACTCGCCACCTGTGCTACAACTCATCTAATCTACCAAGTCATCTTTCTTCACTGCAGTGCTTCCTACATTGGTCTAACAACTCAACTACTGTCCTACAGGCTAAACGGCCTCAGGCAAAAAGTTTATATAGACAACCCTGAACATCCAGTGGTAATCCATGCCAATGCGCACAATTCTAATGACCTATAACACCTGTTTTATGGTTAAGAGTTTACCCGGACATGGCTACTTCTTCAGAAGACAGTAGATGGGAACTGGTCTATCAACTTGTCCTGGATACCAGACAAACCCCGGACCTCAACCTACACTAAGACTTCTCCTGTAAGCCTGTTGCTTACAATTTTAGTCAATTTATATATAATATATTGAAATGTCCAATTATAATTAATTTTGATCAGTACTGGTAAATGAATGGGATAGACTGAATGTTTATATTGCCGTAATTCATATTAATTTTTGTACATAAATTTGATTTGAGTGTACTGTGGGAGTGACTCATGGCTGTGAAGTTATAGGAACAATATTAATGGCTTTAATTTTTACATATGAGAAAGGATGGTGGTTGTCCATCTTCAGACTTGCAGGGAAGTAATAAAGAATATGATATAGTGCAATCTGTTTGTAATCCAAACACTAGTGCCAGAGTATTTCCTGATATCACAGTCATTAATTTATCAGGTAATATGGATAACTTAGGGCAGTATTGAGCAGATGGTTTGAAACTCTGTAATGGCATTTATAAATTCGTCTGCTCGGAAATCAGACAGGAAGGAAGGAACCTCATTCAAATCACAGTGTCCAACATAGAGACGATTTTATTGCAGTCATAAATTCATCAGTTGGGCATCATCAACAACAATGAGCACCCTCACTGTCTATAAACCTCAATGCCATATTTCTCCGACATAGACAAATGATGAAAAGAAAGAAATGTTTGTTATTAATAAACGACTTATGCACGAGAAATTTGTGCCAGTGAGACAGGAGAAACTGTGGCTAGTTGGAAGGGGTAAACGTGGTAACAACTGTTGCGGGGTGGCAGAAGATGGTCTAACTGGAACTAATCCTGCTTGTTTTCTAGTAAAATGTTAATGTTTGATGTATGTACTGCCCAATAATGGAAGAGAGGTAGAAAAGGCCACACCCAAGGCAAGCTGACTGGTAACATGACAGAAGATTTAGACAGGAGATTTAGACCCGGGCAGCAAGTGAGTGCAGTCAAAAACTTGTACGAGACAGAAACCAGCTGTTCACCAGCAGAGAGAAAAGCCAGATGATTCCATCACATGAGGGGCGGCCTACCTGTCATGACGTGGATCCTTCATTTAGCTGATCGACTTGGCAGCTTACCCTACCCTTCATGTCTCAAAGCAGAACATCACGCATCGTACACCCAACTATACGTGTTGTAATGAATCAATAAGTGCAGAGCGTCAGTGTTATTAGGTACTGATTATTCGTATAGTGTATGCAATAGTTTGGCAGTGCAGCACGAGTCAAATTCACAGTGCTATGCAACGGGAAAAAAGCAAGCCTAGATTTACACATCTGGTTGGTGACTAAACATTCTACCTGGCCCGGGCATACAATGTATTTATTGCCCATCATAAATAGCTAAGGTTCGCTTTCCATTTGAGCACGTTTCAGAAATGACCTGAAAGGAACTGTTAGTAAGGGGCGGGTGACTGAAAAAACTGCTAAGTGCGAATTCCTGGTATACTGATATGGTTGAATAGTGTTGTGGAGGATCCAGCCACTGGAGGCACTCGCCAGCAATGCTATTAACTTTTGGGTGCTTTGTTTATTTGTTGAGCCTACCAGGTGCAAGTATTTTTCCCAGTAAAGCTCTGATTCACCAAGTACAATCCACATTTCTATGCAAAGAGAATAATTTTCTTCAGAGCAAAGGAACAGATGGAGTGTCTCTCATCTGGTGCAGCAGCCAGTAACTTTCACTCAGGCCTCACCACTCCATCTTCAGCAGACTCGGGTGAACAAAGTGACCCGAGGAAGAATTCAATACGTCTCGACAGGCGAGACTGCCGGCTATGTGGATGACCCCTGTGGAGCAATTGTGGTTGGTGAGGGGTCATCTGACCTCGCTATCTACAGACAACAGTAAAACTTCCCTCATGATGAAAACTTATGCAATCACTTCTAACCAATAAACAAACCCTTAGGAGTCTTAAATTACACTAACTGTTTAAATATCAAAGACATAAGGTAAAATGTAATTGTTCAAATATAAATAAAATACAGTTCATGTTTGCATAAATTTCACCATTTTGATCTTTAAATAAATTAAAGTATACACACATTTTTCATTGATCCTACTAAATCCAGTAGTATGACATGATACAAGCACATGACTCATGATCATTAAAAATATTCAACCTTGATTTTTTTTTTATTACTACAGTAAGAACAAGAAGTCCCTTTCCTCAATAGGAACACATCAGTGTCTACAGTAACTTCTACAGATGCAATCGCCACCAAGTGACAGACAGGCTACTGTTCACAGAAACCATGAACTATTAATTCAACTGTATTAGGGGAGACAGCCACTGATCCTTGTAATAATTGTTTTCATTTCTGATAAATAAAATAATATTTTCCTTTTCATAAAGTAATACAGTCATTGTATTTTTGATGCTCTCATTCATGTATGATTTGCAAAATCACAGTGACTCTTGTTTATGTGATGACCAGATCAGTTGAGAAACACACACTCAATCACTTATTAATTAATTAATTAAATATGCTTGTAAAAAAATAAATCCCAGAGTATTCATGATGGGATGTCACAAATAGATGCCCAACTTGAGGCAAATGGATGGTCAAAGTTCACATTCTCATGATTAATCGGATGGCTAAATTTTTTCATATATTAAATGGAACTTGATTTGTTGAGTAGATAAATAAAAATTAATCTCACTATATGAGATATTTGATGCAAAATTTGAATACTTATTCATGAATATCAGTTACTTTTAGATGGCGAGGAGGTGAATTGTTCTGGCATGAAGCGGAGAGAATGATATGTGTTTTTTGTGTTTGATTTTTGTTTTCCTTGTACATGGATTGTAGAAAATAGAGGGTGTACATATCTTTTTTCAGGTACAGCTAAATGGAAACCAGTGGTATGATGCTTCAGCAATTATTATTATTATTATTATTATTTTGATACATTGAATTTTCTTGTGTTGTGTTGGCTCAAATACGCCATCATTTTATTTGTTTGACATATTTCATTGTGATTTGTCAATGGGTTAAACTGTCTGTTTCTATGGTATGCCAGTTTGATTACAGTTGTTACATTTGTGAGCTGTATTGCGTGTTGGTGTGTAGAATTTCATTGTTTGTTGGGGTAAATTACGTATTTTGTTGGGAGTCTGTTGCCGCATTTTGGTGTTGATGCGATTGGGAAGTAGAAATACCAATATGGATGCCAAGGGAAATTTGGCGATATGTTGTGAGAATGTGGGGGTGGGATTGCCTGAACTGCATGAAGGTATGGCATCTTCAACACCTTCATCTGCTCCCACAAGTGTGACTGGTAACACCATTGCTGAGTTGTAACAGATTAACCTTAAATCAATAATGGATATCCTGTGGGACTTAGATAACAACTTGCAGAAGTTAATCAAAGATTAGATTCCTGATGTGACATGATGGATTAGAAATTGATTGAAGTGTCTTCGCAAATGGCTGGTTTTCAGGAAGAATGTTTGGTAAGAAGAACAGAACTGAGGACTGATTTACGCTCAATTCTCACGCAAGAATTGCACAACTCCTCTAAAGCAATGTCAGAAGAAATAAAGAATTTGCAAAGCTCCATAAGCACTCTGGAAAAAGGGGCAAAGGAGTTGAAAGTTGGGCAAGAAAAATGAACTGAACATTTGAAAGAAACACAGGAACAAATCAGGCAAATCACTGGCAAATTGTGTTCTGGAACACAAGAAATGGAGGAGAAGATAAATGATATAAACGGCTGTATAGTGAAACTGCGGGGTGACAATGTGCACAACACAGCAGCAATTGAGATGCTCCAACAAATTAAGCTCTCGGCGTAGTCAAAAGATGTACAAGGTGAAATAACATCTGGACTTGTTGCAGAACACACAGTCAATAATAAATAGTGTGCAAAGTATCGGGGACGAGTATGCATCCAACAGGAGTGATTGACCTCCCATTACCCAAGTATGGAGCAAAGAAAAATGTGAACTCAAAAGCATTTTTAAATAAATTAGATTGGTTATTTTAGAATTAAAGGCATTATGGAAAGGTGTAAAATGTTAATCGTGGTGCAGGCGCTAGATGCGGACGAATGTTTGTGGCTGGAGGTTAATTGCAATGAAAACATGAAATACTCAGAATTCAAGGAGCCAGATGGAAAAAATGGACCTCAAAACAAGATATACCCCAAGAAGTACCCGCAAAAGGGAATGCAAACAATGTCAGCATATGCACGGGAGTTGATTACTTGATACTTAGACCAGGATATGACAAACAGAATTACACAGCACACTGCATTCTCACAATCCCAGACATGTTCAACAGCTGCTGTATGCTATGTTTGTAACAATCAAAATCAAAGCCCCTAGCAACAGGATAACAACATACAACTCGAATACATGGAAGGTTATCAGAATAAGCAAAGGAAATAAGTGTCAATTAGGGCAATGGAATGGCGTGAAGTAAAAGATGAGAAAGTGATCATCAGGCCAGGTGCAGAGAGAAACGACCAACCGGGGCGCAAACGCACAGGAATTTCAATTGCCAGTTCTGTGGAATGACATGTTCCCAAAAGTACTAATAGGCAAAGTAGAATTTTGTGTAATGTAACAAGCTTAGTATATTGGAAAAGGGTGGATTGGAATTTGATGAAGGTGTCAGAGATGATTCAAGCTGTGAAGAGTCGAAACCACCCGAGTGCCCTCGCCTACAGGCTACGGTGTTTGATGTTCCTTGCACCATCATTTGGGACTCGGGCAGCATGGTTTCTGTGATATAAGAACAGTATTTGCATTGAGATCCATCCGGCTTTCCTTACTTTGAGGTTTATGAGTAATATATCTTTTTATGTTGAAGGGTTACCAGCCCTACGCACAACCCCCGTCCTGGAGGACCACGGTTTTATTTCAGGGTTTTCCTTCCATTAGCCAGAGTTCCCCAGTTTTAAGGCACCGAGGGCTCGCTTTCCATCCTCTCCCGTTAGCTACACTCGAAAAAGTGCATTGCCCAGGGGCCAAGCAGCTTTCTGCCTTCGTGGACATGGGAGTAGGGTTTGCTGGCAGAGATGCTAAGATAGATCGCAGAGGCATTTCTCGAGGTTTTATTGTCTTAGCCCATCCGGCATAAGCTGAGATCATTGGGACCATACCAGCCTTGACCCCCAAGCAATTCGTATACTAATCATTATCAGCAAAGATTACAATCTGCAGTTGTCTCGTGCAAAAACGAAAGTTATGGCATGGCAGAGGAAATACCCTATCAGAGTTAAAATAGTGGTAGACAATCAGCCAATAGAACAAGTCTCCAGCTTTACTTATCTCGGATGTGAATTATCTTTTAATGAGGATAACAAGGAGAGGAAGAAACTTCACCGATTTCAGTATATGTGTGGAACAATTCGACGAACATTGAAAGGTAAAGCACGAGAGGAGACGCAACTCAAGATTTATAAAACAATGGCCGTACCGACTCTGCTATATGGCAGTGAAACATCGGTAAATAAAACACAATACAAAAACAAAATTAAATCATCTGAAATTTTTAAGGTCAGTAAAAGGGTATTCCCTAAATGATAGGAGGAGGAATGAGGAAATAAGGGAACAACTGAATATCTCCCTGCTAAATGATAGAATCACCCGAAAAAGGGATAACTGGAATAATCACGTTCTACGGATGAGAAATGACAGATTTCCTCAGCTTGCCCTGGAGTACCAACCCACAGGCAGAAGGGACATTGGAAGACCTAGGAAGAGATGGTTGGAAGAATGAGGTTGGAACAGGCTTTTGGCCTATCCATGAAGAAGTTCGTAAGTATTTGCATTGAGTGCATGCATTGGGAAAAGGAAATAAGTGTAGTACTGGTTCCAGCATTCAGGGCAAGAGAGCAAAAGTGTAACAAGCAAGTGGGCTTGGAGATTTGTGTGGGCAAAGCAGTGATCTCAAAGACCACACTATTCATAGCTGGCGTAAGCGCAGATCTTATCAAAGGGATGCTACACTCTGGCTAAGAAGCTGTTATCATCAATTGAGAAACATACACAATAAGAAACATGTGAGCACTGAACTTTCTTCAACTTCCACACAAGTTAGATAACTGTGTAGTTCAGAAATAGATTTTGCATGGCTCCCATGGAATGGGGAAAGTGGGCAACCTGTTATACATGAATATTGCAGCGTTTAGTGAAGAGAGAAACCTCGTTTGATACGTTTATTTTGAAGCTTCATTATGTGAAAGAATTGTCCACTGAACTGAAATAAATGATGATAAGTCTGTTGCTTAGGAATCGGGGCACATTCTAGTATCAACAGGGAAAGGTTATAGGAATGGTGTACCATTTCTGTCTAAAGGACGACACGCCAGTTAAAGGCCGAACTTACCCCATTCCACAGAAGCACTAAACAGCAGCACAAAAAGTTATTGAGGCATGGGAAGAGTAAGTTATAACTTGTAGGGCGTCATTACAACACCTCAATCCTTTAGCCACCATGGATAAACCTGATGGTAGCTATGCCTAGACGCTAGTGTTAAATGCAAGGATGGAAAGTGATGTGGAGAGACTTGAACCACCTACAATTTGGCTTGTTTAATTTTTCGTGTGTGCATTTGTGTGCAATGAATGCGATATTATCGGTAGAAATGAAAGAATTTTGCACAATTTACATAGATTATATTTTGAGCGGCTCAGAAACCTTTGAGCAGTATTTAATTCGCCTCAAGGGACTGCTGTAGTACTCCAGAATAATGGGATAACCTTGCCCCTGGATAAGGCCGCCCTCTCTATACAGAAGGTAAAATATCTGGGATTTTGTCATTACAGAGATGGGAATGAGCAGAGAAACAAGAGAAAACTTTAGTGAAATCTAAGAAAACTTTCCAGCAATCTGTCTGTCTGGCTCTACTTCTAAATATTGCAAACATGGTTATTGTTTTATTGTTAAATTTTTTAATGTAAACGCTTCATAACACATTTAACTTTTACATGTATAAAAACCATTGGATTACCAAAATCTTACTGTGAAATCTGTGATTTCATGCTTTTGTAATGTTTTAACTTCTGAAGTGCCTTTTAACTACTCTTATAATTTTATGTCCTTAATATTTATGTTTATGTTTTTAATGCTATGTAAAATACTATTTCTGTTGTATATAATTTGATAACTATGTATGTGAAACGGGTACATTTAAATGTGGCCACATGTATGTATATACATAAAGATATAGCACTACATATAATGTATCTTGACTGTATGGCCAACAGGCCAAGTGTAAATAAAATATTTTTAGTTAAGTGGTGTTCGAGTCATGCTCGAAAAAACAAATTAAATATACATTATGAAATGAAATTTTCATCTATCATTTTGTAGAACATTGAAGAATAAATCTGTTTTTTTCTATTCAGTCATATAAATACTATTTTTGCAATAAGGAGTGAATGTGGTATCAAAGGTGCCTGTATTTTCAGAGAGAACATTTACATGACTACGTAACATTAACCTTTCAACGAAACATATTTAGTTAAACCACCATTAAAATAATGCAGCTGCCCAACAGCATAAGGTGACACTGTTTAGTATGAACAATGAGCAAAAGAAGAACCAAAAGAATAGACTTCAGTAAATAATACATGCAAATAAGACCCAACCAAAAAACTTGAAAACAGAAAAGGAAAATGAACATGAATCAATGGTATCAACTCTAAATTCACTAAACACGAAGGCATGATCTTAAAAAAACAAAACATATTCATTTTTTCAACCTTGGCTAATTAAAATGCAATATCTGAACAGAATGTAACAGCTTGAAGATTTCTCGGGCATGCGGCTGGATCAATTGATTGCCATTCAACAAATTTTTGACAGTGTAAAATGCCATCACATTCAGGTTACGTCTGCTGCTGGGGGTCAGGAACGCAATCCGAGATGAGGCTGCCATCCTGGACATGTGTGGGTGCTATTTACAACTGCCAACCCAACCCCTTCACTCTTGCCAAGGCGCGCCGGTAGCGGTGGCCCACTCCGACACATCGAGCTGTGATCTTCAATCTGTGCACTGCCTTAATAACCTTGGTAACCCAACATTGAAGAGACTAAGAAAACAGCAGAGCCAGAGCACAGAGTGTGAGAATGATGGTGTGCAGACTGAAGACTTCTGCTCAAAACTTGGGAGTGGGCTGCTACGGTTACAAATATCACCCCCAGTCTCATCTCAGACTGCCCTCCTCACACCAGTTAGCAGACATAACCTGAAGATGATGGCACGTTACTCCATCAAAAAGTCACTGAACAATGATCCATTGATCCTGCCACATGCCTGAGAAAACCTGCAGTTACAGAACATAAGAGAACTGAAATTATTACACTTTTCAAATAAAGGAAATAAAAGAAAAGTATTTAATGACAAATAACATTATATAATACATAGCAGCATATATAGCAGGCTGGAAACTATCTCTGATTCATTTTCATGTTATAACAATAAGAGAATTCAATTTGGAAATACATATATCATTCATACAACTTGAAAAGGATTTCGATGATAATAAAAATTACTATGATGGGTAATAAAAGTAGAAGGACTCTAAATATACATAAGTGAGAAAGAGTGTATGACAGGTTTATATAAACACACCACAATTGTTACCGACATCAGGACCATCCAGAATTCATAGGCAGGGATGTAGACAGGGGCGTAGCTACTATAGGGCTAGGTGGTGCAGTACACCAGGGCCCCTACGCTCAGGGGGCCCCCAAGCATACCTCTGAAGACCCCCAAGCGCAGTTTTTAGCTCTACTGTCGTCTAAGGGAGCCCCTAAGACACAGAGAGCTCCCTCACTAAGAGGACCTCATTGCTCAGGGGGCCACCAACCACTGCTCAGGGGATCCCCAAGCACAACTCAGGGGCCCCCAGCCTCAGCTCAGTGGGCCCCTACCAGCAACACAAGCAAAAAAAAAAGGTCGCCCATCCGGCCTGAGGGCCCAAAATAATTTTTTGCACTGGGGCCCTTGTTGACCTAGCTACACCACTGGATGCAGACAGCTCCTACTCTTTTTAATTTGTGTAGCAACAATTTCACTATGAAAAGAAAATACAAAATAGATTCTTAATACAATTTGAGTCATTGATGGCTAACTCATTATCTAACAGAATGAAGATAATGTAGAAAAACTTCTCAGTATTCAAGCCGCATCAATGCCGAATCGTCTGGCAATGTTCCGGAAGTTTACACCACTTCCACTGTCAAGTATTAAGCACTCCCAGTTTCTGAGAAGGATGGTGGAAACTTAGATCATTAAGGTAGCGATCTGTGTGCATAGGTAGAACTTTATCCCCTAATCTTCCTTTCGGCTTCTGACGCACTAGTACATCTAGAAACTGTGTTCCATCCCTTTCAATTTTTACCCAATCGAGATGGTTCAGAAATTAATTTAAGGCTGGTATTCTATGATACCACACAAGAAACATATCATCGACAAACCTGCAAAAACATTTAGGAGGAGACCGTTGAACACCTTAGTGAACAATTCGATCACAAACTTGTGGAGTTATTTAGACATGCACTCACATCCACATACTTCGTGCACCAGGGCAAATACTATGAGCAAACAGATAGCGTGGCTATGGGGTCCCCATTGTCTCCAACTTCTGTGAGATAGGGTCAAAAAGTTACCAGAATTATTGTGTACAGTCAAGTAGTTGTTTGCCAGAAGTGAAATTTTTGTTTGGGACGCTGGCAACACTACTGAGGAACATGCTGTGCTATGCAGCACGCAGTTGTAGTTAGTTTCGTGCATGTGGTGCATGATATTTTAGACATAGTCTCTGTCTTTCATTGGATTGTGAAATATCTTTAGAGCAGTGTGGCAATATCAAATTTTGTGTGTTGCTGGAGAAATCATCCTCGGAGACACTTGTGATGCTGAAGAAAGCATACAGAAACTATGTGATGATGAAAACAGAAGTTTACAAGTGGCACAAGCATTTTCAAGATGGTCGCACAATTGACGATAACTTCAACTTCCATGACAGATGAGAATGATGAGCGTATTCGGCAAGTTGTACATGTGGACAGGTAAACAACCATCAATATTATTGCCTCCACATGAGAGTGTTTGCAGCATTCTTCATAATCACGTTTGTTTGTACATGGTTGCAAAAATGTTATCCCCTGAGCAAAAAAGAAATGCACAGGGATTTGATTGAAATGGCTGATGCAGACAACTTCCAGCGCAAAATTGTAACAGGTGATGAGAAGTGGTGCTTTCTTTATGACCCACAGTCAAAATGGCAGTCTGCTGAATGGAAGTCAAAAACATGACCAAGAAAACACAAATTTCGCTTGGACAGAAGCTGGGATAAAGTAATATTGGAGGTGTTGTTTGATTGCTGGGGCATGATTCATTATATATTTATTCTTGAAGGGAAAATAGTCAACAAAGAATTGTACACAGAGATCAGAGAACGTTTATGAAATTCCATTCAACGTAAACAGCCTGAAAAATGGGCAGGAAATAATTGGTTTTTGTTGCATGACAATGCCGTCACACTGATCCGTAATAGTGAAACAATACCCTGCCAAAAACAATGTTACCAGTCTGGAACACCATCCATATTTTCCCAATCTTGCACCACTGGATTTTTACGTGTTTCCGCGGCTGAAAATGACATTAAAGGGACAACATTTTGCTGATTCATCAGAAGAGCTTGAAAATGCGACAAAGCAGCTGAAAGAACTTTTGAAAAATGGCTTTCAGGAGTGTTTCCAACAATTGTATGCATGATGAAATCAGTATGTAGAAGCAGGAGGAAAGTACTTAGAAGGAAAATCAGGTAAAAATGTCATACATACCTTCAATACATTTTTATTAACCGATTCCAGGAACTTTTGACCCTACCTCGTATATGGAACATTTTGAAAATAGCTCTTGACACAGCTCCTTTAAAGCCTAATTGTTTTACAGACTTGTCGACGATACGTTCATGTGGTCTCATAGAATACCGACCTTAAATAAATTTCTGAACCATCTTAATGGGATTCATCCCAATATCAAATTCATGGTAGAAATCAAAAGGGATGGAACACTTACATTTCTAGATGCACTAGTGTGTCAGAAGCCAAAAGAAATGTTAGGGCACAACTATTACAGAAAACCTATGCACACTGATCACTACCTCAATGCTCTAAGTTTCCACCATCCTTCTTAGAAAATAGGAGTGCTAACTACTCCTGTCAATAGGGCAAAGGTGATGTCCAACAAGGAATATTTACAGGAGGAACTGTAACACCTGTAACATGTGTTTCGTGCCAATGGTTATGGCACTAAGGAAATCCGACGTGCAACTATTCAAAGAAAAAAGAAAACCAAAACAGATGGTAGAGATTGGGGCAAGCTGCATGCTTCTTACATTTCTGTTGAGCAATAACATCAGAAATAGCTAGGCTGCTCAACAAACAGGGCATCTGTTCAATTTTTCAGCCTCCATCAAAAATTGGACAGCTGTTACGAACTCTGAGGATGGTCTCAATCTTCGGGCTCCTGGAGTTTACAAAATTCCTTGAGAATGTGGTACTTCTTATATAGGACAAGCCTTAAGAACGATCGATGAAAGACACAAAGACCACATCAGATATTTTAAATACGGAAAAAAGAAAAATTTGCTATAGTCTAACATGCCATTGACTATGGGAACGAACCATGCTTCGACAAACCGACATGCCGTTGTTATGCAAATAAATTCTGGGACAGTGTTGTAAAGGAGGCGATTGAGATTAGGCTTAGTAATAATGTTATTAATTGTGATCACGGCCTCAATTTAAGATAAAACTTGGAAGCCACTGATCATGATGTCATCAAGTGAGCAGGGTCCTACTACACCATCCTTCCATATGCATTCCCTTCCGCTCCCGGCTGGTAGCTCTATATAATACACTACCGTGTGGAAGACTTCAGTGATGTTAAGTGGGGCTTGACAATGGAAGCGGTGCAATTTTTCGAAACGTCGCCAGATGATTCAACTTTGTCACGGCTTGAAACCCGAGAAGTATTTCTACAGTATTGCCACCGCAAAAATGTACATAGTTATAAAACCAGAATGGATCATCCACTGTCGAAATAACTGCCTTTAAATGATGTTTCATTACAACATTAAAAACAGTTTTGGATAACATACTAACAGAACAAGTATTCAATTCTAAAAATTTGGGATATGTCAATATGAGAAGAAAACAGAAAAAAGAAGCAATTAATTCAGTTGCCGACTATCGTTAGGTACAAAGACTGCATATTTAAAAGAAAAAAAGTCTGAAGAAACAAAAAAAAAAAAAAAAAAAAAAAATCATTTCAGAAATCAAAAATGACTCTTGATAAAATGAGTAGCAAAATTTAATATCAACTTCAAACAAAATGTCTGATAATGAACTACAAATCCAAGCTTTATTTTCTACAACTTTTCAAAAAATTTCATGTGCTTAAAACCTTATTGAAACGTCATAAAATCCAAGAACAAAATCTCAACACTCACTAAATATTTTTAAATTAATTAATATATTTATTCTGATAGTAAAACCATTTTATGTTGAAATATTAAAAGACTAGAGTAAAGTCCATTACTCAAGCCACGTTCGTGGCTAGTGAACAATTTTTAATGAGCATGCTGATAACCACATCATTAGTTGTGATAAAAAATTATCTTTCTACTTAGTAAAATCCCACTTTACCCCTAACTTTTTCACTGCTTCTTCCACAAAAAGGCTATAGGAGGTAAACAGAATACACATTGATTCAGATTGGAAACAAGAAAATAAACAATGGATCTCCTCTTTGTGTATTAATGTTTTTTATTTATGCACTCAGTCTGTACTTCTTGAAATTACTTCCACAAAGCCTGTCAAAAATGATTTGTTATGAAAAGCTAATAAATGGTAATTTCAAAACCATATGGCTATTTATTTTATCGATACATTTTGAGATTACCTAAGTATCCTGTAAAATTTCTCTGACGTTTTAATAAACTTCCCAGGTCAAGTTTACATTGCGATACAGTGACTGTATTATTGTGCATGCTTAGTCCAACAGCCATTCATACTAAGGTGTATAATGAAATTAATTGTGATAATTTGTGCTACACCAATTAGGAATCCTTCAATAGAAAATGTTGATGCTACTCGAAATATAGTTCTGATGCATTTATTGTGTTAAGGTGTGTCCGTATCATTCGATTTTGTAGCAGCAACATTAGCAGGGATAGAAATTAGGTTGAAATGTAGCCTGTACAAGAATATGGCAGGAGGAATTTAATAATTATTATTAATAATAATAAATAAGCTTCTTTCATAAGCACCATATTAGTGATGACGTGTATCGTGATGTAAACTACTCCCAACTTCCTTGCTTCTTACCTATCAAAGAATTATTAGGTTATGTTGTGCCTGGTTCTAGTAACTACTACAGAGAATAGATCAGTAACGAATTTATGGACTTAATTGTCATAAGTAAGCAAATAGCAACTCGTAGATTTAAACGAATATCACATTACATGTTTTATTTTTATTGTTAATATTATTTTACACAACACACAAATACACTTCTTTTTGACATTATAATTTCAAATAAAATTAAATCAAATTATTTAATTTCATTTAATACACTTCCGCGTTTGTTATCGTCTGTCAAAAAAAAATTTAGGTTGCTCTTCTACTTTCATGAATTTCTGCATCTAGTCATCGTAAATAAACAAAAAGCAACATATAAATTTAAATGAATATCACACTGCAATTTTTTTAATCTCTAGTTCGCATTATAATTTTTTGTATTTTTGTTCTGTTACTTCTGGAACAAAAAAACTGCCTTCCAGCTAGTATCACAGTTACACTTTCTTTTAACAACGTAAATGCAAATAAAATCAAATTGGATTATTTATTTGAAATTTATTCTTTTTATCAAAATAAGTGCAAATAAAAACAAATGTAGTTATTTATTTAAAATTTCCGGTTAGCCAAGCAGTGCTGTGGTGGCATTCAGTGCAACTAACGCCTTGAGCATTATCGAGACTTGCCGAAGATTGCCGATGTAACAAGGTGAGCTGTCTCCAAGTTCAATACATTTTATTAAAGAGTATAACTCTAATGCAAACATAAATATCAGAATTTAATATCAAATAATTAAAGGGAAAACAATAAATGGCAAAAAATTATAGAATAAAATTACATAAAAAAGAAAATAATTGCATGGGACAGTAGACACTCAAGCTAATAATAATACTGAAGCTATAGAAAAAAAAACAGAAAACAAATAGTTATGAAAAAAATAATAGTAATAGGGGTGAACCAAATAACTATATAGTAGTAGTTTATATTGAGAACCATACATGCATGAGTTATCACATGAAAACAGCAATGCTATCATTGAAAAAATAAAGATAGGGAGGGGGATGCTGTTAACAAGTTTCTGTTTGAGTTATAATGCCCTGCTCACCTTGTAATGCTTACTAAATGCTATAATTACCTAACTCTGATGTATCACAGAGTTAGTTGCTATTGATTTTCCAGGAGAGAAGCCATGTTGCAATGATGTTGAAACATGTGATAAATCTTGTTTAGCACCTTCTCAAAGATTTCAGGCTGTCTGTCAGCACAAATCAGTTTTTAAGCATTCTAATGTCCTTCAAACAATGCAGAAATTTTTCAAATTTTGCAGAGCGAATCCTTAGAGTAAAATATATTTCAAGTTTGTATTTCAGCTTGATCAGCTTGTGCAGTCACAACCTTTGACACTTTTAAGTGGCCAGTGCATTTTAGATCATGATCTGTGATCAAAATCAATGATGCTGATCCAGATTGTTGATGTATGAAGTAGACTGACAGATTGATGCCAAAATATCTAGATATTTAGAAATCAAGATTGTGTTCCACTGATCGTGACCAAGATTGAAAGTGTAGTCACAGGACTGTGTCAAACTACACATTGAAGGTGACTTCTCATGATACGTGCTTACCGCCACTATCGCTGGTTGAACCAGCAAATTTACCTTTGCTTCCTCAATTACAAGTAGATATCATCTTTTCAGAAACATTACCAGAACTGTGGAATGCTCAGCACAAACATTATGCAAACTCCTACAAGTGACATACTGAATATGAAACATAATTCTGGTAAAGTTTCTGAAAAGATGGTATCTTCTTGTAATTGAGGATGCTCCGTGTAAACATTATGCAAACTAATACAAGCGACATACTTGATATGAAAAGTTGCTAGAGATTTACAAGAAAATCAAGCCATAAGTGATTGTGGAATGTTTCCATACAAAAAAAAATAACAATTGCAACATTTCAGCATAGGCTTCCTAATAAGGTACATACTATATATAAAAGAAGAATTTACTTACTTTCATATTGTCCTTGAGCACATAAATAAGAGCTCGATGTAAAACCTTGATTGCTTCCCTAATAGCAGCTGGAGATATCATAGCGTAATTTTAAATCTTCAATATTTTTGTATGTAGCAGCCCAATGTAACTTTAAATCTATTTTTTCTTTAAGTGTTATACTTCTTCTCATTCAAATATCTTGTTTTGTTATAGGCCTATTCGCAATTATCACTTGTAGTAACTTGTCAACATATTTTCCCTCATCCTGAAGTAGTTTTTATAATCGTCATCTTCAGCAGTTAGTTGCATTTGGTTAAGCAATTCTCTCTTCTGTAGTCACTGTTTAATCCAATGCTTTTTTCAGACTTGCTTCTTCCAAGATAGACCCAAAACTAAGGATACAATTACTTTAATGTCATTTTAATCCATGATAGCTGTGTTAATGTAGTGGTTTCAATACATGGACTGATGAAATCAGGATTGAACATGTAATATCGTGACACAATCCAGTCATCCGCGATCATGATCACGATTGAGACAGTGTTCTGCCTGCCTGATTATATTTATAGGTTGTGTCTGTGTGCACAAATCTCTTTACGCATTCTGATGTGCTTCAATTTAAACAGAAATTCTTTAATTTTTGTTGAACGAAACCTTACGGTCACATACACGTCCAACCCATCTTTCAGCCAGTTCAGGTCACGCAGTCATAACCCATGATCCTTTGTTAGATAGTGCACAGTCTCTGATAGTACAAAATTTCAGTATTATTCTCTCTTCAAAATCCAACATAAATTTTTCAAATTTTGCTGACTGAGCTCAAAGACTGAAATACAGGTCAACTTTGTATTTCACCCAGATCATGATCTTTGACCCTTTTACTATGAAGTGTGCAGTACCTGTCGCTTCAAACTCAACACATTTCATTAAAACTTTGCAGAGGGAACACAGGTCAAGTTCATATTTCAGCCACACCAGGATAAACTGTCGTGACATTTAATCCTAAAAATGGGAACTATTCTAGACCCATGATTAAATCCAATACACAGTCACCAGCTTATACCCCGTCAGCCATATGATAACCACCTTAATAATTCACAACACATGGATTTAATCCTAAATAGTAATTAATGTTTTAGCTACAAACGCTTTGCAAGAATCCATTATAAAAAGTTTGAAGTTTGCAGTAAGAAATATTAGGTGAAATAAGAGCTAAAATGTTGCAATGAAATCTTCAATGTGTACCATCAGATACTGTTACAAAAAACACACAATATTTGATGGCTAGCTCTGCTGACTTCTTCAGGTGTAAAGTTATATCTGAAGAATATGGCAGAGGCAGTCTTCATAATTGGGTTTTTACAATACAATCAAGTGTTCACCCATGAAGAATTCATTGCAACTATATGCCAGGAAAGTCTCCATTCTTATATAAAGCTACAATGTTGTCCTAAACAGTTCTCAGCCTCAATTAATAATAGGAATGCTATCATTCGATTACAAGATATAAAATGAATATTTGTCTATCATCACTCACTGCAAACAAATGTAAGTTTACCAACACCTTCAGTAAATTTAAACATTACTACAAAGAATAATATGCAAAACAATATATGACCAAGGCAGACATATTACAATCATCGTACTTCTTGTATGACGGGCACTACTATGAACAGATCGAGGGAGTTGCAAAGAGCAGTCCCCTGTCACCTGTTATAGCTAATTTCTTTATGGAACATTTTGAGGAGAAAGCGTTGGAAAGTGCCCCCATGAAGCCCAGTGCCTTCTTTCGGTACGTGGATGACACATTTGTTGTTTGGCCCCATGGTAGAGACAACCTAGATAAGTTTTTCCTCCACTTGAATAGTGTCAACAAAACATCCATTTCATGATGGAGGTAGAAAAGGAAGGCTACTTGCCCTTTTTGGACATTCTTATCATAAATAAAGCCAATGGAACTTTAAGACACACGGTGTATAGAAAGCCAACACACAAGGACCTGTACCTAAACGCACACAGTCATCATCATCCAGCACAGCGCAAGACAGTACTAACCACTCTTGTCCAGAGAGCACGGGCAATATGTGATAAAGACAGCCTTCATAGTGAGTTAAAACATTTACGTAATACCTTCAGAAAGAATGGGTACAATGAACATCAGATACATTTGGCATTCCGGGAAATGAAACGCAGGCCTAATAACCACGATAATGATCCACACGATAAATTAGCCTTCTTGCCGTACTCTGGCGCCACAACATCTAGGGTCAGATGGGTCTTGGTAAGAAATGGCATCAAGACCTTTTTCCTACCACCACCAAAATTTAGAAACATTTTTCACTCTCCAAAAGATGACCTTGCCCTTCATACACCCAGAGTTTATTGCATCCCGTGTGAATGTGGAAAGAAATACATTGGCCAGACGATACAATGTGTACAACAACGTCGTTTGGAACACGCCCGACATGTTCGCCTGGGGCAAAAAGAAAAATCAGCAGTGGCAGAACATAGTTTGGCAGAAGGGCATGGTTTCAATTTCGAAGTGACTAAGGTGCTGACATGTACGAGAGGCTTCTGGGACAGCGTCACTAAAGAAGCATTTGAAATTTGCCTCGCGTCTGATTTGGTTAACAGGGGTTGTGGGTTCCAGATAAGTGATGCATGGATTCCTGTTATTGAGGCTGCTCGTCACCAACGCTCTGCTTTTTGTGTTCTACGGGCGTCTAATGTCGTCTGAGATGCTGCTAGGGAACATAACAAAGTCTGTCGTTGCCATGCCAGTTTTCAAACAACACACTCAAGGCAGACTTCAAGGCTTACAACTGCACCTGAAGATGGTGACGGAGAATAAAGTCGCCGAAATATTGTGCTTCAATAATAATATTACTCGGTTTGTTTCCTGAGAAATGTTTATAAATAAACAATGCCGAGAAAAATTGCATTCATTTATAACTGCTAGAACTACTTTCTGAAATAGTTATAGTGGTGTAGTTCTAGGGTAATTGTTCTGGTCAAGTATGTATTACAACCTACTAAAAATAATAATTTTTACAACTGATTAGCACAGGATTATGACATTACTACCTCATTCTGCAGAAAAAGCTTCTAGTGGTATCGCCACCCGATACCTTTTCAGATGGAGAGTTACGTAACTATGACATCCAAATATCAATTTTATAATTAAATATTTACTCAAATGTTCTTTATTTTCATCCAACAAATTCAAAGGTTAGAGTGTTCAATTTACTATATACAGCTGCTTTTCCACATTTAAGCACCATGATCAAATAAATGTTCAATAATTTGTTTTTGAATTTTGGTGCCATAATACAATATTTCTTTAATATTCCATTAATCCTTACCTCTAAAACACGCGTGTCAAATCCTTCAAATGTATCTGCAAAGGCAAAGAAAAATTAAGGTAATAGTATTAAATTGTGATAAAATAAGTTATTTTTAATAAGATTTCAGAAGCTTTGCAACATGATTTTAATCATAACGTTATTCCTGGTTCATTAGCTTCAGAAAAGTAAAATTACACATACAGTGCAAAAATAGCTTGCCTGTTCAAAGCAAATAACACGAGCTTCAGTTTACTGTAAACACACAATTCATTATGTCATGGTTAGATGTTAAATAAAAACAAAAACTATTTTAAAAACTAAAAATTTAGCTCAGAATTAATTTTCACAAGTAGATTTTTGAGAGAATAGAACTTTACTGATATACCAACCGTAATTTTTTCTACCTCACTGCTCTGCCATCTACTTTATTAAGTGACAGGTTCTGTCTCCATATGTCAAAGGAATGATGATCAGCTCGCATGGATTTTAATGTTAACAATCATAACGTTCATACGGGAGGCATGGAAAATAAATCCGTCACTCACCACAGGTGAAGTAATGAGGGTTATGACACATAATGTGGCGAGACTCGGTGTACTCACATCTGATCCTCTCCTCTTGCATCCTCTAATCATGATTAATTAAGGTTTATACAAAAAATACTGTAAAGTGTGTTTATCATCAACCTCCAGCCTTCACCTGTGGCAACTAATGTCTTTATTTTCCCCAACCTTCCTTATTTTCATTGTCTAACACCATTTTTACTGTCAATATTCTCCAGTCTTATTGTACTGCATACAAAAAGTGGATAAATGACTGGATATTAATTATCTATGTAGAATGTTTTTAAGAAAGATAAAATATCTCCTGCTGATGTATAGTTATTTAATACTGAAACACATTGTTGCTGAAGGCATATTTACTAAACAAACATAGTGTTCAATGAATTAAGAATTATTTCCACATGTGAAATCTCATATAGTTTTGATTGAAAATAGTCCGAACAAAATTTGTAAATTGTTTGGGTAGTCACATTCTCATGGCAGAAAAAATTTACAAGTTTTTGGAAGCACAACTGATTTATGATCAATTAGTATTAGAAGGGATTTCAATTTACCTCTCAAATAGCAGATCAAACTATGTATTTATAAATTACAATAATAGTGACAATGTTTTTTATAAATATACTTTTAAAGTCATTCTTACTGCTATATATAACAACCTGATAACTTACTAATATGATGTGCAAAATTTTATTCTTAATATACTCTTAGGTTTTAACAATTCAGCCGACACAACATGACTTCTGATTAAGAATGAACCCAACAAACCAAGAATTTAATGATTTTCCATGGTAATGTACTTCCCAGAACCTTTAAGAAGCTCACAGAAATTCCAGTTACATGTAAAAACAGTCAGTAGTTATACCAATAAGATGTTAATACAGTCTCTGACATGACAGACAAGAACAACTTAATTAACTTTGTATTTCAAAATTAATTTTCAAAAGAAAGTAAGAGTGACATGACAGTATAGCCCAGGCATAAGAATTACAAAAGTGCACAGCAGATTTAAATAAAGAATTTATATCTCTGCAAAAGAAGCATAACATAAGGTCCAGATAAAATTCCCCATTAACAAAAATTATCAGAATATGTAAGAAATTTTTAATCGAATTAATGAACTAGCCATAAACATGATAAATGTAGACCCATAACAGTGAAAAATAATCAAAAGATGACTATTTAAACTCATAAGTAAACAGGCAACACTCACCTTCTCCCACAGGATCTGGTGGCCCAATACTGCGGCCTGGCATTTTTGTCCCCGACCAGCCCCTTTCAATGGGTGCAAGGCGTAGCCTCCGGAAAGCACCCATCTCATTTCGCAGTTTAATAAGACGAGCTTCTCGCTCTGGATCCTCAGGTAATTTCTGCTGCTGGACAAGTTCACGACCACGCACCACAGGGCCAGTCAACCCTGGCCATACAATATTTGCTTTTCCTACAAATACAGATGAGCCCCATTACAGCAAACTGTTATTACAGTAAAATAAGTCCTTAACTGAATTTCAAACAATTATGGAGCAGGAAGCAATGCCATTATACATGATGTGATTTTAATATGATCAAAAAAGAAAAAGTAAACTTAACACTTGCCAAGATTGAAGGTAGGAGGGCTGTGGCAGCCAACAAACACTACACAAAAACATCATTTTTTTGGTGCAAATAGAAATTGATGCACACAGGTAGGATGGCTTAGACAACCATGGTAAACCCTGCCAAATGAATGGTGTGTTGTGGATCATTTAGTTGATTAAAATGTGTTTAAGTAAGCCTGGTGGTGATTTACCTACTCATGTACTTCCATATTTTACAATATAGAATATATTAGATTCTTTCACTGCTTCTAGTAAATTGTTCAGTATTTCTCTTAGTAGGTTCAGTGCAGATATGGTCGTGGGGTTAGACAAGGGTAATATGGTTGGAAATGGTATGAGTTAAAAAAGAAATGAACTATACTGTAATAATAATAAAAAATATAAATAGTAAAAAAATATTGAATGACATATATTAAATAAATAAAAAATATACATAAAAGCAATGTGGGTTGGGAAAGAGAATGAGGCACAGAGGGAAGAAAGTGGGTGTCTGAGGTCCAGAATGTGTTAGTAAACCAATTCCCACTTACAGATTTTAAATAAAGAAGTTATTTTAGGAAGTACTTTGGACAGTCCAATTGTGGTGAACACCCAATGACTTCTTTCCTGCAATGGTTCTTGTTACAAAACTCGTAATGTGTGTGCAGTGATCACAACCTAATGCAATTCCATCACTGGGGAAATCTACCCCAACATAAGTCATGCCACCTATAATATGACCCACCACACGCACACTAGTTCAGATACCACTCTGGCAAACCATCACTTGTAAGTACAATTTATTTATTTACATTTTTAATAATTACTCAATACTTAATGTATTTTTATGCATGACTAGCATTTACCTGTTGCTTCGCACACACGGGTCTTGGCGTGTATAGAATTGCTCTGAGCTTTTTTAGTTTAGTACCAAATATTAACTTGGAGAAACAAAAAATATAGATTTCATTTAAAGATTTTCCTTCCTTTTAGTTACTACCTGAGATTCAGTTTTCATTACTATAGTTGAGATTTTTTTTTATTATACTTATATTTTAACACAAAATAATCTATGAAAAATAAGAAATTAAAGCTACATAAAACATTATGTCTAACGGTCCAATAAGAAATTTGAGACACATTTTCCGGAGGGTAGAAACTGCCTATTAATGCAAAAAAAAAAAAATGTACCTTACTTTAGACATAAAGGCGACATGAAAGGTACCGTCTACGATAGTTTTGACAGTACATTCAACTGCCATTTATAAAGATATCTTTGCCTCTAACGATATAGCATTTACAACAATGAATCTAAAATTGCTGCCCAGTTTTCGTATGCCATATATATATAGTACATTCTCATGCCGTAGGTAATAAAATGTATTTTTTGCTTATAACTTCTACACATCCACCCGAACTTCTAGCCATTTTTTATCATCGTATCTCAAAATCGAAACTGTTACATTGAAATACGGCCTGGACCAGAAAAAAATATGTCGCCATTGCCACATGGAAATATAGACATGGACACGCACAGCGGTTGGTTTGTTTTCGTGATTACGCTTCATCACTAACATTGCAATCATTAAAGTAGCTTATTAATTATTAACAGTAATTGAAAGCCTCATACCTTTTGTTGTTCCTAGAACATTCTTGTTCTAACCACAATCATACTGATATTGCCGCTTCAAAATCAAGTGATGCAGATACACTCAAACGCATGAAATTCATCACTAAATAAATTTTTTGTAACGACAGGATTTCAGGATTCAAAGTACGCCCAGCATAAATTATAATTCGTTTTCAGTGACACCAAATTACTAATGTCGTTAGTTCACCCGCCTGTAAGTAATTACAAAGTTTCAAGAATCGATCACGATACAGCGAATGTATCAATGCGGATGTGACAGAAACTATGATATACGAATGTAATAATTAGTAAAATTAGTGGTTAGGTTGAAATGCAGCCTGGACCAAATGACAATTGACTCCCTTTGTTAGAGCATAACGCATGATGATTTAGTTTTATTGTTATTTAGGCGGTGTGGCATAACGTTTTAAGATGCTTAATTGATTTTTAGTTTCTCTGGTTCCATGTTGCTGTCGTCATTAACCCAAAGCGCATATGGCGATAAACATTGCAGAATCTGGGTAATTAGACTTATTTAGTAGAAATAACAGTTTATTTTACTGGCCATGGTTTGAACAGCAGCCAAAATTTGTACATAGGTTCCCTTGGGCGATAGTACTGATGAATATTTGCACTTTATAGCCACAAAATATATATTAATCGAGTAACGTACGTAGAAATATGGAAAGTTCCGCACAAGTCATTGTGGGGAAAATGTATTGTTACCTGTTGATATTTATGGTAGCTGTTTTTCATACATCTTTCTTCGAGAAAAAAACTGATTTTCTTAAACATAATGATATGTAAAGAAGAAATATTGGCTTATTAATGTACAACGTTTAGTGAGCCTTATTGTTCCAGAGACAAACTGTTTACTGTCTACCAGAGTATAATTTAGAAATTGGTAGTACTATCATTACCTTGGTGCCACAATATGATGATGGATTCTTATAGAACACGATGAAACAAATCGAAAGTAAAGAATAACATTTTTTAATATCTCACTTGGTTCTCGAGATATATTGGGTCAAATATTACGTAGTTAGGCTGATATGCTACATGGACCAGGAACGTAATTGGAAGTGCTATAGCTTTATAATTTGCCATACCCGTTTTTGAATACATGCTTCTCTAGAAAATGTGTATATAAAAGTAAAAAGGAAATGTATTCTAGACCAGATGCGACAGATATTTTACAACGAGGCACAGAATAGTATAGAACAACCATCACCAATGATGTTATTCACGCCAAACATAATATTGAAGTAAAGAATAAAATCTTTCGATATCTAACCTAGATTTCTAAATATCTTAATTCAAAATATCCCTAAATTCATGGCACAGAGGGAAATATATATTACTTCTTGTCCAGGTCGCACATCATCCTAATCACATCGTCTTTGACATAACATTTCTCGTATTCTTGCATAAGAATGCTCCTGGCCGCATTTTAACAAATTAACAAAATCTTTGATACACGATCTGTATGAACTAAGCGAAATGTCTCGAAAACATCATAAAATTGCGGTGCCGCGGAATTTTTTCTTCTGATATAGGCCACATTTTGACGTAACCACACAATCTGTCATACGTACTATATCTCCAGAACTAAGCGAAGTCTGGAAACGTCTCATTGAATTATAAAAAAATGCATCATCAAATTGTGGAGTAATTAGGGGTATATTCTACCAGCTGTGGTTTGAACAGCAGTCAAAATTTTTACACGTTTCTTTTGCGATATTATTACGGAATATTTGCACATAAGAAATAGGTACCGTTACCTTTTAATGTTTTTGTAGGCACCTTTCTTCGAGAAAAAACTGATTTCCACATTCATATCACATATTTGCGTTATTCGTTAATATTGTACGGCATTCAGCAAAAATTTAAAAACAATATGTACCAGAGAAAAGATGTTAATAATCATAGCGACGTGCACTTACAGTAAATTATGTATTAATGAAAATTGATACATTTGAGTCAGATATTCCGTTAATATTAAGGTTTTAAATTTCGGATAATAGATTAGATAAATAGCTGAAGTCAAGAAACAAAACATGATCCTAAAAAAAGGAGATTGTGATTTTATTGTCAGTTTTTTGCAAGGAGTGAACATCTCAACTACAGTGTGATCCGCATATTATAATTACCGATCTAGAAATGAATTTAAATATTTCCAGTTTCATTCAGTACATATCAGTCATTAGCTATTTTCCCAGATTTTGACTGGCACCATTAGCTCGAAAAACTTGAAATCCACGTCCAAATTGCTGCGGTACTAATTGCGCGATACCCGTTCCAGTAAAGAAACACACGTAGCTTGCTTACAGATATATAGATATAGATTCGCAACATTTTTTCTTCCCCTCCCCTTTTTCCAAACTCCTCTGCTCTAAATCATAATAAACAATTCAAGTGCCTGGATTTATAATCAATGCACGTGTCAACCTTAGTATGTACATCAATTTCAGTCTGCATGAGTAAGAGGGAAGCCTTTTTCTTTTTTACATCATCCCATAAGACTTTGAACATGATATGTGATGGGCTCACTTATAAATTTAGAAACATTGAACACATATTCTGACCAGAAAGAATTAATTTTTTTTAAAGAGGGTATTTTTTTATTTTGTTTGTAAAAACTAGTTTGTATGGTAGTCATGCCAGTTTAATACGGATTTTGAGAAAAAAGCACCGCCAGGTTCAGGGCCAAAAAAGATCTTACCACCAAGTACATTTAGTCAGGCACACTGTTATAACAGAATATTTTGTTGTGCTGTTTACAAGCATCTGGTCTTCATTTCCTCACAAAATTATGAAGACATTTCATCATCTCTGGGTAATTTTCTTTATTGACTTTCAATCTTTGTGAAAGAAATTTGCACAGAGTTATATGGAAGGAGCCAATTACTAATTAATTCAGTATGGCACAAACTCTGCATTCTGCTAAAAATTAAATCAGTAAATGCTGTTTCCAATAAAAGGTCTGATTTTAATGAAAAATTAAATACAAATTAGGTTTCACTTGTTTTATGTTTGAAAAATATTATGCGGGATGCAGTGCACAATTTCCCTTTAAACAATTGAAATACCTATTATCTTGGTCCTCCGGGTAGAGCCACGTCGATTTATTAAAACCTAACATTTTGGCCATCATGCTGTCGCCTTCATCAGATTTGTTAAAACCTACTGTTTCGGCCATCGTGCTGTGGCCTTCATCAGAGGACTGATGAAGGCCACAGCACGATGGCCGAAACGTTAGGTTTTAACAAATCAACGTGGCTCCACCCGGAGAACCAAGATAATACTTACGACGACCACAGAGCCTGTGCAATTAATTAATTGAAATGCCTATTTTCTGCTTTAGGCTTTATGCCTTTTGGAGATCAAGGTCATTAAAGAAGGAAGATAAAGGAGGGCAAGGAATGGGCAGGAATTCAGCCACAGTTTTTCGAAGGAATCATCTCAGCATTCATCTGGAGTGATTTCAGGAAACCATGGAAACCAAAATCTGGATGACTAAACAGTGATTGGAACTGAGTCAGCTAATGACTGTTATCGCCCACAATCAGGCTTGATATAGAAAGATAAGTGAAAGTTCAATTTGGTATGATATTATTTCTAATTTTGTTGCTAGACATTGATGTCACTATCAGTTCTTGAGAGAGACTTTTCAAGCCAGCTACAAGTATTAGGCAATTTGGAAATATTACCTGCCAACCATAATATACAATCATTTTCTCCAATGTGATAATGTGCACATTGTAAGCCTTAGTCTTGTCTGAACATTTCCACCAGATGTAGCTTAACATCTATGGAACAGAGAAAACAATTACTCGGAATATCGATGTATTTCAGTTGTGAAATAATGTGTATTAGATTAGCAATGGGTGTGCTGGGCAGTACATGATGTAGCAAAAATTTATCATCTTATGATACCATAGCTGAAAGATTTTTCTGAAAGCATTAAGGACTCTTTTTTTGCAAATTTTATGGTGATGGTTACTGGTGTAACAATTAAGCATCTGGTTTCCTTTGAACACCCAATAAGAAAAAAGGGAATGTGACCAAGTCAGCCCAAAAATGTTTTAAATTTCTGCATTTCAAATGGGAATTTCCCATACAGAGTAAAACCAAGTGTTCCCATGGTTTGTGTGAATGTTGGTGGTACAGCATGTCAGACAGACAGGTATTGGTGAATCAACAAAGCGTCCAGAGTACCACGTCGGGTGGGTGACAAAAAACATTCTACCTGACTTTGGACATTAAGTGGATTTATTGCCAACCATAAATAATGAATGTTCGCTTTCTATTCAGGCATGTTTCGTAAAATACCCGTCAAATAACGTTAACTGGTGTCGGCTACCGAAAATGTACCTTAGTGCTGTTTCCCAGAGGCGCTTTCGTAAAGTGGTGGGAGATGATCCAGCCAATAGAGAAAATGTCAACACTTTATTAACGTTTTGGTGTTTTTTGTTTGTTCTGTGAGCCAATCAGACGCTGTTACTTTGGCAGGCGGCACTGTAATTCGCCAAGGGGTGGACGACAGATCACAGTGCAAAGCATACAGAGTCTTGCCCGGAGGAGAAGAACAGAGGAAGGAACACTCTGGTTCAGATCCTCATCTGATCAAGCAACAAGTAACCTGCACTGCTCTGGACGGAGGAAGAGGGCTCCTTTCTGGGCAGGCCTGCACTCCCTCATAATCGAATTAAATTAATCAAATCCTTTTTCAGCCATCCCCAAGGAAGGTAAAAATTAGCAGGATTATTTTGGCTTTCTGTCTGAACATTTTTGCACAAACAATTAATTAAAGTTGAACTAAATTAATTTTTAAAATCCCTGAAAAATAGACAAGATTGATTTTCAAACTTGAATGCAAAGCAGGTCACGATATTCAGTAGATGCCCGCAAATAAGACTACATTTTAGCAGTGCTGGAATGCACGTATCACAGCAAGAAATAATATTTTATTTATATTTGTGAATCGCTCATACATTGTTTCAGAGTTGCTGATTCTTCATGCACAGAAATCTAATCAAAAACTACTGTAATACATAACTATCTTTTCAACTGCTTTTGATAGTATACATCCAAAATTGAAACATAACAGACTTAGAGCTTGACAAACCAGGATGTGATGGTAGTATTAGGATCCACGGTGATTACAACCTGAAAGACTCCTGTAATAACTGTATTTTCTACCGCTGTTGGCATCATGTAGCCAAAACTACAACATTTCAGAATTCATAACTGTCAAAACAAGCATTACTGTCAAAAATAGTTTTCTAACAGGCAACAGATTTCTTTAATATTCCAATAATAATTTCTAAAATTTCTGACACTGTCCTCCAGTAACCAAGTACTGATTAATAAATGTAAACACATGGCCAGTAAGTAATTTGCAATTATATGTTGAAGCAAAATGCCTAAAACATTGCAAGGGGTCATACCACTGTAAACATACACGCCAGTAAACAGTACCAACAAAAATTAGTGCTCAAACGTCACTGTTTACCAGAAAAAAATCAATTCCTTTTAGCCATGACAACTAGTTTCTAAAATCAAATCACAATTCATATGTACCTGTTACTGTATACCATGGCTGAGACAACCCACAAGAAACAAAGCCTCTCAGTACAGGCATTACCCAGCAATTTTACAAATTCCTGGACATCTATGTACTAAAAAATTGAGAGCCAGTCAAGGAAAGTTATACATTAATTTGTAACAATATAATACCATCAAAAGTAAAAAAGGGAAGCACCACAATGTCTCAGACAAGAGAAGGAATTGGCTTTTTTGTCTGAAATTTGGCACAAATGTTTCTTAACTGGTATTATTTAAGGAAATGTGTGTACGTAGTTCCATTTAAGTAATTATACAAGACAAACCTGTTGCTTTTTATTGATGTTTAATGCAAGTGTTTCTTAGACTTCATTCTTGGGGAAACTATTGCATTCAGAGCCATATGAGAATATTGTAGAGATCATGATTCTGCTACAACAACTTTTCATAGTACTTTGGCACTCAATCACTATACAAGTTATTTTCAAACAGTAATAAAGTTTCGATTCCTTGAGAGGTGGATCAACTACCCTATGTCATATTATTTTAAGCAGTAATTAGGGAGTGATTCATCCTAGACCATACATCTTGCAGGTGACTACCACAGTATGATGAGTTGTAGCAGAATTGCGGTCTCTACGAAACTCCCATGTGGCACGTAGGAAAGAAGTAACGCCACATGAAAAATGCAGCATTCAATGATGAGCCATATATATGTTGCATTATAAAGACATTCATAATCTACAGCATCTTGCATGGCAGCCAACCTAATATAATTAACGGTGGCTGGCAGGTGATATTATTCGATTTGGAATTCATGGAAATTACTTCACATACTGGTATCAAGGACCATTAGAAGGAAATTAACTACATTACATGACCAATGGTGTCATTCCTGGGCTCCTAGAGAACAAAAAACCTTCAATGAAACAGCAACTTTAGTGCTGAAATATTACTACAGCACGTGCTTCACGGCCTTCAAGAATAAATTCCCTTGCAGTTGTAAAATAATAACTTTGTAAGAAGGAATTGTGATTTCTTACATAATTCTTGCTAGTGAACTTGTGTATCAAATTTAAGGTCAAAAGGACAAACGGCAGTAGTAAAATAAGAACGAGGTAAGAAGGAATTGTAATATTTGTTTGAAATTTCTCACACGCATTCCTCAGTTCATACCTTTTGAGAAAAAGTGTACACGAAAGCGAAATGAAACATACCACGAAAGTTTCGAAACGGCGAAATTAAACAGTAGAGACCGCCTTTTCCATTCAAGTTGTTCATGCCAAAGATAGTATCTACACTCTATTGTAATGAATATAAATTGCTGTCATGTTTTTGTGATAACAGACCCTTTTTTGACGGCAGTATACTTGCATAGTGGTTAGGTTGTAATGCAGCATGGACCAGAGTGAAAAAAACACGTACTTTGTAACAACAGTATTCAATGTGGGGAATTACTTTAGATTGCAGAGACTATCTTTGGCAAGAACAATTTTACTGCAAATGACTGTTTGTTTACTATTGAAATACATCGTTTTGTAACTTTCATGAGGCACCACGCCTAAGGTATCTTTCATTTTGCTTTTCATGTACACCTTTTCTCAAAATGTATGACACCAGGAACGTGTGTCGCAAATTTCAAGCGAATAACACAAGTTCTTCTTACCTCGTTCTTATTTTGCAGTGACTGGACAAGCTTTGCCTCGAGCGCAACGCCAGGGTACCAAGAAGTAAATGTGCTATCGGTCTGTAATTTACTACACACGTTCCTAAATGCATATCATTTCATAAAATGCTGTATGTGAAGCCGTCAAACGTATGTAAAATGTATAAAGTTGTTTGAAATATGAGTAGATCGTCACAAGTAATCACACAATTAATGCACGTTGTTAACCGTTGATATTTATTCCACATGTTCTTAAGTCTTCATTGTTGGATAAAAACTGCTGTCCACATGCAAATTGCAGACACTTCATAATTAGAAAATCAGTAACATTTACCATTTATCTGTGCATGCAGGGGCGTAGCTACTATGGAGCTAGGCGGTGCAGTGCACCCACCGGGGCCCTCACGCACAGGGGGCCCCCAAGCATACCTCAAGGGGCCCCTAAGCGCACCTCTAGGGGCCCTCAAACGAAGTTTAGAGGGCCCATGAGCCTTCACGGCAAACTGGCGACCTTTTTTTTTTAGCTCTACCGTCGTCTAAGGGACCCCTGAGAACACAGGAGCCCCTCACTAAGGGCCCTCGCTGCTGCTCAGGGGGGCCCCAACCACTGCTCAGGGGCCCCTAAAGAACAATTCAAGGGCCCCCATCCTCAGTTCAGGGGGCCCCTACCAGCACACAAAGCCCGTCTGGCCTGAGGGCCCAAAATAATTTTTTTGCACCGGGGCCCTTGTTGACCTAGCTACGCCACTGTGTGCATGGCGACATATTGGATTTCAATGCTAAGATATATTACACGGCTGCCTACCTTCCAGGGTAAAACATTGCGCTACCATAACAGATGTATGAAACAGAGAATTTAAGTTAGTTTAAATTTTAGTTAGTAGCAGTCATGGTTAGGTTGAAATGCAGCCTGGACCAATAGTTAAGGGTAAGAAACATGCAGAAAAATATCAACATGTAATACTGTGGGCGGTAAAAACATTTATTGTGTGATAACTTGTAACGATCTACCCATATTTCAAACAACTTTATACATTTTTCATACGCTTGACGGCTTCACATAAGGCATTTTATGAAATAATATGCATTTTGTAACGTGTGTAGTAAATTTCAGACTGATAGCACATTTCCTTTTTGGGTCCCTGGCGTTGCGCTTGAACCCAAGCTTTTAAAGATATGGAATGCTGGATGTTGTCCAAGTGAATTGATATGAAAATATCGCTAACAGAAATGAATTGAGATGTCTTACCAACACCGATTACTTGGCCTTTGTTCAAATTCTTTGCAATTTCCTTCCCATCCCCTTTCCACGACCTCTCTTCTTTCCTGCATTGCTGACGCTCGTAACTCCTTTCCATAAGTGTTCAGCAGGTACTGTGGCAAAAGAATGGTGCATAATGATGGATACATCTGCTTAAAATTACAAATAAAGATACCACTTACTAGTACTCACACTTATTAAAGAAGTTTGTAAACCTGGAAGGCTGGAGTGTTATGATTTGTGGTTTTGCACTTAAAAAAGTATCTTTCGATATAGCCAATGATGAATGAAGTTTTGAGCGGATTGATAAACCTGGTCAAGACGAACATAGGTAATCAATTATATAACTGACACTTAAATCAATTTGTTCTCAATAAAAACTAGCATACCAATTTGTGAAGAAGCGCGTATAACACTCAAGAGTGACATTATTCTTACGCTAATACGATGAAGATAGATATTAAACACACACTACACAACCAAGCTTTCATATATATATTTTTCAGTCCCATCCGCTTTTACTTAAGTAATGTTAACAATAAACCCACATTTCACTACCTATTGCAAAATATAAACAAACCCATCAACACAAAACTTTTCCGATCAAAGAGTCAAATTAAGACATTGTCTGCCTATGACTCTCTGGCAGAGACAATACTACGACAACAGCAAAACATGGAGCAGCCATGGAGGAAGGAATAATTCCTTCCTCCATGGGAGCAGCAGCAGAATAGCTTTATGGAGGAAGGAAATATATGGAGGAGAAGTGACGTTCAATCGGTGAAGCAGGCTCGCGCATGCGCAGTGCCGGCAGCGGCGATATTGCGCTTCCAAACAATTGCGATGTTCGCATTGTGTTAGATGCATGGTTAGATGTAGTGATTATTTCATTTTGTAATGTGTATAAGTGTTTTATAATGCCATCTTGTGTTGCGTACGGTTGCACAAATAGGCCAGACAGGAAAGAACCTGGAATATCATTTCATAAGTAAGTTGAATTCTAATTATCGTTGTTGAAGTGAGCTGTAGAAGTTGCAAACTTCGCTGCCTGTCTATAAATATTTAGTCATAGCTCTCAATGGGATGACTTTGTTCTCAAATTTTTGTTGGTGTAGTGTAGAAAATCAGCATACCTTGCTATTTTGCACATAATAGACTAGCATTACTTTTTAACGAGTGTTGAAAATGAGATTTATGGGGGTGTGTTTTACACCGCGATTCAGTGAATTTAGTATTGCGCTTTCTTTCGTCAAGTTGCAGCTTATACTGTATGATGAAATGAAATGTGTTAAATTATGCTATGCAATCTAGCAATCTTGATGAAGCAAACGACGTTGTTACTGCAAATACAGTTTGTGATTCAAACACGCGTGTGTGGGTATGTCTACATAGTTTGATTCTGTAGTGACAATTTAATGGAGATTGTGGTTAGGTCTAAATGCAGTCTGTACCAGAATGGTTTTGTTGTTCTATGAGGGACAAAGAATTTATCTTTTACTGTTAGTAATTTCATGAGAACCACGTTAGTGACAAAACATATATCACGATAGAAACTACTTCCAGCCATTTCCAATTAAGCTTACGATGTATGTTAACATGATAACTATTTTTATTCTGGTCTAGGCCGCATTTCAACCTAGTGAAGTAGTAAAAAAAACTGAAATATCAATTCTGCATGTAATTCATTGTAGCTATGCCAGAATTAATTTTTAGTCCAGGCCGCATATCAACCCAATCCCAGTATATCCCGAAAACTAAGCAAGATATCGAAAAATTTTATTCTTTATTTTCGATTTTTCTCGTCGTGTTACATAAGAATCGATCATTAAATTTGACTTTTGCGAAATTTTTCTTCTCCATTTCAACTCAAGACACCTCACTTTTGATACAATATATCTCTAGAACTAGGTGAGATATCGAAAATTTTTATTCTTTATTTTTCATTTGTCTCGTCTTTTTAAATAATAATCCATCATCAAATTTGACTTTGACCAATTTTTTCTTCTGAATTTCAACCAAAACCATTTCACATTTGGGACAGAATATCTCGAAAACTAAGCAGGATATCAAAAAATTTTATTATTCATTTTTTATTTGTCATATCGAGTTACATAATAATCCATCACCGATTGTGGCGTCACGTTTATCCTAGAGTCCCCTTGAGGTTTTTGTACATATTCCCCGTGTCTGTATGGAAGCGGCCATGCCCCCTCCACTCCGGCCATGCCCCCCCACTCCTCCTCACCCTGCTTCACTTCAATGCGTGGTGAAGGTCTCTTGCGTCGTCTCCATATATTTCCTTCCTCCATGGCTCACACACAGCACCTTATCTTTGTAGGCAGGTGGAGGTGGAGGATATTGTCCGAAGACATTAGATGGTTCACGACATTTCTGTAGGTTCGTCATCACGGTGGTGTCATGTTATCTGCGTAACTTGTTATGACTTCCGTCAGTAACATTGTTTGTTGTTGGAGCATCTGCATTATCAAGCCTAAGCTTATGTTTTTGGAGTTCTTATAGTTCGCCTGTTGTCGATAGTGGTGTGTAGCGGAATGTTTTGTCGTCGCGAGTAGATCTGGGCCGGTCGCTGCAGGTCGTCGGCAATTGCTGTAGCCGTTGATGAGCTCCTCTGCATGAGTCGTCTTCTGTGTCAGCAACTTCTTGCTTCTGTGGCTGTTGAATGACTGGGTGTGTCTGCTCTCGGTACGGCTGGATTCAAGATGACGGAGACTATTTCTCTGCTGAAGACCGCTGGTGACAGTTACATGGTGGCGAGTGGTCTCCGTCGGCAAGGCCCTGGAGTCTTGAATGCTTGTAGTGATCTTGCGGCACTGCTGGGGATGCCTCTTACGTAGTAGCTTCCATGATCTACAACCTCTGTAAGAAGCTGCGTGCCCAGACCTGCAGTTGCAGCAAGTGGGTTCATTGCGTGGTTTCTTGCAGGTGGCCGCCTCCACAGCGAACACATCTGACTGGTTCAGTGCATTCACTGGCATGGTGCCAGAAGTTTTGGCACTTGAAACACTGGACCAGTTTCCGTGTGATCGACTTCGCTGCAGTCGTTGGTTTGTCTACTGTCTGCATGGTGGCATCTGACTTCTTCTTCACACGACCAGGAGTCATGATATCAAAATGACATGTGGTTTTGTTGAAGGATATGTATTACTTCCGCGAAGCCGTCAGGGGAGGACGGAAGAATCTTCATCCCTTGATGGTCTGGCCAGCAGAATATGGGCAGCTTCATATAACGCTGCAGCAGAGCCAGTAACTCCCTGCGTAGGTGACTGCGATAGGTTTTACTGGGCCTTCCCTTAAGGCAGGGGAGTCTACTGGTGATGACTCAGGTGAGGCAGGGGAGTCTGCTGGTGATGACTCAGGCGAGGGCTGTGAGGGGGATGGGGTTTCCCTTATCGGCGTCACCTTGAAGTTTAGGCCGGTCGCAGGCGTGGGTCTTGAATCTTCTTTTGATGTGATCGACGTAATCCTCCCAGTTGAAGTCACTGGCCAGTGGGGTCGGAAACACAAGTGCCTCCGGCCACGCCGCGACTCGAAAATAGCGGCGTCACTTGTTGGTATATCCCAACTGAAGTTCATCTAGGTGGACTGTGATGGTGAATTTCCACTGCTTGGGATTTCCGCGATCGAGTCGTTTTCTCCACACCTGCATGGACTAATATTCTGGTCTGGTGCCTTCCACGACTCGTTCGGTAGTTCTAGAAGGAAGGTGCGAGACCTCCGCCCAGATGTGGGAAGGCGCCAGCAGCAATGCACTTCTTCTTCAATTTCGCCTTCTTGTTCGAAGTAGTCTGCACTGACGTCTCGGGGGCGCAAGTAACTGCTGCTGTGTCTACCTTGCCGCTGACAGATGTGCACGTATGTAGAGACTTGGTTGTGCCAGTCTGCACAGGCGTCGTGGCGGTGACGATAGAAGCAGCTTTGTCTGCCATAGCGCGCGACGACCGAGTGAGTTAGCTTGAGCTCTCGCGTTCACGGAAATATATTCCCACTAGCGGCACTACATTCGTGAAATACTCAGCGCTCTACTCCAAAACACTATCGATACCAAAACTCTATCGATAGAAATATATCACAATCTAGCACTGGTAGAGATGGGCAAACAGCTATATTCCAATAATACGTTATTCAGTTATTGCTGCTTTTTTTAACTTCTTCTTTTTAACTGCTACAAATAGCATATAGTTATTTTTTTTTTCAACCTGGCGCGTTTCGATGTTTCGCTTTCTGTTGGTCGCTATTGCAATTAATAGCGGCTTTAACTGGCAAAGACGTTAAAAGCGCTGTGGACAAGGTTAAAAAACTGTCGTAACAAGTAACAAAAAGCATCATCACGCTGTGTAAGATGGTGGATGGATCTGAAAACCGATTTGATAGTCATAGAGAAATTATACATTTTGGACCCTGTTGTAAATAATATGTGCAAAGTAGTATTTATAGTTGTCAGTAGTAGCGATATCCGTTGGTCGCTGTCGCTGTTAATAACAGTCAAAAATAACAAAAAGCTGTTTGGGAGTGTGGTATATTGCCTCTGGGTGGTGTCATGAAGGAAGGAAGATCATCATCATCCTCAACAGTTACCAGCCACTGGCCGGGTTTGCTTCATGAACAAGCCTCTCCATTTTCTTCTTTCTTACCACCACCTCTCTGTCACCACCTTGTTTGAGTCCTCTCCTCTCTTACGTCCACACTCCTCCACTCCTTTCAGAAATCCATCTCTTGGTCTTCCTCTGGGTCGTTTACCATGCATCTTAATTTTGTGGATTTTTCTTGGGATTCTTTGAACCTCCACTCTCTTTACATGTCCTTATCATCTCAGTCTCTACTCTTTCCTGTAAAGGTTCCTCTTTAATGGCGCATCTAATCACATCATCCATATTCTGTCCATTTTAGTATCTCCCATTCTATCTCTTAAATACTTAATTTCGCTTGCTTGCACTCCGCTGATGTCCCACTTCTTCATTGCCCATATTTTAGCAGCATATGTCAGGATAGGCAGATAGTATGTGTGATAAAATTACTCTCTTGCTTCTCTGTGGCACATCTTTATTATATATCAGGCTTCTAATGCTCCTTTGAAACGCCTCTGCATGTCTTCCTCTTTCACGTATCTCGCCATCATTTCCTCCACATTCCTCTAATACAGTACCCAAATATTTGAACCTGCTTACCTTCTTTAGTTGTTCACTTGACATTACAATTCCTGGTTTATCATATTTTTCTCTCTAGTTGTTGCCATGTACTCACATTTCTTTACATTAAATTTCAGGCCATATTCCTCCACACTGTCTGTCTGTATAGCCAACTGCCGCTGCACTTCTACTTCATCGCCTCCCAGATCATCAGATCGTCCGCAAAAGCCATCACCTTCATGTTTTCCTCTCCCATCCTCACTGCCACCTTCTGCATTATATCATCCATGATTATAACGAAGAGTAGTGGTGATAGGGCACTTCCTTGTTTTAGTCTATTCCTTTATTTCAGCCTTACTTCCCCTCTTTTCACCTAGCTCACACTTCCTTGGTACAGTTCTGTCACTCTCCTGGTGGTTTCTTTGAGAACTCCTCTGTGTCGCATGCTTGCTTTTCTGGGATTTACGGGATAGCATAAAATCCTTATTTCATTTCATTCGTAGCAGTCGAGACCAGCCCAGAGCTGTTTCACAGTTTGTAACATAAGGACCGGATGTTCTGCTGAGTCTTATCAACCGCAGTTCTTGTGGTAACCGACACTTGCATCTTACCACTGCATGGTTATGCTGTGGGAGCTGAACCGGTAGTCAAGGACATGGGAAGCTAACGTCAGCTACCAACTTGCCACGTTAAGCCTTTCCCCCTACCCTTAAGACGTAAATGACATCACTAGTAGCCAGTAAGAACATTTGCTTGTACTAAAATCCTAACTAGCCAATTTGGAGCTAGCTTACCCATTCCATTAGCACCGACTGCTAGCCATCATGGCGACGACATGAGTTGGCTAGTCGCGTCCAGCTTCGACTCACAACAACAACACTACTCTGAGGTAATCTGTTGCTATATATATTTATTCCATGCTGGGCTTATATCATATTTCATGATTGCATTAAATCAGGAACTATCTCATGTCACTCCATCCTCCAACTTATTTAGAGATCGATTCCATACCAAGCCTATCACCGTCATTGTGCAACCATATCGTAAATAGTACCAACCGTGCCATCATAACTATGTTGCTATCAGTGTGTTTACGAAATAATATCTTTATCTGAAGTGATTGTAATAGAGTTATTTCCTTCGCAACGTATTGTTAGTAAATAGCCAATTGCTTTATACGCTGTGTGTTTCCTTTAAGCTACCTGATCACAGAAGTAAGATATAATAATAGTTCTAGATAAATTATGCTAAGTGTTCATTCAGATGTCTGCCAAAATGCTAACAGACGAGAGTATAGATGTTTAGAGCATGTTGTCTAACTGCTAGCATCAAATAAGTATTTAGCCTAATATCTCGGCACCACATCGCAGACAGAAATCGAACAGATTTCTGGCGGTGGCCGAGACGAATCCAAAATCCATCTGTCCTAATCAAAAGTCTCCACTCAACTATCTCACACGCGACATCTGTTCTCCAAGGCCTTCTATACCTTACTCCTGTGTACACAATCATATGCTTTCTCAATATCGAGAAATACCAACAGTAGATCCTTTCCATACTCATAATGTTTTTCCTGCATCTGTCTCATAGCAAATATCAGGTCTACCGTCGATCTCCCTGAACTGAAGCCATACTGCTATTCCCTTAACCCCTTTTCCACCAGGACACGTATCCTTTTTCCAATGATCTTCTCATACACTTTGGCACAGTGTCACATCAGTGTAATACCTCTGCAATTTTTAAAATCCTTTCTGCTCTCTTTTTGAATATAGGTATAATTATTCCTTTTTTTTCCAGACATCAGGAGTTGCGCCCTGATTCCAACCTTTCTCATCACACGGTATAGCCACTGCTTTCCTGCTTCTCCTTCTGCCCTTATCATTTCCACGCTCACTTCATCGATAACTGGTGCCTTTCCACCCTTCATCTTATCCAGAGCTGTTTCCACTTCTTCCCAAGTTAAATCCTTCTCATTTTCTCCTACATGGCTGTTATTTTCCTACTTATCCTGAACAACTGTATCATCCTGTGCCCAATCTGGGTTCAGTAAGGCTTCAAAATGCTCCTTCCATATCCTTTTTAGTCTTTCCGAACTGTTTATTTCCTTTCCAACTTTATCCAGCATTTTGAAATTTTCTCTCAGCTCCTTCCTCTTCCTTTTTACCATTCCATATAGTATTTTATTTTTTCCATTGCTATCTTCTTCCATCATGTTGGTCCAATTCTCCAGACACTTGCTCCTTTGCTCCGTTACTATTTTTTTTCTCCTTCTTTTTCTTCTCATAGTCATTCCTTGTCTCCAGTGTCCTCTGCTTGAACCATTCCCTAAAGGCCCTGTTCATGAGTTCCACTGCTTGTTTTTCTCTATCATTCCATCATGCTGTTTCTTTCCACCTTGTGGTGGTACCAATCCCACACACTGTTTCTGCTGCTTGGACTAACGTTGTTTTAAAATATTCCCACTGTCCCCATTTCCGCTATTGGTATCTTACTCCTTATTATTCTCTGGTATTCCTCTTCCATACTCTTCTCTTTCAACTATCATACTCTTAATCTTCTATCCTGTCTTGCTGATTTTCTCCTCTCTGTCGCAATCCTTAGCACCATTACTAATAACCGGTGATCACTATCCAATGCCTCTGATGGTATTACCTTCACATCTGCCACACTCTTCTTCAATTCACCATTAAATATAAAGTAGTCCACAACTGCCTTCCTCTGCCAATCGCTACTGTACCATGTTACCTTGTGCCCGTCTTGCTTTTTGTACCAGGAATATCCTATTTTCAATCCATTTCGTTTTCAGAAATCCAGTAGAATTTCCCCTTCTTCATTTCTGCCACCCCATCCTTCTGTCCCTATTACTTCCTCATACCCCTGCCTCTCTCTGCCGACAAGAGCTTTCAGGTCTCCCATAATTATAATATTTTCCCATATAACTGTCTCTGCAACTCCTGCTCAAACTCCTCCTTCTCTTGGATTGGACAGCCTACTTGAAGGACGTATACTTGAAGTACATCCAGGCTTCTTCTTTTGACAGCTATCTTAATCTTCATCATTCTGTCACTAATCTCTTCCACTTCCTCTTTCAGCTCCTCTATCACAACTGCCTCTATAGCATTTCTTTTCCCTTCCTCATTTCCATTCCAATACATCCGGAAACCGTTTCTCAATTCCCTTTTACCCTTCCCTTTCCACTTTTTCTCACCCAACACCTAAATACCCAACCTCCTTCTCTCCATCATGTCCACAATTTCCTCCACTTTCCCAATTAATTTTCGAATATTCAAGGATCCAAATCTTAAACCGTTTCCATAGCCATGTCTTCTGTCAATTACTCTGTCCTTTCCGAGGCTTGTTTTGTTTTGCAAGCAAGCTCTATCCACTAACGGCTTGCTACGTATGTCGCCAATTTTCAGGGTTCCTGTAGGGCCTTCGCAGCTACCGTATCGGTCCCCGGTTACACTACGTCCCCACTGTACCTCACACCCACAGTAAATCGGGAAGGAAGATATGGGACGCGCACAACGCTAAATCTGTGAAGCTTCGTTTAAACATTCATCTCCTACTGCGCATGTGCGGCGGCCATCATATAATCCTCAAAACATTGCGCTGTTTGCTATGTGTTTGATGCTGTGGATATTACATTTTCTATTTCAAAGTTTTTTATGATGCCAGCTTGTGTTGCATACGGTTGCACAACCAGATCAGATAGGATACAAACTGGAATAACGTTTCATAAGTCACGATTTAATTATTGTTCTTAAAGTGTTCGGTAAGTAACTGCAATAGTAGGCCCTATCGCTATAAATTTATTCATTGCTCTCAATAGGATGATGTCGTTCTCAAATATTTGTTGTTGTAGTGTAGACAATCAGCATATGTTACTACGTTGCACATAAAAGGCTAACCTTATTGTAAACAAGTGTTGGAAGTCTAATTTAAGCGGGTCAAGTTTACATTGCGATACAGTAAATATGGTATTCTGCATGGTTTAGTCCAGTTCAGTTTCCAAACACAGAGCAAACAGCTCAATGTTTTGGGATTTCTATTATGACCGCCGCGCATGCGCAGTAGGAGCCGAGTGTTTAGAGGAGGCTTCATAGATTTAGCAGTATTTCACCGCCATTCTATTTCTTCCTCCATTCCGGCGACACAGGTAAGCAGGTGTCCCAAGTTACAAAAAGCATCATCAAGCGGTTTACGATGGTGGATGAATCCTGAATATTAACTTGATGGTTGACATGTCGTGTAGAGATGATAAATTTTTGGCCCTATCGCAAATATTATTTGCAAAGTAATATTTATCATTGTTATTAGAAGTAGCTTCTGTTGGTCGCTATCGGTGTTAATAACGGACAAAAGAAGTAGCAGCAGCGTTGGGCACCTGAAGAACCCACACATTATTCAAGTGACAGAGGCAGACCGGATATCCTTGAAGTCCTCATCTCCAATAGCATTAAAGGATTTTTCGCAGCCTTTACAATGAACAGTGTGTCATCCAATCATGTGCCTGAAAAAATGGAAGTTGGTGTGAGTTCCTGGCAACCGACAGACAGGCCTACCTTTGACTTTCGGAAGACTGACTAGAGGAAGTACAGGAAGTTGTTAACGGAGGCGCTGGAAGTGTTCCCAATTGACGGAATCACTGATGACACCATAGAATTCTTCGAAAGTGAAGTAAAAAATGTTACTAAGTTACGACACCAATGCAGACTCACCTGGATTTTTCTCCACATCACCCCGCTTCCCCCCCCCCACCCGCTCAAGCTTGCTGCTATCTGCCACAAATATTGGGTTGCCAAGGAGTGGAGGCTTACTAGAAACATGCTAACCAGAGCGTTGTTAAATCGTCTCCGCGAGAGCTGCAGTAGTCTCTGTCGGAGCATCGAAATCGGGAGTGGGAATCCCGCCTCTCGATGCTACTTCCTGAAGATGGAACATTCTAGTCGCAAACCCTTAGGTTCACCAAGAAACGGAGTAGACTTCCATCCCTCCAAAGTGAGCGCAGCGTCATTTACCGCTTTGTAGACAAAGCAAATGCGCTGGCGTTGTGTTCGAAAGAAATTTTTTACCATCTCAAGGAGACGTTGTAAAGCTGGCCATCGTGACCTGCTCTCCTGGAGGCAGGGAATGATAAAGTGCGCGATATCGAGTTTTTCACTCCTCAGGAGATACACGGTGGTGCAGCCAGACTGCATCCGCATAAAGCCACGGGTCATGACGAAATTGGTAATATGCGCCTCAGGAACCTTCCACTAGTAACTGCAGACTATTTTGCTAAACTTTTCTATTTCAAAATTCAGACGAAGTTATACCCAGGTCGGTGGAAACACGTGGAGGTCGTTCCAGATCATAAGAGCGGAAATGACCCAAGCTTGCCGCAAAATTACCGCCCTATCAGCTTGCTGCCAGCTGTGAATAAGGTGTTTAATCGTCTCCTGCTCAGGCACCTAAATCGTCACATCGAACTGTCCGGCAGTCTTCCCCCCTCCCTCCCCCTCCTCACCAAGTAAGGGTTCCGGCGAGGCCACTCAACCATCCAACTGCGGTGAGATGAGAGAGACAGAGGCTGAGATGCATGCATTCAACTATGAGGAATATTGTGGCCTGGTGTTTTTAGACATATGACCAGCCTTTGATTCCGTCTGGCACTCGGGGCTCCTGATGAAATTATATGACCAGTGGACTCACGTCATTTAATCAAGTTGCTGTGGCCGTATCTCGAGGAACGGAATTTCTGCGTAAGAGTTGGCGCAGATCTTTCATCTTGACGACTATTCAAGGCAGGTGTACCTCAAGGCTCGGTGTTAGGACTCACCTTATACTTACTCTGCACTGCTGAAATGCCAACTCAGCCAACGGTCGATACTGCCACCTATGCTGACGATACAGCATTCGTTGCCTGCAGCCACAGCAGGGCAGTAACCACCCTGCGCTTCAAGGAAGTCCCGCCGAAAACAGTAGCTTGCGTGAGGCGGTGGCGGATTGAAATCAACCCTGCCAAAATTCAAGCACTTATGCTCACCAAAAGATTGGGACCTCGTCAGCGAATTCAGCTTGCCCTTCAGCTTCAGTTAAACGGGAAAACATACCAAGGGCCAGGACAGTCCGCTATCTCGGTGTGACACTCGACAGTAGACTGACGTGTCTATTCGGAAAAAACTAGCGCCAAATTGCAAGCCCTATATCCAAGACTATCTGTGCCCGCGACTTCGTCCGCGTGGAATAGTTATTTTGGGCATCATATTTATTTTTGCAAACAACCTCCTCAGCTTTATAAATTATAGCAGTTACCCACGACTTTGTCCGCGTCAATTTCTGTTATTATTTTAGACAATTTTTTGCAAATTTAGTTTTTAAGTATTTAAAAGAACATAATTATTTTAAAGTACTTCTGCGTAAATTATATTTTTAGTTTTATTTTCCTGTGGCAGAAGAACATATTGGTTTTCTCCGGAACCCGATCTTGACAACGCGACATATAGTTGGCCGTGTGAAAAGCAGTCTTGACGTAAATCGATTCCTACGTGTTTAAATGTTTGCCACTGTGATTTATTAATTGTAACGGCGAAAGATAGCTTAACGGGAAATTGAATTCTTTTAAAATTAAAAGGTAAATCATTTGGAATCATTGGGATGCGAGGTATAAGCACTGTTTGACCAACTGCTGGACCAGTCAAAACTATTGCAACGATCACGTTATTGCGTAGAAATTTAATTTGAAGTCGGGTTCCGTTACATAAATTTGGTGGTTTGAGATTTCTAAGTAAAATTATTGGGGCACCTATTTTTAACTTGAGGGAATATGGGGGAAGGCCACTTGGGTTCAAAGAATTAAGAAACTCTTGTGGGTAATGTACCGCATCTTCTTGATCCATTACGTTATCAATAGATGTGTAGGTAACTATGTCTCCTGGAAGTTTACTTAAAATTAGGTCGTTAATTTCGTCCACGCTACTGTTTCTCGCCGCCAATATTGCCCTTTGACACATCCATTGATGATCTTTATTTTCTATTTCGCTGATTTCAGGGTAAACTTTCGATATTAAGTCCTCAATGTTACTTACTCTTTCTCCTAAATCGCGATCAATTTCAATTTTATTTTCAAAATGAGGTACTTTCCCGTCTCCTATTAAAAGTAACTTTGAAGGAAAAGTTATACTACCTCCCCCAAATGTGCTCTCATATTTGTAGTTAATTTTAAAATGTTAACAAACTTCCATAATGGGGAACTTTTAAGGCAAGACTTTACAATGTCTGCTCTAGTTCCCCTTACTATTACTGGTAAAGTTTGTCGAAAGTCCCCAGCAAACATAACAGTAATCCCACCCATGATTTTATCACAGCTTCTAATATCTCTAAGAGTCCTATCTAGAGCCTCCACATGAGCTCTATGGATCATGGTACATTCGTCCCAGATTATTAAACTGACATCTTGTAAAACTTTTCCCAAAGGACCATTTTTACGTATAGAGCACACGCTATCTTTCTGTAAAGAAACAGTTAGGGGCAGTTTAAAAGTGGAATGAGCTGTGCGTCCACCTGCTAATAAAGTTGCAGCGATACCTGACGACGCTACTGCCAAAGCTAGCTTTCCCTGAGACCTTACTTTTGCTAATATAAGATTAGTAATAAAGGTCTTGCCGGTTCCACCGGGAGCATCAAAAAAAAATACTTTTCCTTCATTAAAACGAACACTTCGCATAACACAATTATACGCGGTCACCTGGTCATTAACTAATTTTGGTTCATTTTGAGTAATATACTCATTTAATTCATTTAGATCATACGGTTTTCGCAACGCTACTTCAAACGGATCCAGATGATTAAGTGAATTAATCCTTTTTGATACAGGAAGCCCAAAATCGGTTAGTGATTTATCGCAAATCTCATGAATTTTATCTTCAATTATGATTAGTCCATCATTGTATATATCATCATTGTATGTTAATGTCATATCTTGATTCTCATTACGCATTCTGTTTAATATATCTTCACATAAAGCATTACGAAATTTATTCCATAACTCTAAGGGGTCAGATGGTTGGCAAAATATAAGGATGATGGTAAATAATTCTCTTAATTTTGTGGCTGGCTCGGACATGACAGCATCTGACATTGTATTTTGCCAATGTTCATCTCCCTCCAGTAAACCTATTATATCGCTAAAACAAATAACGCTGCATACAACCGTTCAGAAGGAAGCCGACCGCGCGTAATATCTTCTAAGATGTTCATTGAAATTAAGTGATGCCAAAGACAATTTTGTTCACAATTAAATACTCTTAATCAACAACACATTTATTTGGATAAAGATTAATATTATTATGTTGATACAACTCTAACAAATAATTGGTAATAATGCATTAATTTCGACCAAATTTGATTACCATAAAAACGGTTCTAGTGAGTTAATCTTAAAAGATAGACATATACTGTCGCAGGACATTTTTTTAGATCATTTCAAGAGGAATAATCCTTTCATACATATTTTTTTGGTATCTTGAACCGTTTTCGCAGCGCACGCAACAGAAGCCCTCAAAGATGAATAATTTTCCCCGTTTTTTTCCACATTTTCCATTGTTTCTTCGCTCCTATTAGTCGCAGCGTGATGTTATATAGCTTAAAGCCTTCCTCGATAAATGGTCTATTCAACACAAAAAGAATTTTTCAATTCGAACCAGTAGTTCCTGAGATTAGCGCGTTCAAACAAACAAACAAACAACAAACAAACTCTTCAGCTTTATAATATTAGTATAGATTGAACAGGGACAGCAATCTCACAGCACCTACGGGTGTGCGTCTTTACTGTTCACTGGTAAGGTCGACACTCGAGTACACCTGTCCAATGTGGGGATCTGCGGCCGCGACACATCTTCACCGCCTGCAAGCAGTTCAAAGGAGAGCTCCGAAGAGAGTCCCAAATCTTGGCACAACGTTTCCTACCTCTGTCCTTCGTGAAGCTGCAAACCTACCAACATTGAAAGATTGGTTCTACAAGTTTGCGAAAAAAATTACAAACAAGGACTTGAATCTAAAAATCCATTGGATTATCCGATGGATGTTGGACCACATAACCAACCACTGAAGATTTTTCACTAATAAAAACGCCTATACGAAGACAAACCAGACTTAAAGACATTCCACATCAACCACCAATAGGAGGAAAGTAGATGTACAACGCCGATTCTGGGAAAAGAAGCTCAGTGGACAGCCATAGAGAACCTCCACTCGTCCGCGTGACGTCACAGTTGCATGGCGGGAAATTCTAATGGACCAATGGCGGCCAAGGTCGTATGACGCCACAAGATGGCGGATCGTTAGTTCATTTGGTGGCCGCTGGGATGGCAGCAGCGGCCGGGCTTGCGCATACGTTAGTTCCTTGACCGGCTGCTAGGGAGCAGCATCTCCCAAGGGCTTAATTTCTTTGGGCGCAGACATTCCACACCGCCCACACAACCCCTGAGGCAATGGCTATTTCTGATCTGGAATGCGCGCTCTGCGAAATGTGTACACTGTTTCAACACACCTACAGAAATTTCCACTCGACTGTTATCAATATTTGCTATCCATTAAGCGTGACGAAATGTGTACTCTGCGCGTCGGCTGACGAGGAAATTTCTCTACCAGTTGTGCAAGCGCTATCTCTTGTGGAAGCGCAGAGTTATTCCCAGCACTGGTGTGAATTGCTCCATGTTGACGTCACTGCGACGGTATAAAAGGAGCGCACGTGACTAGCTCTTCCTCTGTACCGTTGCGAACCTCGCAGTGTGCGCTTCTAGCAGTGTTCGATTCTGTACAGTTGTGAACCTCGCAGTGTGCGTTTCTCGCAGTATTCGATTGTAGTCCGCCACAATGTCTCAGTCTTATGAAGGTAATAAGTTATAATAATTATTATTATATGTATGTGTTTGTGTGTGTATCAGTGATACTAAAGATGAATTTTATTTTACAGAGCTCCCAGTTCTATCTGCTGCTGTTGTAGAAGAATACCTCGCAAACAGTAAGCTAATTTCCTTATTGTAGTAGTATTAGTTTAAATTATTAAGACTAATTTTTCTTTTTCTCTGTTTCAGATCTACAACAGATCTTACCGCTTTTTAGCGATGATTTAGTGGATGGTACGTTTTTGCACCTAAACTGGAATATTTTTGCTGTAGATGTTTACTTGTTGCATACTATTTTTTTTCTATTATAGAACCACGAGTTGTCTCAACTCCTGAGCTGGTGTTGCGTTACGCTTTTGACTGTAATTTTTTTTTATTTCTCGTGCGTGTGATTGATACTACAAAATTTTATTTTCTGTTGTAGGTCCACCAGTGGATCCTATGAGTGCTTCAGCTAGTGAGTATCTGGCTGAAAGTAATTTTTCCGGCAATTATTTTGCAAGGGGTAAGTACTATAGATATATTCTTATTTGTTACTAAATTTTTTTCTGTAACCACCTAAAAATTTTTTTCTGTTGTAGAACTACCCGTGGAGCCAGTGAGTGCTTCAGCTAGCGGTGTTAATGCATCCTCTGAGCTGGCGAGGTATTTTGCCAATTGTAAGTTAAATTTTTTTATTTTCTTAATTGAATTACTTTAAACCTTTTGGCTGTGCAGTAAAACCTGATTTTTTTTCCACAGATTGCCCTGAACATGATTCCAATCAGCCTGGGGGCATCTTTGTTGGTAAGTGTTTTTTTTTTTTTGATTGAGTTTTTCTCTCTTTCTTTTCCTTGTCTAACTAAATTTATTTTGTTACATGTCACCATAATTCCTCGGAGCCAGCGGGGCCCCTCAAAAATAGGAATTTGACCACAGATGATGATGAAGGACCATCTAAAAGGATTAAGATGACAGGTAAGGTATTTCTTCTCTTTTAATTATTTTATCTCTCAAACTTTTAACCATGAAATCTGACTATTTTTTTTTTTGTTGCATATATATCGCCGCCGGACCTGGAAGCGTTGTGGAGCATCCCAACCATCGCAGACGTGCCGCAGCCAAGCACCAGTGCATGGGCAGAACCGTTGGAGGATGAGCTGCTTGCTACTCTATCGCCAATTGAAGCTCTCTGGGCGACAGACGAACCATCCTCCCAGTGGCTGCCCAACACTCAAGCGACCGGGTCCGGTGTTAATGAGGGTGGGGAAAAAACAGGTAAGCCGGATGCTACGCGCTTGAAGCCAACCTATCAGGGCAAGTGCTTACTGGAATAGGTTGCTTCACATCACAGTTATAAATACTGAAAATTTTTAAGATCCTGGTAATTATATTAGAGCATGTTTCAAAATTTTTAATGATCAAATTTCCGCGATTATTCGCAATCCTTCAACACCGGCTATAAAACTGCCAGGTGGGGTTGGATTGCCTTTTCCAAATTCAGAAGAACAATGTCACTAACGTCAGCCGTATTTGTTTTATGCCCAAGATG
>JARYHS010013630.1:342280345-342344897 GCA_031002005.1 Vandiemenella viatica
TTCTGTTTGATCTTTCTATATGCAACATCTACTTTTTCCTACGACCATTTCCTTTTCTACTTCTTCACACTTTTCTTGTAGCCATTTTTCTTTTGCTATTTTGCATTTCCTATTTATTTGATTTCTAAATTGCCTTTATTGCTCTCTTCCTGTTTCATCCTGAGCATTTTTGTACCTTCTGCTCCGATCCATCAGCTCCAAAATTTCTTCTGTGATCCAAGGTTTTCGGGCAGCTTGTTCCCAAAAGCCTAATGTTTCTTTGCCAGATTTCATTATTTCGGTCTTTAATGCATTCCACTAGTCCTCAGTTGAGCTCCTTTCAAAGTTACTTCTTAGTCCCTAATTCTACCATTTCTGCAAATTTTTCGCTTGTGCTAGATTGTTTCAGTTTATTCACTGTCAGTCTGTTCTGCTTATGCTGCTTCCTTATTCGCTTGAATTTCAAGCTTGCACTTCATTACTATCAAATTATGGTCAGTGTCTATGTCTGCTCCTGGGTACGCTTTACAGTCTAGAACGTGATTCATGAATCTCTGTTTGACCATGATATAATCTAGCTGATATCTGCCTGTATCCCCAGGACGTTTCCAGGTGTATATTCTTCATGCATGGTTCTTAAATAGTGTGTTCGCCACTACTAGCTTATATCTTTCACAAAATTCTAGCAACCTGCTTCCTCACTCATTTCTTTCCCTAGACCAAAACTTCCTACAGTATTGCCCTCTTTTCCTTCTCCATTATTGCATTCCAATCACCCCATGATTATTAGATTTTCCTCCCCCTTTCACATATTGGATTAATTCTTCAATTTCAGCGTATATTTTTTCTATTTCTTCGTCATCTTCCTGTGACGTTGGCATATATACTTGTACTAATGTGGTTGGGACGGGCTTAGTTTCTAACCTCATCAAAATAATCCTGTCACTAAACTGTTCATACTTTCCTACTTTCTTGTTCATTACAAATCCTACACCAGTGACTCCATTGACAGCTTGTGTGCTAATTATCCTGTGTTCCCCAGACCAGAAATCTTGTGCGTCCTTCCATTTAACCTCACTAATCCCAACAACATCTAACTTAAGTTGTTCCATCTCCCTTTTTAAGTTTTCTAACCTACCTGCCCTATTCAGACTTCTAACATTCCACGCTCCGACTCGTAGAATGTTTCTATCCATTCTGATGACTCCTCCCTGAGCAGTCCCCACCCGGAGATCCGATTGGGGGACTATTTTACCTTCGGAATATTTTACCCAGGAAGAAGCCATCATGATATATGTAATTTGGGAGGATTACATGTCCTCGGGATACCCTTTGGGTCTTTAATGCAGTGGTTTCCCGTTGCCTTCTGCATCCTCATGCAGTTGATCATTTCTGATTCATCCGCCTTTAGGGGCCGTTTCCAACCCCAAGGCAAGAGGGTGCCCTGAACCGCTCCCCGCTCTTCCGCCCTCCTTTCGGAGGCCGTTGGCAAGCAGTGGGTGACTCCTTATACCGGGAATCTTTCAGTCGCCAGAGTCTCGTCCGTGCAAACAGGGTACACCACGTGAAGGAGAGGTTGACATTTGGTTGGAAAAGACTAGTATAGTCTCTTCCAAACCCTTACACCCCAGAAACTGCTTATTAATGCAAAAAAAATTGTACCTTACTTTAGACATAAAGGCGACATGAAAGGTACCGTCTATGATAGTTTTGACAGTACATTCAACTGCCATTTATAAAGATATCTTTGCCTCCAACGATAGCATTTACAACAATGAATCTAAAATTGCTGCCCATGCATGCAGCAACCCCCGGTGTGTGCACACCTCCCGAGGTGCATGACTCATTTTCTATGTCATGAATAAGGTTAGCTACCGAAATATTGAGTTTATTTATTTGTGTGTTCGTATTATATGTTGTTCTCTCGTCGCTGCCTTCAACTTTGGTGAGTGATGAGTCATTTTCCCTGTCCTTGCAATTATGTTGCATTATAAAGACATTCATAATCTACAGCATCTTGTATGGCAGCCAACCTAATATAATTAAAGGTGGCTGGCAGGTGATGATATTCGATTTGGAATTCATGGAAATTACTTCACATACTGGTATCATGGACCGTTAGAGGGAAATTAACTACATCACATGAACAATGATGTCATTCCTGGGCTCCTAGACAACAAAAAACCTTCAACAGCAACTTTAGTGCTGTAATATTACTATAGCACGTGCTTCACGGCCTTCAAGAATAAATTCCCTTGCAGTTGTAAAATAATAACTTTGTAAGAAGGAATTGTGATTTCTTACATAATTCTTGCTAATTAACTTGTGTATCAAATTTAAGGCCAAAAGGACAAGCGGCAGTTGTAAAATAAGAACGAGGTAAGAAGGAATTGTAATATTTGTTTGAAATTTCTCACACGCGTTCCTCAGTTCATAACTTTTGAGAAAAAGTGTACACGAAAGCGAAATGAAACATACCATAGACGTGGTGTCACACGAAAGTTTCGAAACGGCGAAATTAAACAGTAGAGACTGCCTTTTCCATTCAAGTTGTTCATGCCAAAGATAGTATCTACACTCTATTGTAATGAATATAAATTGCTGTCATGTTTTTGCGATTACAGACCCTTTTTTGACGGCAGTATAGTGGCATGGTGGTTAGTTTGTAATGCAGCCTGGACCAGAGTGAAAAAAATACGTACTTTGTAACAACAGTATTCGATGTGGGGAATTACTTTAGATTCATTGCTGTAGATTGCAGAGACTATCTTTGGCAAGAAAAATTTTACTGCAAATGACTTGTTTGTTTACTATTGAAATACATCGTTTTATAACCACGCCTAAGGTATCTTTCATTTTGCTTTCATGTACACTTTTTCTCAAAATGTATGACACCACGAACGTGTGTCACAAATTTCAAGCGAATAGCACAAGTTCTTCTTACCTCATTCTTATTTTGCAGTCACCGGACAAGCTTTGGCTCAAGCGCAACGCCAGGGTACCAAGAAGTAAATGTGCTATCGGTCTGTAATTTACTACACACGTTCCTAAACGCATATCATTTAATAAAATGCTGTATGTGAAGCCGTCAAACGTATGTAAAATGTATAAAGTTGTTTGAAATATGAGTAGATCGTCACAAGTAATCACACAATTAATGCACGTTATTAACCCTTGATATTTATTCCACAGTCTTCATTGTTGGATAAAAACTGCTGTCCACATGCAAATTGCAGACACTTCATAATTAGAACATCAGTAACATTTACCATTTATCTGTGCATGGCGACATATTGGATTTCAATGCTAAGATATATTACACGGCTGCTTACCTTCCAGGGTAAAACATGGTGTGGGATTACTGGAGATCGCGATTCCGCCAGGAGTTGGCATCATACTACTGCACTGGTCAAATGCTAGACTCCAATATAAATTCTTTCCTAAGTACATTTAACGGTTTCATGCTGGTCCAGGCTGTATTACAACCTAATTTTTGCGGGATTACTGGAGATCGCGATTCCGCCAGGAGTTGTCTTCATAATACTGCAGTGGTCAAACGCTAGACTCCACCATAAATTCTTCCCTAAGTACATTTAACGGTTTCATACTGGTCCAGGCTGTATTACAACCTAATTTGTGCTTGAAAATAATGGTCCAGGCTGTATTACAACGGAATTACTGCTTGATAATAATACGTCTTGCGACTGACTACATCAGTATTCCAACGATATTACTATATGTTGTTGTAGCGGAATCGCGATCTCCAGTAGACCCATTTTTGCTTTAAAACAGTGGTCCAGGCTGTATTACAACAGAATTACTACTTGAAAATAATACGTCTTGCGACTGAATACAGCAGTATTCCAACGATATTGCTGCATGTTATTGTAGCGGAATTGCGATCTCCAGTAGACCCACATGGTGCTATCATAACAGATGTATGAAACAGAGAATTTAAGTTAGTTTAAATTTTAGTTAGTAGCAGTCGTGGTTAGGTTGAAATGCAGCCTGGACCAATAGTTAAGGGTAAGAAACACGCAGAAAAATATCAACATGTAATAACGTGGGCGGTAAAAACATTTATTGTGTGATAACTTGTAACGATCTACCCATATTTCAAACAACTTTATACATTTTTCATACGCTTGACAGCTTCACATAAAGCATTTTATGAAATAATATGCATTTTGGAACGTGTGTAGTAAATTTCAGACCGATAGCACATTTCCTTTTTGGGTACCTGGCGTTGCGCTTGAACCCAAGCTTTTAAAGATATGGAATGCTGGATGTTGTCCAAGTGAATTGATATGAAAATATCGCTAACAGAGATCAATTGAGATGTCTTACCAACACCGATTACTTGGCCTTTGTTCAAATTCTTTGCAATTTTCCTTCCCATCCCCTTTCCACGTCCTCTCTTCTTTCCTGCATTGCTGACGCTCGTAACTCCTTTCCATAAGTGTTCAGCAGGTACTGTGGCAAAAGAATGGTGCATAATGATAGATACATCTGCTTAAAATTACAAATAAAGATACCACTTACTAGTACTCACACTTATTAAAGAAGTTTGTAAACCTGGAAGGCTGGAGCGTTATAATTTGTGGTTTTGCACTTAAAAACGTATCTTTCGATGTAGCCAATGATGAATGAAGTTTTGAGCGGATTGATAAACCTGGTCATGACGAACATAGGTAATCAATTATATAACTGACACTTAAATCAATTTGTTCTCAATAAAAACTAGCATACCAATTTGTGAAGAAGCGCGTATAACACTCAACAGTGACATTATTCTTACGCTAATACGATGAAGATAGATATTAAACACACACTACACAACCAAGCTTTCATATATATATTTTTCAGTCCCATCCGCTTTTACTTAAGTAATGTTAACAATCAACCCACATTTAACTACCTATTGCAAAATATAAACAAACCCATCAACACAAAACTTTTCCGATCAAAGAGTCAAATCAAGACATTGTCTGCCTATGACTCTCTGGCAGAGACAATACTACGACAACAGCAGAATAGCTTGAGCTCACACACAGCGCGTGGTAGGCAGGTGGAGGTGGAGGATATTGTCCGCAGACATTGTCTCCAGCAGTAATTAGATGGTTCACGAAATTTCTGTAGGTTCGTCATCACGGTGGTGTCATGTTATCTGCGTAACTTGTTATGACTTCCGTCAGTAACATTGTTTGTTGTTGGAGCATCTGCATTATCAAGCCTAAGCTTATGTTTTTGGAGTTCTTGTAGTTCGCCTGTTGTCGATAGTGGTGTGTAGCGGAATGCTTCACCGTCGCGAGTAGATCTGGGCCGGTCGCTGCAGGTCGTCGGCAATTGCTGTAGCCGTTGATGAGCTCCTCTGCATGAGTCGTCTTCTGTGTCAGCAACTTCTTGCTTCTGTGGCTGTTGAATGACTGGGTGGGTCTTCTCCCGGTACGGCTGGATTCAAGATGACGGAGACTATTTCTCTGCTGAAGACCGCTGGTGACAGTTACATGGTGGCGAGTGGTCTCCGTCGGCAAGGCCCTTGAGTCTTGTATGCTTGTAGTGATCTTGCGGCGCTGCTGGGGATGCCTCTTACGTTGTAGATTCCATGATCTACAACCTCTGTAAGAAGCTGCGTGCCCAGACCCACAGTTGCAGCAAGTGGGTTCATCGCGTGGTTTCTTGCAGGTGGCGAGTTCGTGGCCGCCTCCACAGCGAACACATCTGACTGGTTCAGTGCATTCACTGGCATGGTGCCAGAAGTTTTGGCACTTGAAACACTGGACCAGTTTTCGTGAGATCGACTTCGCTGCAGTCGTTGGTTTGTCTACTGTCTGCATGGTGGCATCTGACTTCTTCTTCACACGACCAGGAGTCATGATGTCAAAATGACATGTGGTTTTGTTGAAGGATCTGTATTACTTCCGCGAAGTCGTCAGGGCAGGACGGAAGAATCTTCATCCCTTGATGGTCTGGCCAGCAGAACATGGGCAGCTTAATGTAACGCTGCAGCAGAGCCAGTAACTCGCAGAGATTCCCTGCGTAGTTGACTGCGATAGGTGTTACTGGGCCTTCCCTTAAGGCAGGGGAGTCTACTGGTGATGACTCAGGTGAGGCAGGGGAGTCTGCTGGTGATGACTAAGGCGAGGGCTGTGAGGGGGATGGGGTTTCCCTTATCGGCATCACCTTGAAGTTTCGGCCGGTTGCAGGCGTGGGTCTTGAATCTTCTTTTGATGTGATCGACGTAATCCTCCCAGTTGAAGTCACTGGCCAGCGGGGTCGGAAACACAAGTGCCTCCGGCCACGCCGCGACTCGAAAGCAGCGGCGTCACTTGTTGGTATATCCCAGCTGACTGAAGTTCATCTAGGTGGACTGTGATGGTGAATTTCCACTGCTTGGGATTTCCGCGATCGAGTCGTTTTCTCCACACCTGCATGGACTAATCTTCTGGTCTGGCGCCTTCCACGACTCGTTCGGTAGCTCTAGAAGGAAGGTGCGAGACCTCCGCCCAGATGCCAACTTCCCGTGGGAAGGCGCCCGCAGCAATGCACTTCTTCTTCAATTTCACCTTATTGTTCGAGGTACTCTGCACTGACGTCTCGGGGGCGCAAGTAACTGCTGCCGCTGACAGATGTGCACGTACGTAGAGACTTGGTTGTGCCAGTCTGCACAGGCGTCGTGGCGGTGACGATAGAAGCAGCTTTGTCTGCCATAGCGAGCGACGACCGAGTGAGTTAGCTTGAGCTCTCACGTTCACGGAAATATATTCCCGCTAGCGGCACTACATTCGTGACATACTCAGCGCTCGACTCCAAAACACTATCGATACCAAAACTCTATCGATAGAAATATATCACAATCTAGCACTGGTAGAGATGGGCAAACAGCTATTTTCCAATAATACGTTATTCAGTTATTGCTGCTTTTTTTAACTTCTTCTTTTTAACTGCAACAAATAGCATATAGTTATTTTTTTTTCAACCTGGCGCGTTTCGATGGTTCGCTTTCTGTTGGCCGCTATTGCAATTAATAGCGGCTTTAACTGGCAAAGACGTTAAAAGCGCTGTGGACATGGTTAAAAAAAATGTCGTAACAAGTAACAGAAAGCATCATAATGCTGTGTAAGATGGTGGATGGATGCTGAAAACCGATTTGATGGTCATAGAGAAATTATACATTTTGGACCCTGTTGTAAATAATATGTGCAAAGTAGTATTTATAGTTGTCAGTAGTAGCGATATCTGTTGGTCGCTGTCGCTGTTAATAACAGTCAAAAATAGCAAAAAGCTGTTTGCGAGTGTGGTATATTGCCTCTGGGTGGTGTCATGGAGGAAGGAAGATCATGATCATCCTCAACAGTTACCAGCCACTGGCCGGGTTTGCTTCATGAACAAGCCTCTCCGTTTTCTTCTTTCTTACCACCACCTCTCTGTCACCATCTTGTTTCAGTCCTCACCTCTCTTACGTCCACTCTCCTCCACTCCTTTCAGCCATTCATCTCTTGGTCTTCCTCTGGGTCATTTACCATGCTTCTTAATTTTGTGGATTTTTCTTCGGATTCTTTGAACCTCCACTCTCTTTACATATCCTTATCATCTCAGTCTCTACTCTTTCCTGTAGAGGTTCCTCTTTAATGGTGGATCTAATCACATCATCCTTATTCTGTCCATTTTAGTATCTCCCATTCTATCTCTTAAATACTTAATTTCGCTTGCTTGCACTCCGCTGATGTCCCACTTCTTCATTGCCCATGTTTCAGCACATTTGTCAGGATAGGCAGATAGTATGTGTGATAAAATTACTCTCTTGCTTCTCTGTGGCACATCTTTATTATATATCAGGCTTCTGATGCTCCTTAGAAACGCCTCTGCATGTCTTCCTCTTTCACGTATCTCGCCATCATTTCCTCCACATTCCTCTAATACAGTCCCCAAATATTTGAACCTGCTTACCTTCTTTAGTTGTTCACCTGACATTACAATTCCCTGGTTTATCATATTTTTCTCTCTAGTTGTTGCCATGTACTCACACTGTCTATCTGTACAGCCAACTGCCGCTGCACTTCTACTTCATCGCCTCCCAGATCATCAGATCGTCCGCAAAAGCCATCACCTTCGTGTTTTCCTCTCCCATCCTCACTGCCACCTTCTGCATTATATCATCCATGATTATAATGAAGAGTAGTGGTGATAGGGCACTTCCTTGTTTTAGTCTATTCCTTTATTTCAGCCAATATGTTCTTACTTTCCCTCTTTTCACCTAGCTCACACTTCCTTGGTACAGTTCTGTCACTCTCCTGGTGGTTTCTTTGAGAACTCCTCTGTGTCGCATGCTTGCTTTTCTGGGATTTACAGGATAGCATAAAATCTTTATTTCATTTCATTCGTAGCAGTCGAGACCAGCCCAGAGCTATTTCACAGTTTGTAACATAAGGACCGGATGTTCTGCTGAGTCTTATCAACCGCAGTTCTTGTGGTAACCGACACTTGCATCTTACCACTGCATGGTTACGTTTAGGAGCTGAACCGGTAGTCAAGGACATGGGAAGCTAACGTCAGCTACCAACTTGCCACGTTAAGCCTTTCCCCCTACCCTTAAGACGTAAATGACATCACTAGTAGCCAGTAAGAACATTTGCTTGTACTAAAATCCTAACTAGCCAATTGAGAGCTAGCTTACCCCCTCCATTAGCACCGACTGCTAGCCATCATGGCGACGACATGAGTTGGCTAGTCACGTCCAGCTTCGACTCACAACAACATCGAGGTAATCTATTGCTATATATGTTTATTCCATGCTGGGCTTATATCATATTTCATGATTGCATTAAATCAGGAACTATCTCATGTCACTCCATCCTCCAACTTATTTAGAGATCGATTCCATACCAAGCCTATCGCCGTCATTGTGCAACCATATCGTAAATAGTACCAACCGTGCCATCATAACTATGTTGCTATCAGTGTGTTTACGAAGTAATATCTTTATCTGAAGTGATTGTAATAGTGTTATTTGCTTCGCAACGTATTGTTAGTAAATAGCCAATTGCTTTATACGCTGTGTGTTTCCTTTAAGCTACCTGATCACAGAAGTAAGATATAATAATAGTTCTAGATAAATTATGCTAAGTGTTCATTCAGATGTCTGCCAAAATGCTAACAGACGAGAGTATAGATGTTTAGAGCATGTTTTCTAACTGCTAGCATCAAATAAGTATTTAGCCTAATATCTCGGCACCACATCGCAGACAGAAATCGAACAGATTTCTGGCGGTGGCCGAGACGAATCCAAAATCCATCTGTCGTAATCAAAAGTTCCGCTCAGCTATCTCACACGCGACATCTGTTCTCCAAAGCCTTCTATACCTTACTCCTGTATACACAATCATATGCTTTCTCAATATCGAGAAATACCAACAGTAGATCCTTTCCATACTCATAATGTTTTTCCTGCATCTGTCTCATAGCAAATATCAGGTCTACCGTCGATCTCCCTGAACTGAAGCCATACTGCTCTTCTCTTAACCCTTTTTCCACCAGGACACGTATCCTTTTTTTAATGATCTTCTCATACACTTTGGCACAGTGTCACATCAGTGTAATACCTCTGCAATTTTTAAAATCCTTTCTGCTCTCTTTTTGAATATAGGTATAATTATTCCTTTTTTTCAGACATCAGGAGTTGCGCCCTGATTCCAACCTTTCTCATCACACGGTATAGCCACTGCTTTCCTGCTTCTCCTTCTGCCCTTATCATTTCCACGCTCACTTCATCGATAACTGGTGCCTTTCCACCCTTCATCTTATCCAGAGCTGTTTCCACTTCTTCCCAAGTTAAATCCTTCTCATTTTCTCCTACATGGCTGTTATTTTCCTGCTTATCCTGAACAACTGTATCATCCTGTGCCCAATATGGGTTCAGTAAGGCTTCAAAATGCTCCTTCCATATCCTTTTTAGTCTTTCCGAACTGTTTATTTCCTTTCCAACTTTATCCAGCATTTTGAAATTTTCTATCCACTCCTTCCTCTTCCTCTTTACCATTCCATATAGTATTTTATTTTTTCCATTGCTATCTTCTTCCATCATGTTGGTCCAATTTTCCAGCCACTTCCTCCTTTGCTCCGTTACTATTTTTTTCTCCTTCTTTTTCTTCACATAGTCGTTTCTTGTCTCCAGTGTCCTCTGCTTGAACCATTCCCTAAAGGCCCTGTTCATGAGTTCCACTGCTTGTTTTTCTCTATCATTCCATCATGCTGTTTCTTTCCACCTTGTGGTGGTACCAGTCCCAAACACTGTTTCTGCTGCTTGGACTAACGTTGTTTTAAAATATTCCCACTCCTCTTCCACTGTCCCCATTTCCGCTATTGGTATCTTACTCCGTATTATTCTCTGGTATTCCTCTTCCATACTCTTCTCTTTCAACTTCCATACTCTTAATCTTCTATCCTGTCTTGCTGATTTTCTCCTCTCTGTCGCAATCCTTAGCACCATTACTAATAACCGGTGATCACTATCCAATGCCTCTGATGGTATTACATTCACATCTGCCACACTCTTCTTCAATTCACCATTAAATATAAAGTAGTCCACAACTGACTTCCCCAGCCAATCGCTACTGTACCATGTTACCTTGTGCCTGTCTTGCTTTTTGTACCAGGAATATCCTATTTTCAATCCATTTCGTTTTCAGAAATCCAGTAGAATTTCCCCTTCTTCATTTCTGCCACCCCATCCTTCTGTCCCTATTACTTCCTCATACCCCTGCCTCTCTCTGCCGACAAGAGCATTCAGGACTCCCATAATTATAATATTTGCCCATATAACTGTCTCTGCAACTCCTGCTCAAACTCCTCCTTCTCTTGGATTGGACATCCTACTTGAGGGGTGTATACTTGACGTACATCCAGGCTTCTTCCTTTGACCGCTATCTTAATCTTCATCATTCTGTCACTAATCTCTTCCACTTCCTCTTTCAGCTCCTCTATCACAACTACCTCTATAGTATTTCTTCTCCCTTCCTCATTTCCATTCCAATACAGTCGGAAACCGTTTCTCAATTCCCTCCTACCCTTCCCTTTCCACTTTTTCTCACCCAACCTCCTTCTCTCCATCATGTCCACAATTTCCTCCACTTTCCCAGTTAATTTCCGAATATTCAAGGATCCAAATCTTAAACCGTTTCCATAGCCATGTCTTCTGTCAGTTACTCTGTCCTTTCCGAGGCTTGTTTTTGTTTTGCAAGCAAGCTCTATCCACTAACGGCTTGCTAGGTCTGTCGCCAATTTTCAGGGTTCCTGTAGGGCCTTCACAGCTACCGTATCGGTCCCGGGTTACACTAGGTCCCCACTGTACCTCACCCCCACAGTCAATCGGGAAGGAAGACATCGGACGCGCACAACGCTAAATCTGTGAAGCTTCGTTTAAACACTCATCTCCTACTGCGCATGTGCGGCGGCTGTCATATAATCCCCAAAACATTGCGCTGTTTGCTATGTGTTTGATGCTGTGGATATTACATTTTCTATTTCAAAGTTTTTATGATGCCAGCTTGTGTTGCATACGGTTGCACAACCAGATCAGAAAGGTTTACAAACTGGAATAACGTTTCATAAGTCACGATTTAATTATTGTTCTTAAAGTGTTCGGTAAGTAACTGCAATAGTAGGCCCTATCGCTATAAATTTATTCATTGCTCTCAATAGGATGATGTCGTTCTCAAATAATTATTTGTTGTTGTAGTGTAGACAATCAGCATATGTTACTACGTTGCACATAAAAGGCTAGCCTTATTGTAAACAAGTGTTGGAAGTATAATTTAAGCGGGTCAAGTTTACATTGCGATACAGTAAATATGGTATTCTGCATGATTTTGTCCAGTTCAGTTTCCACTGAAAGTGTACGATGAAGTTAATTGTAATAATTGGTGCTGTGCGAACTAAGAAACGTGATGAAGTAAACGTTGTTGTTACCCGAAATGTAGTTCGCGATGCATTTAATGTGATTAAGTGTGTCTACATAGCTTGATTTTGTAGCCGCAATAATAATGGAAATGTGGTTAGGTTGAAATGAAGCCTATACCAGAAGGGACAAACAATTTATTTGTTATTAGTTTTTAGTAATTTCATGAGCACTATTTAGTGACACATCGTGTATCGCCTATTGCAATGTAAACTACTCCCATTTAATTTTCTGACTTTTGGAGACAGTATACCTCGAGAACTAAGCGAGATATCTAAAAAAAATTATTCTCTACTTTCGATTTGTCTCGTCGTTTCACATAAGAATCTATCATCAAATTGCGGTGCCACGGTTGTCGTATGATTCCCTTGAGATGTCTGTGTATATTCCCCGTTTCTAGGAGTATACAATATGGCGACCTCCCCACCCCATTTCTCTCTACCCCGCTTCACTCCAGTGCGTGGTGAAGTCCCCTTGCGTCGCCTGCACTTTCTTCCTTCCTCCATGGGTGGTGGCACCTATTTGTCACTGTAGCAGTTAATAATGGCTTTAACTGGCAAAGACGCAATAAGCGCTGGCGACTATGGAGGAAGGAAAAGAGTGGAAGCGACGCAAAGAACCATCACCATGTAGTGGAGTGAAGTCGGGTAGAGAGAAGTTGGGTTGGGAGGACGCCATATTGCATACACCTAGAAATGGGGAATATACACAGACATCTCAAGGGAATCATAGATGATAGATTATTATGTAACTCGACGAGACAAATCAAAAGTTAAGAAGAAATTTTTTGATATCCTACTTAGTTCTTGGGATATACTGTCTCGAATGTGAGGTGTTTTGTGTCGAAATTCATAAGAAAAATATTCCCAAAGTCAAATTTGATGATAGATTCTTATGTAAAACGACGAGGTAATTCGAAAGTAGAGAATAAAAATTTTAGTTCTCGAGATATGCTGTCTCCAAAGGTCAGAAGCTTAGATGGGAGTAGTTTACATCACGATACGCATTGTGTTACAAAAATGATGTTCATGAAATTACTAACAACTAATAATAAATAAATTGATTGTCCCTTCTGGTATGGGCTGCATTTCAACCTACTCACATTTCTATTAATATGCCGCTACAATTCAAACTATATTGACGCACCTAAACACATGTAATGCATCGCGAATAACATTTCGGGTAACAACAATTTTTGTTTCATCACATTTCGTAGTTCGCACAGCAAAAATTATTACAATTTATTTCACCGTACACTATGAGTGTAAACTGAATCTGGACTAAAGCATGCAGAGTACCATATTCACTGTATCGTGATATAAATTTGAGCAGCTTAAATTTGTCTTTCAATACTTGTTTAAAATAAGGCTAGCCTTTTATGTGAAAAGTAGTAACATAAGCTGATTGTCTACACTACACCAACAAATATTTGATAACGACATCATCCTAATGAGAGCAATGAATAAATTTATAGCGATAGTCCCTACCTTGCAGTTACCTATCAAACACTTTAAGAACAATAATTCTGTTGTGACTTAACTTATGAAACGTTATTCCAATTTTTTCCCCTATCTGATCTGTTTGTAAAAAACTTTGAAATATTATAAAATGTAATATCCATAGCAGCAAACACAGAGCAAACAGCTCAATGTTTTGGGATTTCTATTATGACCGCCGCGCATGCGCAGTAGGAGCCGAGTGTTTAGAGGAGGCTTCACAGATTTAGCAGTATTTCACCGCCATTCTATTTCTTCCTCCATTCCGGCGACACGGGTAAGCAGGTGTCCCAAGTTACAAAAAGCATCATCAAGCGGTTTACGATGGTGGATGAATCCTGAATACTAACTTGAATCCTGAATACTAACTTGATGGTTGACATGTCGTGTAGAGATGATAAATTTTGGACCCTATCGCCAATATTATTTGCAAAGTAATATTTATCATTGTTATTAGTAGTAGCATCTGTTGGTCGCTATCGGTGTTAATAACGGACAGAAGAAGTAGCAGCAGCGTTTGTGCACCTGAAGAACCCACACATTATTCAAGTGGCAGAGGCAGACCGGATATACTTGAAGTCCTCATCTCCAATAGCATTAAAGTATTTTTCGCAGCCTTTACAATGAACAGTGTGTCATCCAATCATGTGCCTGAAAAAATGGAAGTTGGTGTGAGTTCCTGGCAGCCGACAGACAGGCCTACCTTTGACTTTCGGAAGACTGACTGGAGGAAGTACAGGAAGTTGTTAACGGAGGCGCTAGAAGTGTTCCCAGTTGACGGCATCACTGATGACACCATATAATTCTTCGAAAGTGAAGTCAAAAATGTTACTAAGTTACGACACAAATGCAGACTCACCTGGAATTTTCTCCACATCACACCCCTCCCCCCCCCCCCCCCACCCGCTCAAGCTTGCTGCTATCTGCCACAAAAATTGGGTTGCCAAGGAGTGGAGGCTCACTAGAAACATGGTAACCAGAGCGTTGTTAAATCGTCTTCGCGAGAGCTGCAGGAGTCTCTGTCGGAGCATCGAAATCGGGAGTGGGAATCCCGCCTCTCGATGTTACTTCCTGAAGATGGAACATTCTAGTCGCAAACCCTTAGGTTCACCAAGAAACGGAGTAGACTTCCATCCCTCCAAAGTGAGCGCAGCGTCATTTACCGCTTTGTAGACAAAGCAAATGAGCTGGCGTTGTGTTCGAAAGAAATTTTTTAGCATCTCAAGGAGACGTTGAACAGCTGGCCATCGTGACCTGCTCTCCTGGAGGCAGGGGATGATAAAGTGCACGATATCGACTTTGTCACTCCTCAGGAGATCCTCGGTGGTGTAGCCAGACTGCATCCGCATAAAGCCACGGTTCCTGACGAGATTGGTAATATGTGCCTCAGGAACCTTCCGCTATTAACTGCAGACTATTTTGCTAAACTTTTCTACTCCAAAATGCAGACGAAGTTATACCCAGGTCGGTGGAAACACGTGGAGGTGGTTCCAGTTCATAAGAGCGGAAATGACCCAAGCTTGCCGCAAAATTACCGCCCTATCAGCTTGCTGCCAGCTGTCAATAAGGTGTTTCAGCGTCTCCTGCTCAGGCACCTAAATCGTCACATCGAACTGTCCGGCATTCTTCCCCACTTCCTCCCCCTCCTCACCAAGTAAGGTTCCGGCGAGGCCACTCAACCATCCAACTGCTGGTGAGATGAGAGAGACAGAGGCTGAGATGCATGCATTGAACTATGAGGAATATTGTGGCCTGGTGCTTTTAGACATATGACCAGCCTTTGATTCCATCTGGCACTCGGGGCTCCTGATGAAATTATATGACCAGGGGTCTCACGTCATTTAATCAAGTTGCTGTGGCCGTATCTCGAGGGACGGAATTTCTGCGTAAGAGTTGGCGCAGATCTTTCATCTTGACGACTAATCATGGCAGGTGTACCTCAAGGCTCGGTGTTAGGACTCACCTTATACTTACTCTGCACTGCTGAAATGCCAACTCAGCCAACGGTCCATCTGCCACCTATGCTGACGATACAGCATTCGTTGCCTGCAGCGACAGCAGGGCAGTAACCACCCTGCGCTTCAAGGAAGTCCCGCCGAAAACAGTAGCTTGCGTGAGGCGGTGGCGCATTGAAATCAACCCTGCCAAAATTCAAGCACTTATGCTCACCAAAAGATTGGGACCTCGTCAGCGAATTCAGTTTGACCTTCAGCTTCAGTTAAACGGGGAAAACATACCAAGGGCCAGGACAATCCGCTATCTCAGTGTGACACTCGACAGTAGACTGACGTGTCTATTCGGAATAAACTAGCGCCAAATTGCAAGCCCTATATCCAATATTGAACAGGGACAGCAATCTCACAGCACCTACGGGTGTGCGTCTTTACTGTTCACTGGTCAGGTCGATACTCGAGTACACCTGTCCAGTGTGGGGATCCGCGGCCGCGACACATCTTCACCACCTGCAAGCAGTTCAAAAGAGAGCTTCGAAGAGAGCCCCAAATCTTGGCACAAGGTTTCCTACCTCTGTCCTTCGTGAAGCTGCAAACCTACCAACATTGAAAGATTGGTTCTACAAGTTTGCGAAAAAAACTACAAACAAGGACTTGAATCTAAAAATCCATTGGATCCATGGATGTTGGACCACATAACCGACCACTGATGATTTTTCACTAATAAAAACTCCTATACGGAGACAAACCAGACTTAAAGACATTCCACATCAACCACCAATAGGAGGAAATGGCAACCAGCAAAACCCCCATCATACCTTGCCTGTTACAATAAGGCAAGTAAGGCGTGTGCTGCTGCTTCTGCATTAAGTCACAGGTGGTTGATCAACAATTACAGTATTGTCAGAGGAAGGTGTTGCCAGTTATTTGAATAACTCCAGTTATCGTTTTGGCTGCTACGTGCTAAATGGCTTAAAAAATAATAAAAAAACAACAACAAAACGCTTCGTTATTTCTTTAACAGTGACATTAATTTATTTTAAAAGATAAATATAATGAACAATGTTATTAAAACTGGATACAATTTTCGTGATTACCATTTGAGGTGAACAATAATTGCAATTAAAATCGATAAAACTATAACTGGAAATAGCTCCTTGTAATGATTGATACATGCTACAAATCATAAACGGGTTATTGATGTTTGGTACAAGGAAAGATGCAAAGACTTCCTGAAAATAACATTTTCAGACGTGTCCGTGTTCAACAAGTAATGATCCATGGCATGGCATTAACGAAACTACAAAAGTATTGGTTATATTAATTTTTCTTTTCTTTCCGCTGGTTCCATTGTATTTTTATTTAACTGTTGCTCGTCTTTCGTGTTCCTTATTTCTTTTATAACAGTTTGATTCTTGATACAGCTTATTAAATATTGAACTCTGATGATAACTTAAACCTTTCTTGTTTATAATTTTGAACATTTAATCCGATTTAATCATTCTGTTTTTTTTAATGGAATTTTTTCCATAATTAATTTAGTTCTGGATATTTAATTTCGTTGGTCTTCTTGCCAAGTGTATTAACTGCGTTCAAGGCTTCTCAATTATCTATCTATCAATCTATCTATCTATCTATCTATCTATCTATCTACCTATCTATCTATCTATCTATCTATCTATCTATCTATCTATCTATCTATCTATCTATCTATCTATCTATCTATCTATATATATATCACAATGCTCTTTCTATGGAATCCTTTAGGATCTTTAATGTGGAGGTGTGGAGGGCTGTCACTGTGTGTGGACCTGCTGTATAGTAGAGAACCCTTGATGATGATATATACATCTATCTATCTATATATAAATGAGAAAGTTTGGATGTGTGTTTCGATGTACTTCTGGAATCAATCACGCCTTAATAACTCAACATATTTAAATGAAATTTGGCATGGAGTCATTTAATTGTGTGCGAAGTGACATAGGATAGTTTTTATCCCGCAAAAACGCATAATTATTATAGAAATTGCCATTAATATCAATTCGCAAACAACAAAGGGTTTCCTACTTGGTAGACAGCAGTGCAACGTTTACTCTTTGCTTTTTACGTAAATCGCAAACACAACTTTTCAGAAATAAAAGCAAAAACTTTCTGACGTATGCAAGTTTGTGTTTAGTTTAAAAGCCATAAAACCAATACACTTGACAAATAATAGTGTGGAAGCAGGAAATATAAATCTGTACTCAACCTTAAATTTAAAAAAAGGTAGGTACTGTTGTTAAGTTCGCAAAGAGATGTCTTCAGTTGCGTACATGTAATACTATGACATCTCAAATATTACACCATAATTTCGTTCGTCATAATAAACGTGAAAATTCAAAGCTTTTTTTTTAAAAAAAATAAGTAAATAAATAAATAAAAACAAAGTAAAATGCTATGAGTATACCAGCATGAAAGTCGTTCTACTAAAAGTGCAAAATGGCCGTGCCCGAAATGCCGTATTTATAAAAATGTAACGGAATCCATTCTATCTCTGTTCAATTTATTTCCTGTGTGACTTCTTTTTTGTTACTATACAGTCTCTGTAATATTACAAATTATTTTTGCCAAAATTTAAAACTTAACTTTTTATTTTTTGTTCAAAATTTTCGTACATGTATTAGACTAAGATTCAAGAAACAGTGCGTTTTACTTACTGTACAATATTCTGCAAATATTTATTGAATCCTTCACTTAAAACGAATGTTTTCAATGGCCTAATGTAGAAACTTGTTTCATGAAGCAATATTTGAAGTCGTTTACAACACAATACACCTCATTTACAAGGAGCTTATGAAAGCTACAAATTCCTTCTGCCTTATGCTGTAACAAAAACATTCTGGTCCAGGCAGCATGTCAACCAAACCACTATTTCTGCTAATATTGTCGCTACAAAACCAAACGATATGAACACACCTCAATACATCAAATGCACTGGAACTACACTTCGAGTAGTAACAAAATTTTCTATATCAAGATTCCTAATTAGTGTAACACAATTAATTTCATTATACACCTTACAAAATCACGAACAATAATAATCACTTTATTGCGATGTACACTTGACCAGCAATACTAACGAAAGTTGTCTTGCAGTTGTAGAGAATTATGGACTTTCCATTGCACACTGTATGTTACAAGCATTTTAGTATAAGTTTATTAAATTACGATACTTCAATAATTGTCATGCTGACGACATAGTTCATGCGACTGAATGTAGTTTCAGATGTATTCAGTTTTTAATTTACTGCGTTTTTACGAGCGGGTTCATTTAGTATCGCGATCTAAAATAATAAGTCAAATTTATTTCGCCATTCATGACGCCACTAACATACAATATAGTGAATATATTAATGCGAAGTGATACAAGCTTTGATTTTCTAGCTGTAATTTTGAAATGTAGCCTGGGCCAGAATGAGAACTGAAACATTATTAGTTATTTAAGCTTTTTTCATGGGCGCCATTTTAGTGACGTCATCTATCGCTTTGTACCGATATTGTATCAAAAGATTTATAGTAGGGTTGGACGATTTAGCAGAACCACGCGGCGTTGCCCGAAGTAAATTTTTGAAATTTATAAATGTTTTATTCAGATACTAAAATGGCAGACAAGCGGAGTGATAAAATGCCAGTAGTCATTCATTTCTGTTTGCAGATTGAGAAATCAATTACGAAGAAAGAACCAATTACTAGTTTAGCATTGAAATATATTTTAGCGCACAATTAATGGATCGAAACGAACGAACTATATTAAACTGGTCTACAGACATTCCACTGTTTCCACGGATAGAGAAACCAACATTAACACTGATCATTATGAATAAAAGAATCAATTACTACTGTAGGAGGATGTGACCAGAGTGGTTGCTATTATATTAATTATCCAACATTACTAAAGATTTTCGTCTAACTTTAAGTTTAACTTGCAACCGAAGAGGGGGGAAGGTGATTAGCTAGGAGATGTTAATTATAGCAATTTATATCAGGTTCTGACACCAGATAACCTTTGATTACGCAGAGATTACCAAACTGCGATTAATTTTATACTTCCTTACCTCGTGGAAATAATACTCCGTTCACTCTTCTTTATATAATTAACTTCTGTTACCAAAATACCAAATTAACAATATTATTCTGAAACACAATATATAATAGCAGGATGTGGGGCTGTGTATTCTTTAGTCTTCGAGTGTTATTGAGACCAAACAGTGCGGATTAAGTTACAAAACCATTTATTATAAAAAACCTAACATATATTTTAGTACGATTCCAAGAGAAGATGACAGGTCTTTGCATTATTAAACTGAATTTACTGCTCAAGGTTATCACATAATTACTGCCTTTAATCCAAAAAGTGCTTCCTACCATCAATCACTTATTAACACAAAAAGGCCGCTCTCTCTCACACACACATACCCAATAAAATGCAACGGCGACTGAATAATTCTTATGACTAGCGGCAACTTCTACCAACACATATAAGTGGAAGCTTAACTAACCAAACAAGTTACACTGGAGCAGTCTCAACTACTTTACAACATATTATCCATCTTCAAACCAACCAAATACTTTAGAAATTATTACAACAAAGACTGAACACTTTTGGAGACAAACTGACTAACTTGGAAACCAAACTAATTGACTTGGAGACCAAACCGAGGCTGCTGCCTGTCTTACCTTCTGTAAGCGACTACATGATTACTGCGTGCTGTTCCGTAAAGAATGAAGACCAACTGGAGCGCGCTTGCTACCTTTGTACCAAGCTTAAAACCGCTGACGGTAGGGCGTCACCACGTGACTGTAGCGTGATAGCGCATTCGCTCTGGTTATCAGCGACTTCTAAGAAACTTATATCTCGCACATACAATGACAAAATTTACATACCAATTCTCAAATAAAATTAAATTATGTTTATCATCTTAGTTCTCTTACACTACTATGATAAAAAAATTCTGTTTTAAAGCAGAATTAAATGATGGAACCGATATATCCTCAAAACAAAATCAATATTCAGAGAGCAAATTAAGTTCTCTTTTTTAAATAAATAAATAAATCACTAATTGACAGATACTCAGTACAAATAAAAAGTATTCATTTTTTAGTTTCGCAATTTTTTTAATGGGAAATTAACGTCCGTGGGCCACTTAGGTATTTATTTTGCTCTTTGAATGTATTTTTTTTTTTTTTTTTGGATATTTAGTCGATTCCATCAATTTATTGCTAATGTTTTGACACTTTGAGTTTCCATTAATTAAAACTATATTCATTTTTATTGGCGAGACTTGAAATTAGTAATTTTAAGAGATGCCGGGTTATTGAAAGGCAAATCTTTCAAAGAAATGTAAGAAAAGTAGGGCTATGAAAATAGCCAAAACCCAGGAGACAAATTCTCAAGCAGAGCTGCAAAGGATTGAGAACATGGCACGTCTTGGGGCTTCTGCGGCTGCTGAATTGCTGGAGCAGTCGCAAGTTGGACGACGACAGCAAACTGAACACTTCGTATCGGGAAGATCTGCCGAGACACCGGGAAAAAAGCGAACTTGGCGCAAAGACCAAACCGAACGGCAGTCGTTCTCCAGAGTTGCTGAGACACCGAAGCAAACGAAAAGGTGGCGACAACAACACGTCGCATATATAGCATTGCAACGAGTTGCTGGAACATCTGAACAAACGCGAGCTCGGAGAGAACAACAAGCCATTCGTCAGTCGATTTAAAGTGCTACTGAAACAACGGAGCAAACGAAAAATCGACGACAGAACGCCGCATATTTGGCATCACAATGAGTTGCTGAAACTTTGGAACAGTCGCGAGATAGGTGACATTAGAATGGAACTATTGAAACAGCTGTTTTCTTACAACACAGACGAATCGCGGTGATTTTTTAATCTTATCAAAAAGTATAATTCCTGCTTCCATGTCTTTTGGAGCTGGTAGAATTGTTGCAATGCAAAGATTTTCACCGCAATTTACTATCCAGGGGCAAGTATATCACCGAACTGGATCTATGCTTCCTTTGTCGAATACGAAACCACAGTTTTTACAGATATATTTCATGGGCGACGAAGAAGCAGAAACTGAAAGACCATACAAAACATACAGTGGGTATCACACGACTACAGTGCCTTGGTTAGGGAATTCAAAACGGCTTTGGAGAACCTGCCCGAAGTAACCTGCAAGGCAGTGATCCACCCCGACCGTCTGCCAAGAGTACAACACGAAAGATGTTACAACGCATCGATGAGCAACAAGATATCAGTAATTCTACCGGACATAGGGGACCTAAAGTTCAACGTGGAATCAGAACCACGTGAGCATTGTGGCGTACTTCACATTACACAACAACCTGTGCCAGAGATTAAGGTCGAGCTGAGGATCTATGAAAATCCTCGCCGAGACTGGGATTCAAGCTGGGTACTTTTCGATCTCCTGTTGGACCACTGAGCGACCAGACCTCTAAAAAAAAATCTTATATTACATCACTCTTCCACGCGGACGAAGTCGCGGGTAGCTGCTAGTTTACCATATATGTTATCAAAATCATTAAGTCACACATAATAATCATCATTTTATTCACAATTAGTCGATACAGTATTGAAATAGGCCTCATCATATCCAAATTATAATGTTATACACATGTTAATACAGTAAAAGAAATGAACCAAGGTTCGTCGGACAGACATAGCAAACAGAAATTATTATGCTATATAACAGGAGCAGATGCAGGGTGATCTGAACAGGATATGTAGCTGGACAGGTCAATAAAGGATGAAGGTAAATACAAAGAGGAGACAGCTTATTACATACACAGAAATAAAACTAAAGTTTGATTATAGTTACAAGGTTGGGAAAGAATTGCTTGTTGAAAACTTGAAATGGAAATACATTGACACATTATTTGATAACAAATACAACCTTGGCCAGATAGTAGGAAAATATTTCAAAATCCTTCACGTTTTGGAGAGACTAAAGAGGGGATGTTCTAGAAAAGTATGGGACTTGAGTTACAAAATGTCAGTGAGAACATTGCCTGAATATGGTAGTGTAGTATGAGACTCACTTTTTGAGTGTCAAAGGAGTTTGAATGGGTGCAAAGTAGGGCGGCTAGATATTTTGTAGGAAGAGTTAGGAGCAGTGTATGAAAAGGAAAAATGACCATGACCACAAGCTGGCACTCATTTTCAGGTACAAGGGAGTGTGAAGATTTTTTCGTTGTTAAATGGGCCAGGGATTGGAAAAAAATACCAAGAGAAATGATGAACTGAAAGTTGAAATTGGTAGAGGGCAAAAATAGGTGGGAAAAGGAAAGGGGGAAATGGGTGTTTAGGGAAATTGCCGCCAGAGCAAGCAATATATATATATATATATATATATATATATATATATATATATTACATTTTATCTGGGCCAGCTTGTAACTATAAGAGGTGATGTATGACCCGAAATTTTCCGTCACATCTAGCTGGGATGGCAAGCATTTGGGAGGCATTCTATTATCCTGAAATCTAAAATGCCGACAAATATAAAGCAAATAGTCTATGACCACTGTATTCTTCCTGTGCTGACATATGGCTGTGAGACCTGGACTTACAGTGAATTTACAAAAAGTAAACTAAGGACTGCCGAAAGAGTTATGGAGAAGTCAATGCTAGGCTTAACTAGAAAAGACAAGAAAAGAGCAACAGACATTTGGTCAGTTACAAAGGTCACAGACATCTTAAAGAAGACAGCATCCTTGAAGTGGTAATGAGCTGGCCATATTGCACGGAGAAAAGACCAGACGTGGACAAAAACAGTGTTAGAATGGAGTCCAAGAGATCACCCCAGACCGAGAAGAAGATCACCAGACCAATGAGACAAGGACATACGCAGGGTGGTCGGAGTTAACTGGCAGAGGATCGCCCAAGATCGTTCGACTTGGAGAAGACTGCTCAAATTATATGTGAAACAATCATGACTTTAAGAGGGCACATCAGAAAATGATTGAACTGGCTGATAATGATGATATAAAACATGTTGCTGTTTTGCAAAAAAGTTAATTCCCTCACAAACATTCCTGATGAGATTGCATAGGCCTTCCAATCTATCCATCAACTTCCCCATCACTCGGCCTGTAATTTTCTACTCTATCTCTCCTCCTTTATGGATTGATACTATTATGGCTCTTTTCCACTCCTCTGTAAGCATCAAGTCTTCAAACTCACTCTAAATAATATTACTAGATGAGGTACAATGTCATATCCCACTATCTTTAATATATCTGAAGTAATATTATCCACACTATCCCCTGTATTTTTTGTTTAGTTTTCTTATTTCGCCAATAATATTCTCAGGATTTATTCCAGTGTTTTGTCTGATCGTTACTGCTTATGTGGAAAATATCCTCTCCTGATTTTTCCCCTCCAATGACAGAATGATATTCCTTTATGGCCTCATGAAACCAATTACTTAGTATTTCTGCCTTTTCTATATCCACAGTAACTTCTTTCCCAATGGTCTGTATTTCTTCCATTCCCCTGAGTTTTCTAACATAGCTATAGAAATTCCTAGACGCTTCACCCTATGGGCCCTCTGCAACTATTTATATTTTTCACAAACGCATCATTAGTTCCTTATTTAATTGTTCCTGATTTCTTGTTATATCTTAATTCAGGTTGTAAGAAGAGAACACAATAATTAAGTCTCCTCACCTCCCTATAATAGTGATCAGGATCCTTTATTTTCTGTTTTTGAAAAATCATTTCTTCCCCCTTCTTACCATCCCCTTGAATACTTCGCAGGCCTTTTCCACTGTACTGGTGCCTTTCTTCCAAATGCTGAATCTTTTTCTGAAATATTTTTTCAGTTCATTGACATGTGCTTGTATAACTGTATCTATAACTACCTTCACATTTGGCCACTTGTTTACTAGTCCCTCTAATATCCATAATTAATGCTTCATGATCACTTATTCCTTCTGTTACCTGAGATCCCACAAATTTATCATCAGGCTTTATTAGGATATTCTAGATGTTTCGTCGCCTCATACTCTGTTCTACTGCTTGTGTAAAACCTCCTTCCCTTACTAACATATCTGCAAACATCTGTTCCCTTGTATTATTTATCTTCAATCCCTGCCAGTCGACACCTGGTAAATTAAGTCCCCACAAATTATGACCACTCTACTCTTTCCTATGAATATGAATTTAATTTCTCTCCACGAGCATCATCATCATCATTCATTCTTCCACTGTGAAAGCCAGTCAAGACCCCAATTTTTAATTTGTTGCACAAGTCTATCCCTATTAGCTCATAACTAACATCTACAAACAATAGTGAACTGTAGTAATCTTTACTGAACAGTATGAAGAATCCTCTATCGATCCCTTCTCTATCTCTACATCATACCGCAGATGTCCGATAACACAACCAGATGTGTTCAGTTTTGATGTGTTATCAGACATCTGCGGCCGCTTACCAGCGGCCGCCTGCATCTGATCCACCTTCGGGATATCAGTTTATGTTGATATTGTATAGCTTTAAATTATTGTGACATCGCTACGCTTGGTCACAATAGTCACAAAAATTGACTGTACGTGAACGTGACGTCACGATGAAGACACGTTAACAGTCGCGAGGTAGTGGTATTGCCTGTTAGATAAAACCCGATACATTTGATAGACCGCCTCATAAATTGCTTTAAAAGAAAAATGCTATTATTATGTTCACTAGAAATCTTAATGCCAGTCAGGGATTAATTAATGGTGCGAGATTTGTGGTAATTCAGGGGATTTTACGAAAACACTTGAAAGTAAAAAATAATAGGCCTAATTTTTTTATATCTCGCTTAGTTCGCGAGATATCGTCAGTGGCGTAGCTAGCGTGGGTAACAACCGGGGGGCGGATATCGATGGTGTCACCCCTTGAAAACTTAAATCCAAAATTGAGTATATTATATCATCTTTTAGGTGTAAAATATGATATAATAAAACATAATTAAATAAAAATTTATTGTTATTTAAAAATAATAGTTAATAAAATTGTAAGATTAACAACATTTAAAAGATATACAAATAAAATAAAAATAATTGCTTTCACAATCCCCTCTTTCTAGCTTTAACAACTGCAAACCAGTAAATCACATTTTCGAAATTAAAATTTGATTTACTTTATGTTCAATAATCAATATGGCAAGATTTTAGCCACGTGTTGATCACTGGTGATCGAAAGTGGTTTTAGATTAATTTTAACTCCTCTGAAGATCGGGCATCACTTGCCTGATACTGTTCCGCACCGTCACCGCACCGACATGTTTCTTACTATTAGCGCTCACTAGGTCGAAGTTTGTCCAAAGGACACGATGTGTCGGCCGACACACGGCCATCATTGGATTGGTTTATGTTTTGACGGTGTGGACCAGTGTCGGTCTGCTGGATGTGAAGAACGCATAGAGAGAGTACGGAAATTTCCCTTCCCTTACGACCAAATGTTGTTTTCATGTTATTGTTGGTCTTAAAACAAGTGTCTTTTTTTCATCCATGTTCATAAGATGTTCTTAACATGTAGGAATTGTTCTAGTATCTTCGCATTAATAAATCAAAACATTACCAGAGATGAAGATCAATTTTAAGACCCACAAAAATTGCAGCCGAGATCTGCATTTGTAACGGGGACCTTCCACACCCGAATCGCACGCCGTAACCATACACCAGAATAATCTAGAAGTACTGAAAAATATGTACCGGTATTCAAACACATAAAAGTTGAATCGTGTTTTTTGATAGCAAAAATAGATGGTATAGAAAAAAAGTATATTCATTGTATCATGTTTGCAAACTTTTTTTTCATTACACCTACATTCGGACTGGTGACTCAAATAACTGCGTGCGGTTTGGATACTGAAGGTCCCGGTTCAAATACCAGACTCGACTGTAATTTTTGCGGGCCTAAAAATTGACATTTACCTGTGGCAATGCTTTTATCTGTTAATACGAGGATTCTAGGACGCTCCGTGTTCGAATTTCACGTTAATCTGTAGGTCTCCTTTGGAAGATAGGTGACTACGATATAGGTGCACTGCGAGTTTCCTAATAAGAAACTCTGACTAGAACTTTGAGATTACATGAAATTATTATATTTATTATTCAAAATCTTTACGACCTAAATTAAAATATGTTATAACCTCCTTCTTTGCTAACAAAAAAAAAAAAAAAATACTGAATGAATCGAAAAGAACCTCAAGCAAAACAAACACGTCAAGTGCGAATTGATTGACATTTCATTGCGATTGCGTTGAAATATGCGAGAATCTTTCATTCCGGTACAGTGTGGTAATGATTTGTTAATACTGCGCTGCAGGGCCGGATTAAGACAGCGCCGGGCCCGTAGCAAATGTGAAGAAGAGGCCCTTGATTTTTGCCGTCCTGGGGAAAATTGTGGAGCTAAAAACAAAAAAGGTCACCCATGTAGCCTAGGTGCGGGGCCCCTCTAGGAGGCGCGAGGCCCCCTAGAAGGCGTGAGGCCCGTAGCATTTGCTACCTCCCGCTACGTGGTTAATCCGGTACTGCTGCGCTGGGATACTATTTTTGTACATAAAAGATCAACCAGATACGTGATTACATGAGTCAGTTAAAAAAGTATTTTAATGTACTTTCGTACCAAAACTGTGCAAAATAAAGTAAAGGTATCAAACCTACCTGTCATCCCCAACACTGATTCCCTGTAACAATCACTTGAAAACGTTAAATGGGACTAAAGATAGGGTAGGAACACGGGCGAGCTATGGAAAAGTGTGGACGCGAGGGGGCGAGCTGCCACTCGGACGACTGTCGTTGCGGTGACGGTAAGACCAGTATTGGCAAAATAGAGCTCGACCTTTACACATAGCAACTGATACACGCACTGGCGCAAATTAAAATCCCAACACCCATACGATGTTGTGATAAATGAATGAAATTTGGCCCCAAGTATGCCCACATGAAGAGTATTAAATGATTTAAAATTGAAAGTTTTACATGTAATAATATAAGAATTACGGTGCTATCTTTATGTAAATTGCTATTTTTTTATATTATTTTAACGTACTAGTGGCGTACAGTGTGGTGTAACATGACACTTTGTTGTCCACGAGTTCTTGTTGGCTAAGTATGCCCAGACGAAGAGTGACAACTCTATACAATCAAATGTCTAACTGTGAGAGAGGTCGGAGAATTGACGTGTTTTAAAAAGGTGCATCATATCGTGAAATCTCCCAAAGGATTGGCCGTAGTGGATTGTCAGTATACAGACTTGTTATACAGTGATGAAAGAAAGCTCTAATACTCCAGGTCTATACTGATGGATAACAGCACGTGAAGACCGCCAAATTGTGTGGGTGGCTGCTGCTGGCAAATGGTTGACTGTAGGCCACATCCAAGCAGTGGATACAGAGAGAGTCACCCCCCTCCCCGGACGATTGAAAACCAATTGCTTGAAGCTGGAGTACGCTCTCTGAACCCTATGCAATGTGTCCCATTAATCTGATTTCATTGCCAGCATCACCTAACCTGACGTAATGCAAAACATAAAAGGACATGTGAATGGCGTACATTCGTGTTTACGGACGAGTCTCGATTCTGTCTGTGGCAAAGTGATAATTCACGACATGTTCGGAGGCGTATTGGAAAACGGCTTACCTGCTGTGATTTCAGAACATCACACAAATGCAGTCACCGGTGTCATTTTTTGGCGGCAATCACTTTCGACAGCATGACTGAGTCGGCTGTTGTTGATGGCACAATGACAGCCCACCACTATGTGGACAGGGTACTGCATCTTATTGTGATACCCTTCATGTTCACCATTCAAATCGCATGTTGCAAGAATATAATGCCCGTCCTCATGTTGCGGCCATCGTTACACAAGCCTTGCAAGGAGTTTCAATCACAATTTGAACAGCGCAGTCCTTAGATGTGTCCCCAATAGAGCATGTCTGGGATACCAGGAGTAGACACATTTGATCACATGGTGACCCAGCACTAACTGCGCAATAACTGACTGCAGGCGTAAATAGAAATACCCCAAGAAGACATTCCAAACACTTGTCGATTCAATGTCGGCAAGAATCCACGAATGCATTGGTGCTCAAGTTGGACGCATTTCTTACTGAAAACTGTATCTAAAGGTAATAACTTATCCTGATCCATTTCCATTTGCTATCATTTCTTCTGGGTATGGCCCTGGATATATCTTCAAGTTTCCTAAAATTCTACCATTCCTGTATGCATGGTGAGATTATAATTTTTGCCAGTGTAACTATAGGGCGACCATAATATTTCGCTATAAATTTTTTAAAAATTGAAAACTACCCAATCATTTGTTGTTGAAACGTTAACATAGGTTGTATTTAAATGACTTCGCAAGGGATATCGAGAGGAAAGTTAACAGAAGTGGCTTGATCCAAGTAGAAGCAATTCCAGACACAAATGGGGTTCCATCGGTGCAAACCCAGAATCCAGGTGCCACGGCTTAGGTAATATAAGAACATGCCTTTGCGGTATCTGCCGTCTTTACATGAAGTACTTCACAAGTGAAGTATTTTACTATCTGCCTAAGATACACGTTGCTACAGACTTCTAAATATGACATTGTATGTACTGAAGACCGTCTTCACGTGTTAATTTTACATTTCTAGCGCCGCTATGTAGCATATAAATAAAAATGTTGTAAACGGCTTGAATGTTCGCTCAGTTTGATCAGGAACAAAAGTTCGACATCCCTGTCGATTTAAGGAATACACCTGTATTCGACAGAGGGGTTACCCATAATACAAATTTTCTTCTTTATGGAAAATTCATAGAGAATCATACGCTTATTTATTTCATCGCGACTATATTTGCATATTCTCGATCAGAAGAAAGCATAGCAAACTTACATGAACCTAGAATTTAAGGGCTTACTAATGTTACGATTTCGCTAGCAAGATACGCGGTTTCAACTTTTTATTTATTTAAATGGCTTTCGGCCTTATCAGCCACACAGCCAAGTTCTTATCGTTTTATGACAATTCACATTTCATTACTTTACAGTTTTAAATATTTATAATTTACATTACAGTTCTATACACAACAGTTACGGTTCCGACTGTTTTAAACACAAGCTTTGCAAAAACTGATTTCCATCGACGGACGATACCATCAACCAACACTTGGACCCGTTCAGATTGATTTGAAACCAGACAGTATTGATAGTTTAATGCACAGTTTTTATTAGCATAAATTCGAACATGATACGATTTCATGTCGAATATAGGTGCAGTGTCGATAATAGGCAGGTACGCAGAGTGTAAATCGGATAACGCGAAATGTACTCAGTTTGTACATCACGAATCTGTCAGATAATAAATTCAAAAATTGCTAGTAAAACTTCAAAGCACTTGTAAATCTTAGCTTGAAAGCTAATGGAATTCTAAATACCGGTAAGCAAAACAATTTTAAAACCTAGACTACGTGTATTCCGACATACGCTTGGTTTTCATTTCCAAATTTTCTCTAAATATTTTCGAGGATTTACAATTTAACTGTCTAATTACTATGATTTTAGCAATTATATATAAACTTTAATTTTAAAAATTCCTCTTTTTATACAAGAAAACTTACATTATATCCACCGCCGCTTCTAACAAACCAGTGACGGACGGCAAGCACAACAATGAACGATTACTTGTGATTGTTGGAGCTACAGAACGGTGCTCTCTTTGTTTAAGCGCACGGTATTGTCAACAATTATATTCTACTATAACGAATGAGCACAGCCGCCTGGATCGCATTTGAAAAAGTGCTAGATCAACCTAAAAACAAATATTCATTACAATAAAAGTAGACGTGTTTTGACACCAAAGGATAAAAGAAGTTTTTTTGTGTCACACTAATTTCGATTAATATTTTCGAAATGTGGGTGTCACCCCCAAACGGGTGACACCCGGGGCGGACCGCCCCCCCCCCCCCCTAGCTACGCCACTGGATATCGTATCTCAAAATTGTAATGGTTATTTGAAATGCAACCTGGACCAGATGATAAATTGCGCCATAGCCAGTTTGACAATTTATTTGTCTGATATCTTGCTGAGTTCTCGAGATGATATATCTCAAAAGTGAAGAGGTGGACCAAAAAAAAACAAAAAAAAAAAAAAACACGAAAACAACTAAGACTATACGGTGGAAATGTACTTTCAATGTTTTATTTTATTCCTAGTGGTTGTTGTTAGGTTGAAATACGGCTTGGACCAGAAGAAACGTCGCCAAAAGCACAAGGAACTATACCTATAACCATTGGCGGATCCAGGGGGGGGGGGCTAGGGGGCTGAAGCCCCTCCCAAAAGCACTAAGGTCACCTCTGACGACATGGATTTTGACTCCCCCGAGTCAAGCCCCCTCCCCCCCCCCCAAAAAAAAAACAAAATACTGGATCTGCCACTGCCTGTAACTGGTATTTGAAATGCTATATCTCGAAAACCAAGCGAGATATCAACAACATTCATTCTTTATTTTCGATATGTTTCGTTGAGTTCATCATCAGATTGTGAAGTCACGGTAATGATAGAACTGCCATAATTCACTTAAACAAGAACAACAGTGTTAAATTCATTTACTCCGATAAAACTATGCTCATACCTAGCAGTAACCTCACATCTTCTGATCAACTGTGCCTTTAAAATGATAATAAAACAATTCCCATAAGAAGTAACCTTCGTTATAAACATTAATAAAGCAGAAGGTCAGACGCTTCAAAAGGCAAGATTCTATTTATCAGAACCTGTTTTTTCGCTTGTGCACAAGTACGCGGCTTTTTCAGGAATTTGTAGATGTATTAATATTTAATTATGCACTTTATTATCAAGCTTTACTCGAAATCTTGCATATTGAACAGAAATCGTAAGATGTCGAGCGAAGATCGGTCACCCAGGTACTTTTTAAATGTTTTATAATGAAGGTGGTAGTATTTAATTACAAACTAATAGCCACTTTTTACTTCAAAATGTAAACGATGATTTTTTTATAACTGGTACCGGTAATATTATTATCAAAGAAGTTTCTGTAAAGTATCACTTCTGACAAAACCAATGATAAATTTTTAATTATCTTCCCTTTTAAATGTTTTACAATTAAACTTGCAGTGCTAATATTTCAACGAGTCAGCCAATATACAAAAAATGTTCGTGTAAATATTCTTTGAAATCAAAGAGAAATTATTTGTAGGCTTTCTGGTACCAGAATTGTCAACGAGATGGTGTTAGTGCCGTTTTCGAGATACCGAGTGAAAAAATTGTTTCTATTTTGTAAACTCGCTATTTTGTAGGGAAGACAACTATTTAGGTAATCTTAAAAGTCGAAATGTTATCTAAATATCCAATTTCATCCAAATCTACATAGCCGTTTTATTTATATATATATATCTATACACACACACACAAGAATTGCTCGTTTAAAGATATAAGATTATGAATGCCCATCCACAATAATAAAATGTTACGGCTTTGAAGCAAACCGGAATTCTTCAAATTTTGAAATTTTCCAGAGTGAACTTTAAGGGTCAAATTCAAGTCAAGTTTGTATTTCAGTAAGTTCTAGTCTACGTCCTTTTGAACAATTATTCGATAGCACGATCGTCCCTGTTTATGTTTAATAACTACATCTTTTAATACTGCTGAGTTCTTCAATCTCAAGAGATTTTATTCGCCCCAAGAATAAAACAGGTCAAGTTCATATTTGGTCCTATCAGGTCAACCTATCATTATCTTTGACGCTAAAAACTGGAACTATTCTAGACCCGTGACAATACGCAAAAAACGGTCACGGGCTTACATTAATTTTTAATAATTGTAATTTATTTTTAAACAAAATAGCATACAAAACTTGTATATCCTCTGCTATTGGTATCAGAAGGGAATGATAAATAGTATCAATAATTTACAGAGAACTAAGATTTGTGTCTGCACAGCCCTTATAAGAGTGTCAGAGAATTGGTAAATAAATTTATTGAGTAACATGAGAGCACCTTCTGCCATTTACAAATACAGTGAAGTAATTCTCTTATCAATGTAGTTGGAACACAGTGACAGGGTAAATAATATCAAGGAAATAAGTGCCTGTGTGAATTCTTTCATCCCTCATGCCATTAGACAATGGGATTCACAGAACAGAGATTAGAGCTATGCTGTATGCAGTTTTTTTGTGAACAGATATAGATGGTAGAGATGAGCTTCTAAGTTTCACAACTGCTCTTAGAGAAAGTATCATTGCAAATGTGGATCGCATAGCTTCATCATTAGTAATGTAACATAATTTTTAGTTAAGATTTTGATGTATCTGAAAACATTGTAATCTTGTTTAAGGGTAACACATTGAAATTGAATACTTCATGTATGTTTTATCAAAATTTAACATTAACATGCTATCCTTAAGTAAGATTACTACTTTCTTCATTGCTTCATTTAAATTTACTTCTAGAGTCTTTTTTGGCTCTTTGTATTCAGTCAGAGTAGTGTTGTGAGCAAATAACAAACTCATAACTTTGAAACTAAGGAAGGAAAGGAAAATAAAACTACACATACCACAGATGATGGCGGCTGGGAACCATGACCACAAGTCACTCAATATTTCAGTGTTGAACCTTACGCTTGCAAGAAGTTAAGTTACTTGGTAGGATCAGATGTGATCACATTGTCGTCCACTTGATTAAAGTGAACACAGGCACATGGCCTGGGAATCAGCATGGTAGTGGAAGGGGGGAGGAGAAGGGGGAAAGCCACTATTGAAACTATAATTCTGGAGATATACTATCGTTGGAAATGGGGGAACATCACAAAACTAATTAATGTGAGAGGATATAAATATAATAAAAAAACTCTAAGTAGGGATATTGAAAATAAATTCTATAATAGGTATATGAACAAATGATAACAAGGATCTATTGGGAAGCTAATTTCCACCTGCAGAGTTCAGAATAGGTTTTGGAGTCAGCAAAAACTCTAATAACTCACACTGTAAAACAGTTATTGAAATTGTTAAGTTTGTGGGTACTGACTTAGTTTGCCATTTGATGTTGAAATTTGCTGGTATATATAACCATGAATGATGGAGATATGAGAGCTGATATATGAGGTGTGTTGTGTTTGTGGCATGTCTCATGGTGGGAAAGGTGTCCCCTGTAATCAGTTTGAAGTAGGTGGTGGAAAATATGTGTATGCTGCATGTTTTCAGTGGTTTCTGTTGCATCTGAATAATCCACATGGTGGTTTGGAGGGTGCAGGATAGGGGGAAGATGGGTGTGTAGGGAAATTGCCACTAGAGCCTGTGCTCCATTGCAATTAAATTAAATTAACTGCAAGATGAGGATTTGTAAATAAAGATATTTGTGAGGCCGACCATGTGTTTGGGATAGTTGGAAGGGTTTTGTGGAGAAGGAGGCACATCCTGGAGAAAGAATGTAAGAAGTTACCACCTTGATCAAGGATTAAGTTAACTGACTTAAGACCAGGTGTAATGATAAAAAGCTAAAATTGTTACTGTAGTACTATTCAACATAGTGATAAAATGTTGTTACTGTGTCGTAAGCCATCAGTGGTATTATTCAATGTCTTTATGCTGTTGATAAATAACCACTCACTCCACATACAAACCCAAACTTTTGACCATGATCTATCATAGTCTGTGAGTTACCGAGAAGCCAAATTGATAACATTATAGACAGGTGGTGAAAATCATTTAAGTGACATGGCCGCCATCCCAAACTCTGGGAAATTTAACTGTTTATCCACTTTAGCAACTTGCTCTTAAAGGAATCTTTGATTTTGATATAACTGAAAAGTCACTCCATGTAAATTACAATAAAGTTTATTTGAGGTTCTAAAGTTCTTGAGCCGGTACCCAACCATATTACACTTTTGAGAACAATAATGAACCTCACATCCGAATTTCAGTACCAGGTAAGAATTAGAAACAGTGTATTACTTGTTCACATTTGTTATTGCACATATTCTAGTCCACAGCTGATTAATAGTGAGGACTCCCTGATTCCGATTCATCACTCTCTCATGGATTATTCATAAATATAAAACTAGGCTCGATGACCACATGGTGACTATTCCTACCATTCGTATTGTTGCTTAGTACTTAGTGCTATGATTAAATCTGACAAACTACTGCCCAATCCAACATGCCTGCTTCCCACTCTGGTCCATATCAGTCAATCATAAATGTCCCTTTTCCTTCAAGTCATTTTTTTCTAACCTATCACAAATTTCCAATTACAATTCATATAGCAAACATTTCTATTTTCACTAGTCACTCCACTACTTATTGTATTTCTTGTACCATTTCAATTTGAATTATCTGCCTTCCACTTCAACAACCTCTCTGCCCAGTCACTACCCGGACCAAAAGAGTTTGTTGTTCCCTGCTGGTTGATCTGGATTTTAAACACGGTTATGAGAAAGCGAGGCTCTGATTAGTTTCAAGTACAGCAGTGGGGTGGTTGTTTGGAGGATTTTTTTTTTTTTTTTAGCATGAGAGATTTGTTTTTGCACCAGATCAGGGGATTGTCAGGGACTATGCCGGTACTGGGGTGGGAACCGTCTTCAACACCTGAACTCGAAGTCTTCCAAAAGTTTATCAAAGTTCTGAAAAGTTCTATTACCGTGTTAAACCATGTAGGATGCTAACTGTTAAAATGACCACAGTCGCCACTTACAGCTTTACCTCCTGTAAGTAAGGTACTATTGTAGAAATGAAAGTCTGAAGTTGAATAACTGAAATATATTCTTGGAAATTTTCACATAAGTTACAAACGTTCACAATTAGCAAAGGCAATCGGAGAGAAATCGTTCACCGAAAATCACAAATTATGAAACAGAGCAAACTCGCACTACCCCAAAATGAATCTTGACCATTAGAAAATCACATGTCGGAACCTGTTAAGTAGCCACATTGTTCATGTTGAAATTTGAAAATGGCGACTAATCGGCCATTATGGTAGAACTTCCCCCGCTCAAATGCATCCGCGCGCCTCCCGAGCTTTCGCACTCGCGAGGACGTGCGTCCTGCTTCAAGTTAGACAAAGTACTGAATATCACCGGCCATTCCCCCGATAAAATTAAAGTTCATATCCCAAACACTTTACTATGCAACTGAAAAATCCTAAGATGGCGTCTATCGGCAATTGTGCCAACCAAGTTGAAGACTCGCTCCACGCCTAAGCCACCCGAGGCTCGCCCGCCTCAATCTAGCCAGCACACATTTTGCTCCTCCAGAGATTCAGGCCAGACTGACTGTCATGGCGGCGCAACTTCCCATATAGAATCCGGACTAGTGTGATCAAAATAAACATAGAAATTTTTGATTTATCTCCCGATGTTTACCAGAAATTCATGGTGTGTAGATCACGCAAAAATACGTGTTTAGTGTCGCTTTGTAATAATGTTTTAAGTGCTTCAGAACGGAGTTATAGATTTATTTAGTTGGGGGAGTGTTGCTACATTGGATTATGCGGTTATTTCAAATTTTGTGAGCAAAAAACTTATTGTAAGAAATTTTAGAGTTCGGGCTTCAAACTATTTTAGAAATGCTCTCCCGTTTCTGCTGCTTATGCTGGTGTATAAATTATCCAAATCTGTTAATTCTATCGGCAGTTATGGAATTTCTAAATTTTCCTGTTTTTCCATTGTTCAACCAAATATTCTGCTTTTTATTTACAGCCGGTCGTGTCCTGAAACTAAATTTAAATTGAACCTTTATTAATTTTAAGCATTTTAGAAAAGTTTTTAGTCTGTTAAACATGTTAGTTTATGAGTTATTAAATTCTAAAGTTCCGATTTTACGGCGCCATTACCGGTTGGCTGTTATTTATTCATATTTCCCATTTATTGGTTGATTGTTACCGGAAACTTAAAGAATATTAACTGGCTGGTTATTTTACTTGTTTACATTTACTTTTAAAGCTTTGAAGTTGTTTAGATGTGGTGGAATTTAATGTTGAACTAGCTCCCATGTGGAGATACATTAAATTCCATATTTAGTACTTTAAATCGGTCTGGAGCTGCGAGTTATTAGTGAATTTAATATCAGATGGTGAAATTCTAATTATTAAATTGCTTTACAGTGTTTAATTTAGTGGAATATTAGTGTTATAGTAGTGTAAACAAACTTGTGTTTTCTGCTTCATGGATTATTACGGATTACGCTTCTTTAGGTAAGTTTATGGCTTATATTTTACTTGAAACTTCTTATTTATGGTTGCTATGTGTTGTTTGTTTACTTTACTGCACTCGAAGTGTTGTTATCTCGATTTTAACTGTGTTATCGTGTACTGAAGTTAACCTTAAACTTGGCCGGATTTTAACGGAATCTCGAAAATAAAGCGAGGGATACCTTACAGGATTAACAGCAGAAGGTGAAAGGTTGGGACAGGTTTTGGGTATATTTGAAAGAGATTCTTTGTCGAAACAGAAGTATCTGTCACAGATGGCCAGACTGAGGCAGGGAATGATTGGTATGGAAAGTATGCAAGAAGCTGAAATGAAGGTATTGTAGATTTGTAGGGTTGATGTGAACAAAGATATGAAGGATCCCATTCTGTAAGGAAATTTTATCAGGTGACATGAGTGTAAGAGTTAATACCAGGTAAAGTTGATGGAATAACTATTGTTTAGAGAGTGGAGGATGTTTAGTAGGTGATTTTGTGTGTGTGCAGATCATAAAAAAATTATGTGGTAAGACATTATTTCTAAAATTTGTACCCACAATCAAAACTTGTTTTTTTTTTATATTAGTCTTGATACATTACCGGTAACCATAACTTTGATTTAGTGAGCTCCTCAGGTAAATAAATTCTGTCACTATCTTTAATTCAATAATGTGACTTTATGGATTTTACTGATTGAAGAAATTTGTAGATATAAAGCTTAGTTTTGACACCAAGTTAATCCTTGTATCAGTCTTTGGTTTTCTGTTTTTATGCCTTTATGCAAAGCTGTAATTTATCTAAGTAGGAGGGTTCCTGTTAAATATAGCTAATTTGTTAAGGCCTTTACACAGACTGGTTTGTCACAAAAAGTGTTATTGGTTTTTATTCTTACTCTGTATAAAAATGAAACCTAGTTAAGCCTTGTCTCAATGTATGGGTTTTTGTTTTTATGCCTTTGTATAGTAGGCAAAGCAATAATTATCCCATCCAAGTAGGCAAGTGGCAATAAGATGAATCTAATTCATTACACAGTTTTATTATTCTGTATCTGTCTTCTAGTAGAAATTTTTTTTATAACATCTTTCATATGTTCATGCTATTCTCTCTCTCTCTCTCTCTCTCTCTAAGAGAGAGAGAGAGAGAGAGAGAGAGAGAGAGAGAGGCTTATGTCATCTCCATTGGATCTTTCTCAACTTTCTAAACCACTATAAATTGCAATATAATCTAAAAATTTGATACCGGAACTAACTCCAAAATCATATGCACAATAGAACAAACTATGACCCAACTAAGTAAACTACAAAACTGATTATCATTATCAGCTGATGAACCATTCCTACCACTGTCATTGAACCCTGATCATTTTTCCTTCAGCATGCTGCAACTGAGATCGTTGTTCTCCCTTATGCCTAATCTTTTTCATTCACTGCAGCAAACTAAATGCATATTTCTCTTTGGGGTCTCATATATTTAGGGGGGGGGAGGGGGGAGTAACAACAACAACAGTAGTATGATGGGGTATAAAAAAAATGGAATTATTTTTAAAAGCTATATATGTTCAATTTTTTTTTTTTTTTTTTTTTTTTTACAAAAACAACCTGATCCCCTTCAAAATACTCTCCATCACAACTAAGACATGTGTCCCACTAGTGCTTCCACTGTTGGAAATATTTTCTGCAGTCATTTTTAGAAATGGCTGACAGCTCCTCCCCCGTTATTTTTCTTGACCTCTTCAATGTTATCAAATCGGTGTCCTTTCATGCCCTTTTCATGCGTGGAAATAAGAAAAAGTCACACGGAACCAAGTAAGGCAAGTAAGGTACATGGGCCAGCAGAACCATGCAATTTTTAGTAAAAAAAATGCCTAACAGAAACAGTTGTGAGTGCAGGTGCATTGTCGTGGTAGAAGAACCAGTCTCCAGTGTGACACAAATCGGGTATTTTTTAATGACATGTTCAAACTTGAGATTCTTTTTCATTGTCAGTCAGAGCCTGAGGAACAAACTTGGCAGCAACCCTTTTAATTCAAAAATCTTCATTTAATATTCACCGAACCGAGCTCCAGGATAACACACTAAATCTCTGACAGTTCATCAATTGTCTGTCGATGGTCTGAGAGCACAAGCTCTTGAATTTTTTCAAATTGTCGTTGATTCGGGCAGTTGATGAACACCCACAACAAGGTTTGTCATCATTTGACATGTCGCCATTTTTAAACCGAGAAAACTTCTACTCTTGAGTTTTTCCCATAGCGTCATCTTTGTAAGCTGTTTTCAACATTAAAACAGTTTCAGCATCATTTTTACTGAGTAGAACACAAAATTTCACACGTTGTTCACTTAAACTTGCCATCATCAAAAACGAAACAATAAAAAAACAGCGCTAGCAAGACAATCACTGCAAATTAACAGAACAAGCCGGTCAACAACACAGGCAGCAATGAACTGAAAATGAGTTGCACTATAAATGCCTAGTTGCAGAAAAGTGTACTACACATAGCAATGCTATTCCGATTATTTTTGGGTACCCCCTTATAAGCTGTAAGAAAGCACAAAACATTAGTTTTCATTTTATTTAGACTAAAGTGTTCCTCTCTCTTACGCTTCATATACAAGGCTGCTTAAAAGATATCCATCAAGCTTCAAAGCAGACACTATGCACTTGTCAAATTCCTTGCTGTTGCAGCTTACAATGACGAGACAGCACACACCACAAAGGGAAGACTGAATAAGCCGATTATAGTTTTCAGCTATTCAGCTAATGCAGTTTTATTTTAAGAGATCGGTATTCTGACCCAGGAGAGATGACGGGCAAGGTAAGTCAGAGAATCACTGGAAATCCGGAAAAGACATGATAACACTAAAACTTGATCACATATGTTAATGTATGCTAGGGAAAGACAGGATGTATAACTTCTGTGATGTCACTACTCACTTTCACTAATTATGTATAAATGGTAGCAACTTTAGACATGAAAATCCTCTGAGGAAAGCCACAGCAATAAAGGCCAAGAGAATCATGTCGACAAATACCTATAATCCACTGCTAAAAGTACCTACCGGCAATGCGAATAAAGTTTTTGATGAAAAAGTAAATAAGAGAACACAGTAATAGAAAAGTAACAATTTAATACTTATAAATATATACAATCAACAAATGATCTGATGGTAGAAATAGACATAAAAATGTTTATTACATGGTAACAAAAATAACTCCTGTTTTCATATCTATTGTACATGTTTTATAATAAGATGTCAAACAGTAAAATCTGATCCACAAAGTTTTGTTTTAAATGCAAATAGGAATTGGGACTAAATTATTCCCAACATTCTGCTTTATAACATAGAACACAAGTTTCTTCAAATAAATACGTAATATGAGAAACTGATATTACAAGTATTTATAGTAACACAAAAACATCATACAATTACTTTACATTAAAGAACTTCATTAAATATTTACATCAAGAGATTATTCTGAAATGAAGTTGTTAGTAAACCTATATTCCATTCAGATGAAATTTGTGTGTAGTTTAAAGACTGTTGGAATAAATAAATCTTTGTCCCCATTATGCTATAATACTCAAGTAGCACCAATAGAAACTCTTCTAAAAATATATTTGTTACACAGATTACATTATTCGAGTAACTTGTTTGTAATTATTTATAATGTGAATCAACAAATGTTAAATAAAGTACAATGTTATTTCAGGCTTTTTTTCCACTGATGCTATTATAAATTGAATTACCACTAAATAATGACAATTAAACTGCTTTATCTATGATTTTTTTGCTGTACGTGTTTCACCTCTCATTGAGGTAACATCAGTGACAGATTTAGCAGAAATGTATTGTAATTAAATTAAACTAAAGAAGCAGGTGACTATTATATTAGTGGCAAAAAAGCCATTGAAGTTTATGGAAAATTGATTTGCTGGAATTATTAAAATGTAGAAATCAAAAAGTTAGAGTAGGAAATGCAGCATGAAAACAAGTGGAAGTGAAAATGGATGTGCCACTGATTAATGCATTAAGACCATTATTATTCATTGTTCTAATGAATGATTGTGTTGGTGGTTTACTTTCAGAAGTTATGTTGTATGCAGATGACATAATGTTATATAATTGGAACAAAATGGTAGAAGACTATGAGCAACAGGAGGGTGATCTGCATAGGATAGCTATCTGGCTAGATCGTCATGAAGATAAATGCGAAAAAGAATCAACTAATTAGGTACACAGATTTTTTTAAAAAACTAAAGGTTGATTAAGATTTTGAGGTGGGGAAAGAATGGCTTGTTCAAGACCAGAAATGCGAATACCTTAAAGTAACATTTGATAACAAAATCAACTGGGCAGGACACATTGCGCAGGTAGTAGGAAAAAGTTTCAAAATCCTTCATTTATTTAAGAGAGTGATGGGAGGATGTACCAAATAAATGAGATAATTGGGTTGCAAAAATATGGTCAGATCAATGCTTGAATGTAGTGGTGTAGTATGGGACCCACAGTTTGGGTATCAAATACAGGAATTGGTGGGGGTGCAAAGATGGGCTGCTAGATTTGTCATTGGGGATTATTGCAGAACACAACTAGTAACCTATATAATAAAAGAGCTGAAATGGAATTTATTTGAAGACAGGAAAAGGATGAAGAGAGTTGTAGGAGTGTACAATGCATATATTGGTGATGAGGTGTCAAAAGATATTGATGAAAGAATTAAGAGAGGTGCATGGAGGGAAAAAGATGACCATGATCACAAGCTGGCATTTGATTTTTGGCATGGGTATGGCAAAAATTTTCTTTAGTGAAAGAGGGGATCAGTGATTGGAATAAATTACCAAGGGAAATGTTGAAAAGTTTATAAAAAATGATGAAAAATTAAAAAAATTAATGTGTAGTGGACAATTGAAGGTAGGTACAAGACAGGAAAAAATTGTTATTAGGGAAATTGCCACCAGGGCTTACGCTCTATCACAAATAAATTATATTAAATATCCACCATTGATAATACCTAGCAACAAGTGTAATGTGTACAGCAACAAATCATTAAAAATTGCAGTGACGTTATTTAGTAACAAGGTAAGTAAATGAAGTATTTCATAGATTATTGTACCATATTATTCATTCAACTCTTCATCAATAATTTTATTATTGGCAGCTTTCTGATGAATTTTAACAAGGTATTGCATGTAAATGTAAAAAAAATAATAAGACTTTGGCATTTAGTACAACTATACATTTTATTTATGATGGTGAAGTTATTTACACTATTCACGGTTAGATATAATACTTACTGTTCATTAATATGTTAATTTATGTGGCAATCTTTCAGGCCTAAAATCTTTATACATGCAACTATAGGAAAATATCTAAAAACAATTAGAATTGGAGTAGTAACGATTCTAAAGCAGGAGTCCATTATTTACTAATTATATGTGACCTGAACAAAACTATATATATATGGAACAGAATGGGAGTTAAAGATTGAAGAGATTGCCTTTTAAAAATTAAAAGTGTAGGTGAAGAACATATCATAGTTGCACCTAATAGTGCAAAATAATCTGAAGGAACAAGTATTCTTCAAATAAGACTATATACGGTATCTAAATTTTTACACATTTTGAGCAGAGCCTGTATGACCCTTGACAACTTGTGACTAAAAATTTTTTAATATATTTTATTCTACCATCCACAAAAAGAAGTATTAATGACAAACCAAATTTTAAAATATATTTTTAGTGTATTAAAAAATGGCACAGCCCATATTAAAATTAAAACATTGCTTTCTAAACAGAAATAAATTAACACATATGGAATTTTTCTAACTTTTTTTACTTTATATATGCCTGCAAACATTTAACCAAACATGTTAAAGATTTCCATACTGTGCCTTAAATTTGGTTTAATATCATACCACATTTTTTTTAATGCTGTAGAGAGATAGCAATAATGCATTACTGTTGTTATATAATTGTTTCTTATACATGTTAGTAAGCAAGACATTGTATATTCCCAGCTATTTTCAAAAGTAAAAATATGATTCTCTTTTAAATTGAAACTATTATTTGATATGTGATTTTCTTCCCGTATTTAGATTTACATATCACAGTTCAAATTAAAACAAAACAAAAAACAATAGAATAAGAATGGTAGTGTACTGTTAATATGTTTTCTGAATGAAAGAGGTTAGACATAATGTGTTGCATAGGTCAGGAGAAGTAATATACACTGTGGGTAAAGACATGTACAGGAAAATATATAAGAGACACACGATTACACATATCACACTTTTTTCAATTGTAAAATCCATTGAAGATAATAATACTTCTTACTGAACAAGAAAAATAATCTGTCCACTGTTTGCTTAAACTTTTTATAACCAGAAGGCCATTAGGTACCTGCAAACATCTCCTTAATAATTTTTACAGCCTCAGTTTACACACATGTGGTACAATCACAGTCAGTCTTCAAATAAAGCTTCTCATCATGCTGCTTCCGTTGTTATTGTCGAATTTCCATTAGCTGCTGTATCATTTTCATAAGTCTGAAAGGCAACATTTTCATTAAATGAAAAGCTAACACAACAAAAGAGAACAAACACCTTTATCTATGTAAATAAGTGTTGCATCATTTAAGTTTTATAGCTTCTGAAGTTGGTTGAGTGTTTGTATATCTGTCGCAGGACTGGTGAGACACATGATGCCTATAATACCACCTTTACTGCCCTATACATCTATTCAGTCTGCAACAATAAGGGGAAGGAATACAGACATGCCTCAGTGTTATATCTCATTTCAGTAATCCTATGCTACTTGAATGATTCCTCATTTAAAATTGTTAATATATACCCTTATTTTCAATCACACGCTTTACCTGAAAATTTTTGTTGAATGAGTTTAATAAAGTCTACACTGAGCATTGGCCTTATTTCATCTGTAGTTAGTGATGGTTATTTTCCATTCACTAGTAAAAAATAAAAATGATGGACATCAATTTTAAATGAAACCACAAAATGGAAAAAAATAATACAATGATTCCAGGTTTATTTAAATGTACAATACACATTTTAATTAAACATGAAATGGAGTCTTTACACTTATCAGTTCATTGGGTAAGATGGTTTGTTGTAGAAAAGAGAAAAATGAAAAGAAAGGGTGTGTGAAATTTTTGAATCACCTGAAGGTAGTTTTGGCAAATACATAATAAGTGTACTATAAATGTTGTGCTAAATGAAATTAAGTTTTTTGCTAACCATGTGGAAGCAGTAGATACTGAGATTTAAGTTTCAAAAGCACCTTCACTCATTAATGTATATTCATATGAATCTGTTCATGATGCTTTTAATTATGTAGGAATAAGTTAATGTTTTTCTGATAAATCAAACTTAGGATTTAAGTAATCTTATTCAGATTTGGGATTTCAATGGTTTGAAGGAAAATGCTGGGATGGTATCTTCAAAAATCCATGGCTGAATTCCTTCCAGTTTCTTGTCCCAAGTCCTTTCTCACCTCTAATGACTACAACATCAATGAGGCATAAAGCCAAAGGAGACTTATTGTAAAACATCTTGCTTGCTTGGGGTTGTAGCATAAAGCAATTATGCCTTAACTGTGATTGTGTCTGGTACCTTTACAGTTTCTGTTAAACGGTCGCCAATCCCTCATAATGCCTCAAAATAAACTCTAGACTTCCTGATAAATTATATATTATTCAAAAGTTCTCATACACAAACTCAGTACCAGCGTAAGGCCTAGTAGAAAAGCATCAGACTAAATAAATGATTACAAGTTAAACCAAATTCTCACAGTAAGCAACTTCCTCCAAACCCTTAGATGGAAGTTAAAAGTTTAACTTGAAGGAAGTGTGAGCCCGCACCACTGTTGCGTCACTACTAAAATTTTCTACATCTCTGCGACCGACCAAAACACCTCCCTCGCTGTTCAATTTCTACTGGATTACTGCTGCTCCTTGAGGCTAGTCTGGCATCCTTACATCCGTATTGCACCCAGCTGACTTAGCATACGCATGATTTGACAAAGGGAAACCTTATTTTTATTCCGATCATTCTTAAATTTTGATATGTTGTGAAGCATATTCCAAACGTCAATTTTAGTTATGAGAGTTTTTCTCATATGTGTTGTGGATTTCGAGCTAAAGTTGCAAAAGCTCTAATCTGTCATCATTCCTACAATTCTTCCGTCTGTGAAATGATTCTGTTACCAAAATATTCTATAAAAATTTCTTCTTCTTTCGACATATAACATATCTAGATCACAAATGAATTTGATAGTGAAAACCTACTATAACTATAAGTGCAAAGTCAGCTAAAAACTTTGATGTCGAATATCTCCAAATAGATGAGTGCTACCGATTTGTAATATATTTCAAACTTTTCTAAATTTGATTCACTATCTGATGGTAATATTATTTCCTTGTTATCTATTTCCCTTAATGTTAATCCTTTGTTTCCAAAATGATGCTTTGTAGCAGCCATTACGTTTAAACCTTAATTTCCCTTTTATGGCTTATATATTTTCAGAATCTTTATGAAAATCACTCTGTGTGTTCAGTAAAAATTTCTCTTTAATTTAATTGTTGTTTCCATACCCTCTGAAATGTATGTCCGCAGAAATGCTGAATTTCAAAGTCAGCGAAATCTCTTCTTTTGTCTATAAAACATAATTTGTGGTTAGTTATTGACTCTATCTTTTAATATGATGTGTATTATTTTATGCCAAACATTTTGAGCTAAGAATCTTTACTATCCCTTAAAATCAAGTGATAACTGTTTCTTGTGCAATTTTTTCCATGAGTTTGCAAGATCCCATAGTTCGTGATATCTCTTTCATACAATTTTTAAAAACGCAAGTGTTAGATCGAATTTGAATTGTCATCTCATCTTACACCTCTGAAAATGAATGTGTCCAAAAGGCTTCTAAAGAATTTTAACATTCTTTATAGTACTTTAAAAAACTTATAAAATAGCTCAAACTCTCCTTACTAACATTTTTTCCGAATCTCAAACTTCTGGAAAATGCTTCTAAAATGTTTTGCTGTTGGTTTTAAATGTTTTAAGGACCCTTTGAACTTTTTAAAGGTATATAGACATAAATAAGGTGGCTAAGTCACCTGACAAAGACCTAAAGCCTGGTTGAAATGTAGGGAAGAAGAAGAAGAAGAAGAAAAATGAGCACTTCGATGCAGCATGAAACTCATGAAGCTATTTATACTAATATGACAACTGCAAAAATGGCAAAAAATTTTATAACTGTTCTAATTGTTTACTATCAGAAATTAGATTGTTTGTAAGCACCTTAGAATTTTGATAAATTCTAGTTTTCTTAGTTTCAAGTAGAAGGGAGGAAGTAAGCTTTCATTCAAACATAAGGTTTAATTGCAAGTACAGGTTATGATTGGAACGTTTCAATAGAAGCTGATACCACAACCTAATTTATTAAATAAACCATTTTAAAAGCAGTAAAGACCCACAACATTTAATAAAAGCACTAATTAAACTTTTTATAAAAGTAAAGAAACTTTTAACTAACCTGGAATAGGATAAACCATTATAATCCAACTTGTAAACAACAGATTTTTGTTAAGTGAGCATTTCACCATTTCTGAACACTTTTAAGTGAAGTAAAGTAATTCGAAAATAATAATAATTCAAAAGAAAGTTAAATTCACTAAAATTCCATAGTTTCTGACTGTGTAAATAACTTAAATAAATTTTTTAACACTTTGATAAATGCACTCCCACTTCTAACATTTTTTTATCATATGTTCCTAGTAATTTCTCGATCTAAGAAGTAGATTTTCTAAAAGAGCCAAAAATCTAGTATCACATATTTAAATTTCAGAACATTCGATGCAGCAGAACAGATTTTATATAGGTTTTTAAAATTATTTTGTCACTAAACACATGTGGTTTCACTAAGCCACTTCCATAGATAAAACAACTTTTAAAACACATAATTAAATTCAAAGAACATTCCGATAACCTTACTTTTTCGATACAAATAACAGAAGAATAATTATTAACGAAAAACCAAGTGACTTCTAAACAGTTTCAAAGCGTAATTTTGTTAAATCCATATCTTGGCCATCTCACCATCGATTTTCATAAAATTTACACCATTGAACTCAGGAATTAATGTGGAACATTTTGACACTAATTTTATTGAGATAATTTGCTATTCAGCAGTATTCCTAAAAAATTGTATAAATCCAGGTGTTGGGGGAAATACCCACTTGCTTTAAGAGACTTGGTATCACTACGCAAATTAAATAAAAATTGAAACTAATCACTCAAAATTTCTCACTAAACATCCTTTATGCATCTTGAAGATAAGAAAACATACTGTCAAAGTTTGAAATTTTTTTATAATCTAGATCATTTATACCTTTTGGTTAAGCGTTGGTATACATGTGGTGTACAGTTGGGGTCAATAAAAGCGGTAGCCCAGTGGAAGGGGTGTCTTTACTCCTGGAACGCTATGAAAGGTAACTCTGCATCAGTTGGTTTTCAAGCCGGAACTTGCCGCGCTAGCCTGGGAACGTGTGTCGGCCATGATGAATTTTTTGGTACCAAAGTGTGGTATTAACAGTTAACATGAACTTTTAACTTTCAAAAGGTTTTTTTTTTTATTCGGTTGGTATCCTTTCTCTCCACAACCTACAATTTTCCTGAAATGTTTGTTCGATCGCCTACTCAACTGTAGAATTCAATTTAAAAAATATGACTTTTTGAAAATTAACTTCAGATTTTTATCAAAGTGAACTTTTGTGATTTCATGGTAAATTGAACCTTTTCTAAGTTTGTGGTTTAAACAAACTTAGTGGCGACCTGTACAAATCTCAGTTGAGAATCCAGATAGGCAACATGGTCATTTAAAATTATTAACGTCAGAGAACTTTCATTTCAAGTGAACTGCTAGTTAAGGTACTAGACCTATACTCCAACCCCGGTATACAGCTTTGCCCCTTACATGTTGGCAGATGACATAAAAATACAAAATGGTAAAGGATTGTAAACAGCTGCAGGGTGATCTAGAAAGGATATCTAAATGGGTAGGTAAATATGGGATGAAGATAAATGCAAAGAACAGTCAGCTTATTAGACATACAAATAAAAACCCAAAGGTTGATTATGATTATAGGGTTAGATAAGAATTTCTCGTTGAAGCCTAGAAATGTAAATATCTTGGCATTACATTTGATAACAAGCTTAACTGGTCAGGGCACATAGGACAGGTAATAGGAAAAGTTTTCAAAATTCTGCACTTGGAGAGAATAATGAGGGAATGTATAAGTAAAGGAATTGGGTTACAAAACTTTGATCAACCCATTGTGTGAATATGGTAGTGCAATATGGGACTCACATTTTGAGTAGCAAATACAAGAGTTGGAGAGGGTGCAAGAAAGGACTGCTAGATTTGTTTTTGAAAATAATGCAGAACACAATCAGTAACAGATATGATAAAAGAGCTGGTACGGGATTCATTAGAAGACAGGTGGAGGGTGAAGAGGGTATGGGAGTGTACAAGGTGTATATTGGTGATGAGGCATGTAAATATATTGATGTAAGAATTAATTGTAATGCATGGAAGGGAAAAGATAACAATATACCACAAGCAATCACTCAACTTCAGGCACAAGGGTGTAGGGAGATTCTCTTGTTTAGGTAAGGGTGTCAGGGATTGAGATAAGTTACCAAGAGAAATGATGAATAATTTAACAAAAATGCTGAAAGAATTTAGAGTTAAAATTTGTAAAGGGTAAATGTAGGTGGGTGCAGGATAAGGGTAAGATGGGTGTGTAGGAAAATTTCCACTGGAGCGTGTGCTCCGTTGTAATTTTAATTAAATACTAGATGATCTGTATGAAAATTTTGGGAATACAATGAAGGTCTGGGGCTTGTCTAATAGGATGAAAGAAGAACCACCTTATGTGTTTCAATTGTTTATTTGTTTAGTGTAATAGGTAAATAAAAAAAATCGACTCCAATGAAACAGTTTATTAATATCTCTGTGATATGTACTGCTGCTATCTAGGCTAGGCTGTGATTTGTCTCATATGTGTAACTATCACAGTTATTATTACTTTTGCCCTTTAAGTGCAAATTCCAAAAAAATTCGTTCTTAAAATATTATGTGACCAAAGCAGAGATTTTAATCTTTAATATGAAAGTTCATTTCTCTATTTTGGGTATATATCAAGGGAGATCGATCATGATGAAAATAAGGTACAGAAATGATGTCAATTTTGCCATTTCTGAAAAATTCCTTTTTTAAAATATGATGAGACCGCAGTGGAGACAATAATCTTTAAAATGATACTTCATTTATCTATATTGGTTTGATATCAAGGGCTTGTAACGCAAAACACATTGTAGAAATATTGATACTTTTGACCTTTAAGGAACAAATTCAGAAAAATTCTTTTCTTTACATATAATTTGGCCAAAGTGGAGATCTTAATGTCTAAAATAATACCTCATTTACCAATTTCAGTTAGATATCAAGGGAGATAAATATCTTGTGAAAAAAATATGTTAGGGAAATAATGATAGGTTTGCCTTTTAAGGGTTGAATTTCAAAAATTTCCTTTCACAAAATATGATGTAACCAAGACGGAGATCGCATTTAAAAAAATGATACACCATTTATTTGTATTGGTTAGATATCAAGAGAGATAAATGGCTCATGACACAAAAATGCGTTGAAAAAATATTGATACTTTTGCCCTTTAAAGGCTGAATTAGGGAAAACTCCTTTCTTAAAATATAATTAACCTAAAGTGTAGACTTTAATCTCTAAAATAATTCATCATTTCGATTAGAGGTCAAGGGAGATGTATAGCTCTTGAAACAATACATTATGGGAATAATGATAATTTTGCCCTTTAAGGGTTGAATTCTGAAAAATTTCTTTCTTAAATTATGATGTGACTGCGATGGAGACCTTACTCTTTAAAATAATACCTCATTTTTCTATATCAGTTAGACATCAAAGCAGATAAATGAGAAGTGTGTTGTCGAAATATTGACAATTTTGACCTTTAAGGGTCGAATTCTTAAAAATTATATTCTTAAAATAAGATTTGACCAAAAGCAGAAACCTTAATGTCTAAAATAATAGCTCATTGTTTTATTTTGATTAGAAATCAAGGGAAATAAATAGCTTGTACCAAACAAATGTGTTATGGAAATAATGATAATTTTGCTCTTTAAAAGGGTCAAATTCAAAAATTCCTTTCTTTAATTATTACGTGACCATAGTGGAGACCTTAATCTTTAAAATGATACCTCATTTATCTATATCAGTTCAATATCAAGGGAGATAAATGGCTTGTGACACAATAATGCATTGCAGAAATATTAATAATTTTGCCCTTTAAAGGACAAATTCTGAAACATTTCTGTTTTAATATATGATGTAATCAAAGCAGAGATTTTAATAGTTAAAATAATATTTCATTTATCTACACAGACGGAAAAAAAAATCCCAACACCAAAAAAAAATTATTGTAGAGTAATGAAATTTGGACAATGCATTTGTCAAGTTAACATGTTTAATTGATTAAATTTTCAAGATCACAGGTTAATTTAAGCTCAAGAAAATGCATTTCAAATGTGAAATACTGTTAAATTAATAGCCGGTGTAACCTCCAGAATTTTGAATGCAAGCCTGCAAACGTGAATGCATTGTGTCATACAGGTTTCGAATGTCACTTTGTGGTATGGAGTTCCATGCTTGTTGTACTTGTGCTGTCAATACTGGGACGGTCAGTGCTGGCTGTGGATGATGCTGGAGTTGTCGTCCAATGATATCCCATACGTGTTCAATTGGAGACAGATCTGGTGATCTCGCAGGCCAAGGTAACATGTCGACACTCTGTAGAGCACGTTGCGAGACAACAGCGGTATGAGGGCGAGCGTTATCCTGTTGAAAAACTCCCCCTTGAATGCTGTTCATGAATGGCAGCACTACAGGTTGAATTACCAGACTGACGTACAAATTTGCAGTCAGTGTGTTTGGTATAACCACAAGAGTGCTCCTGCTGTCATAGGAAATTGCTCCCCAGACCATGACTCCAGGTGTAGGTCCAGTGTGTCTAGGCCGCAGAAAGTTTGGTTGCAGGCGTTCCCCTGGCCTCCTTCTGACCAACACTGGAGATCTGTTGTGTTTTCTGATGAAAGCAGGTTCTGCCTTGGTGCCAGTGATGGCCGAGTGTTGGTCAGAAGGAGGCCAGGGGAACGCCTGCAACCAAACTGTCTGCGGCCTAGACACACTGGACCTACACCTGGAGTCATGGTCTGGGGAGCAATTTCCTATGACAGCAGGAGCACTCTTGTGGTTATACCAAACACACTGACTGCAAATTTGTACGTCAGTCTGGTAATTCAACCTGTAGTGCTGCCATTCATGAACAGCATTCAAGGGGGAGTTTTTCAACAGGATAACGCTCGCCCTCATACCGCTGTTGTCTCGCAACGTGCTCTACAGAGTGTCGACATGTTACCTTGGCCTGCGAGATCACCAGATCTGTCTCCAATTGAACACGTATGGGATATCATTGGACGACAACTCCAGCATCATCCACAGCCAGCACTGACCGTCCCAGTATTGACAGCACAAGTACAACAAGCATGGAACTCCATACCACAAAGTGACATTCGAAACCTGTATGACACAATGCATTCACGTTTGCAGGCTTGCATTCAAAATTCTGGAGGTTACACCGGCTATTAATTTAACAGTATTTCACATTTGAAATGCATTTTCTTGAGCTTAAATTAACCTGTGATCTTGAAAATTTAATCAATTAAACATGTTAACTTGACAAATGCATTGTCCAAATTTCATTACTCTACAATAATTTTTTCTTGGTGTTGGGATTTTTTTTTCCGTCTGTGTATTTTGGTTACGAATGCAGAGAGGTAGATGGTTTGTGGTACAAAAAATCGCATTTTAGAAATATGAACATTTTTGCCCTTTAATGGTTGAATTCAGAAAGATTCCCATCTTAAAATATGATGAGATCAAAGAGGAGACCTTACACTTTAAATTGATACCTCATTCATACATTTTGGTTAGTTATCAAGGGAGATATTGGCTTGTGACAAAAAAAAAAAAACCTTATAGAAATAATATATATTATTGTATTAAATTAATTTTTTAACTCTCTTGTATTTTGGTGGAATAAATCAATTTGTATATGTTTCCTGCTTATACCATTTTTTTAGATCAGTTTTTTTACTATAATAACTTTTCCTGATATTGCCTGACTGAATTTAATTTAATTTAATTGCAATGGATCATAGGCTCCAGTGGCAATTTCCCTACACACCCATCTTCCCCCTATCCTGCACCCACCTAGTTCTTCCATTAAAAGGGACTTCCTTAATAACAATATTATTATGGTTGATTCCCCTATTTCAACTGCTCATTTATTTACTAACCTAGCCTCAATTTTTTGTTGGTACAACTCCACCTATAAGCAGTGCCAACTGTTATACTAAACATGTGTAAATTCAAAATTGTATATAAGTATTGTTGATCTTATAACTTAAAACACTTGAAACAGTTGAGCACTCAGTGATTGCATCTATATTGATTGGATCAATCTGTATATTGATACCAATCTGGAATCTCTAATAATAAACTATTCATCAGGATGGTTGTATGTTAATAGTTTACACACCTAAAACTTGTTGCAAATGTCAGTTTCTGTAAACTCCAGTAAGGCTCCACTGTTAGGAGCTATTAAGCATTCCTTTTTAAATCACTATCCCAGCTAAATTCTACAACTATAAGATAGGTTTCCATCATATTCCAAATATCTGGTGTTGCCTGGCTGAAGGATCCAATAATTCCCACCCTCCTCTCAACCCAAGTCATGTTCCTAATTATTTTAAAATAAATTTTTCAGATTCTTTATTTTTTTTTAACTTTCATTATTATTTTTGTCTACTTACTTTTTTTTTTAACATCTACCACCAGTAATTTATTTTTGGTAGATGTGTACCCAAACATAAATCTAAATGCAAACTTGTAACTGAATATACATGAACACTAGAAAAACTGATAGTAATTTAATGTTTAAAAGCAGTTAAAATCTCAAAACTACATTGTTTCTTTAATTTAATTGTGATGAAGTGCATGTTCTGTTAACAATTTTCTAATGTACCTGTTCTGATTTTAACTTTTAGCTTAAATTCTTTGAATGTAACTCCCTCACCTACTTACCTTTCCCTTTATGAATTTTTATTTTAAATTATTTCTGTGTTTGGTAAACTGTTCGGCACATGCCTTGGTAATTTATTCCAATCCCCAATATTTCCCATTGCCTGAAATCAATTGCTCACTGGTGGAAATTGTCAATATTTACCTCCCATTTATTGCTCACATATGAAGTAACAGTTCAAAGGGAACAGAAGCAAACAAAATATTTTCGAATAGACCAAAAAACAATCTCTATTTAAATAAATGATATAAATTTAACTAATTTTTAATTTAATTCAATGTTTAAATAGGTTTAAATATCAATTTAAAAGGCAAATATAAATAATGTTATATCAGATGAGCTTAGGTTATAATTAAAGAGAAAAATATGGCTAGTAATAATAAATTTCATTTAGACCCATTCTAAACATTTTGATGTTCAAAACCAGAATTTAAATATCGCAATGGAGCCAGGATCAAACATAGGTTTGAACCAGAAATACTTCATAAGGGGAATACTAAATAAATCAAAGAGGATTTAGAATTAGTAAGAACAGTCGCATTTAAAAAGATAACCATGGATGCCAGCTGGCACTCAATTTTATACATAAGAGAGTGGGATAATTTTCTTTTGTGGGTAAGGGTGCCAGGTATTGGAATAAGTTATCAAAGGAAGTAATGAATAATTTATTAAAAATGCCAAAAGAATTTTAAAATTAAATTAATACGTCATAAAAATAGATGGGAAAATACTTTAACATTGAAAGTATATAAGATTATAATAAAACTATTGTGACAAGTGTAATTAGATGACTAGGGAAATTGCCACCAGAGCATACGTTCCATTTGCAATTCACTTCAATGAGTAACCTGAATCTTCATAATGGTTCAAGGCCTGATAAAACATAAATATTCACAATTGTATTGCTTCTTGATATCAGCAAACTTCAAACTATTCAAAATTAATTCCTGATAGAAACTTTCTTTAACTTTGTACCATATCCTTGCAATGAAAATATTAATTTGTGGAAGTATTTTAAGGAAGCTGAAAACCATATTTAAGCAAGAACTTTGCAGACAATATAGTTATAATCAACAGAAGTATCAGGAAAAGAAATACATTTCATGGTTATACATAGTTAAAAACAACAGTATCTGTCTTAAGCCAACAATCAAATTTTTTTTTTTTTTTGTTACCAATATTCATCCATCTAATCCTTTTCACCAGTATTTGCCTTGTTTAATCCAAGCACTCTCTTCATCTTCCTCCTGTCATGTAATGAATTTCAATCTAGCTCCATTATCATATAAGTTGCTGATTCTGTGCTATGGTAATTTCTGAATGTAGCTGCTCTCATTTGCATTCCTTCCAGTTCCCAAAATGTGGACCCCTACTACACCACAATAGCCAAGCAATCATTTTCACCTCTATTTATACTTTTCACTTTCTATCTTTTAAGAATTATTTCATTCACTCCAGTGATTGTACCATATTTAATACTATTTTATGGCTCACTTTATCAAATGCCTTGGAAATAATTTTTCATTTAATTTCAATAGCAATGGAGCACACATGCTCGGGTCATAATGACCCTACACTCCCACCTTCCTGTTTGGATTTATTTCTTATTGTATCGCCCCTCCACTTACTCATGCCTGCCCTTTATGAATTGCAACTCCTTCAGTGTTTCTGGTAACCTGTCCATTATTTCCCTTAGCAATTTATTCCATTCCCTCACTCTCTTACCTACAAAAGAAAATTTTCCCACTCCCTTCCATGTGAATTCAAGTGCCAGCTTATCATTATAGTCATCTCTTCCTTTCCATGTAAAACTCCTGACCCTTCTACTAATATTCATACATGAATTAACGTCATTATTAGCCTTCAATAAACCTAACACTCTTTTCAAATGTCTTCTGTCTCCCAAAGACTTGCAATCCAGCTCCTTCAGCATATCAATTACTGATTGCATTCTTTGGTAATTTCTGCAAACAAATCTAGCTGTTCTGCATTGAACCCCCTCCAACTCCTGAATTTGATACCCGTCATGTGGGTCCCTCACCACCATATTCAAGCAGTGGTCTGACTAAGGTTCTGATTCTTTCACTTCTATGGTACATACCCTCATAACCCTCTTCAATAAATGAAGGACTTTGAAACCTCTTCCTACCACCTGCCCAAAGTGTCCTTAACAATTGAGTTTACTGTCAAGATATTTAGAGTTAGGATCTTTGACAAACAATTACTTCCCTAACCTATAATCATAGAAAATCTTTACTTTTTAACCTTGAACCTAATTAGTTGACTCTTCTTGGCATTTACTTTCACTCCATGTGTAATTAGCCAGCTAAATATCCTATTCAGACCCTTCTGCAACTGTTCCAGTCTTCAAGTGTTTTTATCCCTTTGTATAACATTATGTAATCTGCAAATAATCTAACGTCCATCTTCAACCTGTCAATACAATCATTCATTAGAATAATGAACAGTAATTGACCCCTGTATACTACCCTGAGGTACTCCTATATTTACTTTTAACTTTTTTGATACTGCATTACCTGCCATAATTCTTTGCTTTCGCCTTTTTAAGAATTCCTCCACACAGCAAGTAACTTTTTCATTCACTCCAATGGTTTTTACTTTACCTACTACCATTTTATGGCTCACTCTGTTAAATGCTTTGGATAGATGTAGTGCTACACTGTCAACCAGGGCTCCCTTGTCTCTTTCTTCTGCAGTATCTTTGATGTAGCCCACTGACTGGGATTCAAATGATGTTCTTTCCTAAATCCATGTTGCTGTTTTGCAAACCAGTTCCTTTCCTCGTATACATTCCTGATGTGGTTGTATACCAATCTCTCCATCAACTTTACTACCACTGAATTTAGACTAATTCACCTGTTATTTTCAACTCTATTTGTTTCACCTCATGTAAGCACCTTAGAATTTTGACAAATTCTAGTTTTGCTTAGGCTGGACTCTCAAGAAGAGTAGTTTTCAACTTTATGGAATTTTCCTGTAATCTTGCTCACAGTGACAATTCATCATAAAAATCATTTTAAAGTGTATTTATCATATCAGGAAACGTTTATTTTAAGAGATATTCCCATTTGTTCACGTTTTAAAACACACGATCATAAAAGTAGAAATTCTAAGATTTGTAATATCTTTAAATCGAGTATAGCGACAGCTGAACTTTTATCACCAGCAATAGTCAGCATTGTTCCCAATATTTTGGTAGTAAAATTAAATAATTTGGTAAAGTTTAATTAGCAATTTTAATTAAGAGAAAATAATAAGCTTTTTAATTAAAAGAGATATTAATTTGAAATTTATATCAATAGATAGCCCTAATTAAGATGATTACAGACATATAATGGTTTTGGTAAAAAGTTTAAACAATTGTCTAGTAATTAAGTTTTTGAAAATAAATTGTTGTGGATTGTTGTTGACGTACGTAAAAATCCAGAACACTTAGGGATTTTCGCCGATCGCATTAGAATGTGTCACTACGCGAAGGTTGATCAAGACATTTAAAACTAATCACTTAAAAATACTCACTAAATATCCATTGATCTTCTATTAAATAGGTCTAAACACTGTCAGACTTTAATTGCTTTTTATCCTCTTGTTCATTTAATTTGCTGGGTCATATTTTGGCTAGGCCACTGTAGAAATTTGTGGTACGGCTGTGACGTCATTGATTCTATATAAACTTGTGCTTACATGTAACCGCATCTTTTTCCTCGGAGTATTATGTGAATGAGTCTGTGCAAGTCTGGTGGAGTAGCTGGGAGGAAACTGTTAGATGTTCGCGCCATTGGGTCAGCCATGTTGGTACTTTGGTGTGATGGTCTGCGAGGATAACTGTTAACATGAACATATAAATTTACAAAAGGGGTCGGCCGGTTGGTGAAATTTCTCTCCACAATCTGCAATATTTTGGAAAAGTGTGTTCGATTTGCCTACTCAACTATTAAATGCAAATTTTGGTAAATGTGACTTTGGAAATAAAACTTTGAATTTTTTGGAAGTAAATTTTTGTCATTTCGTAGTTATCTTGAAACCTTTTCTAGATTTGTGGTTTAATAACAGATCTAGTGGCGACCTTCAAGCATTTAAGTTGAGTTTCTGTCAGGCTACATGGTCAAATTCAAATTATTTTATGAACTTTCCGCAGAACTTTGAATCTACGTGAACTGTTAGTTGAGGCGCTAAGGCGATACTACAGCCCCGGTATCAGCCTTTGGTCTTACACTCATTTATGTACTGCTGTGACACTTTTCCAGTTTTGTGGTAATTAACATGTCTCCAAACTCAATGTAAATAATATTAATATATAAGGTACATCTGTAGTAATATTATACACACTGGCCCCCTTTTCTTTTTTAGCTTTTTATCTCACCCATACCATCTTCAAGATTTATTTCCAGTGTTTTAGTCCGTTCATTACTACTCACGTGGTGAATCTCCTCCTCTCATTTTTCACCTCCCCTACCAGAATTCTTTAATAGCCTCAAAAAACCAATTATTTAGTTTCTCTGCCTTTTGCAAATCCTCAGTAACTTCTTCCTCATCCTTATCCACAATTGTCTGTACACTTTCCCTGCCCCTCAGTTTTCTAACATAGCCATAGAAATTCCTTGCTGAATCACCCTGTGAACCTCTGGCAGCTGTAATATTTTTCATAAGCCCATCTTTGGCTTCCCTCTTTGCTGTTATTAATTCCTTATTTTAGTTGTACCAAGGTTTCCCTACTTTCTTGACGTCTATTAACTCTGTTGTGATCTCTGCTTTCCGATGTCTTTAGCCTCCTCACTGCCCTATTATAGTAAGCAGGTTCTGCACATTTCTTTATTTTTTGTTTTGGAATAAACATATAAACATTTCTTCCCCCCTTCTTAATATCTCTTTGAACACTTCCCAGTCCCTCTGCACTGAACTTGTGCCCTTCTTCCAAATGCTGAATCATTCTCTGAAATATCTTTTATGTTCAGTGACATGTGCTTTCTATAACCACCTTCACTTTTGATCACAGTTTTACTAAACCCTCTAATATTCTTAATCACTGGTTCATGATCACTTATTCCTTCTGTAACCAGAGACCCCTACAAATTTATCATCAGTTGTTATTTATTTGTCATATGGCAAGCAACTAATACAATAATAAATATATACAATGACAAGAACGTTGGTAGCATTCACAAGCTGATGTCCAGTTCTTCCAGCAATTCTATGAAGGAACTTGTAGCTCCAAAAACATCTTCATATGGTCCATGATACTTCCGTAGAGGGCATTCCCTGATAATATGCTCCACACTCTGGGAAGGAGCAGTCACATGCAGGAGAATCCTGAAGACTCCACTTATACAGCATGGCGTTCTTAGGTGATTTAGTTTGACCCACTGGTCCTTATTTAAATGGAATCCTGGAAGTCCAGTTGTAGATCTTTAATATCTGGATGTTTTACAGATGCGGAGTTCCAGCTTTGTCACCATTTTTCCATGACATCAAAGTCAAATACATCTTGCCATATTATTATTAAGAAGATATCCAACCTGTTTCATCCACTCATACTCTGTTCTACTACCTGTGTAAAGCCTCCTTCCCTGCTAACATATCTGTAAACTTCTGCTCCCTTATATTGTTTATCGTAATTTCCTGCCAGTCAACACCCGGTAGATTTAAATCCCCACCAACTATGACCATTCTACTCTCTCCTCTGAATATGAATTTAATTTCTCACCAAGAACATCACCATCATCCATTCTTCCTCTACACTAGGCAGCTAAGACCCTAAATTCTTCTTTTGTTGCACACAGAAATCTACTCCTAATAACTCATAACTACCATCTACAAACATTAGTGAATTGTAATAATCTTCACTAACCAGTATGAAGACCCCTCCACCAATCCCTATTCTGTCTCTACAGTACACCCTGTAACCACCAGAAAAACTTGATTGTCTAGCACATCTTGTTTTAAACAACACTCCACCCCAGTAACTACTTGTGGTTTATGTAACTCTATTAAGTTACCAAGCTCTATTACTTTGTTCATTATACTCCAACAGTTCACTAGTGACTGTCTTATATCTGCCTTTGTTATAATTTTAATATTACACATCACCTTATTAATTAATTTGATTGAAATGGAGCGCATGCTGCAGTGAGAATTTCCCTACACACCCATCTTCCCCCTTTCCTGCAACCTCCTACATTATCCATCTACAAATTTCAACTTTAATCTTTCAACACTTTTGGTAAATTACTCCTCATTTCTCTTGGTAACTAATTCCAATCCCTGACACCCTTACCTAAAAAGAGACTCTTCCTACACCCTTGTGCCAGAAATTGAGTGCCAGCTTTTGGTCATGGTAATCTTTTCCCTTCCATGCATTACTATTAATTCTTATACCAATATCATTCCAAGCCTCATCACCAATATTCGCATTGTACACTCCCATGACCCTCTTCGCCCTCCTCCTGTCTTCCAACGAATCCCGTTCCAGCTGTTTTAACATATCTGTTACTGATTGCATTCTGCTGTATTTTCCAGAAACAAATCTGTCAGTCCTTTTTTTGCACCCTCTCTAGCTACTGTATTTGATACTCAAAATGCAAGTCCCATATTACACTACCATATTCAAGCAATGGTCTGACCAAAAAAGTTTTGTAACCTAATTCCTTTACTTCTCACGTGCATCCCCTCATTACTCTCTCCAACAAGTGCAGAATTTTGAAACCTTTTGCTACTACCTGTCCAATGTGTCCTGACCAGTTAAACTTGTTATCAAATGTAATGCCAAGAAATTTATATTTCAAGGCATCAACAAGCAATTCTTTTCTCAACTTATAATCATAATTAACCTTCAGTTTTTTTTTATCTGTGTATTTAATAAGCTGACTATTCTTTATTTTCATCCCATGTTTACCAACCCAACTAGATATCCTGTCCAGATCACCCAGCAATTGTTTACAGTCCTCTGCCATTTTAATCCTTTTATATAGCATTATGCCATCTGCAGACAATATAATTTCTTATAGTAAACAATCAACACATTTATTAATTATTATATTCCCGATACACTACCCTGTGGCATTCCCATTTTTACTTTTTTATACTGCATTTCCTACCCTAACATTCTGTTTTCTAACTTTTACAAATTCTTCTACCCATCAAATCACTTTCTCATCCATTCCAATAGTTATTAATCTTATTTACTACCATTTTATGACTCACTCTGTAAAATGCCTTTGAAAGAGCTAGTGCTACATTATCAATTTGTCCATTTCATCTGAAATATCTTGCATAAATCCTACCAACTGAGATTCACATGAATATCCTTGCCTAAAGCCATGTTGCCTGCTTGAAAACCATTTACACTTCTCACATATATTTCTGATGTGGTTGCATATTGTAGCGGTACCACTTTGTGTTTGAAAGTAGCGCCGGTTTGTGACGTCATCGGCACCATGTCCGTGGCCACGGAAGGGTGAGCCCCGTGGGCCGCATGGTGGGTGCTGTGGTAGCCACAAGGTGGGCAGTCGGTCGCAGGACGTGGAGAAGTGTGGTTGGTGTTAAGTTGGAAGTTGTAAACGTGTGAATGTGCGTAAAAGATGTAAAAATAGCCGTTCTACTTTAACTGGATCTGCAACTTTGGAGTGAGAAGTCCGATAAGTTTATAACATAGGTGGTGTTGGAAAAATGAAGGCAATGAATTAAAATTAGTTTTGTGAAATAACTGTTTATTCATTCAGTACCTAGTCTTTAAATTTTCTCAGTCGGATACTGAGTGGCGGCCGGTCAAGAGAATCTGTATCTTTAGAAGGAAGAAGTAAGAGTTAGACTATGCACATTATATTTCAGTGAGCGAGATTGAAAATAAAACATTGTGGTACTAGCTGATGTGAGCGGACGACCCACGAAACCGCAACAATATGAATCCCTCGATTAATTTACCTAACAACATTTGCAAACTGATTGGCCTATAATTTTCAACTCTACATACTACTCCTTTATGTACTGGCACTACTCTCACACTTTTCCAGTCCTCTGGTAAGCAGCAAGTTTCCAGAGTCAATTTATATAATAACTCAAGATAAGGTACAATGTCACAGCCTGCTGTCTTTAAGATAACTGTAGCAATATTATCTACACCAGCCCTTTATTTTTTTCAGCTTACGTAGTTCCTTCATGATAACCTCAGGATGAATTTCAAATTTTTTGCTCTGCTCATTTCTAATTGTGTTGTTAACCTTGTTCTCTGAATTAGATCCTTCTGTTTCTGATTCATTGACCCTAATGCTCTCACTAAACCAATTACTTAAAATCTCTGTTTTTTTCAAATCCTCTTCTCCATCCTTATCTATAAGCCTCTCAGTTTTCTAAAGTTCTGTGGAATTTTGACAAAATAATTTTAAAGTGACCATGTGCCTGCCTGGAACTCAACTAAAATGCTTAATGGTTGCCACCAAATTTGTTTAAACCACAAACTTAGAAAAGGTTGAAACAGTTTACTATGAAATCACAAAAAAGTTCACTTGGACAAAATTTTGGAGTTTATTTAAAAAGTCACATTTTTCAAAATTAGCATTATACAGTTGAGTAGGCAATCGAACAAACGTTTCCAGAAAATTGCAGTTTGTGGAGAGAACAAGATACTGACAGACCCCTCTTTTAAATTTCAAAGTTCTTAGTAGTCATCAAAATCACGATCTGTTACAAGAACACCCAACATGGCCGACACAAGTTTCCAGGCTAATGTGGTAAAAACCGTTCCGCCACAACATGACTAACGCGAAGTTACCTTACATATTGCTCCCGGAGAAAAGACACCCCTTCCACTGGGCTCCAGCTTTTATTAACGCCAGCTGTATCACACATGTATACTGCCGCTTAGCAAAAAGTGTGTATCTTGCGCTAAACGATCTAGATTATAAAAAGTGTTCAAACTTTGACAGTGAGTAGTCTTATCTGCAAGATGCTCAAAGGATGTTTAGTGAGAAATTTCGAATGATTAGTTTTAATTTTGCATAGTGATACCAAGTCTTTTAGCAAGTGGGTATTTCCCCAGTTCTAGAAAATTTACGTACGTTTTATGGTCACCTGCTGAATTACAATTAATCTAAATGAAATTAGTGCCAAAATGTTCTACAAAAATTCCTGAGTTCAATGAAATAAATTTTATGAAAATCGATGGCAAAATAGCGAAGTTACAGCTTAGACAAGATTTGGTAAAGTAACTGTTTAGAAATCATATGATTTTTTGTTAATAATTATTAACATATAGTTTATATCGAAAAGGAAAAATTATCAAGATTTTCTTTGAATTTAATTACATGTTTTAAATGTTATTTTATCTCTGGGAATGACTTGGTTTAGTTGTAAATAATTCTTAATTGACCCACATGTGTTCAGTGACAAAATAATCTTTAAAATGTCTTTAAAATCTGTTCTACTGCCTGGAATGTTCTGAAATTTAGATATGTGATACTAGATTTTTGGATCTTTCAAGGAATCTACTTTTAATTTCAGGAAATTACTAGGAACATGTGATAAAAATTGTTAAAAGTGAAGTGCATTTATCAAAGTGTTTGAAAATTTATTTACGTTATTTACACGGTCAGAAACTACGGAATTTTAGTGAATTCAACTTTCTTTTGAATTATTATTCTTTTAAAATTAGTTTACTTGATTCAAAAGTATTCAGAAATAGTGGAATTGTCACCTAGCAAAAATCTATTGTTTACAAGTGGGACAATAATGGATTATCTTATTCCAGGTTGGTAAAAAATTTCTTTACTATTATAAAAAGTTTATTTAGTACTTTTATTAAATATTGTTGGTCTTTACTGCTTGTAAAATGGTTTATTTAATGAATTGGGTTGTGGTATCAGCTTCTATTGAAACATTCCAATCATAACCTATGTGTGCAATGAAAACTTATGTTTAAATGAAAGCTTCCTTCCTCCCTTATACTTGAAGCTAAGAAACTAGAATTTACCAAAATTCTAAGGTGCTTACACATAGGCATAGAAATTTCTAGATTCATCAGTCAATGACCCTCCTGCACTGACAATACTCTTCATAAACCCATCTTTATCCACCTTCTTTGCTGTTATTAAGTCCTTGTTTAGTTGTTTTAATTATTCCCTACTACCCTACTGTCCCTTAACTCTATGTTCTCTACTTGCCAACCTATTTAACCTACTCACTTCCCTATTATAGTACAGTCTACTTGTTCAGTGACAAAATAATCTTTAAAATGTCTATAAAATCTGTTCTACTGCCTGGAATGTTCTGAAATTAAGATATGTGATACTAGATTTTTGGTTCTTTCAAGGAATCTACTTTTTATTTCGCAGTCTACTTCTCTTCATTTCCTGCTTTGGAATAAATTTTTCTTCCCCCTTTCTTAATATCTCCTTGAACTCTTCCCACCTTGACTCCACTGTACTTGTGCTTTCCTTCCATTTGTTGAAACGTTCTCTGAAATATCTCTTCAAGATCATAATCTGTGCCTCTTTATAAACTATACCTATTTCCTCCTTCAGTTTTGGTGGCTGGTTCACTTAATTCTCTAATAGTCATCAGAACTGCTTCAAGATAACTTATTCCTTCAGTTACTTGACACGAGGTTATCATCAGGCTTTATTAGGAATACAAATATATCCAAAATCTTTTGTCCGATAGTGTTCTGCTCTACCACTTGCGTAAATCTTCCTTCCCTTATTAACGTATATGAAAATCTCTGTTCCCTTGTGTTATTAATCTTATTTCCTACCAGTTTAAAACCTGGTAAATTTAAATCCCTACCAGTAATGACCATTCTATTCGTACCTCTGCAATCTGAGTATGAATTTAATCTCTCACCAAGAGCTACATCTTCATCTGCCATTCTTCCACTACAGTAAAGCAGCCATCCATTTGTGAACAGGTCATTCATTTTTTTCCTGAGCTTCTACTATATCATTATTGTTTATGATTTTTCCTGTTATCAATCTGCATTCAGAATCCCTTTGGTGTTCCATTTTTAACCCCATACGAGCAGCCTCTATTGCTTGATACTCTTATTAACTTAGGTTATCTTGTCAATTTCATATGAAATATCTTGCGTATAGCCCAATAACTGAGAGGCATAGGAATATCCATATAGATAACCATGTTTCTGATTTGAAAATCAGTCCCCCCCCCTCACAGACTTTTGTGATTTAGTTGCAATCAGTTTTTCTACCGCTGATGACAAACTAATCAGCTTGAAACATTCAATCTTAGTTGTTGTCACCCCACCTTTAAGAACCAGCACTACTAACCCACTTAACCCGTTATGTGTTAAGCACCAAATTTCAATACTTGATCTACATAACACATTAAAGTAAGGTAGAATGTCATATCTGGCTATCTTTAACAATTTTAGTTACACAAACCCCTTCATTTTTTATTTTTTTTTAAAAGCTTTCTTTGTTCCTTTATAATTTCCTGAGGATCTATTTGAAAAATTTAATATGTTCATTCCAACATATTTGTATGGGGAAGTTCCTACTCTGATTTTTCACCTTGCCATTCTTAGAAGACAATTCCCAATGGTCTCATTAAACCAGTTACTTAACATCTTTCTTTAATCCTCAATAACTTCATCTTTATCTAAATTGTTGGAACATCGTCCCTTCCTCCCAGTTTTCTTACATAGATATGAAAAT
>JARYHS010013630.1:342345897-342373104 GCA_031002005.1 Vandiemenella viatica
GCATCAATTTGAGCACTCTCTAACTTTATCTCCTGGAAAAGTGCCGTGTCCCTCACATAGTCTACAGTTGCCACTGATGAGTATTATTGTTTTTATTTCTCACATGCACATTTCCATATCATTAAGAATATTAATACATGTTGATATTCACAACCAATACAATTACAGCAACTATAGGATGGCATCAAAGAAGTAGATACATTCAATTATGCCTTCAGTAGCTGTGTAGAGAGCAGACAAGCACCCAGCAGAGATCTGATGGGACAATTTACACGATTTGCTCGACAATCTGCTCCATTCTGCAGTCACAATCAGGGTCACCCAGTGGTGTAACATTGCTTGACACAGATCCTGGACTGTCCTAAAATAGTTTAATTGACTCCATTACTTCTTTGGCAAGTCAATCCCAAGTAGCTTCTGTGTAGAATCAGCTACCAATTATTCGTTCCATGTTTTGCTACCACTGTTGCCTCCTCCATTCCAAACCAGGGTTTTAAGTGGTTGGCCAGCTGAGTGGCTAAACAGCAGATGGTTTTCTGAATGTAAGGCTTGTTAACAGAAAGTTTTGCAGGTTAGCCCATACTGGTTCTCTGGCAGGTCCTTTACCTTCTGCTATTGATGGGCTAAAGCTGCTTGACATCTGACCTTTAGGGGACATACAATGGAAATGACTGGAAGCCTTGGCAGCGAGGTGAATCACAGTATGCCATCCACAATCCTCATAGCAACATTAATACATGCATTCTCAATATATGCACTGCACAGCCATTGTGGGGCGCAGTATCCAGTAGCAGAAAAAATAAGGCCAATGGTTGCTCCCAAGAATATTTGAATTTGCACTCCCCAGGTGGCCACTAGTTTCCTCACTATATTTACTCTGGGATTGATTTTCCCAGCAATATTTTCCAGATGTTTGTTGTATGAGAGAGGCCTAACAATTGTTACACCAAGTTATTTAGGCTTGGTTTTAAAAGGAACTGTCCCACTCCCAGTACCATAGCAAGGAGGTAGTTGCTGCCTTGCTTCTTGCTTGACAAATGAGACCAACATACATCTGTTTACATAGGATTTGGTTTGAGGCAACTTTTAGTAAAATATTTGTGGAGGATACCTAAGTTGACTACTTTGATCACCATGATGTACATTAAACTGTCGACCTATTAACATTTCATTCAGAAGAACAGTGAGACACTGGAACGGGATTGCACATACAAACTTAAGAAGAAATCCCTTCCTTCACACCATATCGTATGCCATGGAAAAATTCACAAACACTGCTCCTGCCTACATTCTCTTCTAAAATCCACCTTGATGTGTGTTGTCAGTACCATCATTTGTTCATAGCATCCTCTGCCCTGTCTGAAACCTTCTTGATCTGGCAGAACAATAGCATTAATTTGATCTTCAGTCTTTGAAAGGATCATCCTTTCCAGCAGTTTATAAGCAATGCTGAGAAGAGAAACTGGGCAGAAGTAATCAGGGCTGTTACCTTCCTTTTCTGGTTTTTTGGATGGTGACAATCATCAAATTTTTAAACACCTTAGGTCAATGTTTCTCAACCTTTCATCCATGAAGATGGGTCAGGTACTCTGCAGGCAGGATATTAAAACTTAAAATCTAATTTAATTAAAGATATCAATACAAAAAATGAATGAGTAAAAATTGTTCACAGAAAAGGGATATCATACTACTAAGGTAATGTCCATAAGCTATGTGGCTTGGTTTAGAATGTGGATGGGTTGCATAGAAAGCTATACTGGACTACATGGGGTGTCTGAGCAAAGCAACGTAGCTTTTTATTAATAATATTTTTCACAGTTAAAATAAAGAACACCATACAGAAGTAAGTGTATATTTATTTACATCCTTTAATTATCTCTGTAGGTAATTTAGATATCCTTGAAGTCATCGCAGTGGGTTGCTCACAGCTGACACTTTTGAACTAACTGAGATGCGTCAATGCATTACAATTTGAAAAACATTAGACATACCGAACCTAGACTCAAATTCGCTTACAGATGTCACCCGGTATTTTCCAAGGCAGTGACAGTTCATATTGTTTTGATGGTTTGAAACAATGCTGAGGTGTTATTATTGCCCATGATTGACCACATCACTCTTTGATAAAATAATTCTAATTTTTTTCTGCCATGTGAACTTCAAGTTCAAAGTGTGGTGAGAAGTGGCATTGAAAAATAAACTTATGAGGCTTATCAAAAATGTTTTTATGAGTTTTCATTGTCCAATGTGTTATAGAAATCTTTTAAGCAGATCATAAGAATCATTCCCTGGTAATGCAGAAAGAAATGTAACAAAACTGCAGCAAAAGAAAACAAAAAATGCAGCTCCTCTTAGTTTTTTACATGGCAGTATAATTTGTTCTACTTTATCAATTAATTAACATTGGTGAATGAGATAAGGAGAATGATTTTACTAACATCTCAAAATGGAAAGGATCCCTGACTGTACCTGAGCAAGAGATTTTTCCCAATATTTCATCATTTGCCAGAGTGGCTAGTGTCAACATTTCATTCATGGTGTTAATAATTATAGATAACTACTGTACATAACGTAAATATTAGTTGTGTTCAATATATGTGTAATAATTTTAATGATAGTATTTCAAGAGGAAAAGGAACAGAATTCCTCTGGAGTTAATAAGGAAAAACCTTCATGCCACACATGAGGTGGGACAATGGAAGGGGGTGTCAAAGCAAGACCCACATCAGGCTACATGGGGGGAGGGGGTTCAAGGGAGGTCAAAATGGAGCTACTCAGTTTATGGTTGCTCCCTAATGAATAAGGCTATAAACAAGTATAAGCTATAAACCAATCTTCCTAAAACCCAAGAACAATTCAACGACCAGCAAATACCTGGTGGCTGTTTTGTTACTATAATAGTCTATTCGCTAAATGCATTTCTAGTCAGCATTAGTGAGCGACACGCCTTTGAGGATTGTTTTAGAGACTGTTTTATGATTTTTTATTTTTTTATTTTTTTTATATATTTTTTTTTATTTATTTTATTTTTTGTAGATTCATATCATAAGGAACTGTGGTATGTGCCAAAAACAATGGGTAGATTTATAAATGAATGAAACTTTTCTTGCTGTTGACCATTCTTCATGGAAAATTGCCGAGTTAAATTTTGGTTTAAACACAATATTTTGATGATGGTATTAACTTTCGTCATCTTCAGATCTAGAACAAGTTGTAAGATATGCCATTTAAAGCTTGCTGAAGGTATGTTGTTGATAGATTGACATGGAAATGGTAGGTGTGTTTACATTGACTAACAGCAGTCTCAGATTTCACTAGCATCTGCAGAGCACAGAACATGAAGCACTGATGATAAGCAGCCTCAATAATTGGTATCCAAGCATCACTCAGTTGATAACCACAATCCTGGTTTACAAGATAAAACTCCAGGAACAAGGAGTGTATAGCATTCTTTGTGAACGTGGAAAAAAGTACATCAGGTAGATGATGTGGCATATTAAACAATCTTGTTTCGAACATGCCTGACATGTTCCTCTGGAACAAAAGACAAATCTGTGGTAATGTAACATAGTTTGGAATCAGGATATGGCTTCAATTTCAAATCAACGAGGGTTCTGGTGCATACCAGAATCTTTTGGAACAGTGTTATTCCAGAAACATTTGAAATTTGGCTTACATCTGATGTTATAATTTGAGATTATGGTTTTCAACTAAGTAATGTTTGGATACTGATCATTTAGGATGCTTGTCATCAACGATCCATGTTTTGTGCTTCGTGGGAGGTCTGAGACTGCTGGTAGGCGATGTAAAAAACCTACCATTACCATGTCAGTATATTAAAAATGCACTCTAGGCAAGCTTTAAATTTCAGATCTTACAACTTGTCCATGCTACACCTGAAGACAATCATGAAGATCACAGTCCAACAGTCCAAATATTATGTTTAAACAACAAATGAACTTAGTTTCCATTAAAAATTTATCAATGAGTAGGGTTGGTTAATAATAAACACAGAGCCTTAAAAGTAGGTCCCATACAATTAAGTGGTCTGCAAAATTATTTTGTACATTTCACTGGTCCTTTGGTTGAAAAAGGTTGAGAAATGCTGACTTAGGTAACTTGATGGTCTTCACAATCACATTAAACATACTTAGATGCCAGGCTATTATAACAGGGCCAGTGAGCCTAAGGAATTCTTGAGAGAGTTTGCCAAACCAGGCCACAATGTTTCCATAGCATACTGTCCCAGTATCCTTTTGCATATGCTGATATTACTGTCACTTCAAAGTTAAAACCTTCAACATCATGTGAGATCAACAACTCAACCACTCCACTTCCCACTGCCTACATCTCTCCACTCACCATGTTCAGACAGAGATATGCTCAGCATATATGATGTTAGAAGCAACCATTGACTGGCATGGGCCTTTGTGATTATTATTATTTTTTACACGTATATTACCCTTGTTTCAGGATGCAGCCTGTTTAAGCTAGATGAGCTATATTTTACAATTTAATGTTACATAATTTGATTCAAGTTCCTTCCTGACTGATCGATCTTGAGCAACTGTCTTCTATTTCACGCATATTACTTTTCGTATGTCTCTATCCCGATGATCCGGGGGTCTTCCTCTTCCTACTCCTTTGATCAACTATATATATATATATATAAAGAATAGCGAAATGAACCACCACTTACCACGTGTGTTTTTATGTGTTCACCCCACGAAACTATCATCTAAAGTAAGTGGTGGTTCATTTTGCTATCCTTTTTTTGTAAATCCATTCACTACTTAGTTCCTGTTATTTCCTGGTTACTATATATATATAAAGGGCAACCACAACAGGAACTTGACATTTTGCTGGAAAATGAAGTTGGAGATTGACTTCAAAACATTTTCTCAAATTGTTATACCACAAGAAGTTTTTATAAAACTGATACACTGGGAGAGCCTCCATTCTTTCATTGCAAATTTTATTGTGTTTATATATCCTACCTTTTTTGTGGTGTATAAACACTTTGCTTTTATTATTATCCTATAATTTCATTGCTTAAAAACAACCATGTTAGTTACTGTTAGTACAAATTTTGGTGGAAATTGTGACCTTGTGGAAATTTCCATACACATCTAATTGGCATTACACAAAACTTTTACTTTAAATTGTTTCACTGTTTGAGGAAAAATGTTCAGCACTTTCAATCATTAATAAAATTTTATGAGATACTCCTCCAATTTTACAACGTATACTTAGTGAAATGAAACATGTGGCTAAGTCAAGAATTCTAGATGTGTACAATTTTGTTATGTTAAGAATTTGTAATTGTTATATGTGACTCAACCTGCTCAATATATTTCATTTTCTGCTTTTTTACTGATTGTCTATCCACTCTGAAATATTGCTCCAACAGTAATATGCTAGTATGAAAGGTATCCACAGTCTTTCATGTCTTTATGAAACCTCTCACCCTGTTCCAAACAATACAATACAATAGCATCATTTTTCTTAAATTCCAGTATAAGAGACTGATTCCATGGGAAGTAAAAAGAAGTCAATTTGCAGCAAAAATAATTGTGTAACAAAACAAAGGAATAAACTAGAAGATGTGCTATTACAAAATAATATGTAAATTGATTATAACAACTGGATCTATAGATGATACTAGATTTATTTTTTAGGTGCCTTTTAGAGGAATTTTTTCTAGCGAGTAGAAGGATTTGTCAACTAAAAATTCTTTTACTTTTTTCCTACGTTATTGAGAAAGACTTGTAATCCTAGTTAAGATAATTATTATTTCTACTGCCATAAGTGTGTATTGCACTATTTGTTTCAAATAGAGTATAACTGGTGGCTAAAAATTAAATTAATGTCTATATATACTTGGACACCAATGATAAAATTACTAACATCTTGAACAGCTGTAGGAGGTTTACAGCTGACTTCACACATAATTCATTACTAGCTTTTGAGCCTTAAATTCATTGTTCCTATCAGCTGAATCATCCTAGGTCACTATTGTATTTAACACTAAATAGAAAAATTAGAAAAATAAAATTACTGACATCACCTATTACTGAAATCGTAAAAATTTCACATATGGCTACAGCCAATCTCTTTGGTAAGTCAGAGAGATGTGCTATTCAATTTTAATTATGACCAAACCCCAAATCTAGAAATTTTACACTCTCTACCTCTTGAATAAAATGGCCTGTAAATTTTATATGTAAGTCTTGTTTACTCTGTTTGATGTACTAAATTACATAATTATATTGAGTTCTATCAAAGTTTAAGGACAAGCCATTAGCTGTGAACCAATTATTAGTACAATAAAAGCCATAATTTGCATAATTTTCATGTGAGAAATCTGAAGTATTTTAATTCCTAAGATTGCATCATCTGCAAAAATGACAAATTTTGAGTGTCAACTGTAACACAAGATAATTTATTTACATATATCACAAACAATAGTGGACCCAACACACAGGATATCCTCAAAGCCCTGCTACTTTTACAATGAAACATACCTTGTAAAATATGCAGTTTTTTGCAGCATGTATTAAATCTCACAAAGTTTTTTTTTTTTTTTTTACATTCTCTCCACTTCCACACATGCAGCTCTAGCTGCCCTCATGTTACTGATATGGTATTCCAACTCCAACCATACTGCTGCAGTATAGCATCATCACCTGTTTGCGCAATCACAACTATCTGTCTACAAAGTGCGACAAGCTCTGTAACAGAGGTTCATAGACATGTTTCTTGACTTCCCCCCACAAGGAAAAAATCTAAGGGAGTGAAATCATGGGAGATTGGTGGAAAAATGATTCAGTCCATCACACACAAATCATCTCCAAGGAAATGTCAATTAAAAGGTTGCTAAGATTGCTTGACCAATGAGCAGCTGTGCTGTTTTGTTGGAACATTATAGTTGACTGCAAATCTAACACCTGAGGTACTACAGTAAATGTCTCCTGTAATTGTCTATTCCAGCGTTTCTCAACTTTTTTCAACTCACAGGCTCTCTGTTGCATGTTTTGTGATCTTAATCATCAATTATCATTTGTTTATTCTTAATATGTGGGCCTACATATTCGTATTGTTATTAAAACTGTTGAGTTTGTGATTTTGTGGAATTTTGCTGAGGGTACACAACACAATTACAATAGGCAGCTTCTTAACTATTGATCGATCATCAGTTGAAAAATTGAAGGTGTGAGCATCCCTTGCTAACCTTGTTCATTAAAGTCTCAGAAATGATTCAGACTTTCAATTCTTCAGTAAGTTATCCTCATATATTTCTTTAAACTATCATCGCATTATCCAATATTTTGCATTAATAAGTTTATTGATTTAATAATAAGTAAGCAACATTGCTTTATATACAGGGTGTCCTTGAATGAAAGGATAATCCAGCGACTGCAAATATGTCACATCATGTCCTAGTACAGCGGTTCCCACGACCCACTTTTAAGTAAACAAAATTTTCGTGACCCACCTAAGATGAGGGTCTATCTAATATCAGAATGGAAACTGTAGTATGACCTCGATACGCTATGGACTACCCTATCCTACGAAAAGGCAAATTTTCGTTCAAAGGATATACTATAAACAAAAACAATGATTGATAATATATAAAACAACAAACATATTATAGACCGGGAGGCTGCTGCACAGACCATTACCTCATCAAGTTGATTGCTGAAATTCCACGATTAGAAGTAACTTGATCAGCATATTAAAATGCAACTGGTCAGTCAAGTCACTTTTTGGTGGAAACCACCTGCTGACCAAATTTTAGTGGTTGATTGGTAGGTTTATCATTGTGTTTTAGTGCACCCAAATGTATGAAAATATGGAAGACTGGGAGCAGGAAAACACAGTGGTAAACTTACCAGTCAACCACTAAATGCGTTTTATAGGCATTTTCCAACAAGATATGACTTGGCACATCAGTGGTATTTTAATTTGCAAATCGAGTTTTAACTGATCCAGGAATTTCAGCCGTCAACTCGATGAGGTGATGCTTTGTGCAGACGCCTCCCACTTTTTTACAAAGATAATGAAAACTATGTTTAATTATTATAAAAACACAACTTCACAATCAGTGAGATTTCTGGCACGGGTGTTTGCTGATGAGGGCATTGTAACGATAAAGTGGCGTCTGCTAGCGGTGATGATGCACTAGCAGCTTGGTGTGGGGTAATTGTTGTTCGTCTAGGTATCAATGGATTGCAGGTTCTTCTACTCGCCATATAGATAATCATTCAATTTATTCACCGAACGTACAATTACTAAGCCACCACCACCAACGATTATAATTTGACCGTATGTAAAGGCTATTCAGGACTTCTTCTCCTACAAACTGCAAGTTCTGAGCTACACTATTATCACTTGGTTTGGATGCTTTAGTTCGGCACCCACAAGTTCACTGCTATTTACGAAACACTGCAGTTTATCTGCATGACGGCGGCATACTTATAATGTTTCATGAGGTCCACACGATAGTGCCAGAACGCACCGCCAAACAATCACTGCCCCGCACAACCAACCTAGACCGACCTCCAAGACAGTGAGTCACAGACTGCCCTCAACAATCCAACTCGCATCTCGCGTCACACTTTCAACAATCGGATCGTCCTGATTCCACCGCTCAACACGAACACACACATGGTTTTTTTATACTGTCTCGCCACAGCATCGATATCAGGTTTAACACTGATTAATTTTAACCTTAAGTCACTTTTTACACATTTGTTTTTCAAAACCAATAATATAAAATTTTGTGGTAAAAACCTAGATTTTTTCCGCGACCACCAGTGGGTCGCTACCCGTAGGTTGGGAACCGCTGTACTAGTATATGACAAAAATTTTAAATCATTATCATCATTTTTTTACTACATGTTAAAAAGTACAATGGTCTCTTTAGCAGATTAAATACCATATAACAATCATTTTAAAAGAAGTATAAAATAATTATACCGATTTAAGATTTTTTAATAAGTTTTTAACGTTTTAAAAAAGAAAATTCTTTAAATGACTCACCGTACCACAGGCACCGCACCACAGGAACAGCCTAGGGGCTTTCAGGTCCTTAATGTGGTACTGTATCATACCATTATCTTTTATATATAAAATCTTATGTCATGATGTTTGACCGGGATGAACTCCAAAACTTAACCGATTTTCATAAAATTTGGCTTAATGTGTGTAATTTGGTCCAACTTAAAATATAGGATAGTTTTTATCTCGATTATTGACCTTAATATTTATTATTTACCACAGATGAAGGCAGGAGGGCCAGACACGTAAAAACACAGAAACACACGAATTGCACAATATTTTGACCTTAGTCTTACTCATGTGGGAGGCGACATATGGCAGGGGGAAAGATGTGGTCACATCCCAACCGCCACATGAAATTCATGTGGCGTGTTGGATGTGACCACATCTTTCCCCTGCCATATGTCTTGCCTCCCACATGAGTAAGACTAAGGTCAAAATATTGTGCAATTCGTGTGTTTCTGTGTTTTACGTGTCTGGCCCTCCTGCCTTCATCTGTGGTAAATAATAAATATTAAGGTCAATAATCGAGATAAAAACTATCCTATATTTTAAGTTGGACCAAATTACACACATTAAGCCAAATTTTATGAAAATCGGTTAAGTAGTTTTGGAGTTCATCCCGGTCAAACATCATGACATAAGATTTTTATATATAAAAGATAATGGTACGATACAGTACCACATTAAGGACCTGAAAGCCCCTAGGCTGTTCCTGTGGTGCGGTGCCTGTGGTACGGTGAGTCATTTAAAGAATTTTCTTTTTTAAAAAAACGTTAAAAAACTTATTAAAAAATCTTAAATCGGTATAATTATTTTATACTTCTTTTAAAATGATTGTTATATGGTATTTCAATCTGCTAAAGAGACCATTGTACTTTTTAAACATGTAGTAAAAAAATGATGATAATGATTTAAAATTTTTGTCATATACTAGTACAGCGGTTCCCAACCTATGGGTAGCGACCCACTGGTGGGTCACGGAAAAATCGAGGTTTTTACCACAAAATTTTATATTATTGGTTTTGAAAAACAAATGTGTAAAAAGTGACTTAAGGTTAAAATTAATCAGTGTTAAACCTGATATTGATGCTGTGGCGAGACAGTATAAAAAACCATGTGTGTGTTCGTGTTGAGCGGTGGAATCAGGACGATCCTATTTTTGAAAGTGTGATGCGAGATGCGAGTTGGATTGTTGAGGGCAGTCTGTGACTCACTGTCTTGGAGGTCGGTCATGGTTGGTTGCGTGGGGCAGTGATTGTTTGGCGGTGCGTTCTGGCACTATCGTGTGGACCTCATGAAACATTATAAGTACGCCGCCGTCATGCAGATAAACTGCAGTGTTTCGTAAATAGCAGTGAACTTGTGGGCGCCGAACTAAAGCATCCAAACCAAGTGATAATAGTGTAGCTCAGAACTTGCAGTTTGTAGGAGAAGAAGTCCTGAATAGCCTTTACATACGGTCAAATTATAATCGTTGGTGGTGATGGCTTAGTAATTGTACATTCGGTGAATAAATTGAATGATTATCTATATGGCGACTTTGTGAATTATTAGTAGAAGAACCTGCAATCCATTGATACCTAGACGAACAACAATTACCCCACACCAAGCTGCTAGTGCATCATCACCGCTAGCAGACGCCATTTATCGTTACAATGCCCTCATCAGCAAACACCCGTGCCAGAAATCTCACTGATTGTGAAGTTGTGTTTTTATAATAATTAAACATAGTTTTCATTATCTTTGTAAAAAAGTGGGAGGTGTCTGCACAAAGCATCACCTCATCGAGTTGACGGCTGAAATTCCTGGATCAGTTAAAACTCGATTTGCAAATTAAAATACCACTGATGTGCCAAGTCATATCTTGTTGGAAAATGCCTATAAAACACATTTTAGTGGTTGACTGGTAAGTTTACCACTGTGTTTTCCTGCTCCCAGTCTTCCATATTTTCATACATTTGGGTGCAGTAAGACACAATGATAAACCTACCAGTCAACCACTAAAATTTGGTCGGCAGGTGGTTTCCACCAAAAAGTGACTTGACTGACCAGTTGCATTTTAATATGCTGATCAAGTTACTTCTAATCGTGGAATTTCAGCAATCAACTAGATGAGGTGATGGTCTGTGCAGCAGCCTCACGGTCTATAATATGTTTGTTGTTTTATGTATTATCAATCATTGTTTTTGTTTATAGTATATCCTTTGAACGAAAATTTGCCTTTTAATAGGATAGGGTAGTCGATAGCGTATCGAGGTCATACAACAGTTTCCATTCTGATATTAGATAGACCCTCATCTTAGGTGGGTCGCGAAAATTTTGTTTACGCAAAAGTGGGTCGTGGGAACCGCTGTACTAGGACATGATGTGACATATTTGCAGTCGCTGGATTATCCTTTCATTCATGGACACCCTGTATATAAAGCAATGTTGCTTACCTATTATTAAATCAATAAACTTATTAATGCAAAATATTGGATAATGCAATGATAGTTAAAAAAATATATGAGGATAACTTACTGAAGAATTGAAAGTCTGAATCATTTCCAAGACTTTAATGAACAAGGTTAGCAAGGGATGCTCACACCTTCAGTTTTTCAACTGATGATCGATCAATAGTTAAGAAGCTGCCTATTGTAATTGTGTTGTGTACCCTCAGCAAAAGTCCACAAAATCACAAACTCAACAGTTTTAATAACAATACGAATATGTAGGCCCACATATTAAGAATAAACAAATGATAATTGATGATTAAGATCACAAAAACATGCAACAGAGAGCCTGTGAGTTGAAAAAAGTTGAAAAACGCTGGAGTAGACAATTACAGGAGACATTTACTGTAGTACCTCAGGTGTTAGATTTGCAGACAACCATAATGTTCCAACAAAACAGCACAGCTGCTCATTGGTCAAGCAATCTTAGCAACCTTTTAATTGACATTTCCTTGGAGATGGTTTGTGTGTGATGGACTGAATCATTTTTCCACCAATCTCCCATGATTTCACTCCCTTAGATTTTTTCCTTGTGGGGGGAAGTCAAGAAACATGTCTATGAACCTCTGTAACAGAGCTTGTCGCACTTTGTAGACAGATAGTTGTGATTGCGCAAACAGGTGATGATGCTATACTGCAGCAGTATGGTTGGAATATCATATCAGTAACATGAGGGCAGCTAGAGCTGCATGTGTAGAAGTGGAGAAAATGTAAAAAAAAAAAAAAAAAAAAAAAAAAAAAAAAAAAAAAACTTTGTGAGATTTAATATATGCTGCAAAAAACTGCATATTTTACAAGGTATGTTTCATTGTAAAAGTAGCAGGGCTTTGAGGATATCCTGTGTGTTGGGTCCACTATTGTTTGTGATATATGTAAATAAATTATCTTGTGTTACAGTTGACACTCAAAATTTGTCATTTTTGCAGATGATGCAATCTTAGGAATTAAAATACTGCAGATTTCTCACATGAAAATTATGCAAATTATGGCTTTTATTGTACTAATAATTGGTTCACAGCTAATGGCTTGTCCTTAAGCTTTGATAGAACTCAATATAATTATGTAATTTAGTACATCAAACAGAGTAAACAAGACTTAACATATAAAATTTACAGGCCATTTTATTCAAGAGGTAGAGACTGTAAAATTTCTAGATTTGGGGTTTGTTCATAATTAAAATTGAATAGCACATGTCTCTGACTTACCAAAGAGATTGGATGTAGCCATATGTGAAATTTTTACAATTTCAGTAATAGGTGATGTCAGTAATTTTATTTTTCTAATTTTTCTATTTAGTGTTAAATACAATAGTGACCTAGGATCATTCAGCTGATAGGAACAATGAATTTAAGGCTCAAAAGCTAGTAATGAATTATGTGTGAAGTCAGCTGTAAACCTCCTACAGCTGTTCAAGATGTTAGTAATTTTATCATTGGTGTCCAAGTATATATAGACATTAATTTAATTTTTAGTCACCAGTTATACTCTATTTGAAACAAATAGTGCAATACACACTTATGGCAGTAGAAATAATAATTATCTTAACTAGGATTACAAGTCTTTCTCAATAACGTAGGAAAAAAGTAAAAGAATTTTTAATTGACAAATCCTTCTACTCGCTAGAAAAATTCCTCTAAAAGGCACCTAAAAAATAAATCTAGTCATCTATAGATCCAGTTGTTATAATCAATTTACATATTATTTTGTAATAGCACATCTTCTAGTTTATTCCTTTGTTTTGTTACACAATTATTTTTGCTGCAAATTGACTTCTTTTTACTTCCCATGGAATCAGTCTCTTATACTGGAATTTAAGAAAAATGATGCTATTGTATTGTATTGTTTGGAACAGGGTGAGAGGTTTCATAAAGACATGAAAGACTGTGGATACCTTTCATACTAGCTTATTACTGTTGGAGCAATATTACAGAGTGGAAAGACAATCAGTAAAAAAGCAGAAAATACAAGTATTTATGAAATGTATTGAGCAGGTTGAGTCACATATAACAATTACAAATTCTTAACATAACAAAATTGTACACATCTAGAATTCTTGACTTAGCCACATGTTTCATTTCACTAAGTATACGTTGTAAAATTGGAGGAGTATCTCATAAAATTTTATTAATGATTGAAAGTGCTGAACATTCTTCCTCAAACAGTGAAACAATTTAAAGTAAAAGTTTTGTGTAATGCCAATTAGATGTGTATGGAAATTTCCACAAGGTCACAATTTCCACCAAAATTTGTACTAACAGTAACTAACATGGTTGTTTTTAAGCAATGAAATTATAGGATAATAATAAAAGCAAAGTGTTTATATACCACAAAAAAGGTAGGATATATAAACACAATAAAATTTGCAATGAAAGAATGGAGGCTCTTCCAGTGTATCAGTTTTATAAAAACTTCTTGTGGTATAACAATTTGAGAAAATGTTTTGAAGTCAATCTCCAACTTCATTTTCCAGCAAAATGTCAAGTTCCTGTTGTGGTTGCCCTTTATATATATATAGTAACCAGGAAATAACAGGAGCTAAGTAGTGAATGGATTTACAAAAAAAAGATAGCAAAATGAACCACCACTTACTTTAGATGATTGTTTCATGGGGTGAACACATAAAAACACACGTGGTAAGTGGTGCTTCATTTCGCCATTCTTTATATATATATATATATAGTTGATCAAAGGAGTAGGAAGAGGAAGACCCCCGGATCATTGGGATAGAGACATACGAAAAGTAATATGCGTGAACTAGAAGACAGTTGCTCAAGATCGATCAGTCAGGAAGGAACTTGAATCAAATTATGTAACATTAAATTGTAAAATATAGCTCATCTAGCTTAAACAGGCTGCATCCTGAAACAAGGGTAATATACGTGTAAAAAATAATCACAAAGGCCCATGCCAGTCAATGGTTGCCTCTAACATCATATATGCTGAGCATATCTCTGTCTGAACATGGTGAGTGGAGAGACGTAGGCAGTGGGAAGGGAGGCGTGCAGGAACAAGTGGAGTGGTTGAGTTGTTGATCTCACATGATGTTGAAGGTTTTAACTTTGAAGTGACAGTAATATCAGCATATGCAAAAGGATACTGGGACAGTATGCTATGGAAACATTGTGGCCTGGTTTGGCAAACTCTCTCAAGAATTCCTTAGGCTCACTGGCCCTGTTATAATAGCCTGGCATCTAAGTATGTTTAATGTGATTGTGAAGACCATCAAGTTACCTAAGTCAGCATTTCTCAACCTTTTTCAACCAAAGGACCAGTAAAATGTACAAAATAATTTTGCAGACCACTTAATTGTATGGGACCTACTTTTAAGGCTCTGTGTTTATTATTAACCAACCCTACTCATTGATAAATTTTTAATGGAAACTAAGTTCATTTGTTGTTTAAACATAATATTTGGACTGTTGGACTGTGATCTTCATCATTGTCTTCAGTTGTAGCATGGACAAGTTGTAAGATCTGAAATTTAAAGCTTGCCTAGAGTGCATTTTTAATATACTGACATGGTAATGGTAGGTTTTTTACATCGCCTACCAGCAGTCTCAGACCTCCCACGAAGCACAAAACATGGATCGTTGATGACAAGCATCCTAAATGGTCAGTATCCAAACATTACTTAGTTGAAAACCATAATCTCAAATTATAACATCAGATGTAAGCCAAATTTCAAATGTTTCTGGAATAACATTGTTCCAAAAGCTTCTGGTATGCACCAGAACCCTCGTTGATTTGAAATCGAAGCCATATCCTGGTTCCAAACTATGTTACATTACCACAGATTTGTCTTTTGTTCCAGAGGAACATGTCAGGCATGTTCCAAACAAGATTGTTTAATATGCCACATCATCTAGCTGATGTACTTTTTTCCACGTTCACAAAGAATGCTATTAACTCCTTGTTCCTAGAGTTTTATCTTGTAAACCAGGATTGTGGTTGTCAACTGAGTGATGCTTGGATACCAATTATTGAGGCTGCTTATCATCAGTGCTTCATGTTCTGTGCTCTGCAGATGCTAGTGAAATATGAGACTGCTGTTAGTCATTGTAAACACACCTACCATTTCCATGTAAATCTATCAACAACATACCTTCAGCAAGCTTTAAATTGCATATCTTACAACTTGTTCTAGATCTGAAGATGACGAAAGTTAATACCATCATCAAAATATTGTGTTTAAACCAAAATTTAACTCGGCAATTTTCCATGAAGAATTTATCTATGGTCAACAGCAAGAAAAGTTTCATTCATTTATAAATCTACCCATTGTTTTTGGCACATACCACAGTTCCTTATGATATGAATCTACAAAAAATAAAATAAATAAAAATCATAAAACAGTCACTAAAACAATCCTCAAAGGCGTGTCACTCACTAATGCTGACTAATACCAGGTATTTGCTGGTCGTTGAATTGTTCTTGGGTTTTAGGAAGATTTGTTTATAGCTTATATTTGCTTATAGCCTTATTCATTAGGGAGCAACCATAAACTGAGTAGCTCAATTTTGACCTCCCTTGAACCCCCTCCCCCCATGTAGCCTGATGTGGGTCTTGCTTTGAAACCCCCTTCCCTTGTCCCACCTCATGTGTGGCATGAAGGTTTTTCCTTATTAACTCCAGAGGAATTTATGTTCCTTTTCCTCTTGACATACTATCATTAAAATTATTTCACATATATTGAATACAACTAATATTTACGTTATGTACAGTAGTTTTCTATAATTATTAACACCATGAATGAAATGTTGACACTAGCCACTCTGGCAAATGATGAAATATTGGGAAAAATCTCTTGCTCAGGTACAGTCAGGGATCCTTTCCTTTTTGAGATGTTAGTAAAATCATTCTCCTTATCTCATTCACCAATGTTAATTAATTTATAAAGTGGAACAAATTATACTGCCATTTAAAAAACTAAGAGGAGCTGCATTTTTTGTTTTCTTTTGCTGCAGTTTTGTTACATTTCTTTCTGCATTACCAGGGAATGATTCTTATGATCTGCTTAAAAGATTTCTATAACACATTGGACAATGAAAACTCATAAAAACAAGTTTATTTTTCAATGCCACTTCTCACCACACTTTGAACTTGAAGTTCACTTGGCAGAAAAAAATTAGAATTATTTTATCAAAGAGTGATGTGGTCAATCATGGGCAATAATAACACCTCAGCATTGTTTCAAACCATCAAAACAATATGAACTGTCACTGCCTTGGAAAATTCCGGGTGACATCTGTAAGCGAATTTGAGTCTAATTTCGGTATGTCTAATGTTTTTCAAATTGTAATGCATTGACGCATCTCAGTTAGTTCAAAAGTGTCAGCTGTGAGCAACCCACTGTGATGACTTCAAGGATATCTAAATTACCTACAGATATAATTAAAGGATGTGAATAAATATACACTTACTTCTGTATGGTGTTCTTTATTTTAACTGTGAAAAATATTATTAATAAAAAGCTACGTTGCTTTGCTCAGACACCCCATGTAGTCCAGTATAGCTTTCTATGCAACCCATCCACATTCTAAACCAAGCCACATAGCTTATGGACGTTGTCTGTGAACAATTTTACTCATTCATTTTTTATATTGATATCTTTAATTAAATTAGATTTTAAGTTTTAAAATCCTGCCTGCAGAGTACCTGACCCATCTTCATGGATGAAAGGTTGAGAAACATTGACCTAAGGTGTTTAAAAATTTGATGATTGTCACCATCCAAAAAACCAGAAAAGGAAGGTAACAGCCCTGATCACTTCTGCCCTGTTTCTCTTCTCAGCAATTGCTTATAAACTGCTGGAAAGAATGATCCTTTCAAAGACTGAAGATCAAATTAATGCTATTGTTCTGCCAGATCAAGAAGGTTTCAGACAGGGCAGACGATGCTATGAACAAATGATGGTACTGACAACACGCATAAAGGTGGATTTTAGAAGAGAATGTAGGCAGGAGCAGTGTTTGTGAATTTTTCCACAGCATACGATATGGTGTGAAGGAAGGGATTTCTTCTTAAGTTTGTATGTGCAATCCCGTTCCAGTGTCTCACTGTTCTTCTGAATGAAATGTTAATAGTTCGACAGTTTAATGTACATCATGGTGATCAAAGTAGTCAACTTAGGTATCCTCCACAAATATTTTACTAAAAGTTGCCTCAAACCAAATCCTATGTAAACAGATGTATGTTGGTCTCATTTGTCAAGCAAGAAGCAAGGCAGCAACTACCTCCTTGCTATGGTACTGGGACAGTTCCTTTTAAGACCAAGCCTAAATAACTTGGTGTAACAATTGTTAGGCCTCTCTCATACAACAAACATCTGGCAAATATTGCTGGGAAAATCAATCCCAGAGTAAATATAGTGAGGAAACTAGTGGCCACCTGGAGAGTGCAAATTCAAATATTCATGGGAGCAACCATTGGCCTTATTTTTTCTGCTACTGGATACTGCGCCCCACAATGGCTGTGCAGTGCATATATTGAGAATGCATGTATTAATGTTGCTATGAGGATTGTGGATAACATACTGTGATTCACCTCGCTGCCAAGGCTTCCAGTCATTTCCATTGTATGTCCCCTAAAGGTCAGATGTCAAGCAGCTTTAGCCCATCAATAGCAGAAGGTAAAGGACCTGCCAGAGAACCAGTATGGGCTAACCTGCAAAACTTTCTGTTAGCAAGCCTTACATTCAGAAAACCATCTGCTGTTTAGCCACTCAGCTGGCCAACCACTTAAACCCTGGTTTGGAATGGAGGAGGCAACGGTGGTAGCAAATCATGGAACGAATAATTGGTAGCTGATTCTACACAGAAGCTACTGGGGATTGACTTGCCAAAGAAGTAATGGAGTCAATTAAACTATTTTAGGACAGTCCATGACCTGTGTCAAGCAACGTTACACCACTGGGTGACCCTGATTGTGACTGCAGAATGGAGCAGATTGTCGAGCACATCGTGGTAAATTGTCCCATCAGATCTCTACTGGGTGGCTTGTCTGCTCTCTACACAGCTACTGAAGGCATAATTGAATGTATCTACTTCTTTGATGCCATTCTATAGTTGCTGTAATTGTATTGGTTGTGAATATCAACAATGTATTAATATTCTTAATGATATGGAAATGTGCATGTGAGAAATAAAAACAATAATAACACATCAGTGGCAACTGTAGACTATGTGAGGGACACAGCACTTTTCCAGGAGATAAAGTTAGAGAGTGCTCAAATTGATGCACTCCCCCTATCGGGAAGATTGAGAATTTTTATACAATATTCGGTATAAACCTGATTCATATGAAATAAACATTTAATAGGCTGGAAGTTCACACGCTGAGTCTTACTTGTTACTAGCCTTGCCATCCATGGCAGCTGCATCTGTTCTAATGGAGAACAATTTCTAGGTACTTCCACTCATTACCTACAGCTATCTCTTTTATCTTGTACAAAGTCAAATCTCGATCAGGATTCAGTGTTACAAATTGGGATAACCAAAACAAAATAGGGTTTTACGAGGGGGTACCCCCCAAAAAAAACTGGAATTAATTTTTAAAAAAGCTGTATATTTTAAATTTTTTTACATAACAACATTATTCCCTTCAAAATACTCTCCATTACAACTAAAACATTTATCGCACCGGTGCTTCCACTGTTTGAAACAGTTTCTGTAGTCATCTTTAGAAATGGCTGAAAGCTCTTACACAGTGAAGCCATGCCACATTTAGCCAAATACTGCCTAACAGAGACAACTGTGTGTGCAGATGCATTGTCGTGGTGGAAGAACTAATCTCCTGTCTGCCACAAATTGGGTCTTTTATGATGAACACTGTTGCCTGATCTTCTTAAAACTTCAAAATAAAAGGTTTGATTGACGGTCTGATGTGGGAGAACAAACTCTGAATGAACTATGCCCTTAGTATCAGAAAAGCAAATGAGCATTGTTTTGATGTTAGATTAGACTTCACGACATTTTTTTCGACAGGATTACAGTGACATCTTCTATTGGCTTGACTGTTGCTTTGTTTATGGGTCATAACCATAGCACCATGACTAATTGCCAGTAATTGCCTTTGACAGAAAATGTGGATCAGTTTCAAGCTGTTTCTTTCAAAGCACGACATGTTGTGACTCGACGTTCTTTTTCATTGTCAGTCAGAGCCCGAGGAACAAACTTGGCACCAACCTTTTTCATTCCCAAATCTTCAGTTAAAATTCACCGAACCAAGCTCCAGGATAACCCACTAATCTCTGACAGTTGATCAATAGTCTGTCGATGGTCAATCCATGCTTCACATGACACTGTCCATTCTGCACCTCTATAAACTGATCATAGCCCATTTTCCTGGTTTTGAGTTAATTGACCAAATAGTTCATCATGAAATATTCAGCAAATTCACATCCTTCATCCTAAAATCCTGCCCCCCTTCCCCTCAACTATTTCAGTAGACCACCTAATCTCAAAAACATCTTGGTTCAAATGTCATCATCTTCCAACTCTCCCATACTGCCATATGGATTTCCCCGCTGCAATAAGCCTAGTGGTAAGAAATGCAGCATGGATTCAGTGACCACCACATATTCCAGTCCTACCACAGAGAAACTAGTCCTACTACTGGATACACCATTTGATCTACTACACATCTCATTTACTAACTTACCAGCCTCCACTGCAACAGTTTGTAGAAAGGCCTCATCAATAACCAACTGTTTATCAGAATAAACGGCCGTAAGCAAAAAATTTATATCAGCAACTTAGACCATCCAGTGGCAGTCCAAGCCAGTTCCCACAACTCTGAAAATCTCAATAGCTATTTTACAGTGGGAACTGTTTGGGCTTTCTGCGTTACTGTAACCACTTATGAACTCCACTGATGAGAACTAGCCTAACAACATAGCCTACTGTCCAGTAAGATCCCATCTGTAGAACTAAGTGATCATCATCATCATCATCATTAAGTATTAAATCATCTATGGTTTTTCCACCTTCACTCATTTTTTTATGTCCACCCCTTCTCGTATTAATCTGTCTTCCTTCATCCCTGTTTCGGTTTGCAATAGCAGCACCTCTGGTGGCCTGGTTTCTTCCATACACATTTGATGTTCCATCAGGGGCGTAGCTACTATGGGGCTAGGTGGTGCAGTGCACCGGGGCCTCTACACTCAGGGGGCCCCAAAGCGAATCTCCGGGGCCCCCCAAGAACAGTTCAGAGGCCCCACAAGCCTTCATGGCAAACTAGCAACCTTTTTTTTAGCTCTACAGCCGTCTAAGGGAGCCCCTGAGACACAGGAAGTCCCTCACTAAGGGCCCTCTCACTGCTCAGGGGGGCCCCTAAGCACAACTCAAGGGCCCCATCCTCAGCTCAGGGGGCCCTTACCAGCAACACAAAGCAAAAAAAAAGATCGCCCATCTGGCCTGAGGGCCCAAAATAAATTTTTTGCACCGGGGCCCTTGTTGACCTAGCTACGCCACTGTGTTCCATCCATTTCTTCCTGCATTTAATTACTTCCTCATTTAGATTAAAAGGTTTCAATTCTTTCATTGTTTCTTTATTTATTTTCTTATTTAGTAAAGTGTACCTAGCCACAGCTCTTAGAAATTTCAATTTAGCTGCTTCTATCCACCTTTCTTGTTTTTAATCAGTGTCCATGATTCACAACCATATTGTTATGCTGGTGCAGCCAACATTTAAAAAAAAAAATCATGTGTCTCATGTGGTGTTGCTCCACACAGGTACTGAAATTTCTGTCTTTTGGTACTAACATCATTTCTACTGAAACTTATGTCATATCCTAAGTATACAAGTCTTTTTTTTCTGTTCTGTAATTAATGACAATCTTAACCTGGCTTGCTTCTTCTCCCTGGAAGGCTATTAATTTATTTTTCTGTTAGGAGATTTTCAAATCATAATTGTTTGTTATTTTCAGCATTAAGTATAATCTTCATTGCAAGTCATTTTCTCTCATAGCTAAAATCACCTGGTTGTCAGTGAAAAGCATTATATCTAATATAGTGTCAACTTTAAAATGGTTAAGTACAATTTTCAGCCATTTCTAAGTGACATTGTCTGTATAAATGTTAAAACCACAGGTGAAAGTGGTCAATCTTGTATACTTCTCTCATTGTTTCAGTCTGATTGCCAACTTGCGAGATTTTAATATAAGTGTTGTAATACAAACATTGTATTACTCTTTCTATATGTTTGGGGAAACCTTTTGCGTAACATAACATTTTTTATTTTTTTTTATTTTGGCAATTGTGTCATCTTAAAAATGCAGTCTCTACATGATCTTCACTTTTATAAATCATTCTGTGCATCATTCATAAGAGTTTTGCCAATATATTTATGTGCCTTTTCACTGTTGTTGTACATATTTAGTTTGCAGCAGGCTCTACTTCGATAATCTGTTTTCAACCTATCTCATTTCTTGAAAATGGGACACACTATAGCTACACTCTACTCCTCTGGTTCATATCCACAAACCCAACAATAATAAAAAAATAATAAATGCATTTTAAATTTATTTTATGAGAACTTAAATAGTTCTTTATTCAGGTCATAACAACCTGGCATCTTTTTATTCTTCAATAATATGCATACTCAATCTCTCATATTCATTGTTGTGGGATCTACATGTTTGTTGATTTCTGCAGTGAAGTCTATTCTTATTTAGTCTCTTTTTTTAAAAATAAATAAATAAATAAAAATCCATCTAGAGTGAAATGTTGTAACCTACCACTTAGGTTATCAGATTGTGAATCAGTTCATCATTTTCTGTCTTATTCATATCTCCCAGTACTGTATCAGCTCATTCATGCCTACCATGAAAATTGTGTTGTTTATCTTTACGTAAGTCTGCTAGCTTTGTATCTTCATCTTTCTTTCTTACCTCTCTTTTCACAATAGCTGTTCTTCTTACTTTGTCATATTATCTTCTGTAGGATTTTCTACTGTCAATAAATTTTTCTTTCATTTTTATAATGTTTACAATGTGATCATTTCATATTTTTAATAATAGTTTAGTATCTTTTCCTTCGTCTTCCTAAAAGCCCCAGTGCAATTGTTGTAATGCTGTTTTAAATATTTCCAATTGTAGAGTAATATTATTCTGCAATGGAATGTTTTCTAGAATATAATCAAGTATTTCTTAAAGGAGAAAAGGTATTCTTTCTTCTTTTAACAAATGTATTTTAAATGTCTCTTTTAGAAGTTTTGTAGTTGGCTTTGTCTTGCAGCATCTCATAGGCATTGCCAATTTCCTAATTTAACCATTATAGCCTACATGTTCCTAATAAGGAAAAAGTGATCATTGGGGACATGATTGACTCCATATACTCTGGTGTTATATATAAACTTTCTTCTTTTCTCACCTGCAAAATGTAATCAATTACTCATATATTACCTTGGCAGCTGCAATAAAATTTATGCATAACTTTATGCCTGAAAAACTATTTGTTATTTTCAAGGTATTAAAGCAAAAAGTTAACTAATTTTCGCTTAGATTTATGACTTGCTCTTATGATCTCATTACATTCTGCAGGGTCAATTTCCTACTCAAGCATTTAGAGCTCCTGCAGTAACTATATAATCATTTTTGTTGGTGACATTTGGAGAGTTTTGCAGTTTATCACAGATGTCCTGCGAGTGTTACAGTAGACCTTCTTCTTTGTTATATAACCCAAATAATGTCAAATACCCTCTATCTATTTTAATTCTAAGCTTTCCAATGCAATCATTAATCCATTCTTAAGTATTAATTCTAGATTTCCAATGCTTCCTAATGATTATAGCTACTCCTGACACAGCCCTCTTTTTTTGTGGTCCACCGCTATAAACCACGATATAATCATTGAGTTCTATGCTGCCTTTTAATTTCTTCTTAGTTTCTGCTATTAAAGCCATATATATGTTCTTATCTTTTAATTCTTCCTTTAATTCTATTTCCTTAATACTCAGTCCTCTGATGTTTCATTCTGCTATCTTAAATTCCTGCCCGTTTCTGAAATTCTTAATCCTTTCCCTTGCTTTTTCCATTATATATGGATCAATCCAGCTTCTATTATCTGGATGTAAAACTATCACTTACAATGTTTTCCCCCCTCTAGCACTTTCTTAATTTAATCCATATTATTTTATATGTATTTACATATTTCATTAGGTTAAGTGACTATGATAGAGGTGGACTATTGAGCCAATAAGAAACTCTGTCACCCAGGTCCTGAAGACCATAGAAAATTATTATTAGTAGTAACTGGTTGACCCAACAGATGTTGTCCTGTCCAAATTTCAATAAATTTGTTTGTGATACTTTTGTGAATTAGCGAAACGTTTTTTGAAAATGTGTAAACATAGTAAAAACAGGAAAGAACATATTTCTGAGTGATCAATGTATTTATTAATAATTGTGTCCATGGTTATCCAATTTGAGGAGGAATACATTCAGAACTATGCCAATGAGAAATTTTTCATGCGAGATGAATTCTATCGGCAGTAAACTATTGAAATGCTGTAAATATTTGATGTTCCTGGAGTGTAATCAACTTCGAACCATGTGGTTTTGTTCAAAAATTTAAGTCACTATTAATTTAAGTAAGTATTCCTTGTTAACAAAATAATTTATTTTCTTCCATTAAATTTGTAATCACAATGTGTTTTATTTACATTTCAATCATCGCACCACCAAACCAGTTTTGTGAAGACCAATGAGATCAAAAAAGTTTTTTCAGTTCCACTGGGAACATCCAAGAAGAAAGTCCTTCTAGTTCCATCGTTCACAATTTTCACAAACATATTTTTGTTGCCGATTCAACAGTGGAACATTCGTTCACACTGATTCTCTCAATGCATCGCAGTCATAGTGTTTTTTCACGTTTCAACTCTTGATAAAATGTGTCATCTAATTGGACCATTGGGTGATTTCATGACTAATTGAGATATTACCTTGTTCAATATCATCAAGCACATGTTCTCAATTAATATCATTGGAATAAAAATAAAAAATAACTACACTTGTAAGACACATCATGAAAAAAAAACCAAAGGTAATTTTATTTAAAAAAAAAAAAAAGAAAAAGAAAAGAAAAAAAAACCATTGAATTGAGTTAGTTCCATCCCATGAGCATAAGAAACAAAAATTACACAAATCCAAAATTTGAATCATGAGTTATGGTCTTGAGTTCACACACACACACACACACACAAAATCACTTTCATTTTTGCCAAATTTTCCAATTTTCCTAGCAACTTTCCCAATTTTTCTTTCCCTAAAACCATATCGGATTATTACGAACAATTAAAAAAAATAGCCAAATTGATCCTTAGGAAAAGTACTTTCAGTGTTTCCTAAATTTTCTTATTTTCTGGGCAACTTTTTCAATTATTATTTCTCTAAAAACCTTATTTGGACTAATATGAACATTTTTAACAAAACCACAAAATTGGTTCATAGAAAAAGCACTTTGAGTTTTTCGTGAATTTTACATTTTTCTGATCAACTTAGCCAATTTTTCTTTCTCTAAAAATTTTATTTAGACGGTTATGAAAATTTTTAAAAAATATCTAAATCAGCCCGTAGAAAAAGTACTTTCTGTTTTTCCCAAATTTCCAATTTTCTAGGCACCTTTTCCAGTCTTTCTTTGTCTAAAAACCTTATTGAAACTATTATAAACGTTTTCAAAAAATAACAAAATTGGTCCATAAAATAAAGTACTTTCAATTTTTTCATGAATTTTCCAATTTTCTAGACAACTTTTCAAATTTTTTTCCCCTAAAAGCCTTATTCATACTGTTATGTTTATTTAAACAACAACAATAATAACCATGACAACATAAAAGAATGGACAATTTCAAAATGTTTGTTCTAAACACAGCAGTAAAGTGTCAAATGCATAAGATGGAAGTCAGAAAGCAAACTAGGCAGATTTCTGTGTGATTTGAATTCTACTGCTAACAAAAGGTTTGGACCTGAAAATTTTCAAAATCATTCCAACTTTTTTTTTGGTGCTTTTACACCATTCTGCCATCATATAAGTGATGTTCCCTCTATCTTTCCTCATTTATGTTTGCTCATCTACACCTGTTTTAATGGCACAAATCTTTCTCAAGCAGGACAAAATTAAATGTGCAGTTTGTGTGCGATATATATATATATATTAGCTGATTGATGGGCAACATGAACAAACAGAATGGACACAAACACAAAAGACATTGAAATTTTCCACTCTTAACCCTTCATCAGTAAGTAGAACATTGCACATGGTGGGTTCTGTTATAGTTGGGGTAAGTTCAAACAATGATTTGAAGGAAATATCCAAATATAGAAATATGTCCAAACTAATTATGGGCAGCCAAACAGAGCTGATATAAAATAAAATATTAAACAGTTAAATATGAATAAAAAATGTAAAAATTAATAATAATGAACATTAAAACAAAAAATAAGAAGTTAAACATCATCTTTGGTTAGTGCTGGTTTGATTTAGGTAATGGAGACAGACGAAAGTAGAGGGTAGACAGAAGAAAAAGTTACAGCAATGACTGGGTGTTATCTTAAGTTGAGGCTAACTGGTGCCTAGTTTGTACTGATAGGCAAGCTCCCATCCTCTGAGTTTAGAGGTAGGCTAATAAATGTCAGTTAGCACAACTTCTTTCTAATGAATCTACATGTGTTTCAAACCATAGTTATTTTTACTTGACCTTGTTCATATTTGTCAAAGATTTTTGAAGGTTTTTATGCATGAATCCTTAAATATTTCCAGGATAAAAGTAGCCAATGTTACTTCGCTTTCAAATCAGCAACCCGCCATTGAAAATACCTTCAAATCGGTTTCACACACTAATAATATACATGTAAATTATTTTTATTTGTTAATAGCTGAGAAATGTGTCATATTCTAAAACATTTTAGAACATTCGAGAACATTCTAGTACATTCTAAAAGAGTCCAAAGATATTTTTGAAACACTTTGGTTGAAATATCAGAATGTCTTAGGTCAACCACTCTCTACCAACCTTATCTCCAACACACTTATTACTACCAACATGCAACCACTATAGTTATATGATGGGAGACTCAAGGTGTTTACCACACACAAACACATTTGGTAGATGTGGCTGCAAAGTAAAATATAGGGACACACACATCTATTTTTATATACGAAGTTTGTTCAAAAAGTAAGGAATTTCGCCGGATACATGCAGTTGATTTTTGTTTTTTTTTTTCTAATTTTGGTACACTCATCCTGCACATATCTTCACAATTTCAACTATATATCATTGTTTGCATTGTTTGTGAGAGCATAATTGTTAGAAGCATGTTGTGTGCTTGACAATTTTCTGCTGTCAAAAAAATGGATCAAAGAGTTTGCATCAAATTTTATGTTAAAAAAATGAAATTAAGTAATCCAAACCACTGGAAATGTTGACAGTGGCATACGGTGAATCTACTTTGGGTAAAAAAGAATGTTATAAGTGGTACAAGCTCTTCCAAGAGAGCCGAGAAGATGTTAATGAAAACCTCACTCTGAATGCCCCAGCACGTCAAAAACTGATGAAAACATTGAAGAAGTGAAGAAAATGGTGTTGAAGAATCATCGAATCACCATTAGAGAAGTTGCTGATGAAGTTGGCATCTTGGTTGCTTGTGCCATGCACT
>JARYHS010013630.1:342374104-342399847 GCA_031002005.1 Vandiemenella viatica
AAGGCTTCTTTATGTCTATGCAATCAGCCCCTTTTGTAGCCGCTTAACCTAACCCAGTAATCCTCCTGGGCATATAGGACTTACAGTTCAATGTGGAATCAGAACTACATGAGCACTCTGGCGTACTTCACATCACATAACAAATTGTGCCAGAGGTGAAGATCGAGCTAAGGAACTATGAAAATCCTCTCCGAGACTGGGATTCAAGCTGGGAACTTTCCCATGTCCAGTTGGACACCCTAACCACTGAGCGACCAGACCTCTCAAGAAAATCTTAAATTACAACACTCTTCCACGTAGATGAAGTCGTGGGTAACTGCTAGTTAATATAATATACTAAAGTAAAATCTGCAATTCTGATAATTTTATTTTTATAGGAAGATTAATGAAAATTAATTCAATATTAGGAAGGCTATTGAAAACAGGAGTTATCCCATAGAGGATTTTTTTATATTTAAGGATTATTAAATTAACAGCACATTCCAACCTGACATCAGAAGTCACTAGTAATGAATCTGAGACAGAGGCATACCCATTGTTTCTTGCTGGATTTCTACCTTGTAAGAAGGGTTGTCATAGGCAGACTGCGATTTGCGGCCAGCAGAAATAGCTGCTTTATTCTGACCATTTTTCCTGAGAAGAATCAACAGCAAGATGATGGCAGCAAGAATTGCAAGAGCTGCAAGCACAGCGACTGCCACCAGTGGGCTATAGTAACTGTTGGCTGTCTGCACTGAATCAGTTGGAACTCCTTCAAGTTTTCCTGAAATGCATGAGTACAATAATTGCAATTTATTGCATTACAACATGAAACAATGAGACATGGTTTATTTATTTAACAGTGAAGGCAGGTGTGAAGAGTGAAATATATTATTTTAGATTACAATTTAGCACAAACCATAAGGAGCCTTAACTCTCCTTCCTTCATTTTCTTTTTGTTTGAATAACTGTTTAAAGATTAAAATACATTTTGTGCCTAATTACTTACAATTAAAAATGTGCTACAAGCATTTCTCACAGATGCTGTTTTCATAACAGTAAGAGAATAAAAATGGAACTTAACACACAACTTATCAAACTAAGCATGTTTAAAACCTTGAAAAACTTTTTCCTTATTTAACAAATTCATCCTGTCAACAATTAATTATGATTTTCTTTAATCACTTCATCCTACAATTTATAGATTGCTGTCATTGGTCACCAGGTGGCTTTAGCTCTCAACTAATGTTACTGATTACTATTGCTTTTGAATGGATTAAATAGTTCTATCAAATGACAAAACTAACAAATCACTTTGTTGCGGTTTCGTGGCTCATACACTAATCTACATAATCTCAATTGTTTATCTTTTTCTCTCTTTCACTGGGAAATAATGTTCACTGTCTAAATCCTTACACCAACAGTTCCACTTAAAGATTGAGATTCACCTTGTATGGCCAACACCCAGTTCCCAACTGAAAATTTTCAGAAGTACTAAATATAACTGTGAAATAAATTATTGCAGTCATTTCACAATAACTATTGTAATTGGTCTTTCTTATGCACTCCTCCAACACTACGAGCTTTATAAAAATATTCATGAGACTTCAATAATCGCAAAGTTACAGGTTCTTGTTGAAATAGCTAAGCTATTTGTACAATTTTACACCGCATTCACACAGATACATCTTTTACACTCATACTCCGCTTCTCCACAAACTGCACTAGTCTATGTTCGGTGACCGACTACCCTTCCTTGTGCCTACAACTGAGCACACCACATGCCTTCCAGGGTTAACATTTCCATGGCCATGAACATGGTGCCAATAATGTCACTAACCAGCACCAATATTTTCAAACCTTCCATGCTTGCTTACTACAAAGTGGTTCTGCTACAACTTTTCACTCCACTTTTATTTGGTTGAAAGCTTCATGTTATGGTACATTACAAGCAGATAAGGCACAATAGACCTGACCACAGACACTAAAGCACAAATACAGCATCTGAATACACAAAACTGTAAATAATTGGCAGCTCCAAAGAACTGGTCGTTTCTGCTGCTCGTTTAAATAGATGCTATCGAAACATCCAGAATAACATAAATATAGCTGACTAATGTTTCTCAACCATCTACAATGTGGCCGACAATCAAAACCACATTAAAACAATCAGAGTTAGAACAAAATCATTCACAATAATTATAAAACATCCGGAAATGAAAATTAAAGATATTTACAGGTATTTACGCACAAAAACTGATCTGGGTTTTCCATGGACTTCCCAGATCATTCCAAGCGAATGCTGGGATGGTTCCTCACAATAGCCCATTGGCGCCTCCTACCATATCCTGCATATCCCTATCAAACCATTACCCTTTCGGATAGGTGCAATGCACCCTCTGCCACACACTTTTAGTGAATCACAGAGTAATAGTAATAGTAAAAACACAAACCATTCTAAACAGTTGAGAATTGTCCTCTGAACATCAACACTTACAATTACAAACTTTTTATTGATGTATAACACATAATACTGTTCTTGGTCATATTACATATCATGTACATAGTTTCTGTCCGTAAAACAATGTTCATTTACATGACAATTCTCTCCAAAAAACAATGTTCATTTACATGACAAATGTACACAAGTTCATAATTAATCACACACAAAAACATACAAATCCACAATTAATAAAGTTCTATCTTGCTATACATAGTTCTTAAAATATAATTTCATAAAAGGCTGGGTCTGACTGCTGTTACAACCTGTTAGTAAAATCATCAGTTAAAACAGAATGTCTACAAAGTTGTAATTCAAAATAAATTCTAATAGTAATCTTGGTTCAGATTATACACCACTGCAAAGCATCCAACTTAATATTAATAACACTTAATTTTGTGATGAAGTATAGTAACTTACTTTATTTTTATAGTTCCCTCAACATTTTGAAAGCTTTTGTTACCAAGAATTGCTTAAATTAAAACCACAACTATTCTAAATTATTATTATTAATTTTAATTGTGATGGAGCTAACACTGTAGTGGCAATTCTCCCAGACATCCATTTACCACATTTTATATACATATATTTTTAAAATTTTATTTTATAATAGGAATGTTAAATTCCTCCCACATTTACTATTCTGATTTACAAATTTTAATTTTAAATTCCTTAAGCGATTTTTTAAAATTATTCATCACTACACTGGATAATTTGTTCCAATCCCTGAGACCCTTACCAACAAAAGAAAATTTTCCACTCCCTTATGCATGAAATCAAGTGCAGGCTTGTGGCCATAGATGCCTTTCCCCTTCCATGCACTATTCCTAATTCTTTGACCAATATTCCTCCAAGCTCCACTACCAACTTATTTGGCTCTTCAGTGCATTTTGTTGTATAAACAGTAGTATGTCTTAAAATGAAACCAAAACAATGTCCGATCTAAAGAATTTCTGAAGAAAAATTGAATTTTTGCCAAAGTGTATGTTATGTGAAAAAGAATTTACGCCAAACTACCATTGTGTGATAAAGTTATTTGAAATTTCTGCATACAGAAGAATTTAAAGAGTGTGAAGAACAAAATGCAGGTCTTAAGTTGCAGGAAGAAAAAAAATATCAATGTCAGTCTAGCCCAATAGTAGACTTCCATCAAAATAAGAGCGTCTTAAGTGGTGGTAAATGAACGCTCACAAATATTCCATATCATTATTATTAGTCCACAGGTTTTTATCAGCTCTGTCTATCAGTATTGCTATCTAAAAATTATTCAGTGAAGCAGCCTTAATTTATGATGAAAAAAGAACCAATTTAAAATTAGAGAAAAATTAACTTGCCATATTTAACATTCCAATGTTAATTACAGTACCTAATTAGAAAATTATTTATATTATTATTATGTACTCGAAAGGCAGTTACTCACTGATTGATTTTTAAAATAAACATTATTTCACTTAACATTTTTTACTAAATAGAAGTAATTAGAATGTAAATAAGGAACTGTGACACCAAATGACATTTTCATACAACATTTTCATACAACTTCTGCTTCTGTTTCCGCTTCCATAATGTAACTTCTGTTTCATCTCTAGTTACATGTGCGTGAATATCCATCGCTAATATACTTGTGTATATAATGAAGAACAAAAATAATAATTTACTTTTACATACTCTCTCGATTTTGACTGTCAGCTGACTGAACAAGGCCTTCTCGTCAGCTCCGGTGGACCTATGTCTAAGAACGTGTAAGGGACTTAAGCCACACTGGTGTGGTAGTATTGGCTTAGTACCTTAACTAGCAGTTTACTTGAATTAAAGTTCTGTGGAATTTTGACGAAATAATTTTAACTTGACCATGTGCCTGCCTGGATACTCAACTAGAATGCTTAATGGTCACCACCAAATTTATTCAAACCACAAACTTAGAAAAGGTTTTACTATGAAATCACAACAGTTCACTTCAAGAAAAATTTTAAGTTTATTTCCAAAGTCACATTCACGAAATATTGCATTAAACAGTTGAGTAGGCGTTCGACACTCGTTTCCATAAAATTGTTGCTTGTGGAGAGAAATAATACTGACCAAAACCCCGTTTGAAATTTAAAAGTTCTTAGTAGTCATTAAAATCGCCATCTGTTACAATGACATCCAACATGGCCGAACTACATGTACAGGCTAGAGCATCCGCAATGAACTGAATAACGCAGTTACCTTACATATCACTCCCGGAGTAAAGACAACGTGAGCTTGCTGCACGATCTTTTATAGAACCCCCCAAACCAATGATGTCAGCAATTGTACAGCACCTTTTTGCTTCCACGTAACTGAACATTCCCAATAATTGAAGGAAATGAAAGCGTTCAAACTTTGACAGTATCTAGTCTTATCTGCTAGAAGCCTAAAGGATGTTTAGTGACAAATTTCAAGTAATTAGTTTTAATTTTTTGTTTAATTTGGGTAGTGATACATGTCTCTGAAGCAAATGGGGGTTTACCCCAACATTTGAATTTATTCAATTTTTTTGAAGTTCTGCTGAATTGCAAGTTACCTGGATAAAATTAGTGTCAAAATGTTCTACGTTAATTCTGGAGTTGAATGGTGTAAATTTTATAAAAATCAGTAACGAGATAGTGAATTTACAGCTTAGACAAGATTTGGTTAAGTAACTGTTTAGAAATCATATGGTTTTTCATTAATAATTATTAACATATAGTTTATAGAAAAGGAAAAATTATCGGGATTTTCTTTGAATTTAGTTACGTGTTTTAAAAGTTATTTTATCTCTAGGAATGACTTGGTTTAGTTGCAAATAATTCTTAATTGACCCACGTGTGTTCAGTGATGAAATAATCTTTAAAATGTCTATAAAATTGGTTCTACTGCATCAAATGTTCTGAAATTTAAATATGTGATACTAGATTTTTGGTTCTCTTAGAAAATCTACTTTTTACTTTGGGAAATTACTAGGAACATATGATAAAAATGTTGAAAATGAAGTGCCTTTATCAAAGTGTTTAAAAATTTATTTACATTATTTACACGGTCAGAAACTACGGAATTTAGCTTTCTTTTGAATTATTATTATTTTAAAATTACTTCACTTCATTGAAAAGTGTTCAGAAATAGTGAAATGCTCACATAGCAAAAATCTATTGTTTGCAAGTGGTACAATAATGGATTATCCTATTCCAGGTTAGTTTAGATATTCCTTTACCCTTAAAAAAGTTTATTTTGTGCTTTTATTAAATATTGAGTGACTTTACTGCTTTTAAAATGGTTTCTTTAACAGATTAGGTTGTGGTTCAGCTTCTACATAAAACGTTCCTCCCATAACCTGTGTATGCCATGAAAACTATATGTTTAAATGAAAGCTTACTTCCTCCCTTATACTTGAAGCTAAGAAACTAGAATTTACCAAAATTCTAAGGTGCTTACAAACGACTCAAATTTATCCTTCACGTTCTCATATCTTCTATCATTTTCTACACCCAATTTATTTCTACTTTACAGCTTGACTGTGAATTTAGCCATTTGAACTTTTTTGACTATAATACACAATTACACACATATTCACCTGAAGCTCATTGAAATAGCGGCTTTCCCGCATGATGGTTTTGGACGTAAGACATGTTACCATAGGATTCTGGCTTTCACACAAGTCAATTGTTTACTGTCAATCGAGTTCAGTAGGCGATAACTGGATTGGTGACCTCTATTGAAACATTAAAGGAATTTTGCGCTTCGCTCTTGGCATTGTGGTGGGTACACATCTATTTTACACATATTTTGAATGATGAAACTAATATACTTGGCTGGTCTGCTGTCTCTTTCTTTAATTCTCTCAGTTCTTTCATCCATGCATGCTCAGTCTCAGTCAGGCTAAGTATTTTACCCACCCAGAATTTCTTGGGTGGGTACTGCCACCCACCATACCCACATTATCTGCCAGGCCTGCTAAGCACATTTGTACATCAAATGAAAGAGACAGTCCTATGGCATAGTTTAGAAATTATTTCGACTTAGTAATTCAAAGATTTTGGATGTGAGAGAAAGTTTGAAGAAATCTTAAGAAAATATTTTTTACAGCAAAACTATGATAGCTACAGGAATTTTGACTAGGATTAATTTTAACTTTTAGGAAGTTACCTATCTAGTATTAAAATTTCAACTTTATTTGGAATAGTTCGGATACACGGAAATTTTTGATGGTGTCGTGAGAACAGTTCTGCTATAAGTGGGGGGGGGGGGAGCGGGAAGAGCTGAGGCTCCTCATGGACAGTTCATAAAAGTCATCTGAGCAAGCACCATGGCAGTAGAGTCAATGTTTGGTGCAGAGATGTAGCCAGGAGGCAACAAACGATACCATGACATAGTGTTTCCATCAGCCATCTTAGAAATCTCAGTGCGTCACATCCAAAACTTGCAACCTTCATGTGACTGTAAGCAGTTAGAGGTTGAGGGTTGGCCTGACTCGAATCATTTATCAGTACTTGCAATCAATTAATTTGGTGAATAATTCCGATGCCTAAAGGATTGTTCAACCACTTGTAAAGTTTTCTGAATAATATTGATGGTAATCGCTTTAGTAAGTCAGAAACATATACTTTCCAATTTAAAAGTTCTGCACTTGTTGGAGAGAGTGATGAGGGGATGTACGAGAGAAGTCAAGGAATTGGGTTACAAAACTTTGGTCAGACCATTGCTCGAATATGGTAGTGTAGTATGGGACCCTCATTTTACGTATCAAATACAGGAGTTGGAGAGGGTGCAAAGAAGGGCTGCTAGATTTGTTTCTGGAAATTATCGCAGAATGCAATCAGTGACGGATATGATAAAGGAGCTGGAATGGGATTCATTGCAAGACAGGAGGAGGATGAGGAGGGTCATGGGAGTGTACAGGGCATATACTGGTGATGAGGCATGGAAAGATATTGCAATAGGTATGAAAAGTAGTGCGTGGAAGGGAAATGATGACCATGACCACAAGCTGGCACTCGATTTCAGGCACAAGGGTGTGGGAAGATTCTCTTTTTTAGGTAAGGGTGTCAGGGATTGGAATGAGTTACCAAGAGAAATGATGAATAATTTACCGAAAACTTTGAAGGAATTTAAAGATAAAATTTGTAGAGGGCAAATGTAAGTGGGTGCAGTATAGGGGGAAGATGGGTATGTAGGGAAATTGCCACCGGAGCCTGTGCTCCATTGCAATTAAATTAAATTAAATTAAATATACAAACCTATAAATTTCACACTCTCTACCTCTTGAATGGATTGGCCTGCAAATTTTATGTCTATATCTGGTGTTAATCTGTGTGATGTACTGCAAGGCATATACTGAGTTTTATCAAAGTTTAAAGACAAACCATTGGCTGTAAACCATTTATTAATTTGAAACAAATTCTATAGATAAATCCGGAGTATTTTTAATTCCTATGTTTGTGTCATCTGCAAATTGGACAAATTTTGAGTTTTTGGATGAAACACAGGTTAGATCATTTATATTTATTAAAAAAAATAGTGGCCCCAATATAGAACCCTGGGGTACTCCACATCTGATTAATTTCCACTCAGAAAACAATGGACCTCTTAAGGCAGCCTTAAAATTCTCCATTGATACTTTCTGTTTTCTATTTAGAAGGTAAGAACGAAGCCATTTATTAACAATGCCATCGGTACCATAATACTTTAGTGTCTGTATCAGAATTTTATGATCCACACAGTCAAATGCCTTAGATAAGTCACAAAAAATTCCCACAGGAGTTAATTTATCATTTATTCCTTCTAAAATACTGTCAGTGAATGCAAATATAGCTTGTTCTGTGGAATGACCCTTTTGAAAACCAAATTGTGGTTTAGTTAGAATATTATTATTTTTAAGGTGCTCATAAACTCTATTGTACATTGCTTTCTCAAAAACTTTGGTGATGGCTGTTAGTAATGAAATTGGTTGGTAATTCAATATGGCTGCCTTTTCTCCCTTTTTATAGAGTTGTTTAACTACAGCATACTTAAGCCTTTCTGGAAAAGTACCCTGAAGTAAAGATATATTAAACAGATAACTTAGTATATTACTTAATTCTGTGGAGCACATTTTAATTAATCTGTTGTAAATCCCGTCATAACCACTTGAGTATTTGCTCTTAAGGGATCTGATAATTTTTCTTATTTCTTCTGGAGTAGCTAATTTTACAGACATAAAGTTTTTCTTGGAAGCCTGTTCTGACAAAATCCATAATGAGTGTCACTGAGCTATTAGCATTCAATTTATCAGCAACAGATAAAAGATGTTTATTAATATATCAGCAATTGAAAAATTAGATTCTACTGAATTTTCTTTGATAAAGATATCATTACTTGTTTGATTACTTTTTTCCTATTTCCTTTTTTACAATGTCCCATATTGTCTTAATTTTATTTTCAGAATCATGAATTTTATGTTTGTAGAACATACTTTTAGATTCTTTAATAACCTTTTTCAGTATTTTGCAGTACTGTTTGTAATGTGTTTTAACATTAGCATTATCACTGTCCCTAGAGGCAATATATAACTTCCTTTTATAAATGCATGATGTTCTAATGCCAACAGTTATCCAAGGTTTTTGTTCTTTTCGAGAAGCATGACACTTTTGTCTTAAGTGAATGTATTATTTATGGTTAATGGTCCTGTCGTCCCCTTAATATGTTTGTTTTTTTCTTGCTCAACATCTATCCAACAATCATACCAATGTATGTCAGATGGATATCAACCACTCTATTTTCCAGCTCAATATCATCCATACCCAACTACTTGACTGCATCAGTTACAGACATACTTTTTAGCACAGAAGATTGAGCTGTTCTCATTGCACCCCTTCCAGCACTTGTATTTGATATCCATAATGTGGCTCCTGCACATTTCTACCATTCTGAAGCAAAGGCCACCAAGTTTTTGTGGGCCTATCTTCTTTACTTGCTGGGCATGTCCTTTCACTGTCCTCTTTTAGAGTTTCAAGACTCTGAAAACATTGCCTGTAATTTTCCAAATATATGGTGCCTGAATGAACTTATTATCCTCATTGTTGCTGAAGTTATTATCAAACTGTTGTACCCACCAACTGACAAGTATCAAAAAAATTATTCATTGACTGGTGAGAGATCCTTGTGCAGATGGTGATGAGAAAATTAGCTGATGGAGAGGTACATGCCTGCAGTGTCTGCACTTCATCTTTTTGATGGTAATAGCAAAGTAGATACTGACTGGGAACTGTATGTACTTGAAAGGAACACAAAGTAATTGATTATGATGGAGTTACATAGAATAAATATGCACCAACTAGCACAGCATCCAGTCAATATTTCTTTCACCATCACATTCTTCTGTAGGTTAACCATTGTGAGTCACAACTCAGATAAGCTCAGCTTGAGCAGTAATATTAATTGTACTGGAACTTTAACAATTATTTTGTGTGTGGGAAGCCCAGGAATGGTAAACACATATAAAAATTGAACCGTGTAGTTTGTGGCATCCTCTTGGTCTAATATTCTGTTTATAGAAATGTACTTGACACTGTCTCCAATAACAAATACAATTATAGTAGAGTTCATTCAGTGGTTTGCTTATTTCGTGGTATCAAAAAAATCCATTAACAGAGAAAAGAGTCCTCATGATTTGTTAATTGTTGCGGATCACTGTACATGGAAGATATAAAATTTTCTATCTGAACTACTTTGCACAGATTTTCCAATAAATGTATTTCTCTTCTTTTTTCAAGGTACATTCCTTTTCTGATTCCTAATAGCTAATCAGAAAACCTTGCATTCAAATTGTCTGCTATTTGTACCCACACATCAGTGACCATGTGTATCTGGGTAACATTGTACACTGTTTACCTCTTACCTCTTACCTCTGTTTACCTCTTGAGCTCTTGTGCCTTGTAGAACTGTTGGCAATTCAGTACAAGGAAGTACCATGATACCATACATTAGGTGATTCCATTGGCTTATGTTGGAGAGTATCTGTCAACAACTTCTACTGCCTGGCAGTGAGCTGTGGTATATCCATCACACCCAATCAAATTATGATTGTGCTGCATTTTCATTTTGTTAATATTCTTTAAAGTGTTGCACACTGTACTGTAGCTGTTTTCTAACTGTATCAGTTGAACATGGTATTTGGTGTTTTGTCACCAGATATTAATGTTATCATTATTCCAAAAGATGTGAAGGATCTCTTCCAAATAGGCAGGATGATTGCAGTACAGTCAATGTTCATTTTTATAATTTGTGAAATTTAAATACATTTGATCTAAGATGATAAATTGGACAAATTTAATCAAGCTAAACACTTCAACTGTGAGAAGGCTAGGACCAGGTAACAAACAATATCAAACATATAGTTTCTATGACAGGTCAATAAAATTTATGGTCCATTTTATCATTTCACAGCTTCTTGATATCACACCGAGATAAAACATACCTCTTTTTACTCCGGAAACCTTATGCTGCACAATGTTTGAAACTACACAATACATGTAGTTGCCTTCGGGGATAAAAATTATCCTTTATGTTAAGCAATCACATAAGCTATCACCATGCACAGTTTTTGTAAAATTTGTGATGCATGTACAGACACATGAATATTCCAAAATGGATGGTTTTATGTCATAAGGAAATATTTAATTTATTATATGTTGACCCACTACACAAGCTATTATTATGTGTAGATTTCACTGATATTTGCTCTTTAGCTTTGGCCTGATGCATTTGTATTTGTATTTATTGGCCCCTTAGCATCATACACAGTACGAAGTACAAATGATATAGGGCAAGTCAAAATTGGTCTGTACACAGACAGACAAACAAACATATAACAAACATTCTATTATATACTATGAGATAACATACTATACAGATATGATATAGACAAAAAGAATTACAGTTACAAATATACAATTAATTCTTTACAAATTTAAATGATACTAATGACATCATCCATGTTTAAAACTAACATTTGGTTCGAAAATACTCATCAATACAGTAGAAGCAGTGGTCGAGCAAGTACTCCTTCACTGATGATATGAATTTAGTATTTTGTCTTACAGACTTGATCCTCTGTGGTAGTTTATTAAACAATCTGATTTCCATATGAAGTGGCCCTTTCTGACAGAAGGTAGTATTTGTTTGTTGTATATGAAAGTCTAGTGTCTGTCTAGTATTATACAAGTGTATGTCACTGTTTGTTTGTAGTTTATACCCAGAAGCTTCTATATTTTTTTTAATGAATTTTATAGTTTCCTGTATATATAAACAGGGCAGTGGTAGAATTTGTAACTTTCTAAATAAATGTCTACATGAGGTTCTACTTCGTACTCCTTCAATAATTCTGATAATTTTTTTCTGAATTTTGAAGCATTTGATACTTGGTGGGGAGTTCCTCCAGAAAATGATTCCATACCTTAGTAATGAGTATGCCTAATGGTTTCATTAGATATGCAACCAACTAAGATTCTCATCATGTAGTAGATAGTATTTAGTTTTTTACAAAGGTGTTCAATGTGTGTGTTCCATTTTAAATTCTCCTGTATATGAATACCTAGAAATTTTATATTCTCTACATTTTTAAGTAGTTTACCACTAAGTTTTACTGTAGGTAACTGTGTATCTAAATTATTTTTTGTCCTGAAGTGTATGGCATTTGTTTTTTCTGTATTTATTATTAGCTTATTTTGAGAAAACCAGTTTGCAATGTTTATAGAAGTGTATTCAATATTTTTTTAATAATTGTTCTTTGGTACATTCTTTCATTAAAATGGTGGTGTCATCTGCAAATTTAATATATTTTTGGCATTTATTTGTTGTTTCCAGATCATTTATATATATTAAAAATAGGACAGGACCAAGTATTGATCCTTGTGGTACTCCATATTTTATGGTTTTGCAATCTGAGTGAACATAGTTTATACTGTCGTCAGTCTTAAAGCTACATTCCACAATCTGTTTTCTATCATGCAGGTATGACTTTATCCAATTGTTAGCTACTCCTCTAACGCCCAGGTGATCTAACTTTGAAAGCAAGATATTATGATCAATTACATCAAATGCCTTTGACAAGTCCAAGCATATTCCTGATATGTGTCCTTTCACATCAAGAGTCTGTAGTATTTCTGTGTAAAATGAAAAAAGGGCAGTTTCGGTTGATTTATTCTTTCTGAACCCATGTTGAGAATCTGAAAATACATTATTATTTTCTAAGAAGTTAACTAGTATTTTGTGAAATAGTTTTTCTAAGATTTTAGAGAAACATGAGAGGACTGACACTGGACGGTAGTTCGACACCTTATCTTTTTCCCCTTTTTTAAAAAGGGGTTTTACTCTTGCTGTTTTAAGCCTATCTGGAAATATTCCACTAGAGAATGAGCTATTGCATATATGAGAGAGAGGACAAGCTATAAACTTAGCACATTTTTTTAATAGCAAATCTGGGACATCATGAATTCCAGATGAAAATTTAGGTTTCAACTCCCCAATAACTTTTAATACTTCCTCTTCATTTGTTGGCTGAATAAAAAGGGTTTTGCTATTATCATGGTTGGCATTAGTTTGAGTGTTGATGTTGGACTTGCCAAAATTTTTAGTAATCAAATCTTCGGCAATGTTTGAAAAATATGTATTAAAGGTGTTAGAAATCTCTATAGGATCAGATATTATTTTTTTATTCTCTTCAAGCTGAATATTACGGTTATCTACCTGTCTTGCTCCTACTTCATTCTTCACTACCTTCCACATGGCTTTCATTTTATTGGTAGCTGAGGAAATATATCTATCATTTTCTAGTTTCTTTGCCTGTCTCATTACCTTGTTAAGAACCTGTTTGTATTTTTTGAAATATTTATCAAATTCTGGAGTTGTTTCCTGTGTCTTAGAAGTTGCGTGTAACAACTGTTTCTTTTTTATTGATACTAAAATACTAGAGGTAATCCAGCCTTTTGCATTGTTTATTAGGCCTACATTTTGCTTTCGTGTTCTTAGTGGGAAGCATATTTCAAAATAATACAAAAATGTACTTATAAATAAGTTATATTTCTCATTTGTATCTGTGAAATTATACACTTCTTCCCATGTTTCATTTCTTAAGAGATTATTAAATTGGTTGATCTGTTGATCCTTAAAGCTATGTGATTTTATATTTGCATGTGTGTTAATGTTAGATTCTAATTTTAATGTTAAAATTCATCACATTATGTCTGTAATTAGTATTATTTAGAAAAATCTGGTCAATTGTTGCTGAAGAATTTTTGTAATGCGTGTAGGTGTTTCTATCAGACTTTTAAGATTGAATGAGGATACAAGACTCAAAGTATCATTTGTCAACTTTGAATCCTTAGAAAAATCTATGTTAAAATCACCGCATATAATTACATTTCTATTTACTAATGGTAATGTTTTTAGTGCTTTCTCAAACATGTTAAGGAATATGTTACTGTCCCCATCTGGAGATCTGTATAACACACATTAATATTATTTAATTTTTTGGAATGTATATTCCAGATATCTCAAAGTGTTTTTCTATAGAATATTTTTGGATTGTACTAATTTCCTTAAAATCAATGTTGTTTTTAATAAATATACAATTCCCTCCTTGTTCTGATTCACTTCTGCAAAATATGTAGCTAAAGTTAAGTTAGGAAAGTTAGTAACATTCAGTTGAGAAGTACTGAGCCAGTGTTCTGTAAAGCATATGACTGCTACCTCTTTAAGCTGTGTTAAAGGAGTAATTCAATTTCATTTTTTTTTTTTTTTTTTTTTTTTTTTTTTTTTTTTAAGGGATTGCACATTTTGATGATAAATTATAAAGTTTGAATTGCTTTTTCAGTATGTACATTTGCTCGACCACTTACCTCTTTAACAGTGCCCTCTATTTTAATCCCTTTACGTGATGTGACATTTTTTCCTTTGTTATTCTCTTCAAAATTTACACTGTGATGGTTATGTTCACTGTTCTTTAGCACTTGTTGTGTATTCTCCTGCTCTGTGTCCAGTATAAAAAATCGTCTTCTCTATTTAATGGTGAAATGATTTTTCTGTTACTGCTGGTTATAGGTGCTTGACTTCTTGAAGAATCACCCTGCTTTCCTTCTTTGATCTCAGCTTCACTTTCAGCACCTTCTTGACCTAGTACTGGTTCTTCTTGATAGCTACCAACTGTATTTTGTAACGGTATGGTTTTAAAGTTTCTGGTCATTTCCGTATTGCACTTTATGTTATTAATAATGTTTTCAGCCATTATGGTTTTACATAAGTTATTTCTGTGTAGGCCATGTCGCGTGAAGTGACTTCTATCTGAGGAATCCAGTTCAATAAATTCTGCATTTTGAAAAGCACTGCAAATCTTCTTGAACTTTCTGTTTGTTGCAGTTATTTCAGAATTTACGCAGGACCATTCAATCAGGTCATGTCTGTGCGGTATGCTTGTTACGTAAAACTGGAGATCAGTTCTTGTTGTCAACACTTCTTTTAGTTTTCTGGTCACATTTCTGGCTTCATTTTGATATACATCATTCGCTCCTCCCACTACAACACATGTGCTGCCGGGTGGCAGACTACCAGTATTTAACACTTCATTGAGAGGTGCACCTGGCTTTACTATTCCTGTCACAGAGAACTTTTCATTTTTAAAACAGAAGCTAGTCCTTTCCCATGGCTATCCGCTAAAATATACACGCTTTGTTTGTTCGTCACTTTCTTTCCAGGGTATTTACAGCTGTATTTGTGTTTAATTTTTACGCATCTGGTGTCATGTACTGTCTTCTCTTCTTGTGTAAGATGTTTCTCTTCAGATTTGAGAATCTCAAAAATCTATTTCTCGTTGGTAGCGAGATATTTTCACAGTTTTTGATAGCACGACAACACTTCTTAGGTTTAATATATACAACACTTTGATCACTATTTTTGTATGAATCCTCAGCACTGATTTCTTTCAGCACTGTTTTTAAGTTAACCACATATTTCTGAGCAGCAGTTAATTCTTGTTTTACACATTGTAACACACTTTCATTCACGCCGGCTTTATATTTTCTCATTGCAGTTTCAAGGTTATTACACATGGTTTTTTCCACATTCACATACCGGGTTTATCGTTACATGTTTGTCTAAACAAGCATTATGAATCTATACATGCATAACTGAGCATAACCGGATGCCGTTAATGACAGCTTCATTACACGAAACACATTTTAGATTAAAGAAATTTGCATTTTCTGTAAAGCGGTTGATCAACACTTCCACATGCGACGCCATATTCATTTAAGTCCTCAAAGAAAAATTCCAAAACTTATGGCCTTATCAGCTACGGATCTATATTGGGACAAAAAGTATCTCGTATGTTAACTGATGATATCAGCTATCACTATGTTCAGTTTTGTTGAAATCTGTTAATGAATTTTAGTACAATGCACATACAGATGGACTGATAGAAAGACAAAAATTTTCATTTTTTTTTTCAGTTTTGTCCCTCTATCGTCAGTAGCAACGCTGTGATAAATGCATTTTCTACCTTACTGTTTGATATCTACCATCTAAGAGTTCCTCCATCTAGTGAGACATATCATCATCCACCTCTATGGTTCATTCAGCTCAATTATATGGCTTGGCTTGGAAAGATCCAGTACTACACTATCAACTTGGCTACTTTGTCCCTTTTATTAAAACCAGGAGATGGTTTGAGACAAGAAAGCTAAGGAATTCATTCATGGCCTTTTTAAGGCACCATCTGGGTATTTTCCCATACTGATTTCGAAATGATAGAAAATCATCATCCAGGAATCAACACATATCCTCCTGAATACCAGGTCTGAGCACTGAGCACTTACTCTCCAAGTTCTGTACCAAATTTATTTTGAAGACAATCACTGATGATTTCACCAAACCATTTGTTTAATATTTTCATCTTACTAATATCCTAAGTAACTTATCACTCATCTTTAACACATAAAGGTAGGAATGAGTAAAGAGTGCCATCTCTCACTCTCATTTTCCTAAAACAGTCACAGAGATTCAGACATAAACTTTCGCAAAGGGATGCAAGCAGAAAGTAATCAAATGGAGATACTGCATATGTTAAAGACAACATGTTGTTAAGTTAGTCAATGGACTGGGAATCAGATTAATTCTTTGTCAAATATGTACCCTAGCATATGCATGATTGTAAGCAGTAAATTAATTATCATAAGAATCACTTAATAAGTTACCTTGCATGCTTTCCTCTGCTATCACTGATGCTGGTTTTGTAATAAAATCCTTCACATTACTTTTTTTAATCTTTCCATTTGTAAGATAGGCCTCCAGCCATAAACGGTACCTGAAAATTTTACACTTTTTTATAATTTAAAGAGTTTAACTGAATAAAACATCATCTCCTTAAAATAACTTGATAGAGATACACAATGCGCTAGTAGTTATAGTAGTATAGTCTTAGGAGTGCTAAACAATGAGGTTTTCCCTGATAGTTATAGAGATAAAGGAGCAATTGGTGGAGGAGTATTCATATTGGTTAGCAAAGAATATTACAGTTTACTAGCATTTATTGATCATAGCTTTGAGTTGCTATGATTTCTAGGACGATAAAAAAAAGAAAAAATTAAGATGTTGGCTGCTTACCACAATGGAAAGAATGAATGAGAATATGCTTGGCAAGAAATTAAATGAATATTTAGAGTTTAGAGATGAGTATAGAATGGTAATTATTGTTGGGGATTTAAATTTACCATGTGTTAACTGGGAAGATTACTAAACACAAGAGAATAGAAATTTGAAAATATCTTAATAAGGTAAAGAAGCTACACCAAATGGTAGAGCAGAGCAAAAGAGGGTTCAATATGTTGAATATACGCTAATAAATCTTGTTGATAATATCAAATTATTGAAGGAATAAGTGATCAAGAAGCAGTTCTGATAGATATTAGAGGGTTCAGTAAACCAGTAGCCAACATTGAATATGGTAATTAGTACAGTTATAAAATGCAGATATTTCAATACTGAAGAAATATTTCAGGGGAAGATTCAGTATATAGAGGGAAGATGTCACAGAAAAATACCTCTATACTGTCTGTTGGTGTAATTGCTTCATTGGTAATTTGTAATAGTCAATCTCAAGTTTACTGTGCTCTCTTTGACTAACAATGACTAGAAAATTATACTTGGTATACTACAGATTTGATATGTAATATCTTAGAAAATTGTCAGATTAATTCACTTAAAATTTGATCACTACTCACTAAGATAAATTTTATTGATTGTTGAATATTTCTACATGTGGGGTTACTGTACAAATATGTGCTTAAGTTGTGACTACTAAGTTCGTAACTATTAAGTTTGTTATGTTAAAATCTGATACCACAAATTGAAGTTGCAGTAATTCACTATCTCAGTTGCCAATCTCCTTTATTAGACCGAAAGCAGATCACATATCTCAGGTTGATGTTGAAATATGAAAATTCCACTGTAGATAAAAACATATTTTCTTGAAAATGTTTTGAAGTTAATCCTGGAATCAGCGTGTAGCCCAAGGCTGGTATCAGAACATTCGAATTCTTTAATTAATGATTGCAGGTCATCACAACATACAGATTCACTTATACTCCCAAAAATCTTTCACAATGCCCAATTGCCAGATGACAGTTTTCAGCTCATGGTGAAAGAAACGTGAAGCCAATGCCTATCACCTAACTGTTAATCTTGAGCATCACTCGCTACACCTTTGAACATCATGGGTTCGGCACAGCTACCAAGTTTTGAAATTTTAGGTTCACTTCCTACATTTTCACTAGTGTTGCTGCCCAATCTGACATATCAAACACATGTCCAATGCTGTCTGTGTGTGGTGAAAGAATGCTTATCGAACAAGGAAACAGGGGTGCCTTACATAGGAAACAGTGTGGGAACCACTTTCTTGAATCGCTAACTTTCTCCGATATGACTGAAGTTTTACTGAATTTTTTTCTATTACAACTTCTAACTTAAATCTCTTAGTGCTCCATATAGTTTTATTGCTATTAATGGGAGAAGTTCTATTTCTGATTTCAGCTAATAACCTTTGAACTGTTTATTATCCCACTGAGATTTTTGAATCATTGTATTTCTTAAAGTTTTTCCTAACATCTGGTGTATGTTGCTTTACTAGACTCATTTTATTTTGAGTGCACTTTTCAATAATCCCTAACTATGCTTCAAAATCATATATTACCTTCCTGAATGATGTAATGCTAAAATCTTTGTGAATTAATTTCCCATTAATTACATTGTGGATTAAAGTGAGATAACCACTCTCGTGCTTAGAAAAAAATCATTATGTCTTCTAGTATTTAGCTTTATTTTCTAAAATCATTCTTTATTATTATTGTGCACCTGCATTTTATGAGTCATCGACTAATGGCATATGTGTATAAAGAAGCTACAATTTCACTTTTAACCTTTAAATTGTGCATTTATCTAAAACCAATAACATATTATTGTTCTACGAATTTTTCTCTTTCACTTAAGCCTACATTTAACCTTGTACCTTTACTTTCACCAAAAATTAACATATTTGTTTCAAAAAAAAAATATATATATATATTTTACTTTAATTAATTTAATTGCAATGGAGCACAGGCTCCGGTGGCAATTTCCCTACACACCCATCTTCCCCCTATCCTGCACCTACCTACATTTGCCCTCTACAAATTTTATCTTTAAATTCCTTCAAAGTTTTCGGCATCATTTCTCTTGGTAACATCATTCCAATCCCTGACACCCTTACCTAAAAAAGAGAATCTTCCTACACCCTTGTGCCTGAAATCGAGTGCCAGCTTGTGGTCATGGTCATCTTTCCCTTCCATGCACTACTTTTCATACCTACTGCAATATCTTTCCATGCCCCATCACCAGTATATGCCCTGTACACTCCCATGACCCTCCTCATCCTCCTCCTGTCTTTGCAATGAATCCCATTCCAGCTCCTTTATCATATCCGTCACTGATTGCATTCTGCGATAATTTCCAGAAACAAATCTAGCAGCCCTTCTTTGCACCCTCTCCAACTCCTGTATTTGATACGTAAAATGAGGGTCCCATACTACACTACCATATTCGAGCAATGGTCCTGACCAAAGTTTTGTAACCCAATTCCTTGACTTCTCTCGTACATCCCCTCATAACTCTCTCCAACAAGTGCAGAACTCTGAAACCTTTTCCTACCACCTGTCCTATGTGTCCTGCCCAGTTAAGTTTGTTATCAAAAGTAATTCCAAGATATTTGCATTTCAAGTCTTCAGCAAGCATTCTTTCCCCACCTTATATTCATAATTAACCTTTTGTTTTTTATTTGTGTATCTAATAAGCTGACTCTTCTTTTGCATTTATCTTCATTCCATGTTTACTAACCCAATTAGATATCCTGTCCAGATCACCCTGCAACTGTTTACAATCCTCTATCGTTTTGATTCTTTTATACAGCATTATGTCATCTGCAAACAATCTAATTTCAGATAGTAAACAGTCAACACAATTATTCATTAGAATAATGAAATAGCAATGGTCCCAATACGCTACCCTGTGGCACACCCATTTTTACTTCCACTTCTTTTGATACTACATTTCCTACCCTAACTTTCTGTTTTCTACCTTTTAAAAATTCTTCTACCCAGCAAATCACTTTCTTATCCACTCCAATGGTTTTTACCTTATTTACTACCATTTTATGGCTTACTCTGTCAAACGCCTTAGACAGATCTAGTGCTACACTATCAATTTGGCACTCCCTCGTCCCATTTCATCTGAAATATCTTGCATATATCCCACCAACTGAGATTCGCATGAATATCCTTGCCTGAAACCATGTTGCCTGCTTGAAAAACCAATTACGTTCCTCACATATATTTCTGATGTGGTTGCATATCAATCTTCCATTAATTTACCTACCACTGATGTCAAACTGATTGGCCTGTAATTCTCAACTCTATTCTCACCCCTCCCTTATGTACCGGTACTACTATTGCACTTTTCCAGTCCTGTGGTAAGCAGCAAGTGTCTAGACTCAATTTAAATAATATTTCAAGATAAGGTACAATGTCACATCCGGCTATCTTTAAGATATCTGTAGTAATATTATCTTCACCAGCCCCTTTATGTTTTTTCAGCTTTCTTATTTCCTTCATGATTTCCTCAGGATGGATATCAAATTTTTTACTATCGTCATTTCTAATTGTGTTGTTAAGCTCGTTCTCCGAATTAGACCCTCCTGTTTCTGATTCATTGTCCCTAATGCTTTCACTGAACCAGTTACTTAAAATCTCTGCCTTTTTCAAATCAGTAACTTCTTCTCCATCCTTATCTATAAGTGTCTCTACATCCTCCCTTCCCCTGTTCACAATATGCTGACATATTAAAACTTGAGTTATCTTTTAAAACTGAATGAATTTTCTTTGATAAATATGCTTTTCCTCATTGCCAAAGCATGTGGTGTAGTAAGCATGACAATTGCTGTATCGCTTTAAAAATTTTTTTTAGACTATACAAATTAAACATCAAAATGATCATAATTTTAAGCCTTATCAGTGAACATAAGGGAACAAAAAAGTTTGCCTTTGAAATTTTTGACTGCCTGATTTTTATGTTTCTTTACAATATCATTTTTTTTTTTTTTTTTTTTTTTTTTTTTTTTGTGAATTTAAAGGTTGTTTACTATTAAGAAAACATTTATAAATTTTATTTATTGTATAAATGGTATGCAATTGACCCCCATTTAAATAGTTTTGGTGGGATTACAGATATATGACAAGATATGGAAAGGTTTAGTCTGAAAATAATATTATTTGTAGGGTAAAGAAATCACTTGTTTTAATAAGTTCTTCAATTAAAAAAAAAGAAGTATTGGTAGAAGTCAAAAGTTTAGAATGAATTTGGACTTAGGATCCAATAAGAATATTGGAGAAGACTTTTACATGAAGATGTCCACGTTCACATGCTTACCAGAATTTATATGATTCACTACTTAAAGAGTTCAATTGATGAATTTTGAAGTTAATGAGCACTCCCTAAAATTCTAAATGTTACTTTAAACACTTACTAATTCATTCTTCTTATAATTTATTCCATCATGGCTGACTACAAAGTAACTGCCACAAAAACTTACTGCTTCAGAGCCAGACCCCTATATGGAAGCTGCCTGTTACTGATATGAGGGTTGCCTTTTAAGTTTTTACAAAAAGTGAAACAGAAACGAACAAGTTCGAAACAAAGTGTTTCATTGCTTTTCAAAATATTCTCCCTTAAGGTCTATACATTTTGCATACGTTTAAACCAATTCTGGAAACATTTTTTCCACAGTGAATCTGATATTTCAAAAGATGGTTTTGAAAGTCTTCAACAGCTTCTTGAGGTGATGAAAATCGCTGTCCGCGCATCTTTTGTTTGACAGTGGGGAACAAGAAAAAGTCATTAGGCTATAAATCGGGTGAATACGGGCATTGAGACATTAATTCGAAGTTTTTTCTCCTTCGAATATTCAGTTGTTTGTCTTGCTTTATGGGAGCTGGCATTGTCATGATGAAGAATCATGCGACGGTTTTTGTTCTTTTTCCTTATTTCATCGAAGACTGTTGGCAAACAAACTGTTGTATACCATTTGGCATTAACAGTTCTTCGATCCTCTAATGGAATTATTGCGATGTGTACAGTACAACCGAAGAAACAAGCAATCATTTCTTGGAAGCGCTCCGTGAATAAACAACTTTAGTGGGATTGGGTTCATCGTCAAACACCCAAACAGCAGACTGTTGTTTGCTTTCAGGTTCATACAAATATATCCAAGTTTTGTCTCCTGTAACAATGTTGTATACTGATTTTGAACGTCCTCCGTTGAATTTTTTCAGCATTTCCTGACACCAATCAACACGACCCTTTTTCTGCGCTTCAGTCAAATTATGCGGAATCCAACTGGAACATATCTTTCTCACACCTAAATGTTCATACAAAAGCAATTGTATTGCAGTCTGCGATATCCTAAGAGATGCCTCTAACTGTCTGTAAGTCACATGCCGATCTTCTTTGATCATCTTACGCACAGCATCGATGTTTCTAGGAATGGCAACCGATTTTGGCCAATCTTCTCGACATTCATCACTGAGGGACGCACAACCATGATGAAATTCTGCAAACCAATTGTAAACAGTCTTCTCTGATGGTGCTTCATTACCAAAAGTTTCACGAAGCGATTCTATTCATTGTTGTTGAGTAAGGCCTTTTTTAAAATCATAAAAAATCATCCAACTTAAGCCTTCATGGGTGATTTCCATTTTTGCACAAACTTGCTTCTTTTAAACGTTCACTATCAACAACTTACTCAGTCAATTTCTAAATTGCCACTGGCTTCACAATAACAAACATCATTGTTTACAAATACAGTGGTGCCACAACTCATTAACGCCACCTATTGTTCAATTGTAAAAACTTAAAAGGCAACCCTCGTACCATACAACTCCATGTGACTGCTGAATTGATCAATCCTGAATTTCCTTTAATAATTTCTCACTGTAAAACTTACATATCGGAATCTTTAGGTCTCTTATTTTTCTGCTTCAGGCTGTCTTTTAAAATCATATGAAATTCTATTTTTCCATCAATCTTTACCAATAATTGTATGGAACATAGCCCTGTATTTAAAAATACTTTCTACATAATGAGACTTACATAGTACCTCCGATCTTTCCTTTAATATATAATCAATGCAAGTGTTGCATGATGACATGTTTCGTTTTTAGTAAAACCTCAAAATACAGCCTAAAGAATTCATTTAACAATCAAACTAATATCATAATCTTATTCCTTATTTCCTGTTTATTTTGTTAATTATTAATCATTTGTATCCTTCAAAACTATGAAAGTATCAGTTATCTTTCTTAAAACCCAAACTGAGAATTTTTTTGTTTATAAAAACATTAGCTATCCACCCTTTTCTCAGCATGAATCTACTATTTTTATACCTGTACAATTTTTCCAGATATTTTTAGGTATAATAAATTATTTTATATAACCTCTTATTTTTCCGTCTAATGTTACTACCTCTATTTTTTGTTAAATTATCAGTTAAAACTTCCCTCTACTCTAGGTCTTTTGAAAACACTTATGGTCTTTCTATTCCCCTGACTTACACGTTTGATCTAATGTCTTTAATAACTGATATATCTTTATATTTCAAAAACCATTCCTTTATGACTTAATGTTCAAATATCAAAAACCCTTTAAACCAGCCATTTTTAATAATGACTTTCTCGAATTTAGTTGTTCTTTTATCTTTTAAATGAAATTGCTCACTTTCGCAAACATTCTCTCTCAGTAAATCTATTGCGCCACTTTTCTAATGTGTTTCCACTGCAAACATCATCAAATTTACCAAATAAAAATTCTTCTAGACTTAAAATATACTTTGAAGTGCTTCATTAAATTAAAATTAAACCAAAAATATTATGAACATTTTCTGTTAAGTATCACCCCATTTTCATTACCACCTGGGCCATCTGAGTCAGTTGTCTCTATCTTTGCTGAACCAATATACCCCTTAATATGTTAAAAATGCACAAGTAAAGTGGAGTCCAAGTGGGAGATAATAAGAATGTCAGAAGAAGTGTTTTCACTAAAGGAAAAAAATAATAGTACGGACCTACACATTATAATAGAATCAGGAGGTTAAGAAGGTTGGTAAGAGGAGATCACAAGAGAGATAAGAGAAATAGGAGACAGCAAAGCAGTGGGTGACACTTGAAAAAAACTTAAGAAGGAATAACAGCAAAGAAGCAAGATAAAATTATGTTTATTGAGAATATTATCAGTGTAGGAGGACCACTGAATATTGCATCTAGAAGTTTCTATGACTATCAAATCAAATCAAATTAAATCGCAACAGAGCGCATGTTAGAAAACCAAGGGGAAGGGAAAGTATTCAGATAATTATAGAGAATAATAAAGAAGAATTTACTGAGGATTGAAAAAAGGCAGTAATATTAAATAAATAATTTAATATGACCATTAGGAGTTATGATTCAGGAATGGGAGAGTGTAAATCAAGGAACTAATCTTGTCAGCACTATTAGATATGAACAGCCTAAAGAATTTTAAGTTCGTCCGTAATGAAGGAACTAAAAAACCATAACTCACAAAAATTTAAGGCTGCAACGAGTGAAAAACATATATGACGAACACTAGAATACACAATATTTTGGTTCTACACCTTATTCATGCTGTAGCAAACGAGTCATGTGGTTCAGGAGGTGTGCACACACCGAAGTTTAACACATGACTGAGTGCATTATCGATATGTTGGGAGAAACTGAGATGGTATATACGTATATCGCAGATGGTGATAGAATTAGTAATAGAACAAAAGAGTGTGAAATGTTAAAACAAAAAATAGATAAATATATTTTGAATTTTTTTTGTAACTAATTAAATGATAATAATTATAATACTAATAATAATGATGAGTGATGGGTCAAAAAATATGGAATTTTATGGGTGGTTGAGACCAGGTGGGTGTCTGATATCTAGAATATTTTGGTATGCAAGTTCCCATCCACTAAGTTCTGAAGAGGCGGTGGTTTCGGGGAAAACTCTGATTGCTCTCACAGTGAAACAGTCATTGAGATTGTGGTAGTTAGAATGTTCTGGTATTGGAAGGTATAAATTGCAGGTGTTTGTCTGTAGCCATTCATTCTGACCGAGAAATTACTCACTTTCCCAAACATTCTCTCTCAGTAAATCTATTGCGCCACTTTTCTAATGTGTTTCCACTGCAAACATCATCAAATTTACCAAATAAAAATTCTTCTAGACTTAAAATATACTTTGAAGTGTTTCATTAAATTAAAATTAAACCAAAAATATTATGAACATTTTCTGTTAAGTATCACCCCATTTTCATTACCCCTGGGCCATCTGAGTCAGTTGTCTCCCTATCTTTGCTGAACCAATATACCCCTTAATGTTAAAAATGCACAAGTAAAGTGGAGTCCAAGTGGAGATAATAAGAATGTCAGAAGAAGTGTTTTCACTAAAGGAAAAAAATAATAGTACGGACCTACACATTAAATAGAATCAGGAGGTTAAGAAGGTTGGTAAGAGGAGATCACAAGAGAGATAAGAGAAATAGGAGACAGCAAAGCAGTGGGTGACACTTGAAAAAAACTTAAGAAGGAATAACAGCAAAGAAGCAAGATAAAATTATGTTTATTGAGAATATATCAGTGCAGGAGGACCAC
>JARYHS010013630.1:342400847-342699880 GCA_031002005.1 Vandiemenella viatica
AACATTACAGTCAAAAGAACTAACTTCACAGAGGCTAAGAAATCCTGACTCAAGACCTTCAGGAAATATATGCCTTCAACATTATCTGCAAAAAAACAGAAATATTTACATTCCACTTTAACAACGAACAAATGAACTACCAGCCAAATATAGTGTTCAGAGATCAGATGCTGAAGTACAACAGTACCCAAAATACTTGGATGTCACATTTGGCAGGTCCTCACTTACAAAAGGCACCTTAAGAATACAGCTGCCAAGCATAAAAATTGGAACGATCTACTTCAGCGGCTGGCAGGAAGTTTCTAGGGAGCTGATGTGAATACATTAGGAACAACAGCCTTGCTTTGGTTTACTCCACAGCTGAATACTGCTGTAGCGTGTGACTTAATATCTCTCACACCCGGTTGGTGGACGTTCAGCTTCACCAGACAATGCGCATCATAACTGGCACGCTTCTACCTACACCTGTCCAGTGGCTGCAGGTGCTCAGCAACATCCCACCAATACGATACAATACATTCATTTTTCATTGATCCCAATATAAGAGACTGGCTCTGTGGGTGTGGAAAGTTGACAACCACCTAACATCAGAAGGCAAACGTCCTAATCAAACTTTGGACGAGAATTCTGAACAACGAGGCTCTTCCCATCAATGGATATATTAGGGAATACAAAACACAGCTGAAGTCACGCGCCCTATCTGGAAGACTGCTGTCAGTCTGAATCAACTCTTTCATCCCTACAGATAGCTGAACAGCGGAATACACATCGTCAACATCACAGGGCATAGTGCAAATTAGCAATCCCTGCTGAAAACTACCAGGATTCAATATGAGGACAACGTGGTGTGAATAAATCGTATTAGATGTGGTACAGGAAGAACTGCTTCAATTCTCCACACCTGAGGCTGGGCAGATTCTTCGTACTGCGACTGCGGTGAGGTTTCACAAAATATGTCTCACATTGTGCAGGATTGCCACTGCGTGCCTTTCCTGGAAGCCCTGAAAATTTAAATTTAACTACGCTGGAAGCGGAGGCCTGGTTGGAGCACCTCGATGTCATGTTATAGTACTCATGAATGGCGATTCTGTCGTAGTGGCCTCATCACCTGCCAGCTGCGGGCCTTGTCCGCTCAACTACGAGTATGAATACATGTTTATTTTTAAAAGAAAGTTGTTTAATAGTTCATTGTAATTGTTGTTGAATATTATAAATGTCATGTAGCATCATACGCTATTAGCATATATAATAAAAGAAATGTAGACTGCTGCAGTAATAAGCTATATATTTTCAATTTGATATTGAGTCATACGCAAATCGCCAACTATTGATGGCATTAAACCTTACACAATCGTTAAATGCGCATGCGCAGAACGTTAGGGGTTTAGTGCGCATATAAAAATTAGCGCAGAACGTTGCGGCGCATGGGCAACACGCTGTGGTGGAAGAGCATTGAACGCGTAACGAGTATCGCGTAACGCCAGCAAATTTCTCCCTACCGCATCCAAAAAAGTTTCATTTCAAAAATCAAAATAATATGTGCATAACTCTAATGTCCATTATGAACGCTTCTGTACAGACTTCTTAACAAGTATTGTACTTTTGGTATCCATAATCTGTACTAATTGTAGATAGATAGATAGATACATATGTTCGTTTTGATCCCATCTGAGAACAGTCTCGGGGATGTGGAACAGTATCAATTATATTGCCAGCAATTGATAACAAATTAGTATTTAACAACCCATTAGTATAATCCAATCGACTATGATTTGCAAATACAATCCCATGTAACTTACTACATATGTAGAACAGTGCATACACTTGTTACCAGCATCTAATTACCAGTTAATTTGTTACAGACCAATCAGCATAATAAGTTTCGACTGTAATCTGAAACTACATATTATATCATATTAGTTACAATATAAGTAGAACAGTACATTCACTTTTTAACAATATCAATAATATTGCCAACAACTAATAACCAGTCAATTACTTATAACCTGTTAGTATGATAATTTTATACATTGTAAATACATATTCCCCATGTTAGTTACTATATATGAATTAATTTTGCAAACAGTGTAATTACTTCATTTTTAAACAGTTTCAATAGTAAGAAAACTCATTTATCATTTTAGTAATAGTGGACAACTTTGTCACCTTACCATTCCATACACCAATATATATTATTTTCTCAGCAATTCTTAGTTACACAATTAAAAGAAGAGTAAATGGGTTATGAAGAAAACTCTTTCAGTTTGGACAAAAGTAGTTAGGTTTTTGTAGATAACATTTTATTTATTTTCGTAAGACATTGAAAAAAAAAAAGCTCCAGTAAATGTTATCCCTTTCTGTAGAATTTACATAATTGATTCCTAGTATTATGGCTACATATGTAAGCATGAAGAGTGAAATGTTCAGGATTTTCAACTAAAAATAATACTAGGGAGTATGCATTCTGTGCCGGCATTGTAAGAACACCTAGATTTCTAAATAGGTTTCTGCTCGACGTCTATGCGCTTGCTCCACATATAATTCTTACAGCACGCTTTTGTGATTTAAATACCTTCTGTGCTTGTGAAGAGTTTCCCCAGAATGAGATGCCAGGGAATGAAAATATGCAAAATAAACTAACTTTCATGTTTCTATATTAGCTGTTCTAGATATTACCCTCAGTGAAAATGTTGCAGAATTCAGTTTTTTTTAAGACGTTGTTGAATAAGTTGCCTCCAGTTCAATCTGTTATCTATATATACACCCAGAAATGTTGTGAAACTGCTTTTATTAATTGCTTTTCCTTCGGATATCACAGTATAGTTGTCCATTGTTTTATTTTTTGTAATGAATTGATGTAATTGCGTCTTTTCTACATTAAGTATTAATTTGTTAGCATTAAACCCCCTGTTAATTTTCTTTGGAGCATCATTTGCTATTTATTCAAGTTTTTGTACTGATGGGTGTATCAATGATATGCTAGAATCATCTGCAAAGAACATCATGTATTCACTATCACCTAATATATGTGGGAGATCATTTATATAAAATTATGAACAGCAGAGGGCCAAGAATTGAGCCCTGGGGCAAATCACATTTAACTATACCCGATTATGAGTTATAACCTCTTCTGAATTAACATCTTTTAATGATACACATTGCTTTCTATTTTAGGTATGATTTAATCCAAACTCCTGGTTTAACACTAACTCCACAGTGTTCTAATTTACCTAGGAGAATCCCAGTCTAAGGCCTTAGCAACATCACAGAATATACCTAGGGAATTTAATTTTTTATGCATTGTTTCCAATGTAGATGTGAATGCACCCTTCTGTACATTGCTATTTAGAAGATTTTTGAAAAACCTGATAGAAGTGGTATTGTTCTGTAATTATCAGTCTTTGGGGTATCATCCTTTTTATAAAGCGGTTTGATTATTGACTTCTTAGTGAGTCAGGGAAGATACCTTCTTCAAACGAACTATTACAATATGACTAACAACTTTACTAATACTAGTACTACATTGTTTCAGTATATACCTCATCATAACCAAATGACCTTTTATTTTTGAGAGATTATCATATAAATTTTTCAAATTTATATTGACTGGTGGGAAATAGACACACTGATGCTGTTTTTGGTGAGAAGGATTTAAGTATTGTTATAGCATCTGCATTACCATTACATTTTCCTTTTATTTTTTCAGTAACTGTTAAGAAATAGTTATTAAAAGCACTTCCTACATAAGAGGGTTAATTTATCGTTAATGCTTAAAGATATGAGTTTATGTTCAAGGGATGATTCAGCTGTTTCTTTTTTAGTAATGTTCCAAACACTTTTTATCTGAATTGCTAATCTCACTGTTTATAGCCAAATGTTAAGTTCTATAATTATTTTGGTTAAAATTCTACTGTAAGTGCTGCAATGCTGTCAGGAGTATATTGTCAATATTCCTAGCTGCTAAATACAGTTCCCTTTTGTTCCTGCAAGATGTTTCAACGCCAACTGTTATCCAATTCTTGTTTACTCGTTTTTGACCAATTGGAACTAGTCTTATAGGTAAACAGACACCTCTCGTAAAATTCCAAAAGCCTTTGGTGAAAGTAATTGAATTTATTGTTTACCCCTTTTGATTTATAAAAAGTGGTCCAGTTCTCATTGAGAAGTTCATTGTTTAAAGTTTTTATTGAATTGCTCTTTAATGGACTAACTTTCATAAATCCTTTCTTGGCGTTATTTCCAATTCCCACAGCATCCAAAGTAATTTTTTGAGCATTGTGCGCTGACAAACCATTTTCCATTGGAACTGTTCCATATTTTTCTAATTTATTGTCCATTATAAATATGTTATCAACAATGGTGCTACTATCTTTTTGTATTCCAGTTGGGAAATTGAGTTTGATAGGTATTGAATGATCTATACATTCCAAGAAGATAATCTGTCTGGTTACATTCTACAACAAAATTTATGTTGAAGTCTCCACAGAGGATAATCTCCCTTCAGTTCGTTAAAAATTTAATAGAACCGCTTCAAGTTTATTACAAAATTTACTGAAGTCCCCATTGGGAGCCCTACAAACTGTTAGAACTGTTAGAATCTAATTATATTATCTCGATGTTTTCTCCTAGGGGGCATCCATTAATTACGAAACCTCACCAAGGGGGAGGGGAGGTCAACGGAAATCTCAAGTGAGGTTTTGAAATTCTTGTAGAATGGTAGAGCTAAAAAAAGAGGTCTACAAATGACATGAAAGTCGATTTTAGGGGGGTAAAAACCAACTTTAGGGGGTTATAACCACCCTTGGGAGCATAAGACCTAAAAAAAGGTCTCAAAAAGTTGCGAGGTCCATTCGTAGGTAGGGGGGGGGGAGGGTCTCCGTCAAAATCTCACGTCATTTTACAGGGGGGGGGGGGTTCCGACCAAATCTCACGAAGTCTCACCAGAAAGTGGGGTGGGATCCGGAATTCTGGAAAAACACCTCACGTAATTAGTGGAGGCGCCTCCTTACATATATTGCTGCACCACCCATTCTCATCTCTGACCTGCAATAACATGAAGCTAACCTACTCGTTTATCCTTTAAATGGAGGAGATATATTTCAGAATTTTTTCGGATGGTGCGCGATCGGACATGTCATTTACTGATGTTAAGTAACCAACAAATATTCAACTCAGAATATAACCAATTTATTTCATTCCTTAGAGATACGTCCACGAATAAAGCGCTGCTGATTTTTAATTATTTAGAGTTGTTACACTTCTCTGCATTTTCAAGCCTTTGATAAGTAATAAACAAGTAAAGAATTATTCCAGATACGGCTAAATTGTTTGTAGATTAATATTATTGGTCAAGGATTTATTTATATCTTCGTAAAATAAAAAAACCAGATGTGATATAAATTCTTTGGTAGGCAGTCATTTCATCACTATGATGTCTCTGCTTTGTTTATTGTGTTTTATAAACACGGCTGATATGTACCTATGACGATTAGGGTTTAACCTTGTACAAAGATGTCCAAAAATCTTCCTTATTTCACACCTGCCGAAGTAGTTATTCATAACAAACCAAATGATATATGGGTATCATTTCTGAACAAGGTATACAATTTAACACCATTAGTGGAATATTATGGAGAAGGAAATGATCTTATACGTCCAATTCTTGCAAATGCCGGCAAGGATATATCTCACTGGTTTGAGAAAGAAAATCATCAGGTACAGTTTCGTTATGTATTTTATAAACTAATACGTGGAAATTAAAGCAAAGGTTGTGAGCTTTGCAATCACCTTTAGGTGTTTACTATATTTAAAGGAGTAGTCTTGCATTGACAATGGCTATTTTTATGCATCTCTACACCTCCGATTTAACCAAAACAGCTGCTGAGATAAAACAACGGTAGGCCCTAACAAAAACCAAACAAATAACTGGTATTATGTCCTTAACGTTGATGGAGTCACGTTTTTAATTTCGTCTTCCAAGCGATATTCCGACGACGCAGGGGAAATATCTAATATGAAAACTTCTCAGGTACAATTTTCCTCTAGTTTCATTTCAGGCAAATTTTGGCACATGCAGAAACCTTCTTTGTGTGGAACATCTGTTAATACTAGCAATGTTTCTTGATGAGGAAATTATTTTGCTCAATCTGCTATCTGTTATCTCTTCATTGATATTTGTTTAATTTGATTGCGATAAAGCGCTTGCTCCGGAGGCAATTTCATCACACCCCTTTTTTCCATTTCCTTTTCCCAACTACTTTGCCTCTGGTAATTGTACTCTATACTTTGTGAAAACGGGGATTCTAGAAATCGACAAAACAAATCGAAAATAAAGAATAAAAGTTTTTGATATCTCACTTGGTTCTCGAGATATCTTATCTCAAAATGACGTAGTTGGTTGAAATACGGCCTGGACCAGAAGAAAAATTTCGCTATAGCCAAATTTGATGATGAATTCTTACGTAACTCGATGAGAAAAATGGAAAATAAAGAATAAGTTTTTTGATATCTCACTTAGTTCTCGAGATATTGTATCTCAAAAGTAATGAGGTTAGGGTGAAATCCGGCATGGACCAAAAAAAAAAATCACCAAAACCACCATACCTACATGGTGAAAATGCACTATAGGTGTTTGATTTTCTTCCTAATGATTTATGTTAGGTTGAAATACGGCCTGGACCGGAGAAAATAACTGGTTTTCAGAGAAAGCATTAGGGAAAATGAATCAGAAACAGGAGGGTCTAATTCGGAGAACGAGCTTAACAACACAATTAGAAATGACGATAGTAAAAAATTTGATATCCATCCTGAGGAAATCATGAAGGAAATAAGAAAGCTGAAAAACATAAAGGGCTGTGTGACAATGGGCTGGTGAAGATAATATTACTACAGATATCTTAAAGATAGCCGGATGTGACATTGTACCTTATCTTGAAATATTATTTAAATTGAGTCTAGACACTTGCTGCTTACCACAGGACTGGAAAAGTGCAATAGTAGTACCGGTACATAAGGGAGGGGTGAGAAATAGAGTTGAGAATTACAGGCCAATCAGTTTGACATCAGTGGTAGGTAAATTAATGGAAAGATTGATATGCAACCACATCAGAAATATATGTGAGGAACGTAATTGGTTTTCAAGCAGGCAACATGGTTTCAGGCAAGGATATTCATGCGAATCTCAGTTGGTGGGATATATGCAAGATATTTCAGATGAAATGGACGAGGGAGGCCAAATTGATAGTGTAGCACTGGATCTGTCTAAGGCGTTTGACAGAGTAAGCCATAAAATGGTAGTAAATAAGGTAAAAACCATTGGAGTGGATAAGAAAGTGATTTGCTGGGTAGAAGAATTTTTAAAAGGTAGAAAACAGAAAGTTAGGGTAGGAAATGTAGTATCAAAAGAAGTGGAAGTAAAAATGGGTGTGCCACAGGGTAGCGTATTGGGACCATTGCTATTCATTATTCTAATGAATAATTGTGTTGCCTGTTTACTATCTGAAATTAGATTGTTTGCAGATGACATAATGCTGTATAAAAGAATCAAAACGATAGAGGATTGTAAACAGTTGCAGGGTGATCTGGACAGGATATCTAATTGGGTTAGTAAACATGGAATGAAGATAAATGCAAAGAAGAGTCAGCTTATTAGATACACAAATAAAAAACAAAAGGTTAATTATGAATATAAGGTGGGGAAAGAATTGCTTGCTGAAGACTTGAAATGCAAATATCTTGGAATTACTTTTGATAACAAACTTAACTGGGCAGGACACATAGGACAGGTGGTAGGAAAAGGTTTCAGAGTTCTGCACTTGTTGGAGAGAGTTATGAGGGGATGTACGAGAGAAGTCAAGGAATTGGGTTACAAAACTTTGGTCAGACCATTGCTCGAATATGGTAGTGTAGTATGGGACCCTCATTTTACGTATCAAATACAGGAGTTGGAGAGGGTGCAAAGAAGGGCTGCTAGATTTGTTTCTGGAAATTATCGCAGAATGCAATCAGTGACGGATATGATAAAGGAGCTGGAATGGGATTCATTGCAAGACAGGAGGAGGATGAGGAGGGTCATGGGAGTGTACAGGGCATATACTGGTGATGGGGCATGGAAAGATATTGCAGTAGGTATGAAAAGTAGTGCATGGAAGGGAAAAGATGACCATGACCACAAGCTGGCACTCGATTTCAGGCACAAGGGTGTAGGAAGATTCTCTTTTTTAGGTAAGGGTGTCAGGGATTGGAATGAGTTACCAAGAGAAACGATGAATAATTTACCGAAAACTTTGAAGGAATTTAAAGAAAAAATTTGTAGAGGGCAAATGTAGGTGGGTGCAGGATAGGGGGAAGATAGCTGTGTAGGGAAATTGCCACCGGAGCCTGTGCTCCATTGCAATTAAATTAAATTAAAAAACCACATTAAAACAATCAGAGTTAGAACAAAATCATTCACAATAATCATAAAACATCCGGAAATGAAAATTAAAGATATTTGCAGGTATTTACGCACAAAAACTGATCTGGGTTTTCCATGGTCCTCCCAGATCATTCCAAGCGAATGCTGGGATGGTTCCTCACAATAGCCCATGGGCACCTCCTACCATATCCCATATATCCCTACCAAACCATTACCCTTTCGGATAGGTGCAATGCCACACACTTTTAGTGAATCACAGAGTAATAGTAATAGTAAAAACAAAAACCATTCTAAACAGTTGAGAATTGTCCTCTGAACATCAACACTTACAATTACAAACTTTTTATTGATGTATAACACATAATACTGTTCTTGGTCATATTACATATCATGTACATAGTTTCTCTCCGTAAAACAATGTTCATTTACATGACAATTCTCTCCAAAAAACAATGTTCATTTACATGACAAATATACACAAGTTCATAATTAATCACACACAAAAACATACAAATCCACAATTAATCAAGTCCTATCTTGTTATACATAGTTCTTAAAATATAATTTCATAAAAGGCTGGGTCTGACGGCTGTTACAACCTGTTAGTAAAATCATCAGTTAAAACAGAATGTCTACAAAGTTGTAATTCAAAATAAATTCTAATAGTAATCTTGGTTCAGAATATACACCACTGCAAAGCATCCAACTTAATCTTAATAACACTTAATTTTGTGATGAAGTATTGTAACTTACTTTATTTCTATAGTTCCCTCAACATTTTGAAAGCTTTTGTTACCAAGAATTGCTTAAATTCAAACTACAACTATTCTAAATTATTACTATTATTAATTTTAATTGTGATGGAGCTAACACTGCAGTGGCAATTCTCCCAGACATCCATTTACCACATTTTATATACATATATTTTTAAAATTTTATTTTATAATTGGAATGTTAAATTCCTCCCACATTTACTATTCTGATTTACAAATTTTAATTTTAAATTCCTTAAGCGATTTTTTAAAATTATTCATCACTACACTTGATAATTTGTTCCAATCCCTGACACCCTTACCAACAAAAGAAAATTTTCCACTCCCTTATGCATGAAATCAAGTGCACGCTTGTGGCCATAGATGCCTTTCCCCTTCCATGCACTATTCCTAATTCTTTGACCAATATTCCTCCAAGCTCCATTACCAACTTATTTGGCTCTTCAGTGCATTTTGTTGTATAAACAGTAGTATGTCTTAAAATGAAACCAAAACAATGTCCGATTTAAAGAATTTCTGTAGAAAAATTGAAATTTTGCCAAAGTGTATGTTATGTGAAAAAGAATTTACACCAAACTACCATTGTGTGATAAAGCTATTTGAAATTTCTGCATACAGAAGAATTTAAAGAGTATGAAAAACAAAATGCAGGTCTCAAGTTGCAGGAAGAAAAAAAATATCAATTGCAGTCTAGCCCAATAGTAGACTTCCATCAAAATAAGAACGTCTTAAGTGGTGGTAAATGAACGCTCACAAATATTCCATATCATTATTATTAGTCCACAGGTTTTTATCAGCTCTGCCTATCAGTATTGCTATCTAAAAATTATTCAGTGAAGCAGCCTTAATTTATGATGAAAAAAGAAGCAATTTAAAATGAGAGAAAAATTAACTTGCCATATTTAACATTCCAATGTTAATTACAGTACCTGATTAGAAAATTATTTATATTATTATTATGTACTCAAAAGGCAGTTACTCACTGATTGATTTTTTAAAATAAACATTATTTCACTTAACATTTTTTACTAAATAGAAGTAATTAGAATGTAAATAAAGATCTGTGACACCAAATGACATTTTCATACAACATTTTCATACAACTTCTGCTTCTGTTTCCGCTTCCATAATGTAACTTCTGTTTCATCTCTAGTTACATATGTGTGAATATTCATCACTAATATACTTGTGTATATAATGAAGAACAAAAATAATAATTTAGTTTTACATACTCTCTCGATTTTGACTGTCAGCTGACTGAACAAGGCCTTCTCGTAAGCTCCGGTGGACCTATGTCTAAGAACGTGTAAGGGGCTTAAGCCACACTGGGGTGGTAGTATCGGCTTAGCACCTTAACTAGCAGTTCACTTGAATTAAAAGTTCTGTGGAATTTTCACGAAATAATTTTAACTTGACCATGTGCCTACCTGGATACTCAACTAGAATGCTTAATGGTCAACACCAAATTTGTTCAAACCACAAACTTAGAAAAGGTTTTACTATGAAATCACAACAGTTCACTTCAAGAAAAATTTTAAGTTTATTTTCAAAGTCACATTCACGAAATATTGCATTAAACAGTTGAGTAGGCATTCGAACACTCATTTCCAGAAAATTGTAGGTTGTGGAGAGAAATAATACCGACCAAAACCCCTTTTGAAATTTAAAAGTTCTTAGTAGTCATTAAAATCGCCATCTGTTACAATGACATCCAACATGGCCGAACTACAAGTACAGGCTAGAGCAGCAACACCATTCCGCAACAAACCGAATAATGCAGAGTTACCTTACATATCGCTCCCGGAGTAAAGACAACGTGAGCTTGCGGCACAATCTTTTATAGAACCCCCCCCCCCCCCAAACCAATGACATCAGCAATTGTACAGCACCTTTTTGCTTCCGCGTAACAGAACATTCCCAATGATTGAAGGAAATGAAAGCGTTCAAACTTTGACAGTATCTAGTCTTATCTGTTAGAAGCCTAAAGGATGTTTAGTGAGAAATTTCAAGTAATTAGCTTAAATTTTTTGTTTAATTTGGGTAGTGATACATGTCTCTGAAGCAAATGGGGGTTTACCCAAACATTTGAATTTATTCAATTTTTTTGAAGTTCTGCTGAATTGCAAGTTACCTGGATAAAATTAGTGTCAAAATGTTCCACGTTAATTCCGGAGTTCAATGGTGTAAATTTTATAAAAATCGGTAACGAGATAGTGAATTTACAGCTTAGACAAGATTTGGTTAAGTCACTGTTTAGAAATCATATGGTTTTTCATTAATAATTATTAACATATAGTTTATATCAAAAAGGAAAAATCATCGGGATTTTCTTTGAATTTAGTTACGTGTTTTAAAAGTTATTTTATCTCTAGGAATGACTTGGTTTAGTTGCAAATAATTCTTAACTGGCCCACGTGTGTTCAGTGATGAAATAATCTTTAAGATGTCTATAAAATCAGTTCTACTGAATTGAATGTTCTGAAATTTAAATATGTGATACTAGATTTTTGGTTCTCTTAGAAAATGTACTTTTTAATTCAGGAAATTAGTAGGAACATATGATAAAAATGTTGAAAATGAAGTGCCTTTATCAAAGTGCTTAAAAATTTATTTACGTTATTTACACGGTCAGAAACTACGGAATTTAGCTTTCTTTTGAATTATTATTATTTTAAAATTACTTTACTTCATTGAAAAGTGTTCAGAAATAGTGAAATGCTCACGTAGCAAAAATCTATTGTTTGCAAGTGGTACAATAATGGATTATCCTATTCCAGGTTAGTTTAGATATTCCTTTACCCTTAAAAAAGTTTATTTAGTGCTTTTATTAAACATTGGTGACTTTACTGCTTTTAAAATGGTTTATTTAATGAATTAGGTTGTGGTTCAGCTTCTACATAAAATGTTCCTCCCATAACCTGTGTATGCCATGAAAACTATATGTTTAAATGAAAGCTTACTTCCTCCCATATACTTGAAGCTAAGAAACTAGAATTTACCAAAATTCTAAGGTGCTTACAAACGACGCAAATTTATCCTTCACGTTCTCCTATCTTCTATCATTTTCTATACCCAATTTATTTCTACTTTACAGCTTGACTGTGAATTTAGCCATTTGAACTTTTTTGACGATAATACACAATTACACATGGATTCACCTGAAGCTCATTGAAATAGCAGCTTTCCCTCATGATGGTTTTGGACGTAAGACATTTTACCATAGGATTCTGGCTTTCACACAAGTCAATTGTTTACTGTCGATCGAGTTCAGTAGGTGATAGCTGGGTTGGCGACCTCTATTGAAACATTAAAGGAATTTTGTGCTTCGCTCTTGGCATTGTGATGGGTACACATCTATTTTACACATATTTTGAATGATGAAACTAATATACTTGGCTGGTCTGCTGTCTCTTTCTTTCATTCTCTCAGTTCTTTCATCTATGCATGCTCAGTCTCAGTTATGCACAGTTTTTTACCCACCCAGAATTTCTTGGGTGGGTACTGCCTCCCACCATACCCACATTATCTGCCAACCCTGCTAAGCACATTTGTACATCAAATGAAAGAGACAGTCCTATAGCATAGTTTAGAATTTATTTCGACTTTGTAATTCAAAGATTTTGGATGTGAGAGAAAGTTTGAAGAAATCTTAAGAAAATATTTTTTACAGCAAAACTATGATAGCTACAGGAATTTTGACTAGGATTAATTTTAATGTTTAGGAAGTTAACTATCTAGTATTAAAATTTCAACTTATTTGGAATAGTTCGGATACCCGGAAATTTTTGATGGTGTCGTGAGAGCGGTTCTGCTATAAGTGGGGGGAGGGGGGGGGGAGGACCGCGGGAAGAGCTGAGGCTCCTCATGGACAGTTCATAAAAGTCATCTGAGCAAGCACCATGGCAGTCGATTCAATGTTTGGCGCAGAGATGTAGCCAGGAGGCAACAAACGATACCATGACATAGCGTTTCCATCAGCCGTCTTAGAAATCTCAGTGCGTCACATCCAAAACTTACAACTTTCATGTGACTGTAAGCAGTTAGAGGCTGAGGGTTGGCCTGATTCGAATCATTTATCAGTACTTGCAATCAATTAATTTGGTGAATAATTCCGATGCCTAAAGGATTGTTCAACCACTTGTAAAGTTTTCTGAATAATATTGATGGTAATTGCTTTAGTAAGTCAGAAAACATATACTTTCCAATTTAAATTATGATCAATATACAAACCTAGAAATTGCACACTCTCTACCTCTTGAATGGATTGGCCTGCAAATTTAATGTCTATATCTGGTGTTAATCTGTGTGATGTGTATATACCGAGTTTTATCAAAGTTTAAAGACATACCATTGGCTGTAAACCATTTATTAATTTGAAACATATTCTGTAGATAAATCTGGAGTATTTTTAATTCCTATGTTTGTGTCATCTGCAAATTGGACAAATTTTTAGATGAAACATCATTTATATTTATTAAAAACAATAGTGGCCCCAATATAGAACCCTGGGGTACTCCACATCTGATTAATTTCCACTCAGAAAACAGTGGACCTCTTGAGGCAGCCTTAAAATTCTCCATTGATACTTTCTGTTTTCTATTTAGAAGGTAAGAACGAAGCCATTTATTATCAGTGCCATCGGTACCATAATACTTTAGTTTCTGTATCAGAATTTTATGATCTACACAGTCAAATGCCTTAGATAAGTCACAAAAAATTCCCACAGCAGTTAATTTATTATTTATTCCTTCTAAAATACTGTCAGTGAATGCAAATATAGCCCTTTCTGTGGAATGACCCTTTTGAAAACCAAATTGTGATTTAGTTAGAATATTATTATTTTTAAGGTGCTCATAAACTCTATTGTACATTGCTTTCTCAAAAACTTTGGAGATGGCTGTTAGTAATGAAATTGGTTGGTATTTCAATATGGCTGCCTTTTCTCCCTTTTTATAGAGTGGTTTAACTACAGCATACTTAAGCCTTTCTGGAAAAGTACCCTCAAGTAAAGATATATTAAACAGATAACTTAGTACATTACTTAATTCTGTGGAGCACATTTTAATTAATCTGCTGTAAATCCCGTCATAACCACTTGAGTATTTGCTATTAAGGAATCTGATAATTTTTCTTATTTCTTCTGGAGTAGCTAATTTTACAGACATAAAGTTTTTCTTGGAAGCCTGTTCTGACAAAATCCATAATGAGTGTCACTGAACTATTAGGAGTCAATTTATCAGCAACAGATAAAAAATGTTTATTAATATATCAGCATTTGAAAAATTAGATTCTACTGAATTTTCTTTGATAAAAATATCATTACTTGTTTGATTTCCTTTTTTACAATGTCCCATATTGTCTTAATTTTATTTTCAGAATCATGAATTTTATGTTTGTAGAACATACTTTTAGATTCTTTAATAACCTTTTTCAGTATTTTGCAGTACTGTTTGTAATGTGTTTTAACATTAGCAATATCACTGTTGAACAGATGTACAGTACAGCCAACCAGTTGCATCGATAATTCTAATAGTCTTTACCGGTTTCGATCAACATAAGCTGGTCGAAACCGGTAAAGACTATTAGAATTATCGATGCAACTGGTTGGCTGTACTGTACATCTGTTCAACTATTTACCGTTGCTGCAAGCAGTATGTTCAAAATCATACATTATCACTGTCCCTAGAGGCAATATATAACTTCCTTTTATAAATGCATGATGTTCTAATGCCAACAGTTATCCAAGGTTTTTGTTCTTTTCGAGAAGCATGACACTTTTGTCTTAAGTGAATGTATTATTTATGGTTAATAGTCCTGTCTTCCCCTTAATATGTTTGTTTTTTTTCTTGCTCAACCTCTATTCAACAATCATACCAATGAATGTCAGATAGATATCAACCACTCTATTTTCCAGCTCAATATCGTCCATACCCAACTACTTGACTGCATCAGTTACAGACATACTTTTTAGCACAGAAGATTGAGCTGTCCTCATTGCACCCTTTCCAGCACTTGTATTTGATATCCATAAAGTGGCTCCCGCTCATTTCTACCATTCTGAAGCCAAGGCCACCAAGTTTTTGTGGGCCTATCTTCTTTACTTGCTGGGCATGTCCTTTCACTGTCCTCTTTTAGAGTTTCAAGACTCTGAAAACATTGCCTGTAATTTTCCAAATATATGGTGCCTGAATGAACTTATTATCCCCATTGTTGCTGAAGTTATTATCAAACTGTTGTACCCACAACACACACTTCATTATTGTACCAACTGACAAGTGTCAAAAAAATTATTCATTGACTGGTGAGAGATCCTTGTGCAGATGGTCATAGGAAAATTAGCTGATGGAAAGGTACATGCCTGGAGTGTCTGCGCTTCATCTTTTTGATGGTAATAGCAAAGTAGGTACTGACTGGGAACTGTATGTACTTGAAAGGGAACACAAAGTAATTGATTATGATGGAGTTACATAGAATAAATATGAACCAACTCGCAAAGAGTCCTCATGATTTGTTAATTGTTGTGGATCACTGTACATGGAAGATATAAAATTTTCTATGTGAACTACTTTGCACAGATTTTCCAATAAATGTATTTCTCTTCTTTTTTCAAGGTACATTCCTTTTCTGATTCCTAATAGCTAATCAGAAAACCTTGCATTCAAATTGTCTGCTATTTGTACCCACACATCAGTGACCATGTGTATCTGGGTAACATTGTACACTGTTTACCTCTTACCTCTGTTTACCTCTTGAGCTCTTGTGCCTTGTAGAACTGTTGGCAATATAAGCCTCAATTCACTACAAGGAAGTACCATGATACCATACATTAGGTGATTCATTGGCTTATGTTGGAGAGTATCTGTCAACAACTTCTACTGCCTGGCAGTGAGCTGTGGTATATCCATCACACCCAATCAAATTATGATTGTGCAGCATTTTCATTTTGTTAATATTCTTTAAAGTGTTGCACACTGTACTGTAGCTGTTACCTAACTGTATCAGTTGAACATGGTATTTGGTGTTTTGTCACCAGATATTAATGTTATCATTATTTCAAAAGATGTGAAGGATCTTTTCCAAATAGGCAGGATGATTGCAGTACAGTCAATGTTCATTTTTATAATCTGTGAAATTTAAATGCATTTGATCTAAGATGATAAATTGGACAAATTTAATCAAGCTAAACACTTCAACTGTGAAAAGGCTAGGACCAGGTAACAAACAATATCAAACATATAGTTTCTATGACAGGTCAATAAAATTTATGGTCCATTTTTTGCATTTCACAGCTTCTTGATATCACACCAAGATAAAACATACCTCTTCTTACTCCTGAAACCTTATGCTGCACAATGTTTGAAACTACACAATACATGTAGTTGCCTTTGGGGATAAAAAGTATCCTTTATGTTAAGCAATCACATAAGCTATCACCATGCACAGTTTTTGTAAAATTTGTGATGCATGTACAGACACATGAAAATTCCAAAATGGATGGTTTTATGTCATAAGGAAATATGTAATTTATTATATGTTGACCCACTACACAAGCTATTATTATGTGTAGATTTCACTGATATTTGCTCTTTAGCTTTGGCCTGATGCATTTGTATTTGTATTTATTGGCCCCTTAGCATCATACATGGTACGAAGTACAAATGATATAGGGCAAGTCAAAATTGGTCTGTACACAGACAGACAAACAAACATATAACAAACATTCTATTATATACTATGAGATAACATACTATACAGATATGATATAGACAAAAAGAATTACAGTTACAAATATACAATTAATTCTTTACAAATTTAAATGCTACTAATGACATCACCCATGTTTAAAACTAACATTTGGTTCGAAAATACTCATCAATACAGTAGAAGCAGTGGTCGAGCAAGTACTCCTTCACTGATGATATGAATTTAGTATTTTGTCTTACAGACAAATGGTGGTGTCATCTGCAAATTTAATATATTTTTGGCAGTTATTTGTTGTTTCCAGATCATTTATATATATTAAAAATAGGACAGGACTTGTGGTACTCCATATTTTATGGTTTTGCAATCTGAGTGAACATAGTTTATACTGTTGTCAGTCTTAAAGCTACATTCCACAATCTGTTTTCTATCATGCAGGTATGACTTTATCAAATTGTTAGCTACTCCTCTAACTCCCAGGTGATCTAACTTTGAAAGCAAGATATTATGATCAATTACATCAAATGCCTTCGACAAGTCCAAGCATATTCCTGATATGTGTCCTTTCGCATCAAGAGTCTGTAGTATTTCTGTGTAAAATGAAAAAAGGGCAGTTTCGGTTGATTTATTCTTTCTGAACCCATGTTGAGAATCTGAAAATACATTATTATTTTCTAAGAAGTTAACTAGTCTTTTGTGAAATAGTTTTTCTAAGATTTTAGAGAAACATGAGAGGACTGACACTGGACGGTAGTTCGACACCTTATCTTTTTCCCCTTTTTTAAAAAGGGGTTTTACTCTTGCTGTTTTAAGCCTATCTGGAAATATTCCACTAGAGAATGAGCTATTGCATATATGAGAGAGAGGACAAGCTATAAACTCAGCACATTTTTTTAATAGCAAATCTGGGACATCTTCAATTCCAGATGAAAATTTAGGTTTCAACTCCCCAATAACTTTTAATACTTCCTCTTCATTTGTTGGCTGAATAAAAAGGGTTTTGCTATTATCATGGTTGGCATTAGTTTGAGTGTTGATGTTGGACTTGCCAAAATTTTTAGTAATCAAATCTTTGGCAATGTTTGAAAAAATGTATTAAAGGTGTTAGAAATCTCTATAGGATCAGATATTATTTTTTTATTCTCTTCAAGCTGAATATTACGGTTATCTTACCTGTCTTGCTCCTACTTCATTCTTCACTACCTTCCACATGGCTTTCATTTTATTGGTAGCTGAGGAAATATATCTATCATTTTCTAGTTTCTTTGCTTGTCTTATTACCTTGTTAAGGACCTGTTTGTATTTTTTGAAATATTTATCAAATTCTGGAGTTGTTTCCTGTGTCTTAGAAGTTGCATGTAACAACTGTTTCTTTTGATACTAAAATACCATAGGTAATCCAGCCCTTTGCATTGTTTATTAGGCCTACATTTTGCTTTCGTGTTCTTAGTGGGAAGCATATTTCAAAATAATACAAAAATGTACTTATAAATAAATTATATTTCTCATTTGTATCTGTGCAATTATACACTTCTTCCCATGTTTCATTTCTTAAGAGATTATTAAATTGGTTGATCTGTTGATCCTTAAAGCTACGTGATTTTATATTTGCATGTGTGTTAATGTTAGATTCTAATTTTAATGTTAAAACTTGTGCTAAATGGTCAGAATAACCTGTGTCAAAATTCATCACGTTATGTCTGTAATTAGTATCTTATTTTCAGTGCCTCGCAGCAGTTTCTTTGTTTCCTTTATCCAATTAGTATTATTTAGAAAAATTTGGTCAATTGTTGTTGAAGAATTTTTTGTAATGGGTGTAGGTGTTTCTATCAGACTTTTAAGATTGAATGAGGATATAAGACTCACAGTATCATTTGTCAACTTTGAATCCTTAGAAAAATCTATAAAATCACCGCATATAATTACATTTCTATTTACTAATGGTAATGTTTTTAGTGCTTTCTCAAACATGTTAAGGAATATGTTACTGTCCCCATCTGGAGATCTGTATACACACATTAATATTATTTTATTTTTTGGAATGTATATTCCAGATATCTCAAAGTGTTTTTCTATAGATATTTTTGGATTGTACTAATTTCCTTCAAATCAATGTCGTTTTTAATAAATATACAATTCCCTCCTTGTTTTGATTCACTTCTGCAAAAATATGTAGCTAAAGTTAAGTTAGGAAAGTTAGTAACATTCAGTTGAGAAGTACTGAGCCAGTGTTCTGTAAAGCATATGACTGCTACCTCTTTAAGCTGTGTTGAAAGGAGTAATTCAATTTCATTTTTTTTATTTTTAAGGGATTGCACATTTTGATGATAAATTATAAAGTTTGAATTTGCTTTTTCAGTATGTACATTTGCTCGACCACTTACCTCTTTAACAGTGCCCTCTATTTTAATGCCTTTACTTGATTTGACATTTTTTCCTTTGTTATTCTCTTCAAAATTTACGCTGTGATGGTTTTGTTCACTGTTCTTTAGCACTTGTTGTGTATTCTCCTGCTCTGTGTCCAGTATAAAAAAATCATCTTCTCTATTTAATGGTGAAATGATTTTTCTGTTACTGCTGGTTATAGGTGCTTGACTTCTTGAAGAATCACCCAGCTTTCCTTCTTTGATCTCAGCTTCACTTTCAGCACCTTCTTGACCTAGTACTGGTTGTTCTTGATAGCTACCAACTGTATTTTGTAACGGTATGGTTTTAAAGTTTCTGGTCATTTCTCTATTGCACTTTATGTTATTAATAATGTTTTCAGCCATTATGGTTTTACCTAAGTTATTTCTGTGTAGGCCATGTCGCGTGAAGTGACTTCTATCCGAGGAATCCAGTTCAATAAATTCTGCATTTTGAAAAGCACTGCAAATCTTCTTGAACTTTCTGTTTGTTGCAGTTATTTCAGTATTTACGCAGGACCATTCAATCAGGTCATGTCTGTGCGGTATGCTTGTTATGTGAAACTGGAGATCAGTTCTTGTTGTCAACACTTCTTTTAGTTTTCTGGTCGCATTTCTGGCTTCATTTTGATATACATCATTCGCTCCTCCCACTACAACACATGTGCTGCCAGGTGGCAGACTACCAGTATTTAACACTTCATTGAGAGGTGCACCTGGCTTTACTATTCCTGTCACAGAGAACTTTTCATTTTTAAAAACAGAAGCTAGACCTTTCCCATGGCTACCCGCTAAAATATACACGCTTTGTTTCTTCGTCACTTTCTTTCCAGGGTATTTACAGCTGTATTTGTGTTTAATTTTTACGCATCTGGTGTCATGTACTGTCTTCTCTTCTTGTGTAAGATGTTTCTCTTCAGATTTGAGAATCTCAAAAATCTATTTCTCGTTGGTAGCGAGATATTTTCACAGTTTTTGATAGCACGACAACACTTCTTAGGTTTAATATATACAACACTTTGATCACTATTTTTGTATGAATCCTCAGCACTGATTTCTTTGAGCACTGTTTTTAAGTTAACCACATATTTCTGAGCAGCAGTTAATTCTTGTTTTACACATTGTAACACACTTTCATTCACGCCGGCGTTATATTTTCTCATTGCAGTTTCAAGGTTATTACACATGGTTTTTCCACATTCACATACCGGGTTTATCGTTACAAGTTTGTCTAAACAAGCATTATGAATCCATACATGCATAACTGAGCATAACCGGATGCCGTTAATGACAGCTTCATTACACGAAACACATTTTAGATTAAAGAAATTTGCATTTTCTGTAAAGCGGTTGATCAACACTTCCACACGCTACGCCATATTCATTTAAGTCCTCAAAGAAAAATTCCAAAACTTATGGCCTTATCAGCTATGGATCTATATTGGGACAAAAAGTATCTTGTATGTTAACTGATGATATCAGCTATCACTATGTTCAGTTTTGTTGAAATCTGTTAATGAATTTTAGTACAATGCACATACAGATGAACTGACAGACAGACAAAAATTTCATTTTTTTTTATTTTTTTTTATTTTTTCAGTTTTGTCCCTCTATCGTCAGTAGCAACGCTGTGATAAATGCATTTTCTACCTTACTGTTTGATATCTACCATCTAAGAGTTCCTCCATCTAGTGAGACATATCATCATCCACCTCTATGGTTCATTCAGCTCAATTATATGGCTTGGCTTGGAAAGATCCAGTACTACACTATCAACTTTCCCTTTCATTAAAACCAGGGGATGGTTTGAGACAAGAAAGCTAAGGAATTCATTCATGGCCTTTTTAAGGCACCATCTGGGCATTTTCCCATACTGATTTCGAAATGATAGAAAATCATCATCCAGGAATCAACACATATCCTCCTGAATACCAGGTCTGAGCACTGAGCACTTACTATCCAAGCTCTGTACCAAATTTATTTTGAAGACAATCACTGATGATTTCACCAAACCATTTATTTAATATTTTCATCTTACTAATATCCTAAGTAACTTATCACTCATCTTTAACACATAAAGGTAGGAATGAGTAAAGAGTGCCATCTCTCACTCTCATTTTCCTAAAACAGTCACAGAGATTCAGACATAAACTTTCGCAAAGGGATGCAAGCAGAAAGTAATCAAATGGAGATACTGCATATGTTAAAGACAACATGTTGTTAAGTTAGTCAATGGACTGGGAATTATGTACCCTAGCATATGCATGATTGTAAGCAGTAAATTAATTATCATAAGAATCACTTAATAAGTTACCTTGCATGCCTTCCTCTGCTATCACTGATGCTGGTTTTGTAATAAAATCCTTCACATTACTTTTTTTAATCTTTCCATTTGTAAGATAGGCCTCCAGCCATAAACGGTACCTGAAAATTTTACACTTTTTATAATTTAAAGAGTTTAACTGAATAAAACATCATGTCCTTAAAATAACTTGATAGAGATACACAATGCGCTAGTAGTTATAGTAGTATAGTCTTAGGAGTGCTAAACAATGAGGTTTTCCCTGATAGTTATAGAGATAAAGGAGCAATTGGTGGAGGAGTATTCATATTGGTTAGCAAAGAATATTACAGTTTACTAGCATTTATTGATCATAGCTTTGAGTTGCTATGATTTCTAGGACGATAAAAAAAAAAAAAAAATAAGATGTTGGCTGCTTACCACAATGGAAGAATGAATGAGAATATGCTTGGCAAGAAATTAAATGAATATTTAGAGTTTAGAGATGAGTATAGAATGGTAATTATTGGGGGGATTTAAATTTGCCATGTGTTAACTGGGAAGATTACTAACACAAGAGAATAGAAATTTGAAAATATCTTAATAAGGTAAAGAAGCTACACCAAATGGTAGAGCAGAGCACAAGAGGATTCAATATGTTGAATATATGCCTAATAAATCTTGTTGATAATATCAAATTATTGAAGGAATAAGTGATCAAGAAGCAGTTCTGATAGATATTAGAGGGTTCAGTAAACCAGTAGTCAACATTGAATATGGTAATTAGTACAGTTATAAAATGGCAGATATTTCAATACTGAAGAAATATTTCAGGGGAAGATTCAGTATATAGAGGGAAGATGTCACAGAAAAATACCTCTATACTGTCAGTTGGTGTAATTGCTTCATTGGTAATTTGTAATAGTCAATCTCAAGTTTACTGTGCTCTCTTTGACTAACAATGACTAGAAAATTATACTTGGTATACTACAGATTTGATATGTAATATCTTAGAAAATTGTCAGATTAATTCACTTAAAATTTGATCACTACTCACTAAGATAAATTTTATTGATTGTTGAATGTTTCTACATGTGGGGTTACTTTGCAAATATGTGCTTAAGTTGTGACTACTAAGTTCGTAACTATTAAGTTTGTTATGTTAAAATCTGATACCACAAATTGAAGTTGCAGTAATTCACTATCTCAGTTGCCAATCTCCTTTATTAGACCGAAAGCAGATCACATATCTCAGGTTGATGTTGAAATATGAAAATTCCACTGTAGATAAAAACATATTTTCTTGAAAATGTTTTGAAGTTAATCCTGGAATCAGCGTGTAGCCCAAGGCTGGTATCAGAACATTCGAATTCTTTAATTAATGATTGCAGGTCATCACAACATACAGATTCACTTATACTCCCAAAAATCTTTCACAATGCCCAATTTGCCAGATGACAGTTTTCAGCTCATGGTGAAAGAAACGTGAAGCCAATGCCTATCACCTAACTGTTAATCTTGAGCATCACTCGCTACACCTTTGAACATCATGGGTTCGGCACAGCTACCAAGTTTTGAAATTTTAGGTTCACTTCCTACATTTTCACTAGTGTTGCTGCCCAATCTGACATATCAAACACATGTCCAATGCTGTCTGTGTGTGGTGAAAGAATGCTTATCGAACAAGGAAACAGGGGTGCCTTACATAGGAAACAGTGTGGGAACCACTTTCTTGAATCGCTAACTTTCTCCGATATGACTGAAGTTTTACTGAATTTTTTTCTATTACAACTTCTAACTTAAATCTCTTAGTGCTCCATATAGTTTTATTGCTATTAATGGGAGAAGTTCTATTTCTGATTTCAGCTAATAACCTTTGAACTGTTTATTATCCCACTGAGATTTTTGAATCATTGTATTTCTTAAAGTTTTTCCTAACATCTGGTGTATGTTGCTTTACTAGACTCATTTATTTTGAGTGCACTTTTCAATATCCCTAACTATGCTTCAAAATCATATATTACCTTCCTGAATGATGTAATGCTAAAATCTTTGTGAATTAATTTCCATTAATTACATTGTGATTAAAGTGAGATAACCACTCTCGTGCTTAGAAAAAATCATTATGTCTTCTAGTATTTAGCTTTATTTTCTAAAATCATTCTTTATTATTATTGTGCACCTGCATTTTTATGAGTCATCGGACTAATGGCATATGTGTATAAAGAAGCTACAATTCACTTTTAACCTTTAAATTGTGCATTTATCTAAAACCAATAACATATTATTGTTCTACGAATTTTCTCTTTCACTTAAGCCTACCATTAACCTTGTACCTTTACTTTCACCAAAATTAACATATTTGTTTCAAAAAAAAAAATATATATATATATTTACTTTAATTAATTTAATTGCAATGGAGCACAGGCTCGGTGGCAATTTCCCTACACACCCATCTTCCCCCTATCCTGCACCTACCTACATTTGCCCTCTACAAATTTTATCTTTAAATTCCTTCAAAGTTTTTCGGCATCATTTCTCTTGGTAACTCATTCCAATCCCTGACACCCTTACCTAAAAAAGAGAATTTCCCACACCCTTGTGCCTGAAATCGAGTGCCAAGCTTGTGGTCATGGTCATCTTTTCCCTTCCATGCACTACTTTTCATATCCTATTGCAATATCTTTCCATGCCTCATCACCAGTATATGGCCTGTACACTCCCATGACCCTCCTCATCCTCCTCCTGTCTTGCAATGAATCCCATTCCAGCTCCTTTATCATATCCGTCACTCTCGTACATCCCCTCATCACTCTCTCCAACAAGTGCAGAACTTTGAACCTTTTCCTACACCTGTCCTATGTGTCCTGCCCAGTTAAGTTTGTTATCAAAAGTAATTCCAAGATATTTGCATTTCAAGTCTTCAGCAAGCAATTCGTTCCCCACCTTATATTCATAAATAACCTTTTGTTTTTTATTTGTGTATCTAATAAGCTGACTCTTCTTATGCATTTATCTTCATTTCATGTTTACCAACCCAATTAGATATCCTGTCCAGATCACCCTGCAACTGTTTACAATCCTCTATCGTTTTGATTCTTTTATACAGCATTATGTCATCTGCAAACAATCTTAATTTCAAGATAGTAACAATCAACACAATTATTCATTAGAATAATGAATAGCAATGGTCCCAATACGCTACCCTGTGGCACACCCATTTTTACTTCCACTTCTTTGATACTACATTTCCTACCCTAACTTTCTGTTTTCCTACCTTTTAAAAATTCTTCTACCCAGCATATGACTTTCTTATCCACTCCAATGGTTTTTTACCTTATTTACTACCATTTTATGGCTTACTCTGTCAAACGCCTTAGACAGATCTAGTGCTACACTATCAATTTGGCCTGCCTTGTCCATTCATCTGAAATATCTTGCATATATCCCACCAACTGAGATTCGCATGAATATCCTTAGCCTGAAACCATGTTGCCTGCTTGAAAACCACTATATTTCTGATGTGGTTGCATATCAATCTTTCCATTAATTTACCTACCACTGATGTCAAACTGATTGGCCTGTATTCTCAACTCTATTTCTCACCCCTCCCTTATGTACCGGTACTACTATTGCACTTTTCCAGTCCTGTGGTAAGCAGCAAGTGTCTAGACTCAATTTAAATAATATTTCAAGATAAGGTACAATGTCACATCCGGCTATCTTTAAGATATCTGTAGTAATATTATCTTCACCAGCCCCTTTATGTTTTTTCAGCTTTCTTATTTCCTTCATGATTTCCTCAGGATGGATATCAAATTTTTTACTATCGTCATTTCTAATTGTGTTGTTAAGCTCGTTCTCCGAATTAGACCCTCCTGTTTCTGATTCATTGTCCCTAATGCTTTCACTGAACCAGTTACTTAAAATCTCTGCCTTTTTCAAATCGTCAGTAACTTCTTCTCCATCCTTATCTATAAGTGTCTCTACATCCTCCCTTCCCCTGTTCACAATATGCTGACATATTAAAATTTGAGTTATCTTTAAAACTGAATGAATTTTCTTTGAAAAATATGCTTTTCCTCATTGCCAAAGCATGTGGTGTAGTAAGCATGACAATTGCTGTATCTCTTTAAATAAAATTTTTAGACTATACAAATTAAACATCAAAATGATCATAATTTTAAGCCTTATCAGTGAACATAAGGGAACAAAAAAGATTGCCTTTGAAATTTTTGACTTCCTAATTTTTATGTTTCTTTACAATATCAAATTTTTTTTTGTGAATTTAAAGGTTGTTTACTATTAAGAAAACATTTATAAATGTTATTTATTGTATAAATGGTATGCAATTGACCCCCATTTAAATAGTTTTGGTGAGATTACAGATATATGACAAGATATGGAAAGGTTTAGTCTGAAAATAATAAAATTTGTAGGGTAAAGAAATCACTTGTTTTAATAAGTTCTTCAATTTAAAAAAAGAAGTATTGGTACAAGTCAAATGCAAAAGTTCATAATGAATTTGGACTTAGGATCCAATAAGAATATTGGAGAAGACTTTTACATGAAGATATCCACGTTCACATGCTTACCAGAATTTATATGATTCACTACTTAAAGAGTTCAATTGATGAATTTTGAAGTTAATGAGCACTCCCTAAAATTCTAAATGTTACTTTAAACACTTCCTTATTCATTCTTCTTATAATTTATTCCATCATGGCTGACTACAAAGTAACTGCCACAAAAACTTACTGCTTCAGAGCCAGACTCCTATATGGAAGCTGCCTGTTACTGATACGAGGGTTGCCTTTTAAGTTTTTACAAAAAGTGAAACAGAAACGAACAAGTTCGAAACAAAGTGTTTCATTGCTTTTCAAAATATTCTCCCTTAAGGTCTATACATTTTTACATACGATCAAACCAATTCTGGAAACATTATTCCACAGTGAATCTGATATTTCAAAACATGGTTTTAAAAGTCTTCAACAGCTTCTTGAGGTGATGAAAATCGGCTGTCCGCGCATCTTTTGTTTGACAGTGGGGAACAAGAAAAAGTCATTAGGCTATAAATCGGGTGAATTCGGGCAATGAGACATTAATTTGAAGTTTTTTTCCTTCGAATATTCAGTTGTTTGACTTGCTTTATGGGAGCTGGCATTGTCATGATGAAGAATGATGTGACGGTTTTTGTTCTTTTTCCTTATTTCATCGAAGACCGTTGGCAAACAAACTGTTGTATACCATTTGGCATTAACAGTTCTTCGATCCTCTAATGGAATTATTGCGACGTGTACAGTACAACCGAAGAAACAAGCAATCATTTTCTTGGAAGCGCTCCGTGAATGAACAACTTTAGTGGGATTGGGTTCATCGTCAAACACCCAAACAGCAGACTGTTGTTTGCTTTCAGATTCATACAAATATATCCAAGTTTTGTCTCCTGTAACAATGTTGTATACTGATTTTGAATGTCCTTCGTTGAATTTTTTCAGCATTTCCCGACACCAATCAACACGACCCTTTTTTCTGCGCTTCAGTCAAATTATGCGGAATCCAACTGGAACATATCTTTCTCACACCTAAATGTTCATACAAAAGCAATTGTATTGCAGTCTGCGATATCCTAAGAGATGCCTCTAACTGTCTGTAAGTCACACGCCGATCTTCTTTAATCATCTTACGCACAGCATCGATGTTTCTAGGAATGGCAACCGATTTTGGCCGACCTTCTTGACATTCATCACTGAGGGACACACGACCATGATGAAATTCTGCAAACCAATTGTAAACAGTCTTCTCTGATGGTGCTTCATTACCAAAAGTTTCACGAAGTGATTCTATTCATTGTTGTTGAGCAAGGCCTTTTTTAAAATCATAAAAATCATCCAACTTAAGCCTTCATAGGTGATTTCCATTTTTGCACAAACTTGCTTCTTTTAAACGTTCACTATCAACAACTTACTCAGTCAATTTCTAAATTGCCACTGGCTTCACAATAACAAACATCATTGTTTACAAATACAGTGGTGCCACAACTCATTAACGCCACCCATTGTTCGATTGTAAAAACTTAAAAGGCAACCCTCGTACCATACAACTCCATGTGACTGCTGAATTGATCAATCCTGAATTTCCTTTAATAATTCCTCACTGTAAAACTTACATATCGGAATCTTTAGGTCTCTTGTTTTTCTGCTTCAGGCTGTCTTTTAAAATCATATGAAATTCTATTTTTCCATCAATCTTTACCAAAAATTGTATGGAACATAGCCCTGTATTTAAAAATACTTTCTACATAATGAGACTTACATAGTACCTCCTATCTTTCCTTTAATATATAATCAAAGCAAGTGTTCCATGATGACATGTTTCGTTTTTAGCAAAACCTCAAAATACAGCCTAAAGAATGCATTTAACAATCAAACTCATATCATAATCTTATTCCTTATTTCCTGTTTATTTTGTTAATTATTAATCATTTGTATCCTTCAAAACTATGAAAGTATCAGTTATCTTTCTTTAAACCCAAACTGAGATTTTTTTTGTTTATAAAAACATTAGCTATCCACCCTTTTCTCAGCATGAATCTACTATTTTTCTACCTGTACAATTTTTCCAGATATTTTTAGGTATAATAAATTATTTTATATAACCTCTTATTTTTCCGTCTAATGTTACTACCTCTATTTTTTGTTAAATTATCAGTTAAAACTTCCCTCTAAGTCTTTTGAAAACACTTATGGTCTTTCTATTCCCCTGACTTACACGTTTGATCTAATGTCTTTAATAACTGATATATCTTTATATTTAAAAAACCATTCCTTTATGACTTAATGTTCAAATATCAAAAACCCTTTAAACCAGCCATTTTTAATAATGACTTTCTCAAATTTAGTTGTTCTTTTATCTTTTAAATGAAATTACTCACTTTCCCAAACATTCTCTCTCAGTAAATCTATTGCGCCACTTTTCTAATGTGTTTCCACTGCAAACATCATCAAATTTACCAAATAAAAATTCTTCTAGACTTAAAATATACTTTGAAGTGCTTCATTAAATTAAAATTAAACCAAAAATATTATGAACATTTTCTGTTAAGTATCACCCCATTTTCATTACCACCTGGGCCATCTGAGTCAGTTGTCTCTATCTTTACTGAACCAATATACCCCTTAATATGTTAAAAATGCACAAGTAAAGTGGAGTCCAAGTGGGAGATAATAAGAATGTCAGAAGAAGTGTTTTCACTAAAGGAAAAAAATAATAGTACGGACCTACACATTATAATAGAATCAGGAAGTTAAGAAGGTTGGTAAGAGGAGATCACAAGAGAGATAAGAGAAATAGGAGACAGCAAAGCAGTGGATGACACTTGAAAAAAACTTAAGAAGGAATAACAGCAAAGAAGCAAGATAAAATTATGTTTATTGAGAATATGATCAGTGTAGGAGGACCACTGAATATTGCATCTAGAAGTTTCTATGACTATCAAATCAAATCAAATTAAATCGCAACAGAGCGCATGTTAGAAAACCAAGGGGAAGGGAAAGTATTCAGATAATTATAGAGAATAATAAAGAAGAATTTACTGAGGATTGAAAAAAGGCAGTAATATTAAATAAATAATTTAATATGACCATTAGGAGTTATGATTCAGGAACGGGAGAGTGTAAATCAAGGAACTAATCTTGTCAGCACTATTAGATATGAACAGCCTAAAGAATTTTAAGTTAATCCATAATGAAGGAACTAAAAAACCATAACTCACAAAAATTTAAGGCTGCAACGAGTGAAAAACATATATGACGAACACTAGAATACACAATATTTTGGTTCTACACCTTATTCATGCTGTAGGAAACGAGTCATGTGGTTCAGGAGGTGTGCACGCGCACACCAAAGTTTAACACATGACTGAGTGCATTATCGATATGTTGGGAGAAACTGAGATGGTATATAAGTATATCGCAGATGGTGATATAATTAGTAATAGAACAAAAGAGTGTGAAATGTTAAAACAAAAAATAGATAAATATATTTTGAATTTTTTGTAACTAATTAAATGATAATAATTATAATACTAATAATAATGATGAGTGATGGGTCAAAAAATGTGGAATTTTATGGGTGGTTGAGACCAGTTGGGTGTCTGATATCTAGAATATTTTGGTATGCAAGTTCCCATCCACTAAGTTCTGAAGAGGTGGTGGTTTCGGGGAAAACTCTGATTGCTGTCACAGTGAAACAGTCATTGAGATTGTGGTAGTTAGAATGTTCCGGTATTGGAAGGTATAAATTGCAGGTGTTTGTCTGTAGCCATTTATTCTGACCGAGAGTTGTTGTGTAGTCAGGTGTATATAGGAACTAGTGCAGTGGCGGCAAGTTAGCTGGTACATGAAATGTATTGTGGAGCTTGTGGCATGTCCAATGATGGGGAAGGATTCCCCCTGTAGTAGGGTTGCAATATGTTGTAGTGGGGGGATGCATGTTGCAACTTTTGCAGCGAGGTGAATTACAAGGAAAAAATCCATATGGTGTTTTTGGAGAGTCTGATGCAGGATATTTGTGGACCAAGATGTTTTTGAGGTTAGGTGGTCTGTTGAAACATGTACGGAGTACAGTTGGCAGAATTTTTGGTAAAAGAGTGCGCATTTCTGGAAAGGAGCGAAGGAAGTCGTGCTCCCGTTATAGTATCTGATTTATGGATTTGAGGCCAAGAGAGAACTAGGTGATAAAGTCAGGGCTATAGTTGGATTTTAGAGGTGCAGGAGGGGAGGGGAGAGGATTAGAGAAGTGATTAGTAGTATTGGTCCATGAACAAGGTGTGACAAATAGGGTTGAAAATTACAACAGGCTTATTGGTCTGACATCAGCGGTAGGTAAATTAATGAACAGATTGAATTGCAACCACATCAGAAATGTCTGTGAAGAACGAAAATGATTTTTCAGACTGATAACATGGTTTTAGGCATGGGTATTCATGTGAATCTCAGTTAGTGGGCTGCATACAAGATATTTTGGTTTAAATAAGCTATGGAGACAAAGTTGATTGTATCTTTCCAATGTATTTGGAAAAGTAAGACCAGATCTGAAACTCTGTTAGGCCAACCAGATTTCGAGTTTCTATGGTTTTCCATAATCACGCCTTTTGAATACCAGGATGGTTTCTTCAAAGATCCATGACTGAATTTCTTGCTGTCTGTTTCCCCAAGGGATGAGTTATGGTAGAAAGTGCAGTAATCAAACTAATGGAAGCGAGAATGGGAGTGCCACAAGATAGTGTATTAGGAACATTGCTATTCATTATTCTAATGAATGATTATCTTAATGGTTTAAAGTCAGAAATTAGGTTGTTTTGAGACAACATACTCTATGCTAATACAAGGCTATGCTTGGTCATTGTGTAGCCATGTCTGTAATACTGTGATGTCACACTTCCCATCTTCATTGTCTAATTAACAACAACCAGAGACGTTGCTCTAGGTTATGAGTGCAATTTAATATTAGTTCTATTTAGTTAAGTATCTGCAAAAAAATGAATTACCAAAACACTGAAAGAAAAGTATGATTTCATTTAAATTGGAATAATAATTATTATGTAATCGTGTAGACTTCCACAGCCATTATCTTGGTTGTGTAGACTTTGTAAGCTATCTGTTAAATTTTGTAACTGCGTGACAAAATTTTGTTCTTAGAACCAAGAGTTAGATTGGATAGAATATTATTGCATTTCATTTTCAAAGTTAGTTTTTATGTTTATTCAAGTAAGAAAGCAGATTTACAGTTTTTAATATAGTATTTTCAATATTATTTCAGCATTCACCTGGAATGGGATTGCGAAAGATCATATCTAAATTATTTATTTTCGGCTAAACGATTAAAGTTAGGATATTTTCCATAATAACTAAAGTTAACATTTACTTAAAGATCTAGCTATTGGTAAAATTTCAGAAAGATTGAATTATTTTTATAGTCAAGGTCAAATTTTATGTCGAAACTTTTTCCGAAGTGCGATTTGATATCAGATGAGTCTCCCAGACGCCATCCATGTGAATAAGGAAAAGCGTCCACGGTTTGAGCCTGTCAGGAACCGCGAATGCGATAACATGTAGCTCAGTAGGCCGGCAAGTTTTATATCAAGCACTGCTGTGCAAGTTTTATTTTGGAATGTAGATTCGCATATTCAAGTTTTACTACAATGAAGTTTTTAAAATAGGATTTCGCCAAGTAGAGCCTTGGATTTGTTTTAAGTTACTAAACAATTGAGCAATGGGAGCTTGTGACGAACTTTTATTGGCTTTCTTCAACTAGTGATTTAATTCTTTGAACTTTGGGGTGTGGTCTGGCTCGAACAGTTAATTGAACTTGCAAAACATTTCTTTGGAAAATTCGTCTGATTGTCTGTACAGTTTCTGGTTTTGTAAAATTGAAGAATGTAGTTATTTAAATGGCAATGAACTATTTATTGAACTTTACCTTTTCATAGTTTTTGGGTTAAAATCTATGTGCTGACTGTATAATTCTATCTAAGCCAAAACTGTTACATCCTAGGCTACACACGGTCAGCGTTAAGACAACGTGTTTATGCACCAACTCCACTGCAAGCTATGTTCTTACAACTTTTTCCAATGAAAGCCACAGAATGATGGCTGAAACATCAGGTTTCAAGAAACTGATGTTGTTCCATCTGAACAACCAAGATAATATAATAATTATTACCTGCTATTTGTTTAGATATATTTGTTCCATGTCATTTATACTCTCTGTCCAGAGGTATCACTGCCACAGTATGCTATGAAATATCTAAATTACATCATTTTAAGGTTATGAGGGTTATTTAATAACAACTGTATTTAGTAAGCAAAGAAATGAATTGTCAAAATACTGTATTCACCATGCCATTTTGACAGGCTTACAAGATATTTATATTCGTGTATATGTTTCCACTGTATTCAATGTCACTGTTATGGTATATTAGAAGAAATAAATTGCCAAAACTCTGCAATAAAAGTATGAATTACATTTCAATTAACATATTAATTTTGAGTTGCTTTTTATTATTTTGTCACCATATCAGCTGTCTGTAAATAGTTCCGATTGGTAACATTTAACTAGTGGTACAGTTAATGTAATACAAGCTATATTTTTTGAGCAGCGATATTAGTGGAGGTAGTGGTTAGGTCAAAATGCAGGCAGGGTCAGAATGACAACCAACACACTTTTTTACACCATACTTCATGACGAATTTAGTTTTATAAATAATTTGAACTACTTTCATATATGGCATAGTACTAAAGTTATTATTTCATACAGATGAAAGTAGATTCATATTTTTCAAGCGGAATACATGAATAAAGCTAATATTATACGGTATAGGATAAGGTTTTGGGATTCCTAATATAAAAAACAAAATTTTAGAGAAATGAAGAAAAGATATATTAACATTAAAACTGTTGATGGGAAACCTCTTTTAAGCTCAGAAGATAATACTAACTGATAGAAGGATCACATAGAGAAACTATATAATGGGGTTGATTTGAACAACAGTGTAGTGGAAAAAGAAGGCAGCTTTGACACTGATTCCTTAGGAGATCTTATTTAGAGGACAGAATTTGATTCAGCTTTGAATGTTTTCAAATCAAATAACATAGTTGGAATTGATGAGAATTCCACAGATCTTCTGAAATCCCTATGAGAAAATAGTATTCAAAAATTAATTAAACAAGAGAGATTACAACTGTTTTGAATAAAAGTATCATCTTCACACTTCTGAATAAAGTAAAAACTAACAAATGTAAGAATTATTGCACTAATATCACATAATTCAAAATTACTGACCACAATAATATACAGAAGAATAGAGAGAAAGTAGCAGAGATAGCAGGTGAAGATCAGTTTCGGTTTACAAAAAGCCACAGTACAAGAGAAGTAATTTCAGCCTTAAGATTAATACTTGAAGGACAAATCAAGAAAAACAAAAGTACTTTTGTGGTATTTGCTGATTTAGAAGAAGTTTTTGTTAACATTAGGTGGGGCAACACATTCAATAGGAGAAGTAAATGAATTCTGCTCCCTATGAAGTAAAATTACAAGTCATTGCCAAAGTAGAAATGATATTAAAAGCAGAATAACATTAGCAAAAAGAGCCTTCATGAAAAAGATAATTTTTTTAGTTTCAAACATAGACCTGGTACTCAGAAAATACTTTCTAAAACTATGTGTGGAGCATATCACTATATAGCAGCAAAGCATGGACTTTAGGAATACCAGAATAGAAGAAAAATTAAGCATTTGAAATGTGCTCTATAGAAGGATGCTGAAATTTAAGTGGACAGATAAAGTACCATACGAAAGTGTTTTGGAAATTATGAGTGAGGAAACAAGTTTATGGAAGATTCTTACTGAAAGAAGAGACAGGATGGTGGTTCATATTTTGAGATATGCAGGATTGGTTTATTTGTTAGTTGACAGAACAGTTAAAGGAAAGGAAAGACGGAGTGTTGCTTCAAAGTAGTCCAGAGACTGATGATGACAACAACGACAAAATATCATTGGCTTCATCCTTCTGTCATTATTATATTCATTAGAAGTTCCAACTGTATCGATATATAAACTACATCTGAAAAATGTACAACATTACAAAATCAAGGTTATGAGCATTATACTTGTATGATACAATCCTATTTGGTTAAGCAACTACAAAGAAATGAATTGTTGGAACACTGTGTTCAACAAGTCGTCTTTGATTGGCACTGAGGATCAAAATGGGAGAATTCTGTGAACAACTGCAGGGTGACCTGGGCAAGGTATAGATCAACATGGTTTGAATATAAATTCAAAGAAGAGTCAACTTACTATGTACACAGATAAAAAACTAAAGGTTGATTATGATTATAGGTTGTTGAAGACTTGAAATGTAAATATCTTGAGATAACATTTGATAATGAACTCAACTGGACAGGACATATTGGGTAGGTGGTAGGATAAGACTTCAAAATCCTCATTTATTGGAGTGATGAGGGGATGTACTAGAGAAGTGACAGAATTGGCTTACAAGATTTTGGTCAGATCATTGCCTGAATATGGTGCTGTAGTATGAGACCCACATTTTGGGTCTCAAGTACAGAAATTGTAGGGGTATGAAAAGAAGAGCAGCTAGATTTGCCGAACACAATCAGTAACTGATATTGTATAGGAGCTGGAATGGGGTGGCATAAATTGTTATTGAGATGTTGAACCATAGTAGTGAAAGATTTAAAAGTGTTTCATGCAAAGAAAAAACTGACCATCAACCCAAGTTGGCACTCGATTTCAGGCATCAGAGTGTGTAAAAATCTACTTTTGCAGGTATTTAATGAAAATACAATGATAGTTTTTATAAAATATTATTCGTTTGTAGCAGCTGACTACCATAATGGGGTAGTTGGATAACTTGATTAAAAAAGTTTGAGATTAATTGCATTCTGGTGCCTCATATTAACTGATAAAACCTAATTACATAAATCTGTTCAAATAGCAAAGAAAATATGTTTTCAGGATCTTATGATCAGTATTCTGGCTATATTTAAAGGAATACAGTTATGTGTAAATATGTTTTCTTTTTGCTCTTGATTTATGGCTTTCCACATTTCTTTTATTCTTTTGGTATAGTGGAGACACAAATTTTCTTTTTATTACATTATGGCTAGATGATGCACTATATGTGTACTTGCACTTCTTTGTGTTTTGGTTATATTCATTCCTGGGAAATGATTATTTCTTTTACCATTAATATACAATACTCATTCCTCGTATTTAAAATCCTCATGGAAAATTTAATAAAAAGAGCCAAAGGCCCTAAACAACAGAAGTACTACAAATTATACAACTTAAATAGATCAGTTTCATCTGAAATATTCAGATAAAGTAGAAAAGAGTCAAATTAGGATACCACGTCTTTAGGAACCATATTTTTTTTACTTATTTTTTGATTAGGACTTTATGCCATGTTGATGTTAATAGATGCAGGAAACAACTTGGAGGCAAGGAATGGGGAGGAATTCAATCTTAGCCTTTTGAAAAAAACGTCGTGTCATTCCCCAAGAGCAATTTGGGAAAACCATGTAAAACTGGATGGGTATTCAAACTCATGTCCTTTGGAATGCGAGGGGAGAACAACCATACTAAACTTTTCATATGACTTTATGCCTTGTTAATTGCAAGGTCTTAGAAGCTGTGAAATGATTTTTTTTGGGGGGGGGGAGGGGCAGGGAATGGAAAGGAATTTGATGATGGTATTTTGAAGGAATTATTCTGCCATTCGACTGGAAACCACAAAAAAACAAAATATGAATGGCTAACGGCCATTGGGGATTCAATCCCATCTTCTATCAAATGTGAGGCCAGAGTGACCTTACACTAAATTTTGCTTATAACTTTTGCATCTTGTTGATATCAAGGTCATTAGAGTTGGGTAAGGACTCGGGGCAGGGACAGAGTATTGAAGAACAGGAAGGAATTAATCGGGGATGAACAATCATGGCATCTGACTGGATTATTTTTTGTAAATCACGGAAAACCGAAATATGGACAGTGAGGTGAGGTTTTGTACCCACTTCCTACAAAATGCGAGCTACCTTACTAAATTTTTGAAAAATCTGAACTGCACAAATCAAGAATTATATCAATTGTGTATTAGTAGCAAATATTTTCACAGAGGAATAGATTAAAAAATATATAGTCATGTCATAATATTAATGAATAATCATATCCCATAACTAACCTTGTGCCAGGTTTCAGGTCCAAAATCAGAGCTTTAGGAGGAGCATCTCTCTTGGCCACCTTGAAACTGCTGAAATCCTCTTTCCCAGCATCACTCTGATATACAGCACGAAACACATTAACATACTTATCTGGTGGATAAGGAACACCTTTCCATTCTATCTCCACTGATTTAGCTTTCAGCAGAGAAACATCCACTTCCAATTCAAAGTGATATGGATCTGGAAATTTTACAATTTATTTTTAGCATATTCATTGTAATCGCTCAATCAATAAAATGAAACTACATGCATACTGGGCAGTGAAAAAAAGAAAAAAAGGTATATTTTACTGCTTGTGAGGCTAATACTATTCACCAGTTGAAGGTTAAACAAAACTTATAGATGACGAGTGAATATTCCCAGGATAGATGGATGTTTGTCATGAAACATTCATTAAGAATGTGTTTTAATTAGATTGATGATTTAGTCTTTTCTGTTTGCTTAGCTTTAACTGAACTGAAATTTAAATAATGTTTTGAATGAAGATTAAATGAAAAAACGAAAAATTTGTTTTCGTATTGATCAATCTTTACCCAGTAGGTTTGTTTTTCTGAAGTAGTCATCTAAAATCACACAATAGTAGCAGTGTGAGGTTATTTAATGACTAAATAATGCAAACTGTGATTCACAAGGTTCATCAATTGCAAATCAGCTTTTAGCAGCTAAAAATTTATTTGTTGTAATATTCTTTCATTTATTTATCTATTACTCTAGTTCCATAGATCCTTGCTGAGGAAGTACCTCTGGGAAGTGAAACGTCATGGTTGATCTTTATCTGAAGACATTAATTACTTGTAGTCTGAGGGCATATAAGAGGTACACATGAGTTGTTTTTTAATTTTCTTGAGTGAAATTCATATGTACTAAAATGTATAAAATCTAGAAGTTAAGCAGTTAAAAAAAATATACAAAAAAAACTATATTTCCAACACTGGAAAAAAACTGTTCATAGAGTACAAAAATACCTTGTAAAGCAGCTGTCGTAACAAGTAAACCATCTGTTGCTTGTAATTCAGTTGTCTGTCCAGGGAAAGGGATGAAGAAGATAGCAATTTCGTATTGTGAGCTGGGTCTCAGATTGTCCAGCCGATAAGTTTGCACTGAGCGATGAATGAGAGGTGTTGCTGCATACACCTGCAAACAGTATTTGTTTTAACTGATGGAATGTTTTTCTAGACCTATTTACCTGTTTCCAAATTTTATTATTTTATGACAACTACTTTACATTCCCAGGTATTAAAATTGTGGAACCTTTACAAACTAATTGAATAAGACCCAAATTTTTGAAACATTTTCTTCATATTAGGACCTCACATGGTGAAAATAACAGAAGAGATGAAAACACTTTCAAGGCCATACAATCTCCTCTTATCAAAATGAAAATGCATTACAAATAAACTTTTGGAAGCAGTAAACATAATGAGTTCTATGAGGCATTTTTGTATCTAATATTCACTTATGATTTAGCATCTTCCAACATCAACAGCTTGTGAGAAAACTGGCAGCCAATTATCTACTGCATAGGTTCCCAAACTTTTTTGTCCTACAGCCCCATTTTTGAAATAATAAAAAAAATACTTTCTACTCCTTTTTATAAATGCAGAATATTTTAATCATGTATTATAACAATTAAAAACCTTTCCACCTTTAAATCAGTACCATGCCCAAATATACTATACAGGGTATGGCAAAACTCTCTCCCTAATTTAAAGGTTGAGTAAAATATAATTGGTACGAACTAAAGAAACTGTATTAACATGAATAAAATGTACCATCAAACGGGGTTACTTGGGACAGTTTCATTTTTCAAATTACTGTACAACTTAGAAATGAAGTGTCAGAAACACACTGATTGTGTGTAAACTCCAGTGGCTGTATGTTCTAATTAATTTTCATCATAAAATGAATGTTTATCTTTTGCTTATGCCTGAAAAGTAATTTTTTCCTGCTGTCCCAAGTAACTCTAAACTCAAAAGTAAACCTATGTTTTGATGTCTGTGTTCCAAGTTAAACTATATTTAGGTTATTTGAGACATTGCAGAAATAACCAGTAAGGGAAAGCTTTGATTAGTTTCCAAACTAATGCATTTATCTCATCTTTATTACACGATACATCTAAATACAGAATATCACACTTAATTCAAATATGGCTAGGTATATTGAATACCTATCTACCCCTACTCATTACTTTAACTGGCACAATGACCTTCATTATTTGATGTGTCTTAACATTGTCTATGTCATCAACTGTAGGAAATACAAAGATATTGGTTTTCTTTCCTTGGTAGCTACGAAGAAATTTGCACTGATAGGTTCCATTAGTTTCTATTGAAAGCACTTGCCCTACAAAAATCTTTTCCTTCTGTTTCTTGGTACCTTCATCATACATGAGTTTAATCACATGAACACTTGGCTGGATGTTTCCAGAGGGTTCTCCAAAAATTTTATCATCATTTACAATGGATTCCAAAACCTCTGTGTCATGTTCTTCATCTGATGCACCAAAATTATAAAAGTCCAATTCATCACTTGTGTCATGAACTGAGAATGATTCATTATTAGATTCAGACTCTGAGTCATGCTTCTGTTTTTGCGTCTCTGGTAGAACTAAATTGCAGCCGCCCTCATGTTTCATTTCGCTGGAGTCAGCAGTTATATGTTCCTTAGTATGGACCCCTTTACGCCTGTTGTTCTTCAGATCTGCAATCATTTGTGATGAAATGCTTTGACCTGCAGTGAGCTGAAGCTTCTGTCGCTTTTTCGGTATTCCAGTTTCAGAAGTCCGAGTTTCATGCAAAAAATCTTGCAGTGATGCTTTCCAGTGACTCTCTTCAACAGTTCTTTTGGTAGCCTTCCCAACACTTGTTGTGCATCAAGAGGCCTGATGCCACTTGCCCGGAATCCACTTATTAAATTCTCACCTGCTTTCTCATCAAAAGTCGATCTAAACACTTCTTCAGCAGACATGGGAAGGTGTCTTTAGGAACTGTTCCGCGATGTTTGTTTTTTCCATTCTTCTAATACCCTTCTCCACTCAACTTTTAAGGGTCTGAAGAATGCTAGGTCTAATGGCTGACACAGATGGGTTGCATTGGGTGGAAATAGAACAAATTTGGTATTGTTTTTCTCACATTCCTGTATCACTCTTATAGAAATATGACTTGGAAGGTTGTCACCAATAATAGCCTTTGGTCCATCTCCTATGGATTTCAAATATGGTAAAGCTAAGGTAAAGAACCAGTTTTCAAAAATAGGACCTTCAAACCACCCAGATTTTGATCTGTTGTATCTTGCTCCCTGAGGTCCTCCTTCCACCCATGTTTGATATAGGTGATCTGCCTTATTTATTATTTATTATAAACAATTATTATTATTATTTACTATAAAACAATATAAGGGGGCAGTGAATGTCCGCTAGCTGTTCCAGCAAACATTACTGATGTGCTTGACTTGGAAGAGTCTATTAATCATTCTGGATGTTTGCAAGTACGCCGAACAATAACTTTCTTCCTTCCTGGATCATCACACAAATTTGTTTCATCATAGTTTATAATAGCCTCGTTGCGTACATCATTTAATGTAACCTGTAATGTTTTAAAGTAGTTTGTTATTGATTCTTGGTCAACAGCAGCTCTGGCTCGCTTGATGTTCTCACTTTCAGTTGATCAGATTTTCTCTTCAGAAATGATTTTACCCAGTCAACACCAGGCATGTTGTTTTTGAATCTTGGTTCTTGCACACCAATTTTGTCAAGATATCTTTTGACAATTAATCGTACATCAAACTCAGTCAAAGGAAAACCCCAGTCTGCAATCAGGAGTAAAGAATCTGTCAATATTTCTTCATCATCTGTTGATAGAATACATGGACGCCCATATTTTTTGGTGTTTTTGCCAGCTATTCTATGAGCAATCGTACTCTTAGGTACACCATACATCTCAGCAGCTTTCCTGATTGACATTTCTTTCTTCTTCACAGCATCCAAAGCGAGTTTCAGGTTATCTTCTGAGAAGTCATGGTATTTTCGGGCTCCTAACCTCCTATTGTACTGCCTTGGCATGTTATTTAGCCTGAAATATAATTAAAACAATCAATAGTATTTAATTTTGTGGATGCTTATTGAAGAAAGTATAACTTGGGACACTGTCCCAAGTAACCCCAAAATTACAAATTATAGCTTAAAAAAGTTTTACTTGCTTAGGTCGGCAACAATGCAAAATACAAAGCATCCTTGATGTTGAAAAGTTGGGTTATAAAACTACCATATATTCAGCTTTATAATTTCATTGCCTCAGCAAATACACACAAAGTTTTTACGTGTATTTTTCGAGAAAATCAGGTATATCACATAAATCCAACCTCAGTTAGACCCCTACCTTGATATTGCCTGGAAAAATGTATATCTTGCAAGTAAACATTCAGTAGAAGTCGCCTATTGTGTTATGGCAGGTTCTCACTGATGCAATTAATGTCAAAGATATTCCAAAGTATGGGTTCATTTTGTCCTAAGTTGGACTGCAGTCCCAAGTAACCCCGTTTGACGGTATATGATTTGAAATATGTTAGATATTTCACAAGATTCATTTTTTGAACAGTATATTACCCAAATTGTGTCCTTTGTTATCAATACAATTCCAATTGTGAATTTGGAAGTTTTCCATAAATCTAACCAATGTTTCTTCAGGAATATGAGCAGTCTTTTCTTGTCTCACATGTCATAGGTCTGCATAGTATTTAGTCAATGTTTGTTAACTTCAGCGTTAAGAAAGCTCTGTGAAAAAATAGCACAGGGGAAAGGCTTGTAAGTTACACTAGCCAGGGGATGCCACCACATAAAGAACTCAAGTACCATGGGAACAGCTGTGTCAGTTTGGAGAGATCATCCGCGTGTGTGTAAACTGAATCCATCATGCTGAAACAACACATCCTGCTGAATCTGGAACACACCAAGTCTGGATGCCTTAAAAGTGTGAATCATTTGATTGTTATCGCCACAGTCACTCCCCTCTTCAAAAATGTAAGGTACACTCACTGGCTCCAATACTGCTAATCATGCACCAAACAGTAATGTGGTCAACATGCAGAGGCTTTTATGGAGATCTTGAGGGTTTAATGTACTCCAATAATGAAAGTTTTGCTTATTTACATATCCCCATAAGTGCTTCATCACTAAAAAACAATAGCAACATTTGGCAATTTTTCATGGATGCTTTCATGATGCAACCCACAAATTTGACAATCACATTGCCTCAATTAATGAAAATTGACCAACTTCTATGGCTGAATTCAACACACACTATAACTAGACAACTGAAGATCTGCAGCATGTTCACAAGCAAACCATTTTGGAGACTACAGAAACAAATGTCTATTTTCCTCAATGTTTTCTGGAGTTTGAGCACTGTATGGCCTTCCTCCACTTAGTTTCAAAACAGAACTACTTAAGTTTGATACCCAAATGGTTATGCTTTTTGTATTTTGAATTGTAGCAAAAGGAACAAGCTGGAAATATTTGCAAAAACCACACTGGGTAGTGAAAATGAAATTTTAAAAAATCCTTCCACAGAGAAAGTGACATGGTGGCTACTGAAAACTGGCATGGAACAAAAGCTTCCTCCCTCAAGCATCTTTCACAACCAGTATCTCCTACTTGGAGTTAATACTCATCTTCCTACATGTAAACAAAACTAAGGAGGGGGTTTTGCCGCAACCTGTATAATTGCATTTTTGGTACCATTCTACAACAAATAACTCTCACACAGAATGTACCAAATTTATCCTGCAGTACACTGTGGTAAACCATTAATTACAAAAATAAAGAGGTAAATGCATTTCTGGTGGCCTTAACACAGAAAGAAATTGTGGACATGTTAATACAATTATCGGTAATTTATTCCACTCTAACTCAAAAATTAAAACAACTTGATTCTTGAAATCAAGAGCTATTTATGGTTGTGATGATTTCTTTCCTTCCACATATCACACCTAATTCTTTGCCCAAAAATCCATCACTGCAATGGTATACTGCATACATCCCAACTACAGTTTTCTCTCACCTCTTTTCTCCCAGTGACTGCTACACAGATCCTTTGTTTTACTTTTTACTGATTATATTTAATGGTGATTTCTGTGAACAAATTTAGCTGCCTACCTACGTATCATCTACAACTTCTGTATTTGATGCCCATACTTTGGATCTTCTATGATTCTACCATCTCAAGGTAAGCATTTCTCAGGCATAATTGCCAAGTTCTCTCTCTTCACTGGTACATCCTCTCATTACATTTCCTGGTAGATGATGAACTTTTTAACCTTCACTTTTTATCTCCAAAATGTGTCCTGCTTAAATAAGTCTATTATCAAAAAATATGCTAAGATATTTATATTTTTATCCCTCTCAAAAGAATAACTGTACAAAATCTTTATTTTTTTCTCTCCTGTGTACCTATTAAGTTAACTCACCTTGATACTTGTCTGCAAATATCCTAACTTCTCACTGAAAACCATTATAAACAGCAGTGGTCCCAATACACTATCTTGTGACATGCCTGTTCTCACTTTCATCTTTCCTGATTCTACTTCCTAGTGTTAAGAATTCCTTGACCCAATACAACACATCTTTACTTACCCAAATGATTTGGATCCTACTTGTGGTAAAATAATCGAAAATAGTGTGATACAAAGAAAGATTAATTATTTTGATAGCTTTCTTGTATTTTTTGGTATTGAGTCACTTCTACTTTTATTTTATTTAGTCAAATGCAATCCAGTGTGTTTTGTGCTTTTGTTATAGTGGAGTATAATTATTGCCAACACTGCATGCTTAAGCAAAGGGCGCATCGCTCTTGGGCTTACTTGCCATCTGTCACTGCTGCTTGGTTTGTTAGAAGAGGTGCTGCCTATTAGAGTTGTAAAAGTAACAAAAAATTCTGTACCCTTACGTATTCATTACTAAACCAATCAGTACCCATTACTTTCGAATCGTTACTCATTAGTTTTGATACAATCGAACACTAGCATGTGGCATCACATCGAGTCGAGTCGCGTATGGGATAACTTCGTTACTATCGTATCGTTTCGCTACTCATTACATTTGGGACAATACAAACTAGCATGAAGCATCGCATTCGCAGCGAGTCAGGTCGAATATGGGACGACTTCTTCGTAATTGATAAAGCTTAAGTAAATTGTTTATTTAGTAAAATAAGTTTAGGTAATTCGTTAGTTTGGATAAAACTTAAAGTCAAGTAATTAGCACATGAATCTGAATATACACTTGATTTACTGTAATGAATATTATATACAAAATAATAATCTAGCTTCAAAATAATAATCTAATTTCAAAGCAAACACATGTTTGCATTTTTTTTTTAAACCTGCCTTTCACCTGACTGTGACATATCTAGTGACAATAACTAATGATGGTTATTTTTTAAAGTACCCTTCTCAAAAAATTCTTCATTTTTTGTGATAGATTTGTTAAAATAAATGTGGACATACCATCAAATCAGGCCTGCAGGCATAGTGCTACTGACTCCCACTTTAATTGTTTCATATCAATATCAGTAACAAAGATATAGGACAAACTGTGGGAGTGTGGGAGATATGGTGGTTGAAAGTAGCCGATCAAGGATATTTTCGTATTTCGACCAAAGACATGTGTCTTCACATGTCACTTTTCTGCCACAACTACATAGCATAGACCATTGGTGTTTATGTGTGGTAGTAGTATCAAGTCTCCTATTGTGCACTATGGTGGTTAGATATCAGTAGCTATGCAGGTGTGGGAGAAATGGTGGTTGAAAAAGGTCAACCTGCGGTACTTTGATATTTCTGATAAAGACGTATGTGTCCCAGTGTATCGCTTTTCAGCGAAAACTATGTAGCGCAGATCACTGGTGTTTGTGTGTGGTAGTAGCACAGAGTCACCCATCAATCACAACAATGGTCGAATTTCGGTAGCTGTGAGTGTGGGGTAGATATGGTGTTTGAAAATGGTGAATCGAGGTTATTTTCATGTTTTCCAAAGACATGAGTGTCAGTATGTTTCACTTTATTTCCACAACTACATAACGCAGACCACTCATGATGGTGTGTAGTATTGGCCTCCAGTCTCCCATCATGCACTATGGTGTTTAGATGTCAGTAGCTATCAGGAGATATGGTGGTTGAAAGTGGTCGACCTGCCACACTTTCACATTTCTACCAAAGACATATGTGTCCCGGTGTATGACTTTTCAGCCAAAACTATCTAGCGCAGATCACCCATCAATCACAACGTTTGCCGAATTTCAGTAACTGTGGGAGATATGATGGTTGAAAGTGGCCGATTGTAAGCACCTTAGAATTTGTAAATTCTAGTTTGCTTAGTTTAAGGCATAAGGGAGGAAGTAAGCTTTCCAGCATTATAATTTTCATTACAAGTATAAGAAGAAAGAAACGTTTCATGCAGAAGCTGATACTGCTACCTAATTCAATATATAAACCGATTTAAAAACAGTAAAGACCCACAACACTTAATATAAGCACTAAATAAACATTTTTAATAGTAAAGAATCTTTAAACTAACCTGGAATGGGGTAATCCATTATTATCAAATTTGCAAACAATAGATTTTGCTAGGTGATTATTTCACTAATTCTTAAATGCAGTAAGGTAATTTCAAAAATAATAATAACTTAAAAGAAAGATAAATCCACTAAAATTCCATAGTTTCAGTCCGGGTAATTAGGGTAAATAAAACTTTAAACACCTCGGTTAACACACCGGCAATTTTCACATTTTTATCATATGTTTTCGATAATTTCTCGAACTAAAAAGTAGATTCCCTAAAAGATCTAAAAATCTGGTATAACATATTAAAATTTCAGAACATTTCATGCAGTAGAACACATTTTATATACATTTTAAAGTTATTTCATCATCAATCACAGTGTGGTTATTTTAAAATTAAATTGCGATTAAATCAAGCCACTTACATAAATAAAACAACTGTTAAAACACGTAACTAAATTCAAAGAAAATTCAGATAGCTTCAGTTTTTCGGAATAGACAACACTTGAATAATTATGAACCAGAAACTGAGTTAACTTCTGAAACATTTTAAACCAGATCTTGTTAGACTCATAACTTTGCCATTTCACCACCGATCGTAATAAAATTTACACCACTGGAATCAGGAATTAATGTAAAATACGATAACACTAATTTTATTGGAATAATTTGTAATTTAGCAGGGTCACCTAAAAAGTGCCCAAATTAACACACAAATCTGGGAATGACAAATTAACTTGTGGAAACTTTTTATCAATGCGCTTGAAAACTAAATTTAATTACAAGAAAGATGATTATTTGAGAATTTTTGCTAAATACTTTTCATAAACCTTAAAGGTCAAGTTACCCACGGGTAGATTTTGAAACACATTGTATCATTACATTTTTCCACACTATTTTGTATAAGCGTCCGTGTACATGTGGTATGTGGATGGGGGTATATAGGCAGGAGCCTAGGAGAGGGGGTTGTATTTTGTCTTTTGTCTTTTGGTCTTTATTCTTTACTCTGGGAACGTTGTGTGAAAGTAATCTGTGCTAGGTATGGTGCATGTGTGTCGGTTATGACTAGCAATAACCGGAAATCATTGAACTTTGAGTGATCCCATGGCTGACGTGATATCATGCTGGATTTTCTGACGAGTGACTAGTAATGACTTTGAACTATTAATTTTTCAAAAAGGGGTATCGGCCGGCTTTCTTCTTCTTCATAACTTTGCAATTTTTGGAAAAGCGTGTTCGATCACCTACTCAACTGTAGAAGGCAAAATTTGAAAATGTGACTTTGAAAATAAACTTCAAAAGTGATTTTTTGTGATTTCGTATTAGACTGAAACCCTTCCTCAGCTTTGGGTTAAAAAGCTTGGTGGCAGTCGTTAAGCATTTCAGTTGAGTATTCCAGGCAGGCACATGGTCAATTTAAAATTATTGATGCAGATTTAGAGAACTTTTCACTTTAAGGTAACATTCAGTTATGGTTCTAGGCCTATACTTCACCCCTAGTAAGGCTTGGTTCCTGACATGATCAAGGATATTTTTGTATTTCGACCAAAGACATGTCTCTCTGTATATGTCAATTTGCTGCCACAACTATATAACATTGTATATATTTCTCTTTGCAGCCATAAATACCTTACGGAGGTCACTGATGTTTGTGTGTTGTATTAGCCTCGAGTCTCCCATTGTGCTCTATGGTGGTTACATGTCGGTAGCTGTCAATCATTATTCTTTACAATCACGAACAAAGTCGTGTGCATCAAATAGATGGTGAATAATTGTCATAGAGCGTATGCTTAACACAGTTGGGAGCGTGTATCTTGTTAGCAAAATTGTAGGTTTGTCCAGTGCCTTACCTCTGGGTTCGTGTAAGTTTGATTTGCTTTTTACTGAACAAGAATATTCAAATGTGATCACTATTAAATAAAAAAGCATATGATTCCATAGCTTGGACAAGAATATTATTTCTATCATGGATAACCTCTCTGTCTAATATTGGTACCTAAATTCTTACATGTTCCTTAAATTGACAGTGATGTGGAACTTATGATACTCAGTAAAAATGCTGCTTTAATCATAACCTGAATGAACATTCTAACCATCTACAACATTATATATATAACAATGAGCAGGAAAATGCTTCAAGGCAATAAAAATAAAGAAGGATAGGGAAATATGACCCAACACTTACCATAGATGAAGGCGGCTGATACTGATATTTCATTTAGCTGTTCGTACCAAAAGAAAAAATATGCTTTGAGTAATTCATACATTGCAGAGGAAATGTGGATTATAGCAGAGGAAAGCAAAACAATCAAAAATTGATGCAGTTTAGAGAATATTTGGATCCAAGTTCAAATATGTTACAAAACTGACGATTGGCAAAGCTTATAAAAATAGACTGATTCTCACCTGGATGTGAGGAATAAATCAGATCATCTTCACTGTAAGCACCTTAGAATTTGGGTAAATTCTAGTTTTCTTGGCTATAGAGCATAAGGGAGGGAGTAAGCTTTCCAGTAAATATTAGGATATGAGAGAAACGTTTCATGCAGAAGCCACATGCTAACTCAATAAATAAGCAGGTTTAAAATCAGTAAACTCATTTAACACACATTACAAGCTCTAAATAAACAATTTATAATAGTAAATCACTTTTAAACTAACCTGGAATAGGCTTATCAATAATTATCCTATTTGTAAATAGTCGATTTTTGTTACGTGATAATATCACTAACCCTCAACACTTTTCGATGCAGTAAAGTAATTTTATAATAATAATAATCAGAAAGAGAGTTGAATTCACTAAAATTCCGTAGTTTCAGGCCATGTAAATATAGTTAGTAAAATTTTAAACACGTTGTTAGACACACTTTGAAACGCGCTTCGCTGTTAACTTCTTCTTTAATTGTTCCTTTTAGAACCAGAAATAATTCATATATGTATATTTTCAACGAAAGAAGGCTCAGTTTTTCATAAATTCATTTTAATAAGAACGGTAACTAATCTAAACCAACATCCCGTCATACAGTCTACATGAGCCCTAGCTTAAACTTCATTTCCAAAAATTGCAGGTTAGTGAATTAGTAATCTCATTTTCCGAAGCGACGTTTTCTTTTAGAAGGTTCGAGTTCATCTGTCTGTCCGTTGATAATAGCCAACGAGTTGTAACCGAAAATCCAAAGCACATATACATTTAATGTTATACATGGAACTTTAATCTTTCAATTTAATTTTCTTAAATGATAATTAATTTTATAAAGTTATTGCGTTTTAGTATTTATCAGCCCCGTTACAACTTGCACTTTCAACATTTTTAATCATATGTTTTCGATAATTTCCCGAACTAAAAAGTAAATTTCCTGAAAGAACAAAAATACTAGTATATTATACTAAAGTTTCAAAACATTCCATGCAGTAGAATAAATATTAAATTAATTTTTAAAGTTATTTCATCATAAACAGAAACGTGGTAATTTCAAAATTAAATTGCAATTAAGCTAAACCACTTCCGTAAACAAAACCACTGTTAAAACACGTAATAAAATTCGATGAAAATTCACATGATATCACTTTTTCGGTATAAACAACACTTGAGTAATTATTAACTAGAAACAGGTTTTTACGTTATGGCGTCTCAACAGTTTCAAACAAGATTTTTGGTAAGTAGATAACTTTGCTAATAATTCATCGATCATAATAAAATTTACACCTTTGAAATCAGGAGCAAACACAAAACACGTTGACAGTAATTTTAACATGATATTTTGTAATCCAGTGGGGACAACTAAAAAGTTGCACAAATAAGTTAGGAATTGGGGGTTCACTAACTGCTTTTTGGAAACTAATTACCATTGCGCACACACACTTAATTCAATTACAAGAAAGTAAGTTATTTTAGAATTTTTGCTAAATACTTTTTATAAAGCTTAAAAGTCAGGTTACACAAGATTAAATTTTGAACATAATCTATAATCACATCTTTTTAGACTATTTTTTGGTAAGTGGTGTATTACACCTATCATGCGGCTGGGGGTATAAAGGTAGCGACTCAGGCCGTCTGGTGGCCTTTGGATTTTGTATTTTGACTTTATCCGGGAACCTTGTGTATAGTAAACCTGCGTGAGTGTGTTTTGTTGCATCTTTGTGTGCTTGTCGGTTAGACCAGGATGGGTTCCGGTTGGGTTGAACTTCGGAAGGCAGCATGGTCGACTTACCACCATGTTGACTTTTTATCACCAGTGACTAATATTTGCATAGACTATGGACCGGTAAATTTTCTAAAGGGGTTAGTCGGGAACTTCTTCCTCTTCACGACTTGTAATTTTTGGAAACGTTTAGTTCAATTGCCTACTCAACTGTAAATGCTATTTTTCAAAATGTGACTTTACAATAAACTTCAAATTTTTCATCAAGGTGGATTTCTACATGTTTTAGTAGTTTTTGGCAGCCTATAAGCTTTATAGTTGAAGCATACAGGCAGACATATGGTCACTTAAATTTATTAATGCAAATTCCGAGTAACTTTCAACAAGTCAAGATTCAGTTCAGGTGATGAAACCTGATACGCCACCCTGGTATACTGGTTTTGCCCCTTACATCACGAAGCAAACAAGATGCTAATCTACAGTACTTGAGAGTTGTATCTCACTGGAATATACTCGCTCTTAATGTCGTTTGAATTAAAACAAATGAAGTGATTATTTCAAAAACAAAGAAGGACCATTTAGCATTGTACATAGGCAAGACCTTAAAACAGAAGGTGGTTGTTGGCATCTTTCAACAGAATGGAGATGCTTAATGGTGAAAAAATGATGTTGTCATGGGTGGTTTATGCCTGACAAACATTAATTTTAATGTTATTTGTTTGCTGGCTATAATACTTAAATTAGATCTGCATTGCTGACTGGATTTCAGAAGTAGCAGAAACTAAATCCTAAACTGACTGACCATGAAACTAGAAATGAACATCTGGAAAATCTTTAAAAGTGGAATACCCTTAGAAATGATGCTAAAATTCTACAAAACTATATATGATGCAGCCTTCAAATTTAGGTTTCATTTATTTAAATTACTGGATAAACTATGTTTCTGGTAAAACCAATCATATCATGGCATTGATGCAGGATATGGTTCTACTATAATAATGGCAATTTGTTAACACTGGTCCAACTACTTTCAAAGTAAGATGTATTGCTGAAAGAGCACATCTTGGATATGGAATACAATAAATAACTGCAGCCAGATACACAAAATGAATTCATTATTGTTATATCAAACCACATAAAATCTAAGTTTTTTTTTAATGAAATTAAATTGGTAAATTATTTTGGTATTATGTTTGGTATCATGCCTGACATTTCAAACATTGATCAGATGTCTGAGGATTTGTTTTATGAACATTGATAGCAGAAAATGGAAGTCAAAGAAATATTCCTTGGATTTTTTTCCCTCTTAAAGCAAAAGGAAGCAGTATATTTAAGGAATGAAATTTTGAGGAAGTTTGATGGATGTGTCATTCTCAAGGTTATGACAATGCAGCTGTTATTAACGGTGTACTTGGAGGATTACAAGCCATTATTAAAGCAAAACACATCATTCTATTTTCGGTGGATGAACTGATCATTTAATGTTTCAACATTCATTTGCACAAAATGCATCTTGTGTAACATTTTCTTGGAACCATAGAAACTAATCTTCAATTTTTCTCTGTGTTCACCAGCCACTGGGAAGTGCTTACTGAATACAGAAAATTATCTGTTAAGCCCCCAACAACATGTTGGAGAGCTCATTATGCTGCAGTAAAAATGCTAACAGAATTTTTTTTATCAATTTCTGGCTGCAATTAAAGAATTATGCAATCAACAAGAAAATTTGAACACCAAAGGTGCTGCTCATAACCTTATCTCTGAAGTATGTAATTTTACTTTTCTTTGGTATATTTCACTTGGAATGATGTATTATGGGAAGTAAATTGTCAGATTGGATTGTAAAATAATATCTTAAACCTTGAACAATCAATGATAAGAAAAAGGAAATTATGTTTCAATAAAACCAGTGTCATATTGTACAAGGGGCAATAGATCTATGACATTCCAACAGAACCAAGTATTTGTCATAAAAAACGAATTGCTGGTGAAGTAGCCATTGATGTAGGATTCACAATGAGATTTGAAAATCAAAAGGAAATGTTCAAATTTCTTGACTGATTTAACACCAAAATCTGTTCAGGATTTAGTTTAATTCTTTGCTTTGAGTGAACATGGAGAAACTGAAAATGGCTGTACCAAAATTTTATGGTTTTTATGATGCATTATGAGAATTAGAACATCTATTACAAATACCGAGGTTTAGAAGGCATTTAAAATCAACCTTTGTTATCACTTCAGTAACAAATGATTTGGTAGATCTGGACTTCTTAAAGCTGATTCTAGAATTATATGGTTGCCCAATAGGTATTCATGACAATTTTGGTATTAGTTACTAAATGTAAGAGGAACTTTAATAACTTAAAATTAAACAAAAACTACTTTTGGTCAACAATGAACAACATGAGGCTTAATAATCTGGCAATGGTGGCTATTGAACATGAAGTAACTAAAAACGTTAATTTGTAGAAGTGATTTCCAAATTTGTTGCTGTTAAAGTTACGAAGAAGAGATTGTGAAAGCAATTGTTTATCATTTATTTATATATCTTTTAAATGTTTTTAATATTATAATTTTATCAATAAATGACAATTTGTAAATAACAACAAATCTTTATTTAAGCAAGTTCTATTACAATCATACGTTATACTTAAATGAACTTATATTTTACTTAATGCTTCATTGGGTGATTCCAAGATATCTGCCCTGAGTGTCATCCATGCCACTGACCACAACTTAGCTCAATCTATCAAAAGTCAACAACACATCCAGTAACACACTGCTAAATCAGCCTTCCTTTGCCATTACATCTGATAGATTGAATATAACCCATTAGCTAATATTCAGATGAATAACATGCAGGTTTCAAAATGCTTCACTTGTTGCAGAGAGTGATGAGAGGATGTACCAGAGAAGTAAGGAAATTGTGTTACAAAACTTCTATCAGACCTTTGCTTGAATACGATGCTGCAATATGATTCCCATATTTTGCATATTATACACAGATATATATTGTGATTAGGCATGGAAAGATGTTGATGAAAAAGCTAAGAGGTGCATGGAAGGGAAAAGATGATGATGACCACAAGATGACACTCTGTTTCAAGAATGGGCATGTGGGAAAATTCTCTTTGCTAGGTAATGGGGTCAGGGATTGGAATAAATACCAAGAGAAATGAATAATTTAACAAAAACGCTGAAAGAATTTAAAGTTTAAATTCATAGAAGACAAATTAGGCAGGAACAGAAAAGAGGGAAGATGGGTGTGTTGGGAAATTGCTACCAGAGCATGTGCTCCATTGCAATTAAATTAACTTAATTAAACCTCCACTAAGTCAATATTGCTGATCTAAAAACCACTTTCTTTTGCCATAGATCATTCCAATATTAAGCTCTACATAAACTTTTGGATCACAGAAGCCAAAGTGATCACCATAGTTCTCATCTGCTCCTCTGGACACTACTACAGGACACTTCCACTCTTGTGTAATGAAGCAATTAACCACACTAATTTCCAATAATATTTCTAGATGCAATATTATGTCACATCCTACCATGTTAAAAAATCTGTAGTGAAATTAAGGAAAAATGAAATGGCTTTTATGCAGTACAAATAACAAAGGATAGGCAAATGACTCATCAATCACCAAAGTTGAAGGCTGTGATGAGTGAAACACATATGAGACAAACATAAACATACACAATAATTTGGTTTTACACCTTATCCATGTGCTAGGGACCACGTAATCTGGTTTGGGAGGTGTGCAAAAATTACCACATCAAACCCACTAATCTGCAGCAATATCTATATTATGATAGTTGCCACCCATTGTATACTAAAAGTTCCGTCCCTTACAGCCTTGCTATTCATGGCAGATGTATCTATTGTTTTGGTGAATCCCACTCCTAGTACCCCCAGAACCTATCCCAAGCCCTTATTTCCTGCTGCTACCCAGCAGATCTTGTACATAACCAAATTTACCAAGTAATCATCCACCCTCCACGTAACCATTCCCATCCAGCACTTCTAAAATCTAACCATCCAGTTCTCACCTGGCCTTGAGTCCATCAATAGAATCTTACAACAGAGCTATGACTTCGTTCAATCCTTTCCAGAAAAGAGCACTCTTCTACCAAAAATTCTATCAACTGTTTCAGCAGACCACGTAATCTCAAAAACTTCTAGGTCCACAAATACGCTCTGTCAGACTCTCCAAAAACACCATATGAATCTTTTACCTGCAATAGACCTCACTGCAAAACCTGCAGCATACATCCATCCACTACAACATATTCCAAAATCTTTGCCATCATTGGGCATGGCACATACTCCACAACACATATCATATACCAGCTAACCTGTTCCTACATAGGCCTCACTACATAAGAACTCTCAATCAGAATGAATGGCCACAAACTAACAGTCCACACCTGCAACTTATAACTTCCTATACCAGAACATGTTAATTACCACAATTCTAACAACCTTATTGATTGTTTCACTGTGAGAGCAATCAGAGTTTTCTCTGAAACCACGACTGCTTCAGAACTTCAGAGATTGAAACTTGCATACCAAAAGATCCTAGATACCAGACACCCACTCAACCTCAACCACCAACAAAATTCTACCTTTTGACCCATCACTCATTAGTATTAGTATTGTCATTGTTATCATTTAACTAGTAAAAAAAATATCCAAATTTATTTATTTATTCTTCACTTTAACATTCCGTACCCTTTTGTTATATATATTAATTTTTTCACAACCGTGATACATTATATTAAATACGCCATCTTAGTCTTTCCCAAAAAAGTCATATGGTAAACCTTGGCATGTGCACACCTCCCAAAGCATGTGACTCAGTTCATAGCTCACAAATAAGGTCTAAAAGCAAAGTACTGTATATATTTTGGTTTGCCTCATATGTGTTTCAGCCTTCAACTTTGGTGAGTGATGAGTCATATTCCCTATCCCTTGTTATTTAAAACATCTGTATTAATACTGGCCACACCAGGAGGTTTAAGCTCCTGACTCAATACATCACCCTCATAATATCATTACTAGCTTTCTTATTTGCTCATTTCTAAATACAAGGAAAAGTTTGTTCTCTGATATTTCTCCTAAAATAATAACATGATAGTTCCTAATAGCTTCATCAAACCAGCTGCTCAGTATTTCCACTTGTCCCGTAACCTTGGCACCTTCTTCCCTCATCCACATCTATCATTCTCAGTTTACCAACATTGACACAGAAATTTCTTTTTATATCTTTCAGTGCTGACAGATATGTACAAATTTTTTTCCTCCCACATTTGACATTCTTCTTACCTTGTCATTGACTTCCTTGTAGCGCAACTGAATGCCATCAATAAACTGTGATTCATAATCAGTGAATTTACGCCATGTAAGTTCAATCCACGTAGCATTGACATCAACAACATTAAGAGCTGGGTCAGTTTCTATGACTGGTGGTAATGCTGCAATAGAAATGGAAATGATAAAAAGATTGCACTATGTAAATGACATGATCATCATTTTCATTTTGTAATTCTAGTATGAAAAAAAAGTCTATAATAAAAGACTAACAGCACTAAACAGTTTTAGAGAATTAAATTGGATGGCCACTGACTGACAAAACCAGACAGCCAAGTCAGTGTAAGAAACAAAAACAGTAGAAGGAAATAAGACACCTTTTTGTTTCCTTTAGAGTTGTTAATTTTGTTTGGGATATGAATGGGAAGATAAAAATTTTATTCTCAGATTTGGTGTGAAATTTATTTTCGAAACTACATAAAAATATAACAGTTAACAAGAATCTTAGAAATCATATTTAATTTAATAATTAACTCATGATATTGTTTGTTTGTATGTATTTAATAATTAAAATTGTGGTATGGGGATACCAAGGGATAGACATCATCAACCATAAAATTTACCAGCCAGTGGCTGGGTCTGTTTTGTATGCAAATCTCTCCATTTCCTTGTCTCTTCCCACAAAAACTCCATTGCCAACTTGGTCCAGTCCTCTCTTCAGCACACACTTATTCATTCCTCTCACCCATCAATCCCTCTGTCATCCTCTCATCTGTTTACCTTTCTATCTCGTATCTTCATTTAATTAATGTATTTTCATTAGAATTTTATACTCCCTCATTCTCTTTGCATGTTCATTCGATTTCAGTTTTACTTTCTCTACATTTTCTGCAAGAGTTCCACTTTCATTGAGTCCATAACCATCTCATTTCTTACAATATGCATTCTTATTTCTTCACTCACTTATATCTTACTGATATACTGCTTCTTCATTGTCCAGGTTCCAGCAACATAATATGCCCAATAAATTATTCCTTTACTTCTCTGAGGCACATCCTTTGTACCATATCAGTTTTCTGACACTCCTTAAAAATGTTTCTCCCAGCCTACCTCTTTCACTAGTATCTTCCTCATTCATTTCATTTCCCCTTACAACACTTCTCAGGTGTTTTAAATTGTTCACCTTTCATAGCTGCCTCATATCATAATTTCACAGGTTAGCCTCTTCTTCATTCTGGTTGTGACAATAAACTCTCTTTTCTTTGTACTAAAGTTGATATCTTATTGATTCACAACATTTGCCCACGTCTCTAACTAGTACTGGACTTCCTCTTCAATATCCCCTCAATATCCCCTCAATATCCCCAAAACACATCAGTTTCATGTTTTCTTCCCCCATTCTTTGTGCTACCCTGTGTATAGCCTCAACTAGTGTTGTAAAAAAAAAACGGTTTTTTTCTGACTTAAAAAAAAACATGAAAAAACATGAAAAAAACCACGTTTTTCCTGGGACATGTTTTTTTATCATAACTACTAAATCTGAAATTTGTAAGGCATTTATCGTTTAATATGACTCTTTTAGAGTTTATGCTAAGTACTTATCTTAATTTTTAAATCTACTATATCTACCCGAAGAGGCTAGGTTGCGCAAGAAGGAATCCCCGTTCCCCATTGTTTGGATTGATACTCGCTATTTGAACTAGTGCTGCTAGCCCTGCGAATTTATCTGTAGGCCTATGGATCTTTTCAAAAAATTAGGAATTTTAAATTTCTCTAAGGTTTTTTGCCTCTTTTTATTACTTATTGTGCTTTCCTTATATTCACATACTTGTTAAACTCTCAGCGTATATTTTCACTGAGTCATTAAATTGTCAGGTATTATGAATCGTTTCATTGCAACCGTTGGTGTAAACCAACGGTTGAAAAAGAAATAAAGCTTGTATTTTGTATGATAATAGATTTAAATTCAAACTTAAAAGACCGTAATACAGAGCTATCGGCGCAGTCTTTATGCACAGTGTGTACTTTTCTCACAATTTAAAATTGCAATCTCAATATCTTTTGTGTACAATACAAGAACAACCAGTAAAAGAAAATTTAACTATTTCTGAAGTTTTGGATCTAGAGGAGACAGAAGAAGAAACAGAAAATCCCGAAACTGACAGAACTAGTGTTGGTAGTGCTGATACTAGTGAATGTGGTATTGACATAGAGGATGAATAACATTATGTTAACTATATAGATACACTTATGAATCATTATGTAAGACGTTATATGATACAGTAAGATTTAAAACTCACATGTAAAATGTTAGTTCTGTAAATAAAACTATAATTTATCAAATACATTGTTTTCTGGAAAAAAAAAAAAAAAAATTTAGAAAAAAAACCGAGGGTGCTAGGTTTTTTTTTCATTTTTTTTTTCACAAGCTGAAAAAAACATTTTGTTTCTTTTTCAGTTTGCAACACTAGCCTCAACCATTAAGTAGTGGTGAGAGGATACTTCCCTTGTTTAAACAATTTATTTGTATCGACCAATATTTTCTTTTGACTCCTACTTTTGAATAGCTCATACTCTCCTGGTACATTTATTTCACTTTAATTATTGTTTCTTTTGGAATTCCTTGTCAAAACTATATGCTTCCTTAGGGATAGGCAAATAATTAGTCTTGAATGTAGTAATGACCGTGTTTACAATTCGTACCAATAATATTTAGTTTTTCGGTCACCACATGGTTGATTAGTACCTCAACAATGAAAGGTATTTAAAATGATAAACACTGTCCATAAGTTTGCAGTTCCATGAAAAGTTATATTCTGTTAAAAGTTCCTTTACAAATTTCAGTACCAGTATTTATAAGTTGGATACGACATCAGATTATCAGTTCCATATGAAGAAAGCAGGTTAAGCACATTAACTAGAAGACAAACTTTTGCACTAGCCCCCTTGCTAAGATGAGGATATTATCAAGGCATACTACCGCATGCTCATAACACCAAACACTACAGAGGCATCAATCGCCCTGCCACAAAACAAACTCAATGAAAACTGCTGGAAGACTGGCCAAAAGTAAAGGTGGCTGACCTCTATTTATCAATTCATTTGACCTTGTGACATCTGGCCTCCTCGTTCGCCTGACCTAATCCCCTGCGACTTCTTTGTTTGGGTTTTCATAAGAGACACATTGTTTGTGCCACCAGTACCAGTTGACCTACCAGACCTGCAGGTTCGCATCACCAATGCTGCATCGGGTATGGGAAGAACTTGATTATAGACTTGATGTGTGCAGAGTCACTAAGGGTGCACATATTGAGCATCTGTACACGCTAAAAAAAAAATTCATAGTTTGTTTATATAAGTGTGTAATCTTGTAAGTATATGTCAAATAATAAATCTGTGGTAATTTTTGAAATCACTGCAATCATTTTGACTAGCTCTGTATCTATATCTTCTAGATAATAGGTATTATTGTTTTAATGCATTAGAGAAAAATTATAAAACAATTATAAAACAATTATGTTTCAATCACAACAGACCAGCGAATTTAACTTATGCCCATGAATTTCAAAACTTAACCAACTGTGCAATTTAAAAAAGTGTTATTGTATAATCCTACCAAAAGTAACCCCAACAGTTATTATTTTAATGTTTCAGGGCTAATCAAATAACAAACTGTTATATTCTAAATGGAACAGCTCCTACCATATGTGGTAATACAGTAATCTCAACAATCTGAGTTGAAACTATTACAGATTTAATTAGATACCTTATATAAAAAATTGAAATTATTATATAACATATACCACAATGTTTACCTACATTATTCTTATCAGAGTACTCCCTAACAGTAGCAGCTCTTCTAATTTCATGAGGTGGGAAATTTCCTACCAGTACAAACTGGGTACAAGGCAACCACTTGGTCTCAACTTAAGATAATATCCAGTCATTACTGATATTATTATTTTTACTTATGTTTACTTTTTTTATCCTCCCTTTGCCTCCATCCCCATTACCTAAAATAAACCACCACTAACCTGAGGTGATGTTTAACTTCATAGAGTCTTTGTTTTAAATTTTTAATTTATATATTCTTATTTAGATTTTAGTATATTATTTTGATCTCCCCACCTACTAGAGAACAGTTTTGATATATATCTACGCTTGGGTATTAGCTCTGAACCACTGCTTCTCTGGCTTTCCTCAGTTTAAAATACCTCCACCATTTTCCTGGCAAACAGAAACAAAAGACTACAACAATGATGCAAACTTGAAAATTATTTTTATACGTAAATTTAAATAATTCTCGCTAAGAAAAACCCAAACAATTTAGTTGACAATTTAAAGATTTTAAATAGCTTAGTCTAAAAAATGTAGCTAGTGGTATAGTGAACAGGAGTTTTGTGAGCAGCCTACACACACACACACACACACACACACACAATCAATGCCAAGTGAAATCTAATGTGCTATATATCTACTTAAATAAAATAATAATTAACATGATTTACATTTATTTACTTACATTTCAATATTGACATCCTTCATTATGATTCAATAATAATAATTTGACTTCGACATACCAAACACAATTTGACACAATAAAAATTGGCATGGAGAAAACACAAGAGACAATAACAGCAGCATGGATATTTGTTTACGGTTTTCATAATTCGCCACAATGGAGGTAGACAAAGGTAACTATATCATAGGTTCATGGGGGCCGGGGAGAGGGAGGGTGCAAGGGGTCGCACTTGCACCCCCTGGGATGAAAAAAAAATACAGAGAAAAAGATTAAGAAACAAAAAAAATTATTATTAAATTCACTGTTTGAATAATAACTTAAGGTGCCTAGGTTGTTGTCCAAATTTGTTCAATACCTTGTCAATAAATTCATTATCCTTAGTTAATAAGTTATAAGTGTCATATATAAAAAAGATACAGATGCACCTCCCTTAAAGTAATCCTGCCAGTGCCCATGCATAGGTTAATGAATTTTACAATTGCTTTCCTTTGTTATATTTGTCTTTATGATGCCATAATGTAAAAAAATGTGTAAATAGTATTTGCAAGATACAAAGAAAAACTATCTAAATATAAGATATAAAATAAAGATTAAGAAAAGTATTTCAGATATAAGATAGAAATATAGGGTTGCCAGAGAGCTGGGAAATCCTCAAATGTACTAGAATTTTGTGTTTGTTCCCATGTTCCAGAATTTCCATACACTCTTTTGCAGTGGGAGGTAAAGGAGCACGGGCGTTTGCACTACGCGCTTCACTTTACCAACAACCAGAGATAATATATACAGATTGTTCAACTATGACGAAGTAAGCGCTAGCCTCAGTGCTAGTGTTGCTAGATGACAACACAATGCCCCTTTCCCCCTCACTCCCATCATTCCAATTACTCGTGTCTTGCATGTTTTGTTTTGGTTCAGAGTGGACATTTGCAATAAAATATTCGTTGATATGGAACAATAGTCTTCACCCTCATTGAGGAAAAAGAGAAGTGGTCAAATGATCCTGATTTTAAAGACTGAATAGGGGAAAAAAAATTGAGTTAACTGCAGTTTGTAAAACATGTAACTTAGATATCCCAATTCAGTATGAAAGCTGCCGTGCATTGACAGTAAGTAATTACCTTTTTATTCTTTTTTAAATACAAGTCCGTGGAGTTGTGTCGTGGATGGATAAAATAAATAAAAATAAGCATGTAAGAGTACCTAGGTACTGAAGCATGTTTATTGTTTTTGTAAACATTATCGCAACAATGTGTAAAACCCAAGGCTGATACCGGGGCTGTAGTATAGCCTTAGTGCCTCAACTAACAGTTTGTGGTTGACTCAAAGTTCTGTAGAAAATTTATGAAATGATTTTGATCTGACCATGTAGCCGGATAACTCAAACTAAATGCTTGAGGTCGCCACAATATTTGTTAAACCACAAATAAAGAAAAGGTTGCAAGATAACTACGAAATGATAAAAGTTCACTTTCCAACAATTCCAAGTTTTATTTTAAGAAAATCACAAGTTCAAAATAGCATTTAACAGTTGAGCTGGCAAATCGAACACACTTTTCCAAAAGTTGCAGGCTGTAGAGAGAAATTTAACCGACTGACCCCTTTTGTAAATTTAAAAGTTCATATTAAAAGTTAAAGTTGCTATATAACCCGACACCAAAGTTTCAACATGGTCGGACTAGCCAGCAAGGCGAGTTACAACCAACCGACGCAAACAAGAAAGACTAAGCGAGGCGTAAGACAGACCGGAACAGACGACATTCATTATTCTAATGAATAATTGTGTTGACTGTTTACTATCTGAAATTAGATTGTTTGCAGATGACATAATGCTGTATAAAAGAATCAAAACGATAGAGGATTGTAAACAGTTGCAGGGTGATCTGGACAGGATATCTAATTGGGTTGGTAAACATGGAATGAAGATAAATGCAAAGAAGAGTCAGCTTATTAGATACACAAATAAAAAACAAAAGGTTAATTATGAATATAAGGTGGGGAAAGAATTGCTTGCTGAAGACTTGAAATGAAAATATCTTGGAATTACTTTTGATAACAAACTTAACTGGGCAGGACACTTAGGACAGGTGGTAGGAAAAGGTTTCAAAGTTCTGCACTTGTTGGAGAGAGTTATGAGGGGATGTACGAGAGAAGTCAAGGAATTGGGTTACAAAACTTTGGTCAGACCATTGCTCGAATATGGTAGTGTAGTATGGGACCCTCATTTTAAGTATCAAATACAGGAGTTGGAGAGGGTGCAAAAAAGGGCTGCTAGATTTGTTTCTGGAAATTATCGCAGAATTCAATCAGTGACGGATATGATAAAGAAGCTAGAATGGGATTCATTGCAAGACAGGAGGAGGATGAGGAGGGTCATGGGAGTGTACAGGGCATATACTGGTGATGAGGCATGGAAAGATATTGCAATAGGTATGAAAAGTAGTGCATGGAAGGGAAAAGATGACCATGACCACAAGCTGGCACTCGATTTCAGGCACAAGGGTGTGGGAAGATTCTCTTTTTTAGGTAAGGGTGTCAGGGATTGGAATGAGTTACCAAGAGAAATGATGAATAATTTACCAAAAACTTTGAAGGAATTTAAAGATAAAATTTGTAGAGGGCAAATGTAGGTGGGTGCAGGATAGGGGGAAGATGGAAGTGTAGGGAAGTTACCACCGGAGCCTGTGCTCCATTGCAATTAAATTAAATTAAATTAAATTCTGGAACAGACAGACCATAATGGCGACGAGGTCCTTTTATAGGAACCACTAGAATCAGTGACGTAAGCAACTGTATCATATCTTTTTGCTTCCGCATAGCTAAAAGTGTGTGTAATTTATTTGATGATCCAGATTATTAAAGATATTCAAACTTTGACAGTATCTGGACTTATCTACTAGAAGTCCAACGGCAGTCTCGTGAGAAATTTAGAGTGATTAGTATTTTAATTTTTTAGCTGTTTAAAACTCCGCGTAGTGACACATTCTAATTCGGGGAAAATCCCTAAGTGTTCTAGAATTTTACGCACGTCAACAACAATCCGCGACAATCTATTTTTCAAAAACTTAATTACCGGACAAATGCTTAAACTTTTTATGGAAACCAATATATGTATGAAATCGTCTCAATTAGGGCTAACTAGTGATGTAAATTTTAAATTAATATCTCTTTTAATAAAAAAGCTTATTTTTTTCTCTTAATTAAAATCACTAATTAAACTTTACCAAATTATTTAATTTTACTGCCAAAATATTGGGGACAGTGCTGACTATAGCTGGTGATAAAAGTTCAGCTGTCGCTTTACCCGATTTAAAGATATTTCGAATCTAGTATTTCTACTTTTCCGATCGCGTGTCTCAAAACATTAACAAACGGGAATATCTCTTAAACTAAACGTTTCCTGATATGATAAATACACTTTAAAATGATTTTTATAGCAAATTGTTACTGTGGGGAAGATTACAGGAAAATTCCTTAAAGTTGAAAACTGCTCTTCCCGAAATTTCTAAGTCCCGCCTAAGCAAAACTAGAATTTGCCAAAATTCTAAGGTGCTTACAAATGTTATAATAATTTGTATTGCATTGTTGCAGGCTCACGCCAATGGTACTAAGCATAAAAAGATGGTATCAGCCAAACTGCAAGATGTATGGACAACTTTTTCAAAAAAAAAGATACAAAGGAAGAAATTTCGATCATAAATGTAGAAGTAGCATTAATTTATCATAATGAAAAACATTTTTTGAGTTATAATAGTTTAGACAGCTTGGCAAAAAATATACACAAAATTATTCCTGATGGGCAAATAACAGCGAAATTGACATGTGGACGTACAAAGGTTTCGGCAATTTAGGACCCTATTCATTGCAAAAATTAACATCTGATTTAATAGAATATCATTATTTTTCAGTAAGATCAGATGCATTAAACATTGGCAATATAAAAACACTCCATATGCTTTTAAAGTTTTTGAAAGCAAAAGATGTATATGCCAAAAATTTTGTTTTTTTCTGAAATGGTTTGATATATATCAGTGCCTTTAAAAAATCACTGAAGATACTGACCTCACCATTAGTCAAATAAGTGCTTACAATGCAGACAATGCTTCTATACATTACAGCATATATAATTCTGTATACCAGAAGTTAAAAGCAAAAAAACAAGCATGCCAACTGTTATTGTCGCGTAATAAATAATTGTGTGAAATATTCATTGAAAGGTCTTGACATTGACGTGAAAGGATAATCTTGAAAATTTACAAAGAATTTAGTTTGTTAAGTGTGAAAACAAAAAGATTAAAAGAATGCTAAGATAGAGTATAAAGAATTGCTAAGACATGTTCGTACAAGTTGGTTGTCACTTTTTCCAGCTATAGATAGATTAGTATACAGTTGGCCTGAAATTCCAATTTTTTTGGAAAAAGCACCACATTTCAGCCATAGGATGCTATTGGGATTTATTTCTGAAGGTTGCGATAATATTGACATAACTAAGGGTGAAGAGTGTAAAAAAGAAGGTCTGAATGACTGCTACCTATTCTTCCTGAATAATATATTGCCTGAATTCTCGAAAGTGATATTGTTATTAGAAAGGTATTATTTTAGGCTTGATAGAATTTACAAAAACTTTGAGCTTTTGTTTCATAAATCAAAGGAATTGAAATTGACATGGGAAATACTCTCAGATTTTTCCTGCAATGTTGAAAATTGAAGATGCAATTAATATTGATTCCCTTTATACAGAGTTCACATGTCTGAAAGTTGTCTTTGAGGTTCTTCCAAACAACTTGCCAAATGATAAAATCTGGCCATATTTCTTTTGAACAAACATTTCTAATGATTTTGTAAAACTAAAGAAAATAGTTAGTTTTGTTTTGTCAATTCCAAAAAGTAATGCCTTTTGCGAGAGAATTTTTAGGCTGTTGAACAATTTATGGACTAAAGAGTGAAACAGAATGGCCATGTTTGATCAAGGCTCAACTGCAAACTAGAATAAATTTTGAAAAATCTTGCTCAGAAATTTTATAAGTTTTGCAAAGCAGTGATGGAGAAAAGCGTATGAAAATGTAAAAATGTAATGATAAATTTTTTAAAAAAAGTAGCTGAGATGAGCAAGATGTTCAATTTTTGTTTATTTGTTGATAATACCTGATGCTGATTTTCTACTGACGTTTAATTAATAACTCTAAAAGAAATATCAAGTTTTTGTTTTAAATTCAAGATTTTTCATTCTGATTGTTATACCAGATGTTGATTTTCTACCAAAGTATTTTTTAAAAAGCCTAAATTTTTGTTTTAGGCTTTTTTTTTTTTTTTTTTTTTTTTTTTTTTTTTTTTTTTTTTTTTTTTTTTTTTTAAAAAAAAAACAGTAGTACATGATATTAACTTCCAACCATAATTGAATGAATAATCTTAAAAAAGGTGAAATGTATGTATATATATGTTATATAGCACAGTTTTTACATAAAATACAACTTTTTCATTAATTTGAATTTTTTTTCACTCTTTGAACATACCACTAAAATACCTTTCTAACCACAGAAATGTCCCAGAAATTATAATACTGTTTCTGGCAACCCTATTGATTACGTATATTGTATCTGTATTTCAAATGAATCACAAATAAGTCACTTCTCTGATTATTGAAGACTTGAAATAAATATTTGGGCATAACATTTGATAACAAACAGAATTAGTACAAGGCTGCTGTTCCAACACCGGCAAAATCATATTGACTACCTGTATTTACTTCTTTAAACTACATTTCTTTTAAGTTAAGCATCAGCAATAAACAATGTATTGATGATAAATAATATTGCATTCATTAGTGAAATAATCATTTCTTAAAGATGTACTTTACCATTGCCCGCCCCAGCCAAGTTAGTACAAGTGTATATGCTGGAAGATGATGAAGGAATAGAGAAAATATATGCTGAAATTGAACAGTTAATCCAATATGTGAAGGGGGAGGAAAATCTAATAATCATGGATGAGTAGAATACAATAGTGGAAGAATGAAAAGAGGGGAATACTGTAGGAAGTTTTGCTCTATGGGAAAGAAATGAGCGAGGAAGCAGGTTGTTAGAATTTTGTGAAAGATATAAGCTGGTCATGGTGAACACACTGCTTAAGAACCATCGAAGAAAAATATAAATCGGGAAATATCCATGGGATACAGGTAATATCAGCTAAATTATATCATGATCAAACAGAGACAGTTCTAGGTTGTAAAGCCTACCAGGAGCAGACAAAGACTCTGACCATAATTTGATAGTAATTAAGTACAGGCTGAAATTCAGGTGAATAAGGAAGCTATATAAGCAGAACAGACTGGAAGTGGATACACTGAAACAATCTAACATGAGAGAAAAATTTGTTGAAATGGTAGACTTAGGTCTGAAAGAAGCTCAATGGATGACGAATGGAATGCATTGTAGAGAGAAATAATGAAAGCTGGTAAAGAAACATTAGGTTTTAGGGAACAAGCCACCTGAAAACCTTGGATCACAGAAGAAATTTTGGAGCTGATAGATCAGAGGAGAAGGCACAAAAATGCTAAGGATGAAGCAGAAAGATAGCAATGCAGGGAATTTAGAAATAAAATAAACAGGAAATGCAAAAAAGCAAAAGAAAAATGGCTACAAGAAAAGTGCGAAGAAATAAAAAGGAAATGGTGATAGGTAAAGGAGATGTTCTATATAGGAAGATCAAACAGAATTTTGGAAAAATAAAGAAAAGAGGTGTAAACTTTAATGCTGCCAATGGGAACTCACTTTTAAGCTCAGATGATAAAGCTAACTGATGGAAGGAATACATTAACAAACTGTATGATGTGGACAACTTGAACAATAGTGTAATTGAAAAGGAAGGCGATGTCGACTTAGATGACTTAGAAGATCCTGTTTTGAGGAATCTGAATGACTTGAAAGCAAATAAGGCAGTGGGAATTGATGAGATTTCTGCAGAACTTCTGAAATCCCTAGGAGAAGAAGAAATCAAAAGATTGTTCATACTGATATCAGAAAGTTATGAAACAGGAGAAAAACCAACTGATTTTAATAAAAATATTGTCATCACACTTCTGAAGAAAGCACAAGCTGACATAAATATGAGAATTATCTCACCATTGGTTTAACATCACATACACACATCATATACAGAAGAATCGAAAGGATAGTAGAAGGGATAGTAGGTGAAGATCAGTTAGGGTTTAGGAAAAACTATGGTACAAGGGAAGCAACTCTGGCTTTAACCCTTTAACTGCTAGGTATTGCCCAGCAGAGACCTTGCTGCATGCTCCTTTGTTATCATCTAAGCCATCTACCTGCGCTGAGAGGCCGCGATCGGCCGATACCTGCACTGCTGAGTTTGGCATGCGGCCTGGACTGCTCTGTGCTGAATATTTCTGAGGGGTTGCATGTGACAGCTTTCGGGTGTCGCTTTGTGTTTTGAAACCCAAGATACAAAATAGATGCAGTTACTCTGACATCTAAGGTTTTTTTCAATTTAAAGCTCCTCTAAAAGTGAATGTCTGCATAGACAAGCATACAAGTACTTCATATGCTAAATAGATATTACAGCAACTGAAATGTGTTTGGTATTTTTGTTTGTTAGCACAGTAATTCATCAGGAGAAAATTTCGAAATTAAGTGTTTGAATACCTTTAACGAATTCTGCATATATTTTCCATCCTTCTTTTGGTTCTCAGTTTTAAACCATCACTGGCGAAGTTAAAAATATTTTATTTAAAAAAAAAAATATTTGTATTTCACTTATTTTAGAGGCGTATAAATGTAATGAAATTGTTACAGTGTAGTTACCCATGGTTAATAAATATTTCTTGTGTAACAAGTCTCCAAACATGACACAACACACAGTATTACTGTACATTGCATGTTCTGTGTTTGTATCTGGTTTCTGGACGCACTTTATGTTTCGAACATCCAGCGTATCTATGTGCTGGCATGCTTCCCTTTGAAATTTTAATGTGAATAATATTTCGAAAATGTCTCCCAGTAAATCCTTCCACCTTGAAAATCTAGAGTGAACTGATTCTGGTGTATTTGTCTTGGTATATAAATAAAATCTATAGGTTCCTTCAGCTTTCATAAGATCTTCTGTTAAAAATATTCTGAAAAATGACAGAACGCTGGAATTTTGAACTAATCCATATTTGTGTCCTGCAGCTGAATCGTCTAGCACATGCACAAAAGAATGAGAATCTCTTTTCTTCCAGTAAAAGTTGTCACTAAAGCGTCCTCTTTTTCCACACATTTAGCTCTCACTATATGAAGCTTCAGATACTGAAAATGTTTTCCTCTTGTGGAGACAGACGGTTGTTTTCCACTAGCAGATGTACAAGGCTTAGGACTATTACTTCGAGATCCTATTGAAGGGTGTTCACTATCACCGATATCAAAGAGATCATTCTCATTGTCATTTCTAGTAAGAATCTCAATGATTTCTTCCTTTGTACAAATACAACGGCGATCCATTTTCTCAGTAAAAACTAATATGAAAATAGCAACGGAAATAAGATCGCAACTGCAGACACTCATGGGCCGAATGTTGTAAAGCAATTAATCAGCTGGGGTGGAAATATGGCTACCTGACCTCGTCGCTAAGTGGCTCGCGCGTTAACGCATCCAGAGCACACAGGGACCCTAGTGGTCTGACGTCTTAACATGTCCAGAGCACAGACAAGGTGGCAAGGCAGCACGTGTATACACATCCAGAGCACCTGACAGAGGGAACAAGGGCGCGTGTAAACACGTCCAGAGCATCTGGGTGCAGTAGAATCCCAGAGTGATAACGTGTCTACAACAGTCAAAGGGTTAATATTAATACTTGAAGGGCGGATCAAGAAAAACAAAGATACTTTTTTGGCATTTGTTTATTTAGAAAAAGCTTTTGATAATGTTATGTGGGACAAGATGTTCAAAATTTTAAAGAAGTCAGGCCTAAAATATCGAGATAGAAGATTACTTTATATAAGAATCATGCGGCTATAATAAAACTAGAAAATCATGAGAGTAATGCATAAATTAAAAAGGGTGTGAGGCAAGGTTGAAATCTATCCTCTTTAATATTCAACCTGTATGTAGTGGAAGCAATAAAAGAAATAAAAGAAAAAATTTCATGTGGCATAAGTGTTCAGGAGAAAAAGAATCAGTATGTTATGATTTACTGACGACATTGTCTTGTTAGCAGAACAAGCTGCGGATATTGAGAAGTTACTGAATGGCATGAACAAAATACTGAAGGAAGATTTTGGACTGAATATAAATAAAAGGAAGACAAAAGTGATGAACTGTAGCAGAAATGATACCAATTACAGTAGATTAAATATAAAAATTGGATCAGATCCAATAGGAGAATTAAGTGAATTCTGCTACTTGGGAAGCAAAATTAAAACTGATGGCTGAAGCATGAATGATGTTAAAAGCAGAATAGCACTAGCCAAAGGAGCCATCATGAAAAATAGAAATCTTTTAGTTTCAAATATTGATCTAAGACTTTTTAAAACTCTGTTTGGATCACAGCGCAATATGGTAGCGAAGCATGGACTTTAGGAATTCCAGAAATAAGGAAAATTGAAGCATTTGAAATGAGGTGCTACAGAAGTATGCTGAAAATTAAGTGACAGACAAAGTACAAAATGAATGAGTTTTGGAAATGATGGGTGAGGAAAGAAGTTTGTGGAAGAAGCTTACAGAAAGAAGAGATAGGCTGGTAAGTCATATTTTGAGACAAGCGGGGTTGGTTAATTTGTTAGTGAAGGGAACAGTTGAAGGTAAGAATTATAGAGGAAGACAGAGATTAGAATATATGAAGCAGATAATTGAGGATGTGGGGTTTTAACGGGTAAGTAGAGATGAAGAGATTAGCACAAGATAGGAAGGGATGGAGGATTGCATCAAACCATTCAAAAGGCAGCAAAAAAAAAAAAAAGGAAATCTAAAAAGTGAATTTGATTTAGAAGGAAATAAATGCTCTCTAATAAATACAAATAATTCAGCATTACAAGAATCCATCAGCTCACTGTAGTTACAGACTACCGATTTCAAAACATGTTTAATACCTAGAAATATTTTATTCATAGCAATGACTGCAGCCATAACAGTGCACATGATTTTAATTTTGTTTAATTGAGATGGAGTGCAAGCTCCTGTGGCAATTTCTCTACACACCCATTTTTCCGTTTTCCTGTACCCACCTACTCTTGGCCTATATCATTTTCAACTTTAAATGTAAGTACTACAAAGGAACATAATCAATAATAATCTTTGAAGGGCTAAGAAAGCTAAAAATGGAATTAGAGTTGATAGTATCATTATAGATGTCTTAAAAATAGCAGGATTTAAAATTATAGCTTATCTTGAGTGTTATTTAAATTCAGTCTGGATACTTACTGCTTACCAGAGTACTGGAAGAGTGAAATAGTGATACCGATCCATAAGGAAGGTGTGACAAAGTGGGTTGAAAATTATTGGCCACTCAATTTGATGTCAGTGGTAGGTAAATTAATGGAGAGATTGATATGCAACCACATCAGAAATACATGTGAGGAGTGTAAGTGGTTTTCAAGTTTGCAACATGGCATTAAGCAACAATATTCATACAAGTCAGTTAATGGGCTACATGCAAGGTATTTAAATTGAAATGGACAAGAGATACCAAATTAATACAGTAAGCAGATTTTTCAAAGGGTTTTGATAGAGTGAAATCTAAAATGGTACTAAACAACATAAAAACGATTGGTGAGGTGTGCTGGTAGAAAAATTCTTAAAAGATAGAAAGCAAAAAGTTAGAGTAGGAAATGAAGTATCAAAAGAAGTAGGAGTAAAAATGAGAGTGTTGCATGGTAGGGTATTGGGTCCACTGCTGTATGTTATTACAATGATTGTATTGATGATTTACTATCAGATATTAGGTTGCTTGTGGATAGCATAATGTTATAGGAGAATACTGTGAACAGCTGCAGTATGATCTGGACATGATATCTACCTGGGTAGATCAACATGGTATGAAGATAAATGCAAAGAAGTGCTAAAGGTTGGTTATGATTATAATGTGCTGAATGAGACTTGAAATGTCAGTGCCTTGGCATAACATTTGACAATAAATTCAACTGGGCAGAACACATTAGACAGGTACTATGAAATGGTTTCAAAATCCTTCACTTGTTGGAAAGAATGATGAGGGGCTGTATCAGAGAAGCAAGGGAACTAGATTACAACACTTTAGTCAGAATATTGCTTGAATATGGTGATATTGCATGGGATTCACATTTTGGGTATCAAATACAGGAATTGGGAGGGGGGGGGACAACACAAAGAAGGACTGCTATATTTATTTCTTGTAATTAAAGCAGAATACAATTAGTAACTGGTATGATGAAGGAGCTGGAATAGGATTCATAGGAAGGTGGAATGAGAGTGAAGAGAATCATGGGAGTGTAAAAAGTGTATATTGGTCAACAGGCATCGAACGATATTGTTGGAAGAATTAAGAGAGGTACATGGAAGGAAAAAGATGACCATGATCACAAGGTGGCATTCGATTTCAGTCTTAAAGATGTGGCAAAATTCTCTTTTGCAGGTAAGGGAGTCAGAGATCGGAATAAATTACCAACAGAAATGATGAACATTTTACCAAAAATGCTGAAAGAATTTAAAGTTGAAATTTGTAAAGGGAAAAAGCTAGCAGTACAGGAAAGAGGGGAAATGAGCATGTAAGGAAATTGGGACTGTAATGTGCACTCCATCAAAGTTAAATTAAATCAAACTCAACCGTGCAGGGCACATTTGACAGCAAGTAGGAATATATTTCAAAGTCCTTCACTTTGTGGAGAGAGTGATGAGGAGATTTACCAGAGAAGTAAGGAAATTGGCTTACGAAACTTTGATCAGACCATTGCTTGAATATGGTAGTATAATACGGAACTCACATTTTGGGTATCGAATACAGGAGTTGGATGGGGTGCAGAGAAGAAGTGCTAGATTTGTCTATGGAAATTACTGTTGAACACAATCAGCTTAGTTTTGAAGAGAATGTTATTTATAAGTTTCCAGGTAGATCATTGATGTATAATGAAAGTAGAAGGTGTTCTAGGACACAGCGTTTCAAAATGCCATGTTGTATTTTCTCCCAGTCAGATAAAGAATCTTCACTGACTTTAGAATTAAAAAGGAAGACTATTGGCATTAGGTTTTTTGTGTATTGATTAAACTATTTGCCTGTGACGCCATGTATAAAATAGTATTCCAATATTTTTTTCTTTCGAAAGATCACATAAAATTCTTTCAGGGCACATTTTATTACTCAGTTCCTTAAATGTGTTATTTAAATAGAATATACAGCCATGACTTTGGGTGTCATTTTAGGAATTCAAAATGTGAGGTAGTCTATGCTGTAAAGTAGTTAAATATTGAAGAAGAGGAAACTGTCCATACCTGGTGGAGGGGTTCTGATGGAAATTACTGGACTTCGAGGAGCATTTTGTAGATCCCGCATCATTACTGAAATCTGAATCCTGTATTCTGAGTTGGGCTGTAGCTCACCAAGAACAAACTCAAGCTGTGGTGTTGCGATAATATCTTCAGGAGGAGCCAAAATTTGTTGTTCCCAAGTTGATATATCATTATTCCTGCAAAGATAAAATAATGATGCTGCTAAGGTACAACATACAATATATGCGTACCATGTTTACAGATAATTACAATATGTCTTAGTTTTAAATTATTAAGATATTCTAAGAATTATTTCTTCTTATTATTTATCCTTCTTTCCATATGATAACTGCACTAGATGAATTGCAAAGTATTGAATAATTTCAAGTATATACAAAATATACTCTTAGATATTCATGAAAATTTAAAATTAATTATTCAGCATAGTATAAACCTCTTATCAGATGTATATCGCAGTTCTATTCGTCCATGCAAGCCAACAAGTACTGGAGGTACTGAGAACACCAATCGAACTGAAGTAGAGTCCACAGCTTCCACAACATGGATTACAACCTCACCTGGAAAACACAGTATATTAGAAATTTCAACATAAAGCAAAACTGATGTAGATGATCAGTACAGAAAAATATAAGATCTGTAATTCTTTTGATTAAAACTTTTCACAAAACTACTGTATTCAAAATCGATACACTTAATTACTGTATTGGACATATTTTAATTATTGTAGAATTTTATTTAACTTCACCAAGTCTGAGCCTGGATTGTGTGTGTGTAATAAGCACTTGTTCAACTGAAAGGAAACAGCTCAGCAAATATGCCACACATGGCTGAAATTGCCCATGCAGCTTAAGTTCATCTTGTAGCAAACAACTTCTAATTTGTCACACTTGTATCTGATCTCTGGAAGCTGTAAGCACTGCCTTGGATCATCTATCAAAAGATCACCGCTAGTACCCGCCAATTCTTGTTTGACTATATATCTTAGAATATTTGCTATTGCAGAAACCTAGCCATTGCTCTCATTATGTCACATGGTGTCCGCAGATGTATCTTTAGTTGTAGCTGAACCATTAAGTATGTTGGAATAAACATGGACTATAGCAGCTTCAGTATTTCATTCAGCCAGAGCATAAAAACCTGTATGATTCTCAATCCCATACAGCACAAAGTTTAGGTGTCAGAATTATCACAAGAACAATAACAGTACAGAGAAGAAGAAATGCTTCACAAGTCTTAGGGAGACATGAAGAAACGAGTTTAATCAAGTACAGACAATCCACCACAGCCATCCGACAAATAGTTATTACACTACTACAAAGATTAAAAAACTTTTGTTTTAGTAACTGTAAATCTACAATTAATTATAATTGTTGCTAATTATTGTGATGGAGCTCATGGTCCAGTGACAAGTTCCCTGCATACCTACTAATGATTCATATATATTTTACCTTAAAATCCTTTACAGTTCCATGTACATTGTTCTTATGTAACTTATTCCACTCCCTGACTCCGTTGCCTATAAATAAAATCCTTCCTACTCCTTGAAATCAACTACCAATCCTCTCATCCATTCCACACAATGCTCATAAACTTCTGCAGCATTCCTATGATACACAGAGTTCTTTCTTCTAATTATGAAATTAGTATTCACTTCTACATAATGTTTGGCATATTCAGTGTGATTCTGATGATTGTATGCATTCTGTATAACTGAATATTCCAATTCCTTTTAACCTCTTTTATTCAATACATGTACACATTAAGGTTCCATCTCAAAAAAGGTACGTCAAGCTTGCATACCATAGTATTGTGTGGCTTTTGTGTTACCATTATATCGACATTCTTCTCTAGCTTCCATATACCATTACATCAAATAACCCTTATTTACTGAGTATCATGGTGACAATAAGTAATGATACTGAACAACATTTGCTGATAAATATAGGCAGGATTCATACAAAATTATAAGTAACTAAACTATTACTTGATACTAAGGAAACGATAACAAAAACGTATGTTCTAATAATTCACCTGTTCTGGTGTTTAATTGCCATCTAATATACATATATATATATATTTATAAAAAATTTCCTACCTTTTTTTTTTAAAATCTTTCATAAGTAACAAAATAGTTGTTATCCACATTAGCACTAAATAGTATCAACCTACCATCTTAAGTTTGTTTCGCAATCCATTAGCTTAAGTTTTATTCATTGGTTCTTAAGTAGTTTAATTACCTAGTCGTTTTTCATAAAACTTCAATCAAATTAAATATATATAACAATTCAACAGTTAGTCGAGTATAGTGCCTATCATATTTAGTAAAAAACGTTAAAAAATATAGTATAAACTTTATAAGACTACTTCATCAAATACATTTAAGGTTTGTTTAGAAGATGGTTGAAGTATTTGGGAAAATCATGACTGGAAACTGTGGTGCCTGTCATAGGTACGTTGCGAAGGGAATGGGTTGTAGTTGGTGTAAGAAGTGGTTTCACTGGGCATGTGGGGAAGAGGAAACGGGGGAAATAAATGAGGCTCTCCCATTGTTTTGTTCACTGTGTCTTAGGGATGATAGGATGTGGGAGATGGGCGAAACGATTAGGGAGTTGCGTGAAAGGATCAGGGTTCTTGAGGCTCGTCCTGTGGAGGCTCAGCCTCTGCGGGCGTGGTTTGTGGTGGCCTCGCCTGTGGAGGTTCAGCCTGTGGAGGCTCAGACTGCACAGGCACAGCCTGTGGGGGTTGAGCTTGTCGAGGCTCAAGCTGTAGAGGCAGAAAGTAGAGATAGTGGGTTGGAGGAAGTTGATAAGGATGGGTGGGAGCTGGTAACAGGTCGTAGGAGAATCATGGTTAACAGGATGAACAAGCCAGACACTTCAGTAATTGTGGGAAAAAATAGCTTTGATGTGTTGCCAGAGTCAGGAGGAGAAGAGCTTCATATAGATGTAGGAGTAGGAGTAGGTAAGATGCAGCAGACCTTTAGGAATAAGGGTGTGCAGGGCAAGAATAGGAAAAAAAGGGTTCTGCTGCTAGGTAGTAGCCATGGGAGAGGTGTAGGCCCTCTTCTGCAGGATCAGTTGGGTACAGGATATCAGGTCACAAGTTTTTTCAAACCTAGTGCAACATTAGGCCAGGTAATAGAGGATATAGATTCCCTTTGTAGGAGTTTCACTAAGGATAGTGGGAGGTGCGGGAAATAGTATTGATAGAAACGCGAGTTATAGTATAGAGAGTGACCTGAGGAAGGTGGTGAAGGAGGCACAGCATACCAGGGTGGAGCTCATGCAGATCCTAAGTCGCCATGACCGGCCACAATTGAACTATGCTGTGAGGCGGGTTAATGAGCAAATGGAAGTGCTACTTGGGAAAGGCATTAGTTCTGTGTTGGGGGTTGTGCCTGTGAACACCATTGGTAGGTGGGGTTTCACTAGGCATGGCCTACACCTAAATAGAAGGTGGAAGGGAGTACTTTCTGAGTTGTTAGCTAAAGCAGTGAGGGAGCCCGTTTCCAGTGATGATGGGGTCAGGACTGTGTCTTTTTTAGGTTAGGGGCTGCTGGTGAAGGGACAGAAATAGATTATCAAAGTGATACTAATTGCAGATTCGCGATGGGGAAAGTCACAGATATTAAAGAAATAGATGAAATGGCTGAAACAATAACTGACTGTGGTAAAAGTGGGAAAGAGGAGATAAATTCTGAAAATGTAAATCATGTAGTAAGGGTGTTAATTGTAAATTGTAGAAGTATAATGAACAAAGTAATCGAATTTGCAAACTTAAAAGAGATATACAAACCACAAGTAATCATTGGGGTAGAGAGTTGGTTAAAAGAAGAAGTATTAGACAGTGAGGTTTTTCCTGATGGTTACAGAGTGTACCGCAGAGATAGAGGAGCAATTGGATGAGGAGTCTTCATACTAGTTAGCAAAAACTACCACAGTTCACTGGCGTTCATAGATCAAGACCGTGAGATACTTGGGGTAGATTTCTGGGGTAATAAAAAAGAAAAAAGCAGAGTGTTGGCTGTTTACCGCAGCGGAAGAATGACAGAAGAGGATGAGGCTCTTGGGGAGAAATTAAATTCTTACTCAGATTTCAGAGGTGAGAATAGAATGATCATCATCGGCGGGGATTTAAATTTACCAGGTGTAAACTGGGAAGGAAATAAGATAAATAACACAAGGGAACAAAGATTTGCAAATATCTTAATAAGGGAAGGAGGATTTACACAAGTGGTTGAGCAAAACACTAGAGGACAAATTATTTTGTATATATTTCTAATTAAGGTATCAAGTAACTGAAGGAATAAGTGATCATGAAGCAGTTCTGATGGATATTAGAAGATTCAGTAAACCAGCAGCCAAAATTGAAGGGGGAAATAGGTACAATTATAAAAAGGCACAGGTTTCAAATTTGAAGACATATTTAAGAGAACAATTCAGCAAATGGAAGGAAGGTTCAGGTACAGTAGAGTCAAGGTGGGAAGAGTTCAAGGAGATAATAAGAAAGGGGGAAGAGAAATTTATTCCAAGGCAGAAAATAAAGAGAAGTAGAGAACCTATGTACTATAATAGGGAAGTGAGGAGGTTAAAGAGGTTGGTAAGAAAAGAACATAACAGAGTTAAGAAACAGCAGGGTAGTATGGAATATTTAAAACAACTAAACAAGGACTTAATAACAGCAAAGAAAATGGCTGAAGATGGGTTTATGAAGAGTGTTGTCAGTGCAGGAGGACCATTGACTGATGCATCTAGAAATTTCTATGGCTATATCAGGAAACTGAGGGGAATGGAGGGTGTAGAGACAATTATAGATAAGGATGGAGAAGAAGTTACTGATGATTTGAAAAAGGCAGCGATTTTAAGTAACTGGTTCAGACCGGAGGGTCTAATTCGGAGAACGAGCTTAACAACACAATTAGAAATGACGATAGTAAAAAATTTGATATCCATCCTGAGGAAATCATGAAGGAAATAAGAAAGCTGAAAAAAAATAAAGGGACTGGTGAAGATAATATTACTACAGATATCTTAAAGATAGCCGGATGTGACATTGTACCTTATCTTGAAATATTATTTAAATTGAGTCTAGACACTTGCTGCTTACCACAGGACTGGAAAAGTGCAATAGTAGTACCGGTACATAAGGGAGGGGTGAGAAATAGAGTTGAGAATTACAGGCCAATCAGTTTGACATCAGTGGTAGGTAAATTAATGGAAAGATTGATATGCAACCACATCAGAAATATATGTGAGGAACGTAAGTGGTTTTCAAGCAGGCAACATGGTTTCAGGCAAGGATATTCATGCGAATCTCAGTTGGTGGGATATATGCAAGATATTTCAGATGAAATGGACAAGGGAGGCCAAATTGATAGTGTAGCACTAGATCTGTCTAAGGCGTTTGACAGAGTAAGCCATAAAATGGTAGTAAATAAGGTAAAAACCATTGGAGTGGATAAGAAAGTAATTTGCTGGGTAGAAGAATTTTTAAAAGGTAGAAAACAGAAAGTTAGGGTAGGAAATGTAGTATCAAAAGAAGTTGAAGTAAAAATGGGTGTGCCACAGGGTAGCGTATTGGGACCATTGCTATTCATTATTCTAATGAATAATTGTGTTGATTGTTTACTATCTGAAATTAGATTGTTTGCAGATGACATAATGCTGTATAAAAGAATCAAAACGATAGAGGATTGTAAACAGTTGCAGGGTGATCTGGACAGGATATCTAATTGGGTTTGTAAACATGGAATGAAGATAAATGCAAAGAAGAGTCAGCCTATCAGATACACAAATAAAAAACAAAAGGTTAATTATGAATATAAGGTGGGGAAAGAATTGCTTGCTGAAGATTTGAAATGAAAATATATTGGAATTACTTTTGATAACAAACTTAACTGGGCAGGACACATAGGACAGGTGGTAGGAAAAGGTTTCAAAGTTCTGCACTTGTTGGAGAGAGTGATGAGGGGATGTACGAGAGTAGTCAAGGAATTGGGTTCCAAAACTTTGGTCAGACCATTGCTCGAATATGGTAGTGTAGTATGTGACTCTCATTTTACATATCAAATACAGGAGTTGGAGAGGGTGCAAAAAAGGGCTGCTAGATTTGTTTCTGGAAATTATCGCAGAATGAAATCAGTGACGGATATGATAAAGGAGCTGGAATGGGATTCATTGTAAGACAGGAGGAGAATGAGGAGGGTCATGGGAGTGTACAGGGCATATACTGGCAATGAGGCATGGAAAGATATGAATAGGTATGAAAAGTAGTGCATGGAAGGGAAAAGATGACCATGACCACAAGGTGGCACTCGATTTCAGGCACAAGGGTGTAGGAAGATTCTCTTTTTTAGGTAAGGGTGTCAGGGATTGGAATGAGTTACCAAGAGAAATGATGAATAATTTACCGAAAACTTTGAAAGAATTTAAAGATAAAATTTGTAGAGGCCAAATGTAGGTAGGTGCAGGATAGGGGGAAGATGGGTGTGTAGGGAAATTGCCACCGGAGCCTGTGCTCCATTGCAATTAAATTAAATTAAATTAAATTGCTTTCATCACTAATAACTATTATTAATTACAATTGGATTTATGCCATTTCCTAACATGTGAATTTATATTTTAAATTCTTTCACTGTTTAAAGTGAACTGATCAGCATTTCCCTCAATAATTGATTCCAGTACCTGTTTCCCTTATTCAACAATGAAAACATAATACCAAAAATTATGTGCTAATAGATTATAATAGTTCTTTCTCCCTTTCCACATACTATTCAAAAAAATTTGTCCCATCTTTTTACCTGTTTCCTTTCTTCTAATATCATCTGATCCAGCTATATTCCAAATTAGATTCCAGGTATATTTTATGGTAATTGCCGTAAGTTCCATTGAACACCCTCAAATTCCTAAATTTTCATAGTCCCCTTTCAGAAGATATAGTACCTTCTCCAACAGATGATGAACTTTGAAAACTGTCCTTACAACTTTACCAATGTGTTCTGTTCTGGTGAGTTAAATACCAAAGTTTATGACAAGAGGTAGGGTTAATCACAGCAGTCTGTATTTTAACCAAAAAAGGGGAGAGGCTTGTCATAAGTGTATTAAGGGGACATCTTTGGTTGGGATATAAAATATGGTCAGAACATGGGATTTTAGAAATCTGGAGGAGTTGGTATTTGCTACATAAGAGTGGAGTATTTAACTAGTAATCTTCCTGAACAATACAGGTTTAGTCTAAATGATTTTCGGGTTTCAAAACACTGAAAGTATATGAACTACAAAAATGAGTGATACTTAAAAAGATACATAAACTCACCAAGTTTAAAAGCCTGCTAGGTGTCATGTGTGCATGCTAGATGGCAACAGAGGAAAAGACAGCAGAAAAGACGAGAAGTGTTATATGTGTTAGAATATGCACAGCGTTCTTTGGTTATGATGAGCAGCATGCATACATAAAAGCTGCACTTGGTCACCAGAGCATTTTTGTTGATTTCACCAGTTTCATGATACCCATTGTATATGTAAATGGACCAGCACAGGGCGACCACGTGTCTCGGAGGAAACCGTGGAAGAAGTGAGACAGTCCATCAAAATCAACCATTCATGCCAGCCGTGAACTAAGCATTCTGCAGAAAACAGTGTGTAATGTTTTTCTTCAACATTTGCATTTCAAACCCTATCATGTGCAATTGGTACAACACCTGACCCTAGATGATTACTGCAGCCATTTTGATTTTTGTATCTGAATGTTAGAATCTATGGAAAATAATGAGGACTTGATGGGGAACTTCAGTGATGAGGTGACTTTTCATCTGTCTGGAAAGATGAATCATTGCAATATAAGATTGTGGTTACTGAATTGCTGCATACCTTTGTGGAGCTGGAAACGGATTTGCCAAAAGCGAATGTCTTCTGTGCCATATCAAAGAAAAAGCTGTATGGATCCTTTTTCTTCATCAAGCAGACAGTAACTGGATCCAAGTACCTAGATATGTTGCAGGTTTGGTTGTTTCCATAACTGACTCCTCCATTTTCATCCTACAACAGTATGGGGCTCCACCTCACTGGAGTACAAATGTCCGCAACTTTCTCAACAGAGAACTGCCAAATCACAGGATAGGGCATGCCGGTCCGAGTAATGTTCCGCTGTTGTCATGACCACCAGTTCACCAGATCTGACCCATGCCATTTATTCTTGTGGAGTTATGTGAAGGACAAAGTTTATGTACTGCAAGTACTACAGGAACTGATCACTGCTTCTGTGATGGACATTGTTAGAAACATGCTACCAAATGTATGGACAATATTGAATTACCATCTGGACATGTGTTCGGTGACTAAGTGTGAATAAATCGAACATTTATAGTATGTACCAGAAATTTGGAGCATTTATGTATCTTTTCATGAATCTTTTAAATACACAGTATTCTGAAACTTGATGAATCATTTAGGCTAACCCTGTATAATCATAGAAAGCTTTTATGTCTCAGTCAATAAAAATCTGACTCGTTTTGTCATATTCATTCCATACTGAACTACCTAAATAGTGTCCTGCCCTAATCCATTTGTGGTTGCTGAAAATCATCTATCACTGCAATCCTATTATTTATTATTATATCATTTGCAAACAACCTCACTTCTAATTGTAACTTAGTGACAGACTCATTCCTTCGAATAATGAACAGAAATTGTTACAATACATTATTACATTGCACTCTTGTTCTCAGTTAGATCTTCTCTGATAAAGCATTTCCTACCCTGCCTTTTGGTTTCTGATCAGATAAGAATTATTCCATGTTCCAAGAATTCACCCCAATAATTTTTTATCATTATCAACACTATTTTATGGCATTCTCTGAACACATCCAAAATCACATTGTCAAACTGGCCGCCCTTATACAATAAAGCTTAAATAGGTTATAGTCCACTAACTGATTTACTTAATGTTACAACTCACTAACACTTTTAAGGAATTACTTGAAGTATGGTGTATACAGTCCTCATCTAAATTTTGTTTGGTGGTATCTCCTCACATTTAGTATTGGTAAGTGATGCTTTTACTTTATCCATTCTTTCTCCATCTCATATTGTCTTGCAGCATTATTTCCTGTCCAATAATTTTCATCTTTAATGATATTAGGACCAGTGAACATTTTTCTTATTTGAGGTATACAGGTATACAGCACCACCTTTGCAACAGTTCGATATAAGATCAAGTAATACACTTGCTTTACAATATTTCAGAGCAGTTTTTGAGAGCAGTTTTTGAGATAAAGACATTTTCACAATATTCTTTCTTTTTTTTTTTTAGCACTTTCTTACACTAGAGAAGACTTTTATAAATGGAACTAAGTACTTATTCTAAGAAGTAATTACAGTTACAACTAACAATGTAATGTATCTCTTTAAATGTTTATGTACGTTTCCAGCACATTTTTAAGTATACTAACCAGGCTGCTGAGTTGGTACACGAGGAAAACCAGGTGGTAAATTGTCTACACCAAAACCTGTAACATAGTATAAGATATTTTAATTAGATAATAAAGTTATTTAAAGCACATCTAGTGGGAAAATGAAGATATCTCAATCCCCATACAATTGAGAAGCACATTGCATTTACAGTAATACAGAACATTGCAACCTAAAACTGAAATTAAATTGTTTGGTAGTACTAAAATACACTGAAACTAATATCAAAAAAGGACAATGTACTTGAGTTTTGACATTAACGCTCAATTTAGTCAACTACAGTCCACCTCTACATGGTGAGAAATGGGCAGCAGTGCAAAGTTGGGGTTAAGTACAACAGTGATGGCCGACCTTTTCAGCAGCCAAGCCAAATTTTAGAAATAGCATATTCTATCAGGCTATACATTCTGCTTTCATGGGAAAAAAGAAATACTTAAATATTTTTTATGAAGGATAAACATTATAAATGAAACATATATTAAAAGTATAATTATTTTGATGCAAATATTGTTTTTGTTTGGCAGAAATAAGCATATCAGTGTTGATGTTGAAAGGCAGGGGCGGATCCGGGGGGGGGGGCTAGGGGGCTCAAGCCCCCCCCTAACCTTTGCCTGACTCAAGTCCCCCCCCCAAAGCCAAAATCCACTGAAGGCAAGTCCCCCCTAAACCAAAATTCACTCAAGCCAAGCCCCCCCCCCCCCCAAACCAAAGTCCGCTCAAGCCCCTCCCAAACCAAAATCCTGGTTCTGCCTCTGTTGAAAGGAATTGTGGCTAGTCATAACAAGTTATCCAAATGAACAAATAAATTGTGCCCATCCTCACAAGATCAATCAGTTGATGACAGAGATTTAAAATCAGCTTAGTATTGTAGTGGTTAATATCATCACTGAAAGTTAAAGTTTATAAATATAATGATCCATTACCACAGGCCACATGCTGAGATACGAAAAGCCCCAAGCAGTTCTCGGGTCGTGGTTTGCCCATTTCTGATCTACAATGGGAGACCAGTACAGTACCAGTATCAGTGCCTTACACAAAATCCAAAAATTAATGGCTAATGGGACTCTGATGAAGCTATGACAAGCCTAGAAAGCTAGCAGTGGACGAGGCTTGCTTTCAAAACTAATCACAGCCTCAGAGATTATGGAAGTAGCAGGCAACAACCTCGTGCATAAACTGGACACTGAGCATGGTGGGTGAGCAGTTAACGCTCTAGCATCACATTCAGAAGAACACCAGTTTGAATCCTCGTCCGAGCATCCAGATTTGGGTTTTCCATGGTTTCCCCATATCCCAATGTCACTCCAGGTGAATGCTGGGATGCTTGCTTCAAAGGGCCATAGCCAAATTCCTTCCATTTCTTGTCCCATCCTATCCCACCTCTAATGACCTTGACAAGGCGTAAAGCAATAAGTTAAAAAAGCAGTCAACATCTTGTCACTGAAGGGGAAGGAATAAGTGTTATGGAAAATGAGGAACATAAATATAATGAGATTAAGTAAAGCAAAATGAAAAGGATGTGGAATTAACAAAATATGAAAAGGACACAAATTGTTGTGGTCCAGAGGATTACACAAGGACTGTGAGAGAATAGCAACAGGCAGAAAAAGTAATAAATGCTGGCTACACAAAAGTAAGGATACTGAAACTATAATTTGTCAGTAATGAAGGTGGTAATAGACATAATTCAAGTGTATGCATCCCAAGTTGACAGACAAGAAGAGAAAATGGAATTCATACAAGACCTCAAGTAAGAAATCAAGTCAGGTAAAGTCAGATAACATGGGACTTAAATGCCAAACTAGGAAGAACAGAACGAGATGTGAGGAAGTTGTGTGACTCCATAATATAACCAAAGAATAGACTTCTAGACTTCAGCCTGTGAAACTCAGTTATATAGTAAACAACTATTATAACTAATACAGTCTTCTCGGGTGCCTAGCCAAGTGAGCAGTGTGTTTTATACAATATTTTGGCGATCGGAATCTCTGTCACCATCTTCTGGTAAAGTGCCAGATGCGTTGGAAGGCTGGGATCTTTATAGCCTCAGAGGAGGCCGAATGCACGAGAGGTAGACATGTGTGCAGCTTATTGGCTGACTTGATAGACGCTTAGATAGTGGATTGCGGGAAGCACCGGCAGGTGCCAGATTCAGCCTCAGTTGGTTTGCAACCACCACTGCATGCATGGCTTGCCACGCTGGCGACGTACTGCATCAATGACTGGCATCCAAGCTTCCTTAGTTGGTAAACAGAGTCTCGATTCATAAGATTGGGCGTGATGCGAATTTCAACTGCTTCAGTTAGAATACTGTCCCATAAGTTTCTGGTACGTGCCAATATTCTGGTGTTATCAAAGTCAACAGCCTAGACAAGTATAGGGCCAGATGGTAAGTAGCTGAGTGAATGGCACTCACTATTGGCCAAAATAGGATACCTTCTTTATGGATCTTAGGCAAACCGTAGGGCTTAGGTGGAACAACAGCATGGGGTTCTAGCAGTTTCACTGTATCATACTTAGGTGGGCTGCTGCCCCCTCTTGTAGGAAGATGTCCCCACCACGTGACAAACTCCACAAGGTTTATTGACATCATCAAGGAACTCCGCCTGGGTCAGAAGATTTACTGGTTGTAAGGGAGGAAACTGCTATACTGGGGTGAAGTTTAGGGACTAAGCACCGTAACTGAATGTTACCTTGTAGAAAGTTCTGTTAAATTTGACTAAATAATTTTAAATGACCATGTAGCACCTTGTATTTTCAACTGTAAAGCTTAACGGTTGCCACAAAGCTTATTTGAACCAAAAGCTTAGAAAAGGTTACTGTTCACTATGCTAGTACATAAAAATCCACTTGAAGAAAATTTTGGAATTTATTTCAAAGTAACATTTTGAAAATTTGCCTTTACAGTTGAGTAGGTGATCGAACTAAACATTTCCAAAAGATTTTAGATTATGAAGAGGAAGAAATTTATCGAATTTACCCCATTTAAAAATTTATAAGTTCATAGTGGTTGTTAATTCAAGACGTTGGTAAGAAAAATCGTCCTGGCTGACACACATTCCTGGCCTAGCTCATCGGTTTCCGGCTACCACCTTGGACTAACCGACACACACGAAACCTACTATGCACAACATTCCCAGGTTACAGACCCCGACCTCACTACCATGTCACCTTTTATACCCCCATCTGCATGATCTATGTGTATGGATGCTTTCCAAAAAGAGTGTGAAAAGGTGTAATTATAGAATGTGTTTTAAAATTAACTGTGTGTAGTCTGGTCTTCAAGGTTTATAAAAAGTGTTTAATGAAAATTCTCAAATGATTAGCTTTCTTGTAAATGATTTTAGTTTACTTTAGGCACATTGGTAAAAAGTTTCCGAAAATTAATTGGTGAACCTTCAAAATCTATCTTATTTATGCAACTTTTTAGGTGACCCTGCTGAATTGCAAATTATTGTGTTAAAATTGTTGTCATTGTGTTCTACGTTAATTCCTGATTCCAATGGTGTAAATTTTATTAAGATCGGTGGTGTAATAGCAAAGTTTTGAGTCTAACAAAGATCGGGTTTAAATCTGTTTAGCAGATACTTGGTTTATGTTTACTTATTATTCAGGTGTTGTTTATATTGAAAAAGTGAAGTTGTCTGAATTTTCTTTGAATTTAATTACGTGTTTTAACAGTGGTTTTATTTACGGACGTGTCTTGGTTTAATCGCAAATAAATTTTGAATACTGCAATGTTGTGGTTAATGATGATATAACTTTAAAATTTATTTAACATCTGTTCTATTGCATGAAATGTTTTGAAATTTTAATATGTTATACTACATTTTTCGATCTTTCAGGAAATCTACTTTTTAGTTCGGGAAGTTATTGAAAACCTATGATTCAAAATGTTGAAAGTGAAAGTGTGCTCAATGAAGTGTTTAAAATTATATTTACTCTATTTCTACTGCCTGAAACTATGGAATATTAGTGAATTTAGCTTTCTTTCTGATTATTATTATTATAAAATTACTTTATTGAATCGAAAAGTGTTAATAATTAGTGAAATTATCACGTAACAAAGATCGACTATTTACAACTTGGATAATATTGGATTACCCTATTTCAGGTTAGTTTAAAGGTTCTTTACTATTATAAAATGTTTATTTAGAGCTTATATTGTGTGTTGAGTGGCTTTACTGTTTCTAAATCGGCTTATACAATGAATAAGGTTGCAGTATCGGTTTCTGCTTGAAACGGGTTTATCATGTCCTGTAGTAGCAAACTGAAAAATTATATGTTTACTGGAAAGCTTACACCCTCCCTTATGCTCTGTAGCTATGAGAACTAGAATTTACCCAAATTCTAAGGTGCTTACATGGTGAGCTTTGATGTAGTGTCTCCTTCTACCAAGGTCCCGCTGCTGATACGCTGGCTCTACTAGAACAGCATTTAGAGCCCAGAGTTGTTGAGTTGTTCCAGCACACACTCCAGTTGTTGTACTTCCTATATGATGGAGAATAATATTAACAGGTGGATGGAGTGGCTATGGGCTGCCTTTTGTCGCCAGGGATAGCAAATTTTTTCATGGAGTACTTTGAAGATAAAACTTTAACATGCGCTCCCATGAAGCCCAGCACCTTTTACCATTACATGGGCGACACCTTTGTCGTTTGGCCACAAGGTAGGGACAGCCTGCAAGGTTTTCTCCATCACCTAAACAGCATTAAAAATAACATCAAGTTCGCGATGGAGGTGGAAGAAGAAAGCTAGCTACCTTTCTTAGATATCCTTATAGAAAGGAAACCAGATGGGACACTTGGACACTCTGTGTACAGGAAACCTACGCACACAGACTTGTACCTGAATGCACATAGTCATCATGATCCAGCACAACACAAGACTATGCTCACCATGCTAGTGCATAGGGCGTGAGCGATATGTGATGCTGACAGCCCAAAGGGGGATGTCAATTACCTCCGTCAGACGCAACAGGTACTCAGAACATCAGATAAGATTGGCATTCCGAGAACCGAGACACAGGATCAATAACCAAGAATGAGCCACAAGATCGCCTAGCCTTCTTTCCATACTCTGGTGCTATAACGTCGAGGATTAACACTGTTCTGGCTAAAAATGAGATTAAGACCATCTTCCTGCCACCACTGAAACTGAAGAGCATCTTGCGCTTTCCCAAGGATAATCTTGCTCTCCGAACGCCAGGAGTTTATAGCATTCCTTGTGAATGCGGAAAAAGATACATAGGCCAGATGGTACAGTGCATGTCTGGAACACGCACAACACATGCATCTGGGGCAGAGTGAGAAATCTGTGGTGGCAGAACACAGCCTTGAACAAGGCCATGGCTTTCACTTTGAAAACACCAGGATATTGGCACGTACCAGAAACTTCTGGGTCAGTATTCTAACTGAAGCAGTTGAAATTCGCATCACACCCAATCTTATGAATCGAGACTCTGCTTACCAACTAAGCAAAGCTTGGCCGCCAGTCATTGATGCAGTACGTCATCAGCGTGACGAGGCATGTGCGTGATGGCAGTCGCAAACCAAATAGGCCGCATCTTGCATCTGCTGGCACTTCCCGCACTCCACCACCTAGGCATCTATCGAGTCAACCAATCAGCTGTGCGCACGTCTACCTTATGCGCATTCGGCCACCTCTGAGGCTACAAAGACTCCAGCCTTCCGCCGCATCCGACACTTCACCAGAAGATGGCGACAGCCAAAATATTGTGTGAAAACACTCTGATCACTCGCTAGTCACCTGAGAAGACTAAATTAATTCTCAACGCCAAGAGAAACTTCGATCTCAACTTTTATAACCATTTTCTTAAGAATAAAACATTTTTAGCTGAATTCTAACCATTTTGGACGAAAAAACAGAAAGAAGCTAAAAGCTAAAATTTTATGTTAAACCCATTTGTTGCCTCCATGTTCATTAATAACGCTTAAAATGACTTTTAATTTGAGGTGTAAGTAATATGTCTAGGCTTAAAATTTTTTTAAAAGATTTTTCAATTTCAAATTGTATTTTGCCATGTGGTTGGAGTGAACAGAGGTGAAAGCACATAACTTAAAATTGTGAATATATGAAAAGGATTATTCCAAATTTCAATATCAAAGTTTGTTGTCAGCATGGCTAAATGCATCCCGAATAAAGTTTGAGTAAGATAAGGAAATTTTGAACATGTTTTCAGTAAGGTAAATAATTTGAACATTGTAAATAAAAGAGCTAGGCTTATATGAAAGAGAGAAATTCAATTATTAATAATAATAATATAACTGTTTAACAGTAATTTGAGATTTAATGGAAGAAAAATGAAATTTCACTATTGAAACTTGATGACATCACCACGTGTGACTTTTGGGAACTAATAAGTCTTAAACGAGTATAATTACAAGAAAATTTGTAATAACTTGAAAGATTGGGAATAAATTAGGCTATAAGATATAAAAGTTTTGGGGAAATCTGAGTAAAAATCCAATGAGTAAAAGTGATGTTTGTAATCCACAAGAGAATCTCCTCAGGAATACACAATTATTCTAGAATATGCCAGCTCAGTATAAACTAAGACTATAAATAGGAAACCAGCATTCACTTGGGGGGGGCAGTTTTTAAGCAGACAGTCGAGGCGAGAGGACGTGTGTGTTAAGAGCGCCATGATGGAAAGCGAACTGGGAGACTAGGAACTTTTATGAATTTAGTATTTCTGAAACAGGGAAGTTAAAAAGGCTCTAGACATTATAAACTTTCTATTAAAAATCAGTACAGTGGACTTTGGTTCTATTTCTGGATGCCATAGAATGGTCTTTCAAACGTAGGAGGGTATTTTCTGAAAGATTGCCATCAGTGTGTGAGAGTGACATCAATCGGCAATCTAAATTCAAGGAGACAATAGTATTGATGCCTCATCTTTCTGGTACTGTAGCTTGTACTACTCAGAGTTCAAGAATATAAACTTTGTCTAAGCAAGAACTGTTTGATTCCATAACTCTTTAACAATTGGAGTAATAACAATAGTTTGGTGGCTGAACTACAAATCTATGCAAGCATCTGTTAAAGGTACCAACACGATCAAGTTGAGTAGTAAAGTCTGAATCTCCACCAAGCATTTCTATACGACAAAAGTATGAAGATAAAACGTGTGGTTAAGCTTAAGAAATGGAGGAATAAGTGAAGGAAGTGTATGGATAATAGACACTTAGACTGGAAATTGTAAGAACCAAGCTTGCAATGGGGTGAGTGCATAACTTGAATCTCAACTGTGATCGTGCATACCTAAGGTGTTACAGTTCTGACTTAGCTTTTAACACAGTCGCCACCATAGTTTTAACCAAGAAACTAAGGAAAGGTAAAAGTTCAATGATGATAGGTCAGTTCTGGTATGATGAGTATATTCTTTGAAAATGTTACAAAGTCAGAATACTGCACAGGCAATCAGACAACCTTTCCAAATCTATTTCATAGATTCAACTGACCATTCGAGCACGACCGAACCCCACGCTACCACTATTTCTTAAGTACATGAGTTCTTCAAAATAAAACTTCCACCCATGATGACAAAAATTCAACCGATACTAAACAACTTAGCAATTTGCCGCGCCACGAGCCCAGAGCTGGACACCTTTCTACATAATGCGTCTATACCGACTAACTGCTGTTTCTTGAATGGGGCGAGAATAGGTTCTGGAAGGGGTATATATAGGATTGGACCGTGGGAACTTCCTTAGCTCGATTTTCCCAGGGACTTTATCTGATCGATTGATAGCTGATCAGTTACAGACAAATGTTACGAAATCTAATTTGATCATGACAATAAAAATCATCCTAGCTCTCTGAAATTTTGGTAGTAGCAAGATATTATTACAAACGTCAAATTAAGTTATTATAAAAAAATTTGTAACTTTAATAGTTTCGCCAGAAAAGAGTCATAAAGATGTGGTTGCCATAACTTCCGACATATTGCTCCTATTGAGCTGAAACAAATTTAATTCTACTCTCCTATTGCTCATCTATTCTCCGATGTCAAATAAAGAATTTTACCTATTTTTGAAAGTGGTCTTAAGTTCGAAAACAAAATTTAATGTCTTAAAATATATCGAATATCCACTTGAAAATAACTCTAAACAAATTTCCCTAATGAAAAACTATTACTGTAAAAATTTGGAATCTCTAAGTCTATTCCCTGATTTATTACGAATTTTCTAAATTTCACTCCTCACGAATGCCGAACTATCGCATCATTTCATCCAAGTGTTTTTCTCGCGCCAAAACCCATTTCGCTTTATTACAATCAAATGCTTTAATATTTTGAAATAGAACTTTTTCCAGAAATCTTTATATTTAAATAAACTTTACTCTGAATATAATTTATTTTCATGAATCCCCGAAAAAGACTGAAATATCTAACTTTTACCTGAATCACATGTCTGGCTATATCAAATTATATTCAAAAACGGTCTTTAGAATGTATGAATCTCTCTAAAATTTTAATATGTTATTTAAACCGAAATTATGATGCTTTCTATCAATCACTTAACTTCTTAACTGTTTTCTAATAGCTAAATATTTCGAGTTTGGAGTGGAAAATTTACGTGATAAAATTCTAAACTGGCAAATCACTTTTAAACATATTCAGACTCTAAGTAAGATATTTTAACAACAAAATTAATCATCTTCTGGCTATCTATTTACCTAAACATCTTTTGAACTAAAGAAATATATTGATTTAGTTAAATTAAATGAAAGTCAAATACTACCTATTCAAATCTAAGGTTAAGTTTCTTAACAGCTGTCTAAATGAATTTAACTATTGAATTTACTGTTAACACTTGAATAAATTCTTATATTGGATATATTCCTGGTAAATATTATCAAAATTGACTATAAAAATTACTTTAAAATGGTGGTAACATATCCTTCAACTGAACTCGCTATCTTAGCAACTAATTTCGTTATGCGAAATTCTAAGATTGTTACAAAATATAATTGGAAAATTGGTAGATGGCAATGGGAAATTATAGTTGAGAGACGTGAATGGAGAAACTAAAACAATGAATGTATCAAGAGACACTGACCAATTACAGGACATGTAATCTGATGGTAAGAAATGTAAATGAGTGGAATGGTTCATTTTCCCCGGAAGCAAGTAAACAGCAATGCAAAAATGGAAGATGAAATTGGACAGAAAAAAAGAAAGAATGGATAGTTTTATTATCTGATTAAGGATATAATATGGAGGCGGAAAACAGGGAAGGAAGCCAAAATCTTGTTCCAAAAAGTGTACTACCAATCAATTTTGACCTATGGCTCTGTCTGTAAGCTGTACAAGCATGAAGGGAGATGTAAGTATTGTACAAGCAGCAGAAATGAAGTTTCTGAGAGGCAAAGATATTGTCAAGAAATTAATAATGTTCACAGAAATGAAACATCAGTGAACAATTGAAGGTTGAAGCACGAGAGGAGACACTAACATAGAAAAGATTGCAATAGCTGGGGAATGTCATGAGAAAGGAGGAAAATATTGATATTAGACCTTCTGAACAATAGGAATGGAATGGAAAAACAATGGATACAATGGATGAACCAGGAAAAGAAAGACATAAGGCCAAGATAGTTGATTAGAGACAATAAGTGGGAAAAAAATCTTGAAGAGACTGTCAGAAATGAAAGTGGATGTGCCAGAAAATCCACAGATGTGGAGACATCAAATGATGAAGCTGACAGAAACAAAATAATTTATTCAGATTTTATAATATGTGTTATTGAAGGTACATTATAGTCACATCAATAAATACAAAGTTGAAATTTGATCAATAACAATGAACCAGAAAGTGATTTATTTTGTAACCTGCAACCAAAAATGTTTATAATACACAACCTTTCACAATTAGCTTGCATTATTCAACACTACTTTAATAAAATAGGGCCTAGAATTGAATAGTTATCTTAGTTAAATATTTCTGTTTTTTCTACATCTCTTATACAAGATACGGGATAGAAAAAAATAGCATACCCATGTCACTTTATAATGGTAATGAAGGATAATAAAAATATCCCATCTCTTACCACCACTGAAGGAAGGAGGGCCAGGACAAACATGAAAACACGAGCATTCCTTACAATATTTCAGTTAAAAGCCTTATTCATGTGGGCAGTAAGACAAGGGGAGATATTTAATACACATCCAGACTTGTCACTTTACTAAGCCACAGGGCCGCAAAGGCATAGGCTACCTAGGCTGTAGCCTAGGGGCCCACACCACAAAGGGGCCTGCACCACATGCAAAAATAAAAAAATAAAATATATTAGTCCCCATCATCTTGTAGACATTTGTGTGTGAAAAATCAATATTGCCTTTTTAATCTTTCTCTATTGCATGCTTTGGTGATGTTAATCTTCTATTATCATTTGCTTTATCTTAATAAGTAGGCCTATGGTTCCATATTGTTACTAAAACTTTTGAGTTTATTATTCCACGGACCTTTGTTGAGGGTGTTTGGTTGCAACAACACCAATAAAATTGGCAGCACCTTACCTATCAATCATAACAGTCGAAAAATTTAACGTGCAAGCATCACTTGATAACATCGTTCACTTCAGCCTCGGAAACGATACAGAAAGCACATTACGAAGTTTCGATTCATCAGTATATTATCCTTGCATATTTTTACTATCATTACATTATTCAATATTTTACACTATATATATATATATATATATATAGGGCACATACCACAGTTGTAGCCTTTGGGCCTACAGATCGTAAAGGGCCCCTAGACCCTAAATGCGACCCTGCTAAGCCAGAGAAAATACATCTACCCTCCTGCCATTCAGTGTCTTTTACAAACTCCAACAAGTTTTTTCAAGTATTGTTTCGTTGCAGAATACTGGTTTCCAAAACTAAGCATAACTACACTTCCCAAATATTTCAATGAAAATCTTCCTGGTCATGTGTATGATGCACATGTCACAACTCATCACTTTACCAAACATACACAAATCTATTACCTCACCACACACAATATTAATTCTGTTTATGTATCCATTTTAATTCCGTGCTACCCACATCTATCTTTTATTTGTGATACATGAATGTTAATTTTCCTGATCCTAGTTTATAATACTTATCAGCATCATCTCTCTAAACACTTTAGCCCAATAAAATTTTATAATCTTGATTCCTATATCTGTAGTAATTATGGAGATGTATTACTTATCATATGCTCATTATTACTAAATAAAATAATTTCCTTAGCTAAATCTGAATAAGACAAAGTTATAAAATTTAAGCATTTTGTGTTTACATTGAGGAGTAATATAAATTATGTATGAATTGTAATGAAGTTTTCCTTGTGGAGTGATGCAGAATCACTCAAATTAAGAAAATTATGGATAAATGAGATGTCAATTTTTCCATTTGAACATTGGCCAACACTTCTTTTGCAGGTGTATGTCCACAATCATTCAAGCAAAGCAGTATAAGTAAACATGGGATGAAGATAAATGCAAAGAAGAGTCAGCTTATTAGATACACAAATAAAAAACAAAAGGTTTATTATGAATATAAGGTGGGGAAAGAATTGCTTGCTGAAGACTTGAAATGTAAATATCTTGACATTACATTTGATAACAAGCTTAACTGGGCAGGACACATTGGACACGTGGTAGGAAAGGTTTCAAAATTCTGCACTTGTTGGAGAGAGTGATGAGGGGATGTACGAGAGAAGTAAAGGAATTGGGTCACAAAACTTTGATCAGACCATTGCTCGAATATGGTAGTGTAGTATGGGACCCTCATTTTATGTATCAAATACAGGGGTTGGAGAGGGTGCAAAAAAGGGCTGCTAGATTTGTTTCTGGAAATTATCGCAGAATGCAATCGGTGACGGATATGATAAAGGAGCTGATTTTTTTTTTTTTTTTTTTTTTTTTTTTAATTTAATTTAATTGCAATGGAGCACAGGCTCCAGTGGCAATTTCCCTGCACACCCATCTTCCCCCTATCCTGCACCTACCTACATTTGCCCTCTACAAATTTTATCTTTAAATTCTTTCAAAGTTTTTGGTAAATTATTCATCATTTCTCTTGGTAACTCATTCCAATCCCTGACACCCTTACCTAAAAAAGAGAATCTTCCTACACCCTTGTGCCTGAAATCGAGTGCTAGCTTGTGGTCATGGTCATCTTTTTCCTTCCATGCACTACTTTTCATACCTATTGCAATTTCTTTCAATGCCTCATCGCCAGTATATGCCCTGTACACTCCCATGACCCTCCTCATTCTCCTCCTGTCTTGCAATGAATCCCACTTCAGCTCCTTTATCATATCCATAACTGATTGCATTCAGAAACAAATCTAGCAGCCCTTTTTTGCGCCCTCTCTAACTCCTGTATTTGATCTGTAAAATGAGGGTCCCATACTACACTACCATATTCGAGCAATGGTCTGACCAAAGTTTTGGAACCCAATTCCTTGACTTCTCTCGGACAGGAGGAGGATGAGGAGGGTCATGGGAGTGTACAGGGCATATACCAGTTACTGACGATGAGGCATGGAAAGATATTGGAGTAGGTATGAAAAGTAGTGCATGGAAGGGAAAAGATGACCATGACCACAAGCTGGCACTCGATTTTAGGCCCAAGAGTGTGGGAAGATTCTCTTTTGTAGGTAAGGGTGTCAGGGATTGGAATGAGTTACCAAGAGAAATGATGAATAATTTACCGAAAACGTTGAAAGAATTTAAAGATAAAATTTGTAGAGGGCAAATGTAGGTGGCTGCAGGATAGGGGAAAGATGGGGGTGTAGGGAAATTGCCACCGTAGCCTGTGCTCCACTGCATTTAAATTAAATTAAAATTAAATGTTGAAAACTAGAGACAACATTCTAAAATTCTCATTGTATTTTAAAAAATAGAGAAAAAACAAAAAAACCAGAAACTCTGAATATTAAAAGTCTGCATATTTTATCTCCTATAGAATAGGTCTATAATGGACTACATGATAGCTATAATTTCTCTTCTTCATCTCCTCAGCTGATCAATAAGAATTGTTTATTAGTATTGCAATAATGATTTGAAGTAATTCCATGTAGCATTCTAAAAATTTCAAAACTTTACTTTTCCAATATGTCATTAAGTTTAGTAATTTATTTTTAGTACTTTCTTATTTATGGAACTGACTTCTCATCATACAATTAGAGGATGGGAACTGAACAATATGCAAAAGGAATACAGTGCAAAACTGCTTCTATGCTTATCTGTTTATCTACCTATATAAATACATATGCCATAAATGAAAGTAAAAGCATATCAGTAACAAATACTAGTAATTACTAACCAATTAATGTATTTTGGATTCAGAATTAAAGAATCAGCCCCTGATGCAATAAAAAATGAATTCATGCTCTGTACACTACTGGTATATTATGTTAAAATTCTCTCATGCCTTAAAGCTTAAACAGTACCTTCATTTACACCACAATGATGATAGTACTTCCATAATCATATAATCATGAAAGAATCACAAGAGATATTTCCCATAGATATATTTCTCCTAGTATACTGCTCACCATTGCTTCCCAGTTATAAAATCTGTGTATATACTGTACTCATTTCTCTTCATGCAGTGTTTAAAAGCAGAATAGGTAGAAAATACATGTCACAGGTAAGAAAAAGCATTTTGACAGGCTAATTTCACACCCTTTATTTATTTAATACCATGCACTTGAGTGCAGTGTATACTTATTATTTACAACTACTAGAGGTCATTACTGCAACGGCTGTGTATGCCACCACCACAGCTATCCAGCGATTCCATGAGCATACCCTAAATGTTTATACCTTACTTCCATAGCTGTGTATGCCACCACCACAGCTATCCTACTGTACATGTTATGTGCAGATACCTGAGTGATTGCGTGAATCAGATAGCAGACTCTGCTGATGCAGCCGTGCCAGCAGCTCCTCCGGGGTGGTCGGAGGACGGCGGGTTTGGCTGTGGCTTGGTGGCAAACCATTCTGTTGGATAGGCATGTTATATAGGGTGTCAGGGGAAGGACCTTGGAGGTGATACAAAAATTCTTCTGGGATCTGCAGTGGATTTGGACGTGGAGGTCTATGCTGGAACTGCTTCAGTTTTGGGACTTGGTGAACAACTGGAACATCTAAAGGGATCTGAGGCACATTGGCTGCGAAAGCAGGAAGACCTTGCTTTTCATGATGTATCACTCCTTGGTCCTTGCTGGAAATTGGAACATTACTTGGACGTCTAGGATCTTGTGATACTGGATGCTGAAGACCAGGGTGTGCAGCAAGAATTTCATTGTGGCCTTGAGAACCGTCGTGCAAATTCCATTGCACAGTAGGATTAACTGAAAATGGTTTATGATGAATGGACACATCCTTAGAGTCATATGGAGTTTGTTGTCTGTTATTTTGTCTTAATTGTGGATGGTTTTGCACAAGTATTTCATGTGGAACAGAACTGCCAGAGTTTTGGTTTGTGGTATGATAGAATATGTTCTCATGTGGGTGAGTAGGATGATTTGGAACCTGAGAAATTTGTACTCTTGCTCCTGGAGGAAGGAGACCCTGATGCTGGAGTTCTTTGATCAGCTGCTCTTCTAAGGTACCAGGATACTGTTCAGGAGGGTGGAATTCTGTAGGTAGTTGCATCCAGGAGGCAGGTTTGTCTGCCACATTACTTTCCATATTTGGTCTCTTGGAAAATGGTGCACCTGGGTCCTCAAATGGTGGTGCTGCTGTTATGTATACATAGTCTGTTTTATTTGGTTTTGAGTTATTAGATATTGATTTATTCTTGCCTATAGTTTTGTCATTAGTTTTCACAGTCTCAGGTAGGACAGCTGCTTCAGTGTCTCCTTTTTTTATCTCTGTATATGCTTGTGTCTTTATTATTGGCAACTTTCTATGTATATTGTTTGTGTTATTATTCTTCTGATTCACATTCTGACTGTCAGCATTCATTGGCTGTGCTTTTGAATTTTTATCTAAGTCTTTTAGTTCATTTCCTCCTGCACTAGGAGTGGGAAGAAAGCTCTCATGGGACAAATGGTCACCTGTGTCATCAGGTCTGTCCTCACGGTTGTCATCAAGTCCATGTTCCTCCATGTCTGTTGATTGAAGGGGTATGTCAGGAAATGCAGGACCTTGTGCACTAAGTTTGCTTGAGTTACTGATTTGTTTGAGAGAAGGCAAAAAGAACTCAGGTGCTAAAGGTCCCTGAAAAGATGTTACTTTTTGTCTTTCAAAAACATCACTGAGATCAGCAGGCATTTGTAGGTGAGAAATTTCGTGTCTATTTTCTATTTTGTCTGAATGATGTTCAGTAATTGATATATTTGAAGGAAAAGTGGAGGAAAAATTGCTGGATAAGGAACTGTCAGAGGGAAGTCTAAGTCCAGTCGCAAGAAGTCGGTCCTTAGTGTCTGTCCCTGCAAAATTGCATTGACAGTAAGTCACTGAGTATACCCTGATTGAAAATTTTTGAGATAAAAGTAATTTTATACAAAAGTCAACAATAAAATGATACTAGCAAAGAGATCATGAAAAAATCTGGGACCATATAAGAATTTATCTTTGACCAAAATTCATCTAATAATACTTATTTAAATATATTTGCATTTGATACTTCATGGCTGATTTGACAGTTCAACTGCACAAAATTTTTGTTTTTCATGTTAAATCTCCATAACATTCTGTCCCAGTTTGCATTTCAATTTATTTATTATCAAATTATACCCAAAACAACAGCACTTGTAGATGATTGAAAAATAATTTATATTTGTGACATTTTGAACCAGATATTGATAGCAAACCCATCTTTTTAACTTCACTGGTATAATGCAAGTATAATAAGCAAAAGATTCTTGATATTTATAAATTATGATAAAAACTTCACTTAAGAATCATATCTTTCATTATAAAGCTGGAAATTTGTAACATAAGCTCAAATTCATGTGTTTATACCCTGGTTTATAGTTAGATGAAGAAGGGATAGTATGAACTCTTATCATATGGACAATAATACTAAGAAATCATTAACAGTATTAGAATATTGTCATTCAATACTGCAAATTTCAATCATATTGTTTTATTTGAAAAATTAGAATATTGGTAGATTTAGAAGCAGTATGTGGAAGGGAAGAGAGGATATGATAATAAATTAGCAATAGGTTTCAGGAATAAGGGATTAGGAAAGTTTTCATTTGAAGGCATTAGAGTGAGGGACCGAAACAATGGTAATGATAATATACCTCAGACGGCAAAAGAATTTAAGCTAAAAACATGTATGAATGTAGGAAAGTCATCACTGGGGCATGAATTCAATCACAAATTAATAATATTTTTAACGAGTAGTAGAAATTGACATTGATCAATGGCAATAAATAGCACTGATATAAGAGGATAAGGAGAGAACAATTAACTACGAAAATTAAAGGCAGTTTCTCCCTGTGCAGCCTACGAGGACTTGTAGGGTAAGATTGGTTGATACAGAGATTGCTGTTTCCTCTCATAATCTCAGCAGTATAACTGAGATGGAGGGTCAGTCAAATACAGCCACTTTAACCGACCAGCAAAGCAAACTCATGTGATCTTATGAACGGGTGACAGAGTTTCAGTTTAATATACATTCTGCCTCTGCTGCTGCCTACAATTGTGAAATCTTAATAATTCATTATGCTGGTGTAGTACATATGATTAAGCACAACTCCTAAAATTCTCTAGCCACATTGGGTCTTAAACTAAAACCCTGAAGTTTGAAAACAAGCTCTTTACCTATTGGGCTACATGCCCACTCTACCTGATTCACAATATACCAGTACACAGCTTATAGCAGGCTAAGAAGGTCAGAGAACCATTCTGAACATCCAGCTTGAAAGAAAAAGTCTTGGGTAAGAATGAAGATTTTCCCGGCATGTAATTGCAATTAAGTCATCACAGGTGTACTGGTCGGCAGATGATTTCATACCTCAGGAAGATGATGAAGCTAGTCATTGAAATATCATGTTTTCACACCAAAATTTGGGGTACACTCATGAAGACTTCATTGCAAAAGTTATTGGGATTTAAAAACAGGTAGTATCTCTTCATAATCAATCATTCTACTGGTCAAACTTACATTGATACCTAGACAAGTCAATAAGGTTAAAAGGATAAAAGGGGAATCATGTTTGTTTGAATCCTATATCAGAGGTGATATATATATATATATAAGAGCACTAATGCTGGATGTGTTACCAATTTCATGTAAATGATTCAGAATACTTTCATATTTTCAAGTAGCCTCTTATTTTTAAAACAATGAATTATTCTAGCAATTTAAATGTGGTATATCCTATTCAACATCATCATCAGTTTTCTGCTCTCGGGCAGGTTTTCACTTCGCTGCTCTCCATGCCTTTCTATCCTCACCCTTTCTTTTGTGGTCCATGTAGTTGCCGTCTTCTTTGATGTTATCTATAATTTTGCACCTCCTTCTTCCTCTTATACTCCTACCACAAACTATACCTTCCAATGCCTCTTTTATCAAGCACTCCTCTCTCAACAAGTTTCCCATCCAGTTCTTCTTTCTCTCTTTTATTACTTGGAGTATTTTTCTCCTTTCACTAAACCCTGCCTAGCACTTCAACATCACTTATTTTATCCACCCAGCTTATTGTCTCCATCCTCCTCCACATCCACATCTCAAACACTTCTAAACACTTTTCATCCTCTCGTCTCAGTGTCCACGTCTCTGCCTCATAAAGAGCCACACTACATACAAAACACTTGCTGAGTCTTTTCCTGAGTGCTTTGTCTATTTTTCCAGTAAGTATCCGCCTTTTCCTATTAAATGCTTCCTTTGCTATGGCAATGTGAATTTTTATCTCTTGGTGGCATCTCAAATCTTTGGTGATCATACTCCCAAGTTATCTGAATGAGCTTACTTGCCCGATATCAGCTCTTCCTAGCTTAATATTTATTATTTTGGTGCTACAAATTTTCCAAATTGCAGGAAATTGTTATAAAAGTACATCTATCACTATTCTTGTTTTTATTTCGACTTTTTGGCAACAAAAATATAATCCATGTGAGAATTATTGTTTGTGATGAGAGAGGGGATTTTTTTTAAAAAAGTAATTATTTTGTTTCATATCTATTTACTATGTTCTGTAAAGTAGAAAACATCTATAATTTTAATACAGCAGTAACTAGGTGCTGGATTCTTTATACAATGAATTGCCAAAAGTCATGGAATAGAAGACGCAAATATTCAAATAATGGTAGCACCATGGAAGATAAATGTTCCATGCAGTGTTAGGATTATCATTTGCACTCTGATATATCATGTAAAAGGTTTTTTGATGTGATTACTGCTGTACATCATGAATTAACTCAATTTGACTGCAGAATGGTAACTGACACTAGGTGCATGGGGTATTCCATTTCAGAAATTGTTCACGAATTCAACATTTCTTGATTCACAGTGTCAAGAATGTGCCATGATTATGAAATTTCCAGCATGGCCGATCACATCTACTTAATGATCGAATGCAGAAACATCTGTGTTAAGGTATCAGTTTGTTGTATTTATATATATCTATGTCATATTTACATAGCTATCAGACTTACTCTTTACATGTTTTCTGTCGCCAGGGGAGACAAGTCCCGTTTAATTTGCTTCTTCCAAATTGTTCTCCAAATTTATGAATGTAATCTTTTTTGTTTGAATAGTAACAAAGTTTCATATCATTCCTTATCTTATTTATCCAAGCTACATTCAAAAGTCAGATCTCTGAAGATATAAGATCCGATTTTAGTAATGACTGGCTGAATGGCATTGTTCCATACACACACTAATGTTATTCATCACTCTCCGTCTCTCTGTTACTCTCTTGCCCCAAGACAAAAAACTTTTCTCAGAGTAACCTACAGTCTGTTTCATTTTTTCTTTGGGAATCATTAGGCTACAAGTGCTACTGTTGACAGACAGGCAACATTGCATCAAAAAACAGCAACACTTAATGGTGGACATAAGACTGATGTGTCCATGTGGACAGTGCAGCAAAATTTGTTGTTGATGGGATATAGCAGCAGAAAACTGACGAGAATGCCTCTGCTACCTACAACAACTCTTCAGATGAACATATCAGCTGGACTCTAGATGACTGGAAAAAAATTGCATGGTCAGATGAGTCATGGTTCTGGTTGGTCACAGCTGATGGTAGGGTTCAAGTGTGGTGCACAGGCAATTTTAGATTACTGGAAAAAAATTGCATTGTCAGATGAGTCATGGTTCTGGTTGGTCACAGCTGATGGTAGGGTTCAAGTGTGGTGTACAAGTAATTTTAAATACCTTTCAAAGCAGTCTTACATTACTTCTAAGATGGAGAATGTTATTTCTTCATGTTAATAACATAAATGTAATAATATAAACAGAGAACACACAGCTTACATGTTTATGGTGAAGTAAGTTAAAACTGCTTTGCACAGTTAAAATTGTTATGTTTGAGATGTTTTGGATCCATTCTTGGTCAGTTTAGAACATTTTCATGGTTTTATGTAATTTTAAAGGTTTTCATGTTTACTTTGGGAATTAAGTTTAAATAGCGCATTATGTAAGAAGGTTCCAAAAGATGGAACGATCTTGTAAAGAAATGTAAACACCAAGCTGGTCATTAGGGTTCACGATTACATGGCAGATTAAAACAGTTTCATACAAAAGATTTAATAACAAATCAGAAGTGTCTAAATTCAGTTAAAACTATATAAAAATGCAGAGCATATTTTTCCAAGCGTTTCCATAGGCCATACAGGCATGTTTAACTATTTTTGAGACTCAAAAGTAAATTTATAAAATTAGCAGATTTCAGGGAAATGTTTGACTTTCATGGCAGTTCTATCATAACCATGGCGCCACGAACTTGACGAAACAAATTGAAAATAAAGAACAAAGTTTTTTGATATCTAACTTAGTTTTTGGATATAGCATGTCATAAACCAGTTATAATTACAGCTCCCTGAACTTTTTGTGATGTTTCTTCTGATTCAGGTCGTATTTTAACCTAACAACAACCACAAGGAAGAAAATGAAACATCTATAGTACATTTCCACCATGTAGATATAGTAGTTCTGGCTTTTTTTTCCTGGTCCTGGCTGGATCTCATCCTAACCTTCTCACTTTTGAGATACAATATCTTGAGAACTAAGCAAGATATCAAAAAAATTAGATATTATTTATTTTAGATTTGTCTTGTTGAGTTACATAAGTATTCGTCATCAAATTTGGCTTGTGGGGAAAGTTTACTTCTGGTCCAGACCACATTTCAACCTAACCATGTCAATTTTGACATACGATATCTCGAGAACTAAGCAAGATATCAAAATTTTTTATTCTTTACTGTCAATTTGTTCTGTCGAGTCACATAAGAATCCAACATCAAATTGTGGCACCACGGGTATTGTAGAATCCCCACTGTTATGTATGGTTATCACTGTTGAGTGTCTTGAAGCTTTCAGCTAGTATTTTTAGTCTATAAAGACCCAAAGTCCTTTGTCAAAGTGTCTCATTATGGTCAAATAGAATAGCATTTTTTGGTGGTGGTTTGGGGAATATATTTAATATGGTTTTATTAAATCAGAAGTTAACATTAACAACCAGTTCTATTGTTTTGTAGTTTGGCTGAGTGGTCTGGTAGCTCGGTGGTTAAAGCACTTGCTTTTGAAAAGGTACGGTCCAGGTTCAGATTTCACACTAAATTATAAACCCCAGAGGAGAGAAGCTGGCTGTCCTACCTCTGGCACAATGGATTAATATGCTTCCTTTGGGAAAAACCAACTAATGTTTGAGTAATGTACTAAGTTTAGTTTATAGACAGTCTATAGCTCAGAAATTAAGACAATTGCTTTCAAAAGTTGGCCCCAGGTTCAACTCCCAGTGGGTGCAGGAAATTTTAGAAGTTGTGTTTTGCATATGAGCTATGCCTAGATGTTCTGTGGTTTGGATCCATTGTTAAACCTTAGGTCCAAGAGGAAAGGTACTAGCTGTACTACCTCTGACACAATGGCTTAATATACCACCTTAGGGAGGATCCAACCAATCTTGACCATAAATAATCAAAAAAAAGAACCTACTAAAAATAATTTAGTGTTTAAATAACAGTTTATATTAAAATTTGGCAAAACTAAGCATTTCCCTACCAAGCATTATCATAAACCCAACTTGAGGTTTAATAACCACAGACAAAAAGCATTTCCTGTCACAACATGTTCCAGTAGGTATGAAAGGAATGCCCTGTGATGGTATTCTTTTTTGTTAATTACAGAAGTCAGTGTTAATAATGTTTAAGTTGAGTTTATTAAGAAATGCAGAAATCAACAACATAAAGATAAGTGATTGTGAGCCCAGTAGTATAGCGCTGTATGAATCATGAAAATATGACATGTATTGCCATGCAGTAGAAATTTTTTATGTGAAGCATGGATAGAAACAGGAGGCAGTAACAAGTTGTATCCCTGGCACTCATAGTGATGAAGTAAGAATATTGTGCAGGCAGCATAAATACAAATTAAAGTAGTGGGAAAAAACAACAATGAAAAACAAAAACAATCATTTTACAGTACATAGATAATTAATAGTGAGCAACAGTTTTTCAGGGAAAGTGAAGAGACAATCATGCATCTCTACTTATTTTTATCATGTTTGCTCATGCAGTAAACTACTCCAGTGCACTGTGTGGCACTCTGTGATTGTGAACAGGATTGCACTTGCCACTTCCTCATCATCACTTTAACAATACATTTCCTCATTCAAATCCTATTCTAGTGAAAATAAAAATAGTCAACATAACTCGAATTTGCTGCTTACCTGAAGTTGCCAGGGAGAGCAAGAGCCCCAGTTTGCCCCCCCCCCCCCTTTATTTTCCTTCCCACATCTGGAACTGATATTTTGTTAATCTTTCGCTGACTTATATTAGTAATTGTCTCCTTTTCATCCAGAAAATAGTAGTCTTTAATTAAATGGGATACTCAAATTAATAGCAGAAAGACATAACAAAGAAACAGTTTAAAAGTATATTAAAACTGCTACACATAGGAGTTTTTGTTAAACTGACAACACTTCAAATAAAAAAAATTGGAATGATTCTACAAAGCCAATACTCTTAGTGAGCTGTGTACAATGCTGCCACCACCAGGACAAGATTCAAACATACACATTTTTAGAGTTTGTGTATATTTGTAAAAAAGGAGAAAAGAAGGGTCACTTAAAATCTTTATAGGTAATGACTGTGTGTAAAACTATCAAACACAAAACTTTTTTTTATAACAATTCTCTTTCAAAATTACTCAGCATTCTACAATTTATGATAGATTTGAACTTTTGTTTCAGTGACTTTTAACACTGGAATTGGAAACAATGCTACAAGCAAGTATGAACAGGACCAATGATAGAGAATGAAAACCTATCACTTACCAATCCTAAAGACAGGTGGGTTGCAACAACAAAAAATAATATGAACATAACAAGTAAGCAATATTTCTATCAGCCTCTTATTCGCTCAAGAGAGTAAATCAGACATACGGTAACATTATGTTGGCACCTGTGTAAATAGTAGGAAAGATTTATTTTATAGGTGGGAGTATCAGGTAGTGAAATAGATTATCAAGAGAGGTGGGGTATAATTTTTCTCAAATAGTGAAGTAAAGTGAAGAAAAATTTCACATAAAGAAAAAGTAGACTTAAAAGATGTGTGTGTGTGTGTGTGTTAGAAAAGATAAAATATACCCAACACACACAAAAGTTGAAGGGAGAAGGGCAGCAGCAACGCGAAATAATATGCAAATACACAAAAACACAATATTTCGGGGTTAATCCTCTATCATGTGGAAAGATACATGGCTGAGCTTGCACAAGCCTTGCGGTCAACAGCCACATGCAGGATTCTGCCTCTACAAACATATTTAATACTGAATGTCATCTTATATATGAGGTTTGTTCAAAAAATAAGGAGACTTTTATTTTAATAAAAAATATTTTTATTTATTCATCAATATTTATGCTGTCCCATTCAAAGTAATCCCCCTCAGATAAAATAAACTTGTGCCAACATTTTTTCCAATCTGATAAGCACTTTTTGGTATAGCCTTGAGCTCTTTCAGCGATATAGTCTTTATCTCCTCAATCATTGCAAATCTTCATCCTTTCATTGGTCTCTTCAGTTTTGGGAACAGGAAAAAGTCACAGGGGGACCAAATCCGGTGAATATGGTGGTTGAGGCGTGATTATGGTTTTGTTTTTTTTTTTTGCCAAGAAACCACTCACAAGCAACAATGAGTGAGCAGATGTATTGTCGTGATTCAAAAGCCATGAATTCTTTTCCCACAAAACCAGAAGTATTTTTCATATTGCTTCTTGCAAATGGCGCATAACTTCTAGGTAATACTCCTTATTAGCTATACAACCTTGTGGTAGAAACTCCTGATGCACTATGCCAGAGTAATCAAAGAAAACAGTGAGCAAAATTTTAACACAGGATCGAACTTGGCTTGCCTTTTTTTGGTCTTGGCTCTTCTGGGCTCTTCAATTGGGACGATTTGGCCTTGGTTATGATGTCATAACCATTTACACATGATTTGTCACCAGGTATGACCCTTTTGAGCAAATCAAAATTATCTTTGACATCACTCAACAGCTCCTGAGCGATGCTCATGTGATGGTTCTTCTGGTCAAAATTCAGCAGTTTCAAAACAAAACTTCGCTGACACACGTTGCATGCCCAAAACATCTGAAAAAAGTGCATGGCACAAGCCAACCAAGATGCCAACTTCATCAGCAACTTCTCTAATGGTGATTCGATGATTCTTCAACACCATTTTCTTCACTTCTTCAATGTTTTCATCAGTTTTTGACGTGCTGGGGCATTCAGAGTGAGGTTTTTCATTAACATCTTCTCGGCTCTCTTGGAAGAGCTTGTACCACTTATAACATTCTTTTTTACCCAAAGTAGATTCACCGTATGCCACTGTCAACATTTCCAGTGGTTTGGATTACTTAATTTCATTTTTTTACATAAAATTTGATGCAAACTCTTTGATCCATTTTTTTGACAGCAGAAAATTGTCAAGCACACAACATGCTTCTAACAATTATGCCTCTCACAAACAATGCAAACAATGATATATAGTTGAAATTGTGAAGATATGTGCAGGATGAGTGTACCAAAATTAGAAAAAAAAAAACAAAAATCAACTGCATGTATCCGGCGAAATTCCTTACTTTTTGAACAAACTTCGTATATAAAAATAGATGTGTGTGTCCCTATATTTTACTTTGCAGCCACATCTACCAAATGTGTTTGTGTGTGGTAAACACCTTGAGTCTCCCATCATATAACTATAGTGGTTGCATGTTGGTAGTAATAAGTGTGTTGGAGATAAGGTGGTAGAGAGTGGTTGACCTAAGACATTCTGATATTTCAACCAAAGTGTTCAAAAATATCTTTGGACTCTTTTAGAATGTACTAGAATGTTCTCGAATGTTCTAAAATGTTTTAGAATATGACACATTTCTCAGCTATTAACAAATAAAAATAATTTACATGTATATTATTAGTGTGTGAACCGATTTTGAAGGTATTTTCAATGGCGGGTTGCTGATTTGAAAGCGAAGTAACATTGGCTACTTTTATCCTGGAAATATTTAAGGATTCATGCATAAAAACCTTCAAAAATCTTTGACAAATATGAACAAGGTCAAGTAAAAATAACTATGGTTTGAAACACATGTAGATTCATTAGAAAGAAGTTGTGCTAACTGACATTTATTAGCCTACCTCTAAACTCAGAGGATGGGAGCTTGCCTATCAGTACAAACTAGGCACCAGTTAGCCTCAACTTAAGATAACACCCAGTCATTGCTGTAACTTTTTCTTCTGTCTACCCTCTACTTTCGTCTGTCTCCATTACCTAAATCAAACCAGCACTAACCAAAGATGATGTTTAACTTCTTATTTTTTGTTTTAATGTTCATTATTATTAATTTTTACATTTTTTATTCATATTTAACTGTTTAATATTTTATTTTATATCAGCTCTGTTTGGCTGCCCATAATTAGTTTGGACATATTTCTATATTTGGATATTTCCTTCAAATCATTGTTTGAACTTACCCCAACTATAACAGAACCCACCATGTGCAATGTTCTACTTACTGATGAAGGGTTAAGAGTGGAAAATTTCAATGTCTTTTGTGTTTGTGTCCATTCTGTTTGTTCATGTTGCCCATCAATCAGCTAATATATATATATATATCGCACACAAACTGCACATTTAATTTTGTCCTGCTTGAGAAAGATTTGTGCCATTAAAAAACAGGTGTAGATGAGCAAACATAATGAGGAAAGATAGAGGGAACATCACTTATATGATGGCAGAATGGTGTAAAAGCACAAAAAAAGTTGGAATGATTTTGAAAATTTTCAGGTCCAAACCTTTGTTAGCAGTAGAATTCAAATCACACAGAAATCTGCCTAGTTTGCTTTCTGACTTCCATCTTATGCATTTGACACTTTACTGCTGTGTTTAGAACAAACATTTTGAAATTGTCCATTCTTTTATGTTGTCATGGTTATTATTGTTGTTGTTTAAATAAACATAACAGTATGAATAAGGCTTTTAGGGGAAAAAAAATTTGAAAAGTTGTCTAGAAAATTGGAAAATTCATGAAAAAATTGAAAGTACTTTATTTTATGGACCAATTTTTGTTATTTTTTGAAAACGTTTATAATAGTTTCAATAAGGTTTTTAGACAAAGAAAGACTGGAAAAGGTGCCTAGAAAATTGGAAATTTGGGAAAAACAGAAAGTACTTTTTCTACGGGCTGATTTAGATATTTTTTTAAAAATTTTCATAACCGTCTAAATAAAATTTTTAGAGAAAGAAAAATTGGCTAAGTTGATCAGAAAAATGTAAAATTCACGAAAAACTCAAAGTGCTTTTTCTATGAACCAATTTTGTGGTTTTGTTAAAAATGTTCATATTAGTCCAAATAAGGTTTTTAGAGAAATAATAATTGAAAAAGTTGCCCAGAAAATAAGAAAATTTAGGAAACACTGAAAGTACTTTTCCTAAGGATCAATTTGGCTATTTTTTTTTAATTGTTCGTAATAATCCGATATGGTTTTAGGGAAAGAAAAATTGGGAAAGTTGCTAGGAAAATTGGAAAATTTGGCAAAAAATGAAAGTGATTTTGTGTGTGTGTGTGTGTGTGTGTGAACTCAAGACCATAACTCATGATTCAAATTTTGGATTTGTGTAATTTTTGTTTCTTATGCTCATGGGATGGAACTAACTCAATTCAATGGGTTTTTTTTCTTTTCTTTTTTTTTTTTTTTTTAATAAAATTACCTTTGGTTTTTTTTTCATGATGTGTCTTACAAGTGTAGTTATTTTTTATTTTTATTCCAATGATATTAATTGAGAACATGTGCTTGATGATATTGAACAAGGTAATATCTCAATTAGTCATGAAATCACCCAATGGTCCAATTAGATGACACATTTTATCAAGAGTTGAAACGTGAAAAACACTATGACTGCGATGCATTGAGAGAATCAGTGTGAACGAATGTTCCACTGTTGAATCGGCAACAAAAATATGTTTGTGAAAATTGTCAACGATGGAACTAGAAGGACTTTCTTCTTGGATGTTCCCAGTGGAACTGAAAAAACTTTTTTGATCTCATTGGTCTTCACAAAACTGGTTTGGTGGTGCGATAGAAATGTAAATAAAACACATTGTGATTACAAATTTAATGAAAAAAAAATTATTTTGTTAACAAGGAATACTTACTTAAATTAATAGTGACTTAAATTTTGGAACAAAACCACATGGTTCGAAGTTGATTACACTCCAGGAACATCAAATTTACAGCATTTCAATAGTTTACTGCCGATAGAATTCATCTCGCATGAAAAATTTCTCATTGGCATAGTTCTGAATGTATTCCTCCTCAAATTGGATAACCATGGACACAATTATTAATAAATACATTGATCACTCAGAAATATGTTCTTTCCTGTTTTTACTTGTTTACACATTTTCAAAAAACTTTCGCTAATTCACAAAAGTATCACAAACAAATTTATTGAAATTTGGACAGGACAACATCTGTTGGGTCAACCAGTTACTAATAATAATTTTCTATGGTCTTCAGGACCTGGGTGACAGAGTTTCTTATTGGCTCATAGTCCACCTCTATCATAGTCACTTAACCTAATGAAATATGTAAATACATATAAAATAATATGGATTAAATTAAGAAAGTGCTAGAGGGGGAAAAACATTGTAAGTGATAGTTTTACATCCAGATAATAGAAGCTGGATGGATCCATATATAATGGAAAAAGCAAGGGAAAGGATTAAGAATTTCAGAAACGGGCAGGAATTTAAGATAGCAGAATGGAACATCAGAGGACTGAGTATTAAGGAAATAGAATTAAAGGAAGAATTAAAAGATAAGAACATATATATGGGTTTAATAGCAGAAACTAAGAAGAAATTAAAAGGCAGCATAGAACTCAATGATTATATCGTGGTTTATAGCGGTGGACCACAAAAAAAGAGGGCTGTGTCAGGAGTAGCTATAATCATTAGGAAGCATTGGAAATCTAGAATTAATACTTAAGAATGGATTAATGATTGCATTGGAAAGCTTAGAATTAAAATAGATAGAGGGTATTTGACATTATTTGGGTATATAACAAAGAAGAAGGTCTACTGTAACACTCGCAGGACTTCTGTGATAAACTGCAAAACTCTCCAAATGTCACCAACAAAAATGATTATAAGTTACTGCAGGAGCTCTAAATGCTTGAGTAGGAAATTGACCCTGCAGAATGTAATGAGATCATAAGAGCAAGTCATAAATCTAAGCGAAAATTAGTTAACTTTTTGTTTTAATACCTTGAAAATAACAAATAGTTTTTCAGGCATAAAGTATGCATAAATTTTATTGCAGCTGCCAAGGTAATATATGAGTAATTGATTACATTTTGCAGGTGAGAAAAGAAAGTTTATATATGACACCAGAGTATATGGAGTCAATCATGTCCCCAATGATCACTTTTTCCTTATTAGGAACATGTATATAATGGTTAAATTAGGAAATTGGCAATGCCTATGAGATGCTGCAAGACAAAGCCAACTACAAAACTTCTAAAAGAGACATTTAAAATACATTTGTTAAAAGAAGAAAGAATACCTTTTCTCCTTTAAGAAATACTTGATTATATTCTAGAAAACATTCCAATGCAGAATAATATTACTCTACAATTGGAAATATTTAAAACAGCATTACAACAATTGCACTGGGGCTTTTAGGAAGACGAAGGAAAAGATACTAAACTATTATTAAAAATATGAAATGATCACATTGTAAACATTATAAAAATGAAAGAAAAATTTATTGACAGTAGAAAATCCTACAGTAGATAATATGACAAAGTAAGAAGAACAGCTATTGTGAAAGGAGAAGTAAGAAAGAAAGATGAAGATACAAAGCTAGCAGACTTACGTAAAGATAAACAACACAATTTTCATGGTAGGCATGAATGAGCTGATACAGTACTGGGAGATATGAATAAGACAGAAAATGATGAACTGATTCCAATCTGATAACCTAAGTGGTAGGTTACAACATTTCACTCTAGATGGATTTTTTTTATTTTATTTTTTTTTAAAAAAAGAGACTAAATAAGAATAGACTTCACTGCAGAAATCAACAATCATGTAGATCCCACAACAATGAATATGAGAGATTGAGTATGCATATTATTGAAGAATAAAAAGATGCCAGGTTGTTATGACCTGAATAAAGAACTATTTAAGTTCTCATAAAATAAATTTAAAATGCATTTATTAATTTTTTTATTATTGTCGGGTTTGTGGATATGAACCAGAGGAGTAGAGTGTAGCTATAGTGTGTCCCATTTTCAAGAAATGAGATAGGTTGAAAACAGATTATCGAAGTAGAGCCTGCTGCAAACTAAATATGTACAACAACAGTGAAAAGGCAATAAATATATGGCAAAACTCTTATGAATGATGCACAGAATGATTTATAAAAGTGAAGATCATGTAGAGACTGCATTTTTAAGATGACACAATTGCCAAAATAAAAAAATAAAAATGTTATGTTACGCAAAAGGTTTCCCCAAACATATAGAAAGAGTAATACAATGTTTGTATTACAACACTTATATTAAAATCTCGCAAGTTGGCAATCAGACTGAAACAATGAGAGAAGTATACAAGATTGACCACTTTCACCTGTGGTTTTAACATTTATACAGACAATGTCACTTAGAAATGGCTGATTGTACTTAACCATTTTAAAGTTGACACTATATTAGATATAATGCTTTTCACTGACAACCAGTGATTTGCTATGAGAGAAAATGACTTGCAATGAAGATTATACTTAATGCTGAAAATAACAAACAATTATGATTTGAAAATCTCCTAACAGAAAAATAAATTAATAGCCTTCCAGGGAGAAGAAGCAAGCCAGGTTAAGATTGTCATTAATTACAGAACAGAAAAAAAAGACTTGTATACTTAGGATATGACATAAGTTTCAGTAGAAATGATGTTAGTACCAAAAGACAGAAATTTCAGTACCTGTGTGGAGCAACACCACATGAGACACATGATTTTTTTTTTTAAATGTTGGCTGCACCACATAACAATATGGTTGTGAATCATGGACACTGATGAAAAACAAGAAAGGTGGATAGAAGCAGCTAAATTGAAATTTCTAAGAGCTGTGGCTAGGTACACTTTACTAAATAAGAAAATAAATAAAGAAACAATGAAAGAATTGAAAACTTTTAATCTAAATGAGGAAGTAATTAAATGCAGGAAGAAATGGATGGAACATCAAATGTGTATGGAAGAAACCAGGCCACCAGAGGTGCTGCTATTGCAAACCGAAACAGGGATGAAGGAAGACAGATTAATACGAGAAGGGGTGAAAAATGAGTGAAGGTGGAAAAACCATAGATGATTTAATACTTAATGATGATGATGATGATCACTTAGTTCTACGGATGGGATCTTACTGGACAGTAGGCTATGTTGTTAGGCTAGTTCTCATCAGTGGAGTTCATAAGTGGTTACAGTAACGCAGAAAGCCCCAACAGTTCCCACTGTAAAATAGCTATTGAGATTTTCAGAGTTGTGAGAACTGGCTTGGACTGCCACTGGATGGTCTAAGTTGCTGATATAAATTTTTTGCTTATGGCCATTTATTCTGATAAACAGTTGGTTATTGATGAGGCCTTTCTACAAACTGTTGCAGTGGAGGCTGGTAAGTTAGTAAATGAGATGTGTAGTAGATCAAATGGTGTATCCAGTGGTAGGATTGTTTCTCTGTGGTAGGACTGGAATATGTGGTGGTCACTGAATCCATGCTGCATTTCTTACCACTAGGCTTATTGCAGCGGGGAAATCCATATGGCAGTATGGGAGAGTTGGAAGATGATGACATTTGAACCAAGATGTTTTTGAGATTAGGTGGTCTACTGAAATAGTTAGGGAAGGGGGGCAGGATTTTAGGATGAAGGATGTGAATTTGCTGAATATTTCATGATGAACTATTTGGTCAATTAACTCAAAACCAGGAAAATGGGCTATGATCAGTTTATAGAGGTGCAGAATGGACAGTGTCATGTGAAGCATGGATTGACCATCAACAGACTATTGATCAACTGTCAGAGATTAGTGGGTTATCCTGGAGCTTGGTTCAGTGAATTTTAACTGAAGATTTGGGAATGAAAAAGGTTGGTGCCAAGTTTGTTCCTCGGGCTCTGACTGACAATGAAAAGAACGTCGAGTCAGAACATGTCGTGCTTTGAAAGAAACAGCTTGAAACTGATCCACTTTTCTGTAAAGGCAATTACTGGCAATTAGTCATGGTGCTATGGTTATGACCCATAAACAAAGCAACAGTCAAGCCAATAGAAGATGTCACTGTAATCCTGTCGAAAAAAATGTCGTGAAGTCTAATCAAACATCAAAACAATGCTCATTTGCTTTTCTGATACTAAGGGCATAGTTCATTAGAGTTTGTTCTCCCACATCAGACCATCAATCAAACCTTTATTTTGAAGTTTTAAGAAGATCAGGCAACAGTGTTCATCATAAAAGACCCAATTTGTGGCAGACAGGAGACTAGTTCTTCCACTACGACAATGCATCTGAACACACAGCTGTCTCTGTTAGGCAGTATTTGGCTAAATATGGCATGGCTTCACTGTTAAGAGCTTTCAGCCATTTCTAAAGATGACTACAGAAACTGTTTCGAACAGTGGAAGCACCGGTGTGATAAATGTATTAGTTGTAATGGAGAGTATTTTGAAGGGAATAATGTTGTTTTGTAAAAAAAAATTAAAATATACAGCTTTTTTAAAATTAATTCCAGTTTTTTTTGGGGGGTACCCCCTCGTAAAACCCTATTTTGTTTTGGTTATCCCAATTTGTAACACTGAATCCTGATCGAGATTTGACTTTGTACAAGATAAAAGAGATAGCTGTAGGTAATGAGTGGAAGTACCTAGAAATTGTTCTCCATTAGAACAGATGCAGCTGCCATGGATGGAAAGGCTAGTAACAAGTAAGACTCAGCGTGTGAACTTCCAGCCTATTAATGTATTTCATATGAATCAGGTTTATACCGAATATTGTATAAAAATTCTCAATCTTCCCGATAGGGGGAGTGCATCAATTTGAGCACTCTCTAACTTTATCTCCTGGAAAAGTGCTGTGTCCCTCACATAGTCTACAGTTGCCACTGATGAGTTATTATTGTTTTTATTTCTCACATGCACATTTCCATATCATTAAGAATATTAATACATTGTTGATATTCACAACCAATACAATTACAGCAACTATAGATGGCATCAAAGAAGTAGATACATTCAATTATGCCTTCAGTAGCTGTGTAGAGAGCAGACAAGCCACCCAGCAGAGATCTGATGGGACAATTTACCACGATTGCTCGACAATCTGCTCCATTCTGCAGTCACAATCAGGGTCACCCAGTGGTGTAACATTGCTTGACACAGATCCTGGACTGTCCTAAAATAGTTTAATTGACTCCATTACTTCTTTGGCAAGTCAATCCCAAGTAGCTTCTGTGTAGAATCAGCTACCAATTATTCGTTCCATGTTTTGCTACCACTGTTGCCTCCTCCATTCCAAACCAGGGTTTAAGTGGTTGGCCAGCTGAGTGGCTAAACAGCAGATGGTTTTCTGAATGTAAGGCTTGTTAACAGAAAGTTTTGCAGGTTAGCCCATACTGGTTCTCTGGCAGGTCCTTTACCTTCTGCTATTGATGGGCTAAAGCTGCTTGACATCTGACCTTTAGGGGACATACAATGGAAATGACTGGAAGCCTTGGCAGCGAGGTGAATCACAGTATGCCATCCACAATCCTCATAGCAACATTAATACATGCATTCTCAATATATGCACTGCACAGCCATTGTGGGGCGCAGTATCCAGTAGCAGAAAAAATAAGGCCAATGGTTGCTCCCAAGAATATTTGAATTTGCACTCCCAGGTGGCCACTAGTTTCCTCACTATATTTACTCTGGGATTGATTTTCCCAGCAATATTTTCCAGATGTTTGTTGTATGAGAGAGGCCTAACAATTGTTACACCAAGTTATTTAGGCTTGGTCTTAAAAGGAACTGTTCCACTCCCAGTACCATAGCAAGGAGGTAGTTGCTGCCTTGCTTCTTGCTTGACAAATGAGACCAACATACATCTGTTTACATAGGATTTGGTTTGAGGCAACTTTTAGTAAAATATTTGTGGAGGATACCTAAGTTGACTACTTTGATCACCATGATGTACATTAAACTGTCGACCTATTAACATTTCATTCAGAAGAACAGTGAGACACTGGAACGGGATTGCACATACAAACTTAAGAAGAAATCCCTTCCTTCACACCATATCGTATGCCATGGAAAAATTCACAAACACTGCTCCTGCCTACATTCTCTTCTAAAATCCACCTTGATGTGTGTTGTCAGTACCATCATTTGTTCATAGCATCCTCTGCCCTGTCTGAAACCTTCTTGATCTGGCAGAACAATAGCATTAATTTGATCTTCAGTCTTTGAAAGGATCATCCTTTCCAGCAGTTTATAAGCAATTGCTGAGAAGAGAAACTGGGCAGAAGTAATCAGGGCTGTTACCTTCCTTTTCTGGTTTTTTGGATGGTGACAATCATCAAATTTTTAAACACCTTAGGTCAATGTTTCTCAACCTTTCATCCATGAAGATGGGTCAGGTACTCTGCAGGCAGGATATTAAAACTTAAAATCTAATTTAATTAAAGATATCACAAAAAATGAATGAGTAAAAATTGTTCACAGAAAATGTCCATAAGCTATGTGGCTTGGTTTAGAATGTGGATGGGTTGCATAGAAAGCTATACTGGACTACATGGGGTGTCTGAGCAAAGCAACGTAGCTTTTTATTAATAATATTTTTCACAGTTAAAATAAAGAACACCATACAGAAGTAAGTGTATATTATTTACATCCTTTAATTATCTCTGTAGGTAATTTAGATATCCTTGAAGTCATCGCAGTGGGTTGCTCACAGCTGACACTTTTGAACTAACTGAGATGCGTCAATGCATTACAATTTGAAAAACATTAGACATACCGAACCTAGACTCAAATTCGCTTACAGATGTCACCCGGTATTTTCCAAGGCAGTGACAGTTCATATTGTTTTGATGGTTTGAAACAATGCTGAGGTGTTATTATTGCCCATGATTGACCACATCACTCTTTGATAAAATAATTCTAATTTTTTTCTGCCATGTGAACTTCAAGTTCAAAGTGTGGTGAGAAGTGGCATTGAAAAATAAACTTGTTTTTATGAGTTTTCATTGTCCAATGTGTTATAGAAATCTTTTAAGCAGATCATAAGAATCATTCCCTGGTAATGCAGAAAGAAATGTAACAAAACTGCAGCAAAAGAAAACAAAAAATGCAGCTCCTCTTAGTTTTTTACATGGCAGTATAATTTGTTCTACTTTATCAATTAATTAACATTGGTGAATGAGATAAGGAGAATGATTTTACTAACATCTCAAAATGGAAAGGATCCCTGACTGTACCTGAGCAAGAGATTTTTCCCAATATTTCATCATTTGCCAGAGTGGCTAGTGTCAACATTTCATTCATGGTGTTAATAATTATAGATAACTACTGTACATAACGTAAATATTAGTTGTGTTCAATATATGTGTAATAATTTTAATGATAGTATTTCAAGAGGAAAAGGAACAGAATTCCTCTGGAGTTAATAAGGAAAAACCTTCATGCCACACATGAGGTGGGACAATGGAAGGGGGTGTCAAAGCAAGACCCACATCAGGCTACATGGGGGGAGGGGGTTCAAGGGAGGTCAAAATGGAGCTACTCAGTTTATGGTTGCTCCCTAATGAATAAGGCTATAAACAAGTATAAGCTATAAACCAATCTTCCTAAAACCCAAGAACAATTCAACGACCAGCAAATACCTGGTGGCTGTTTTGTTACTATAATAGTCTATTCGCTAAATGCATTTCTAGTCAGCATTAGTGAGCGACACGCCTTTGGGATTGTTTTAGAGACTGTTTTATGATTTTTTATTTTTTATTTTTTTATATATTTTTTTTATTTATTTTTTTTTTGTAGATTCATATCATAAGGAACTGTGGTATGTGCCAAAAACAATGGGTAGATTTATAAATGAATGAAACTTTTCTTGCTGTTGACCATAGATAAATTCTTCATGGAAAATTGCCGAAATTTTGGTTTAAACACAATATTTTGATGATGGTATTAACTTTCGTCATCTTCAGATCTAGAACAAGTTGTAAGATATGCCATTTAAAGCTTGCTGAAGGTATGTTGTTGATAGATTGACATGGAAATGGTAGGTGTGTTTACATGACTAACAGCAGTCTCAGATTTCACTAGCATCTGCAGAGCACAGAACATGAAGCACTGATGATAAGCAGCCTCAATAATTGGTATCCAAGCATCACTCAGTTGATAACCACAATCCTGGTTTACAAGATAAAACTCCAGGAACAAGGAGTGTATAGCATTCTTTGTGAACGTGGAAAAAAGTACATCAGTAGATGATGTGGCATATTAAACAATCTTGTTTCGAACATGCCTGACATGTTCCTCTGGAACAAAAGACAAATCTGTGGTAATGTAACATAGTTTGGAATCAGGATATGGCTTCAATTTCAAATCAACGAGGGTTCTGGTGCATACCAGAATCTTTTGGAACAGTGTTATTCCAGAAACATTTGAAATTTGGCTTACATCTGATGTTATAATTTGAGATTATGGTTTTCAACTAAGTAATGTTTGGATACTGACCATTTAGGATGCTTGTCATCAACGATCCATGTTTTGTGCTTCGTGGGAGGTCTGAGACTGCTGGTAGGCGATGTAAAAAACCTACCATTACCATGTCAGTATATTAAAAATGCACTCTAGGCAAGCTTTAAATTTCAGATCTTACAACTTGTCCATGCTACACTGAAGACAATCATGAAGATCACAGTCCAACAGTCCAAATATTATGTTTAAACAACAAATGAACTTAGTTTCCATTAAAAATTTATCAATGAGTAGGGTTGGTTAATAATAAACACAGAGCCTTAAAAGTAGGTCCCATACAATTAAGTGGTCTGCAAAATTATTTTGTACATTTTACTGGTCCTTTGGTTGAAAAAAGGTTGAGAAATGCTGACTTAGGTAACTTGATGGTCTTCACAATCACATTAAACATACTTAGATGCCAGGCTATTATAACAGGGCCAGTGAGCCTAAGGAATTCTTGAGAGAGTTTGCCAAACCAGGCCACAATGTTTCCATAGCATACTGTCCCAGTATCCTTTTGCATATGCTGATATTACTGTCACTTCAAAGTTAAAACCTTCAACATCATGTGAGATCAACAACTCAACCACTCCACTTCCCACTGCCTACATCTCTCCACTCACCATGTTCAGACAGAGATATGCTCAGCATATATGATGTTAGAAGCAACCATTGACTGGCATGGGCCTTTGTGATTATTATTATTTTTACACGTATATTACCCTTGTTTCAGGATGCAGCCTGTTTAAGCTAGATGAGCTATATTTTACAATTTAATGTTACATAATTTGATTCAAGTTCCTTCCTGACTGATCGATCTTGAGCAACTGTCTTCTATTTCACGCATATTACTTTCGTATGTCTCTATCCCGATGATCCGGGGGTCTTCCTCTTCCTACTCCTTTGATCAACTATATATATATATATATAAAGAATAGCGAAATGAACCACCACTTACCACGTGTGTTTTTATGTGTTCACCCCACGAAACTATCATCTAAAGTAAGTGGTGGTTCATTTTGCTATCCTTTTTTTGTAAATCCATTCACTACTTAGTTCCTGTTATTTCCTGGTTACTATATATATATAAAGGGCAACCACAACAGGAACTTGACATTTTGCTGGAAAATGAAGTTGGAGATTGACTTCAAAACATTTTCTCAAATTGTTATACCACAAGAAGTTTTTATAAAACTGATACACTGGGAGAGCCTCCATTCTTTCATTGCAAATTTATTGTGTTTATATATCCTACCTTTTTTTGTGGTGTATAAACACTTTGCTTTTATTATTATCCTATAATTTCATTGCTTAAAAACAACCATGTTAGTTACTGTTAGTACAAATTTTGGTGGAAATTGTGACCTTGTGGAAATTTCCATACACATCTAATTGGCATTACACAAAACTTTTACTTTAAATTGTTTCACTGTTTGAGGAAAAATGTTCAGCACTTTCAATCATTAATAAAATTTTATGAGATACTCCTCCAATTTTACAACGTATACTTAGTGAAATGAAACATGTGGCTAAGTCAAGAATTCTAGATGTGTACAATTTTGTTATGTTAAGAATTTGTAATTGTTATATGTGACTCAACCTGCTCAATATATTTCATTTTCTGCTTTTTTACTGATTGTCTATCCACTCTGAAATATTGCTCCAACAGTAATATGCTAGTATGAAAGGTATCCACAGTCTTTCATGTCTTTATGAAACCTCTCACCCTGTTCCAAACAATACAATACAATAGCATCATTTTTCTTAAATTCCAGTATAAGAGACTGATTCCATGGGAAGTAAAAAGAAGTCAATTTGCAGCAAAAATAATTGTGTAACAAAACAAAGGAATAAACTAGAAGATGTGCTATTACAAAATAATATGTAAATTGATTATAACAACTGGATCTATAGATGATACTAGATTTATTTTTTAGGTGCCTTTTAGAGGAATTTTTTCTAGCGAGTAGAAGGATTTGTCAACTAAAAAATTCTTTTACTTTTTTCCTACGTTATTGAGAAAGACTTGTAATCCTAGTTAAGATAATTATTATTTCTACTGCCATAAGTGTGTATTGCACTATTTGTTTCAAATAGAGTATAACTGGTGGCTAAAAATTAAATTAATGTCTATATATACTTGGACACCAATGATAAAATTACTAACATCTTGAACAGCTGTAGGAGGTTTACAGCTGACTTCACACATAATTCATTACTAGCTTTTGAGCCTTAAATTCATTGTTCCTATCAGCTGAATCATCCTAGGTCACTATTGTATTTAACACTAAATAGAAAAATTAGAAAAATAAAATTACTGACATCACCTATTACTGAAATCGTAAAAATTTCACATATGGCTACAGCCAATCTCTTTGGTAAGTCAGAGAGATGTGCTATTCAATTTTAATTATGACCAAACCCCAAATCTAGAAATTTTACACTCTCTACCTCTTGAATAAAATGGCCTGTAAATTTTATATGTAAGTCTTGTTTACTCTGTTTGATGTACTAAATTACATAATTATATTGAGTTCTATCAAAGTTTAAGGACAAGCCATTAGCTGTGAACCAATTATTAGTACAATAAAAGCCATAATTTGCATAATTTTCATGTGAGAAATCTGAAGTATTTTAATTCCTAAGATTGCATCATCTGCAAAAATGACAAATTTTGAGTGTCAACTGTAACACAAGATAATTTATTTACATATATCACAAACAATAGTGGACCCAACACACAGGATATCCTCAAAGCCCTGCTACTTTTACAATGAAACATACCTTGTAAAATATGCAGTTTTTTGCAGCATGTATTAAATCTCACAAAGTTTTTTTTTTTTTTTTACATTCTCTCCACTTCCACACATGCAGCTCTAGCTGCCCTCATGTTACTGATATGGTATTCCAACTCCAACCATACTGCTGCAGTATAGCATCATCACCTGTTTGCGCAATCACAACTATCTGTCTACAAAGTGCGACAAGCTCTGTAACAGAGGTTCATAGACATGTTTCTTGACTTCCCCCCACAAGGAAAAAATCTAAGGAGTGAAATCATGGGAGATTGGTGGAAAAATGATTCAGTCCATCACACACAAATCATCTCCAAGGAAATGTCAATTAAAAGGTTGCTAAGATTGCTTGACCAATGAGCAGCTGTGCTGTTTTGTTGGAACATTATAGTTGACTGCAAATCTAACACCTGAGGTACTACAGTAAATGTCTCCTGTAATTGTCTATTCCAGCGTTTCTCAACTTTTTTCAACTCACAGGCTCTCTGTTGCATGTTTTTGTGATCTTAATCATCAATTATCATTTGTTTATTCTTAATATGTGGGCCTACATATTCGTATTGTTATTAAAACTGTTGAGTTTGTGATTTTGTGGAATTTTGCTGAGGGTACACAACACAATTACAATAGGCAGCTTCTTAACTATTGATCGATCATCAGTTGAAAAATTGAAGGTGTGAGCATCCCTTGCTAACCTTGTTCATTAAAGTCTCAGAAATGATTCAGACTTTCAATTCTTCAGTAAGTTATCCTCATATATTTCTTTAAACTATCATCGCATTATCCAATATTTTGCATTAATAAGTTTATTGATTTAATAATAAGTAAGCAACATTGCTTTATATACAGGGTGTCCTTGAATGAAAGGATAATCCAGCGACTGCAAATATGTCACATCATGTCCTAGTACAGCGGTTCCCACGACCCACTTTTAAGTAAACAAAATTTTCGTGACCCACCTAAGATGAGGGTCTATCTAATATCAGAATGGAAACTGTAGTATGACCTCGATACGCTATGGACTACCCTATCCTACGAAAAGGCAAATTTTCGTTCAAAGGATATACTATAAACAAAAACAATGATTGATAATATATAAAACAACAAACATATTATAGACCGGGAGGCTGCTGCACAGACCATTACCTCATCAAGTTGATTGCTGAAATTCCACGATTAGAAGTAACTTGATCAGCATATTAAAATGCAACTGGTCAGTCAAGTCACTTTTTGGTGGAAACCACCTGCTGACCAAATTTTAGTGGTTGATTGGTAGGTTTATCATTGTGTTTTAGTGCACCCAAATGTATGAAAATATGGAAGACTGGGAGCAGGAAAACACAGTGGTAAACTTACCAGTCAACCACTAAAATGCGTTTTATAGGCATTTTCCAACAAGATATGACTTGGCACATCAGTGGTATTTTAATTTGCAAATCGAGTTTTAACTGATCCAGGAATTTCAGCCGTCAACTCGATGAGGTGATGCTTTGTGCAGACGCCTCCCACTTTTTTACAAAGATAATGAAAACTATGTTTAATTATTATAAAAACACAACTTCACAATCAGTGAGATTTCTGGCACGGGTGTTTGCTGATGAGGGCATTGTAACGATAAAGTGGCGTCTGCTAGCGGTGATGATGCACTAGCAGCTTGGTGTGGGGTAATTGTTGTTCGTCTAGGTATCAATGGATTGCAGGTTCTTCTACTCGCCATATAGATAATCATTCAATTTATTCACCGAACGTACAATTACTAAGCCACCACCACCAACGATTATAATTTGACCGTATGTAAAGGCTATTCAGGACTTCTTCTCCTACAAACTGCAAGTTCTGAGCTACACTATTATCACTTGGTTTGGATGCTTTAGTTCGGCACCCACAAGTTCACTGCTATTTACGAAACACTGCAGTTTATCTGCATGACGGCGGCATACTTATAATGTTTCATGAGGTCCACACGATAGTGCCAGAACGCACCGCAAACAATCACTGCCCCGCACAACCAACCTAGACCGACCTCCAAGACAGTGAGTCACAGACTGCCCTCAACAATCCAACTCGCATCTCGCGTCACACTTTCAACAATCGGATCGTCCTGATTCCACCGCTCAACACGAACACACACATGGTTTTTTTATACTGTCTCGCCACAGCATCGATATCAGGTTTAACACTGATTAATTTTAACCTTAAGTCACTTTTTACACATTTGTTTTTCAAAACCAATAATATAAAATTTTGTGGTAAAAACCTAGATTTTTCCGCGACCACCAGTGGGTCGCTACCCGTAGGTTGGGAACCGCTGTACTAGTATATGACAAAAATTTTAAATCATTATCATCATTTTTTTACTACATGTTTAAAAAAGTACAATGGTCTCTTTAGCAGATTTAAATACCATATAACAATCATTTTAAAAGAAGTATAAAATAATTATACCGATTTAAGATTTTTTAATAAGTTTTTTAACGTTTTAAGAAAAAAGAAAATTCTTTAAATGACTCACCGTACCACAGGCACCGCACCACAGGAACAGCCTAGGGGCTTTCAGGTCCTTAATGTGGTACTGTATCATACCATTATCTTTTATATATAAAAGTCTCGTGTCACGATGTTTGACCGGGATGAACTCCAAAACTACTTAACCGATTTTCATAAAATTTGGCTTAATGTGTGTAATTTGGTCCAACTTAAAATATAGGATAGTTTTTATCTCGATTATTGACCTTAATATTTATTATTTACCACAGATGAAGGCAGGAGGGCCAGACACGTAAAAACACAGAAACACACGAATTGCACAATATTTTGACCTTAGTCTTACTCATGTGGGAGGCAAGACATATGGCAGGGGGAAAGATGTGGTCACATCCCAACACGCCACATGAATTTCATGTGGCGGGTTGGGATGTGACCACATCTTTCCCCCTGCCATATGTCTCGCCTCCCACATGAGTAAGACTAAGGTTGAAATATTGTGCAATTCGTGTGTTTCTGTGTTTTTACGTGTCTGGCCCTCCTGCCTTCATCTGTGGTAAGTGACGGGTAACTGTTTATTTTCCCTATCCTATCTTATTTTCAGTGCCTCGCGGCAGTTTCTTTGTTTCCTTTATCCAATTAATATTTATTATTGTGAATTAAACTTTGTCATAGGACAATGGTTTGGAAATTCCATAAGTTTCTAACAGATGGCGGTGTGTTAATTTATCGTCATAGGTTGGGTAACCATCTAGTAGAAGGCATTGTGTTTCGATTTGTTTATGCTACAGTCTATTCCAAGCCATGATTAGTTTCTAACAGATGGCAGTGTGATAATTTATCGTACCATCCCGTAGATGGCATTGTGTTTTGATTTATTTATTCTACAGACTGTTCCACGCCATATGTGTGTTTCTTGAATTTTGATTGTGGTGTGTATTGTGTTGTAATTATACTATATTGTTGTGCATCATTTGTGTGTTATTATAAGTAATGACAAAGTCATTCCACACAAGAAAATAACATTGAAGAAAACGTTACGATAAATTAAAAAACGTGTAAGTGTTTCTTGCTTGCTTCTCATTTTTCTTCTTTTCGTTATGGCCAGCTCTGTGTTTTCTCTCTCTCTTCTCTCTACCTTGGAATCCTGCCATATTCGAAATCTGCTTTCGAAAAAAAAAAATTTTCCCTACTGTTCGCTGATATCATTTCGTACAGCAACGCGTGACCGGTAAACTGTGTTCCCGGATATATGAAATAATTACTTAGATCATAATTGACTCAGTATTCATGCTATTTGGGCATCAAAAAATGTTGACGTCAATGGAATTAACTGTTGCCAGGTGATCTCATGTCTTTTAAATCAATAGACACTATTGTAGATGAAAATGAAGCTGTAAATTTTTCAACACAGTTATTAAATTCTTTGGATATGCCAGGAATACCACCACACAATCTTTCGTTAAAGATTTGTTCACCCATTATTCTTCTTCATAATTTGAATCCACCTAGATCATGCAACGGTACATGTTTGGTCATCAAAAGGATCACCAGAAATGTTCTTGAAGCAACTATTTAGACTGGAAAGTTTAAAGGAGAAATCATCCTGTTGCCACGTATTCCAATGATACCATCACCATTTAAAAGGCCTCAATTTCTGATTCGTTTGGCTTTCGCTATGACCATAAATAAGTCTCAAGGCCAAACAATGTCCATTCGCGGTTTGGACTTGGAAGATACATGTTTCTCCCATGGGCAACTATGCCTGCTCATGTGTGGGGAAACCATCAAATCTATTTGTATTTGCAAAAGACAGGCTAACAAAAATATTGTGCATCAATTATTATAAATTTTAATAATTTAAAATAATGAAAATAATTGTTAAAAATGTTTAAAAATCAACTTCATCTACCTCATTTATAAAATTGAAATTTCAATATATAAATAAATAATTTATTTTTTATAACTATCCATTTTTCATATATTTTCAATTAAGTAATTTGTAATAAAATGTAAATTAATTTTTTTATGTTCGTTTGTCCTTAATTTCAACTTTCAAAAACTCTTTACCAATTGCTTTTGAATTTTCAATTGACTAAAAATTTTTGTCTTTATTAGTGAATATTAATTTGACTACATTAGGAAGTTTAGAATAACATTGATCCAACGTAGATACTATAACCACTGAGTCACATCAATGTGTGACCGGGTCAGCTAGTAACATAATAAATCTAAAAGCATGTTTTCAATTCCTATGTAAACACTGTTATGAAACTGAACTACTGAATAATAATGTTACTATAGGCTAAAAACTATACCCCCAATCTACATGTATAAAATGAAATAAAAGACACTAGACTTTAAAAAAAAAATGTTTTTTTGTTTTGTTTTGTTTACCTCACTATTATCATCTTACCCCCACATGTATCACTGCACTCCACATTTACCACAAGACTCTCAGAAAATGGTAATTTACTCAATCCTTAGATGAAAGGTGCACTTTTTGGTGCCAATTGAAAACAAACAACTGTTGTAGGAATAATGCTGTACTAACCTCAGTCTGGAAATGCCAGATTTTTGCCTGGTCATTGAAATACTCGTGACTTTTAAAAAGTTTGTCTTACAGTTAAAACTCACTTATAGCCTTATACAGCATGGATACAATATCTACTATATATATACTGCCTGCAGACCACTTGAACAATCTTCATGGAACACTGGTGGTCTGTGGACCTCAGGTTGAGAAACACCCTGTCTACTTAGTAGAGGAAAATGGGCAAAAGAGCATACGAAATATCATCTTTTGGGCTATCATAGACATGTTTGCACATGATGTGCAGTTTTACAGAACCCCATATCTGATCATTATAGTGGTTAACTAGTCAAGACTTAGAAAATGTGGTTTCACCAGAGAACATCGCCCTCTGCAGGTTTCCTTTGCGGTCTTTAATTGAGGCCAGTATGGAAGCAGAAAATTGTCCACATGCAGGAAGACCATTTGCCTGCAAAGCTTAGATAAGTTCCAATTTATCCACAACAAAGGTAAGAAAAATTGAGAGACTACATAGTTTACAAGGTATGTTTTATTGTAACGGTGGCAGTGACAGAACCCTGTAGAACTCTATGGTACTTCACACCTGATAAACACCCACTAAGAAATCTGTTAACCAAATAATGCAACATTAAAACATTCTAGTGACACTTTCTGTTTTTTATTCATTAGATAAGAACAATCTATACCATAATACTTCAATGTTTGATAGAGACTTTTATGATCAACACAGAGAAATGCAATAAACATACCATATAATTTATTATCGTTAAAATATTATCAATGAATGCAAATAAATCTTATTCTGCCGAGTTGCCTTTTTGAAAACCAAAATGTGATTTGATTAGAACATGTTTTTATGTAGCTTCTTAAAAATTCTAGAGAAGGCTGTTAGTAATGAAATGGGAATGTAATTTGATGCAACTAACTTAGCTCTTTTATATATAGTGGTTTAACTATAACACACATTAGTCTATCCAGGAAGCTCCTTTGAGTTAGAGGTGTGTTAAATACACAACTTAGTATATTACTGTGAAGCATAGTTAAATTAATTTTCTGGAAATGCCATTATAGTCAGTCAAGGATTTGCTTAAATTATGAGATACCTTCTATATTCTATGTAAACATGTCTTTATGTTTACAGATATAATGTCAATTTTTTGTTGGAAATATTTCTCCATGAAATACATACTGTGAGCCACTTGGCTATTGGTAGTAAAGATATTGAAAACATATACTAAAGTATTTTAAAATACATCAGCAGTTGAAAGACTCAGTTTTTCATCAAAGTTTCAACAAATTCACCACTGGAAGAAACCTAAAATGAGTCCAGAAAATGAACCTTAAGAGACACATTGCACCCAAAATCCAGATACGCATTAATCATCTGATTCAACACTTCTTGTAGTTTTGAGCTTTTCTTCTTGCCAGAAAACCTTTTAAATCTTTTTCGAAACATATCCATGCCTTTCTTTGTTTGTTAGTCATATTTCAAACCTTATGACATAACTCAATGACATAATTTGAAATCCATATTCCTTTATTCTTGCTGTTAAAAGACATGGAAATATGTTTTAAAGATGCTAAAAACTTTTACTGTTGCATCCTTGGCAATTAAAACCAGTTAAATAAAAAAGTAACCTTCACTTGAAGCAGCAAATCCTCACAAGCTACTAGACCCTAGACATGTTGAATCATTGCAAACTAATTTTAAGTTGTTAAGTATACTCCATTTTATGTTCATTCCGTTAATCAAACAAACCTTTTCTTTGAGTCAAACTGGCATAACTTACTGGTACAGAGGAAATTATATTTCCATTATTCAGCGAAATCCCCTTCAGACCTATTTTTGAGACTACTGTCTTTTGGATAACAATCTATCGAGGATAATATACTGTGTTAACAGTTTCCATTTAACAATCAATGTTGTCACAGAAATTCATTGACTTTTCACTAGCAAAATCTATCCCTCTGCAATTCTGTAATGTTTGCATTTGAATATAGCAGGGTATATCCCTGCAAACTAGAACTAGTTCTGTCTTATGTTTGTTCAAACACAAATTCTGTAAATTAAAAACTTAGTATTTATATGGAAAGGACAGATAAAATACACCCAACACTCGCCTAAGTTGAAGGGATTAGGGCAGCAGCAACACAAAACAACACACAAACACAGAAAATACAATATTTCAGGTTAAACCCTTTGTCAAGTTAAAAGAGTGGCTGCGTTGACCGCAAGGCTTTCATGAGCTCAGCAACTTACTTCTTTTAACTTGACAAAGGGAATAACCAAAAATATTGTATTTTCTGTGTTTGTGTGTTGTTTTGTGTTGTTGCTCTCCTCCTCCCTTTAACTTTGATGAGTGTTGGGTGCATTTTATAAGTCCTTTCCATATAAATATTGCCACACGGCAGTTCTTTCCTTCCATTGTTACCAACATTTAAAAGTTAGAAGTTGGATGACTTGCATTAACATATCATGCTGCTTAGTAACAAAACTACCATCTGAAAACAAAGCTCATAAGTGAATATTGCTAACTAATGCACACAAAGTTCCCCAGATGAACCACTAATTACAAATTTTTAGTAAAATCACACTGTTATGTCATTATTACGGAAAATCTGTTCCTGACAAATAGATTCTGATTTGAGATTTGAATATTCTACAACACTTTGCTTTAGAAACAATTACCATCATCTTGCAGAACAGTGTAATTTATTTCAGTCCTTTTCTCCCTTCCTGCATCAAATGAAAGCTTTTCCTCTCCATTATGTCCGAAACAAAAAGCTAGTTAATGGTTATGTTCACCTCTTCCCTACATTTACTGCTCATAATTCTTCCCCAGCATTTCTGTATATAAACCTTTATAACTAGTAGTGATTTCCACTGTTGAGAGAAAGGCAATGCTACAAATTTATAACAAATTAATAAAGCATTCAACTTGGTTAATATACCTATGTACAGTTGCTTCAGTGTGTTTATTCTGTGATAAGTGAAGGGCTAGAATAAGATCTAAAATAATGTACTTGACAAATTACATGAAAGCCATCAAATCAGTAAAATAATAGTAAATAATTAGGACAGAAAATTATTTCTTTAAAAAAATATTTTACCTGATGTTGGCTGAGGACAAAGCCAAGTCTTACAACAGGTGTCATGAGGAAGCTGTCCAATGATTGCTGGCACGGGACACCGTAGTTCAGCTGGGGGTGAGTCACCAAGAGGTACACAAATCTGGCGGCATGTCACATTTCCATACTCACACACACATTGCTTCTCACAGCCAGTCAAGCTTGAGGGTATCTGTTCAACAGAAAGGGGTATCATGTAGTAATTCATAAAATATTATTGTCTATTGCAAAATATATATAATCCAATATCACTACTTTGCTCATCATAACTAGGTTCCAGATAATTTATGACATATTTTTTCCTGTTATCTTTTTGAGCAGTAACAATAATTAAACACTGATTGAACATTTCTAATTGTATTTAAATATATTTCATATAGCATATTAATGTATATTCAGGCCATTTTCCTAGTTTTGGTCATATTATTTATGTTCATATGATCATAATTTGAGGAAAAATCTGGGAATTTCTTAATAATACCAGGTATTCACTAGAGGTTAGAGATGAGAAGAAATTAAGATAATCATTCTCATAAATGTACTCCTGTTATACAATGTACAAACAAATAAAAACTAATTGCCACTGAGTTGGTCAGAAGTCACCAAGCAAGAATGAAAGTTATACATTATTATCACTAAACATTAATGTTTTCAATTCCTTTTAATCTTGACAATGCAATACTAGCATGCCCGTATCAAGCCAAGTCAATCAATTGTCACCAATGCTTTTGAAAATAATCCTCAGTCAGTGTAAAATCTGCAGTGAATCTGTGAGTACCACAAAGTGTTAAGTAATGGAGTTACATAAAGGAATTTGAAGAGGAGTATTTTAGTACAGGGGAAAAAATCCTTTTCTGTAAATTATGTGGAATTAAAGTGACTTCAACAAAGTGATTTCATGTGCAGCAGGATTGCAATACAATTTATCATGGCATTCAGCTCGACAAAGCAGACAGCAACATTTTTTGTTGATAAAAGTAAAAATCCAATAATCTTTTCTGTTACAGAGACATAAAAATATTTTAAATAATAATAATTTCCCAATGGTTCAGTGAGCCCACGGAAACAAATTCTGCTGTCTACATGAATGTGACCCTACTAGATAAAATAAATGATGTATAACTCAGCATATTTTGATGTATAGTAAATTTAAATGTTTGGTCATATTCACATATTTTAAGGTTATATTTGTATGCATATTTTCCTATTATTTTGGTAATAAATATCTGATAATAATAACATAATTCTTGTTTTTATCATTACAAATTTATGATATACCTTACAGCCCAAGTATTCAAAATGTTATGATATACTTATTATACTTTGATCCAATTACAGAATAAAATCTTATTCACCATTAGAGAGTAAAACTGCTTTTCCAGATTTAACTAAACATCAGTAGAATAAGTCACAAATATTACCTCAACAAAGTTATTAAATCTCTGCCCTTGAAACAAGCAAGAACCATTATTTTTGCAAACAGCCTCTGCTGGGCAACAAAATGGCGGAGTAGGCACAAACGAAGAGGTGTCCCAATCAAGGCAGTGTGGGTCAATCAGATCTAACCCAAAATCTGTTGGGCATTCTATTTTTGCACACTGTATTCCGTCCATTCCACATACACAAAATGCTTCACAGCCATCATGAAATTCCTCATTCATTTTGTAACTTTTGCCCTTATAATTGCACGTGCTGTTCATATTGCCAACTGAAAAGCAATAATGAGATGATGCATCAATACATTTTTTTTCCTTTTTTCATTATATATGTATAAATGTGTGTTTAATACTAACTACTAAAATTAAAAGTTTTCAAAAAAAATTGGTAATCATTACTCTCTACAAACAAAAACGTTTTTGATGACATTCCGTTAATTTATTTGTGATTAAGATATTGAGTATTCCATATTGTAATCTACAGTTGAGACCAATACTTTTTAAATTTATTCTCATAAATATATGTTTCAGACATTAAAACAACTAAATTAAATACACCATTGCATCCTTTCTGATACACAGAAGACAATCTGCTTGAAAATAAGATATGAGGTATAGTCAGAAAATAACATTGGATTTTAGGCAAAATGGAATGGAAGATATTTCTTAGCTGGCAAAGAAGTAAAATACTGTAACAGTTTTCATATGAAAAATCTGCAAACAGAAACAAAATACCAGATGGGAATATTGAAAAAGTAACAAATGTTATATTTATTAATAATGTTATTAATTTTTTCTGGTTGTTCCCTTAATCTTAATTACAGCAATTCTAAAAAAAATCTGCCTGATGAAGTTAACTTTTCTCAGTAATTAATTAAAAACTTACACTCTGCTGATGTGGAATTAAATTCTTCCATAGTTTTGTTCGCACTGTAAGGCTGTTTTGATGAAACTACTGTTGTAGTAGGCGTTGGTTCAAATTCAGCATCACTGAGGGTTACATCACATCGCACTACAGTACAACATGGGTCCGATGGGTCAGGTAATGTAACACATTTATCTGACATAGTTGAGTTTTGTTTTGCCATCACTGGACATCTATAATCAAACAAAAATGAGGAAATATGAACATATTGTGTTCAAACAGTTGATAAAGATTTTACATCGTTTGCTGCTATGTCAGAGTATTATAGGCACAAATAATTGCTGACACAACAGTACTACATGTATAAACAAACAAGGAAAAGGAATTTTTTGTGTATAAAGCCTTCCCCAACAAAGAAGAGTTCTGTATTTAAATTGGATTGCAGGGAAGATAAATCCTCTCCCCTTCACACGTTGTATGCATGCCGACCTCTTCTTTAACTGAAGAAGGTTTTGCACCTTAAAATTACCTCCCCCCAATTTTGATAAATGTAATGTAATTATTGTAGGAAATCCACCAGTGTGACCATGCATGTTATAGCTCCACTGCACACATTCAAATTCTGGGCGCAGTATAGTAGCCATCATGATTGCAGTTTTTGGTGCTTGCTGTATCTTTGGAGATGTATCTTTGGAATTGTACATTAGCGGGAGTTGCTGTCTAACCGTTGAAGAGTGAACATGTAGATATGATTTGTAATGTGTGTACCTCAATAAACGTATTATTACAGACCTTATAGTGTGGTTAACATAATTTAATATGGTAGCAGATAGTATTTAACAAACACATTTCAACAAAATTATGCTTATCACATACAACACAAGATAGATGGCAACATATTGCCATCCTGCCATTACACGGCCAGTAAGCCAGGGGCTGATCCAGCGGGGGAGGGGGGGGCTCAAGCCCCCCCCCCAAAACCAAAATCCACTAAAAGGCAAGCCCTCTAAACCAAAATTTACTCAAGCCAAGCCCCCCCCCCCCCCCACCCAAACAAAAATCCTGGATCCGCCCCTGTAGCAAGCCAATAAAGTGCAGCCTCTGAAAGAGGATGTACCAAAATGAACTATGAAACTGGAAATGTTCAAAAGTAAATGATGATAAATTATTGCAGCCAATTTCTTCAGCAGATACTTGATTAAATAAGAAATTATTATTTAGTAAAAAATTCTAGTGCAATTGTTATTGGAAATTTGATTTACTTTAGACTCATTTCACCTCCTGTTGATGTTTGTCAGTAATCCAATGTATTCTGCAATATTTTTGCAGTTTATAAATTTTATAAAGATGGATTTATTTGCACATTTCTTTGTGAAATGTGGTAACTTACTTCTGATCATTCTGAAAATCAAATAAAACAGTTCAGTGTAAAAGGTGGCTTGATTGGTGAAGACATAAGTAATTAACCGCCTCCATTTCTTCTAAACCTGGTTGAAGGAACAGGTAATCCACTACCACACCTCACAACAGAAATATAATTTTAAATGCACTATATTATCCATATATAAATGTAATCGTACAGTAACATTCAAACAAAACCATCTGTAAAATATTTATAAACTCTAAACATATTATCACTGTACTCCTTACTGCTTGCAGATTTCCTTATAATCATATTTCTCATTTTCTCCAGTTGTATCAATATTTATGATGTTGACATCTAATTACCATAGTCCCTCCCTATCTTTCTCTCTGCTTATAACCTAATTGTCCTCTATTCCTTCTCATTTGGAACACTGAAAATACAGCAATGGAGATGAAATACATAAAAAATTATAGGAAGATTCCAGTGACATTTGCATTGGTGTTTTTTTTATCAAAATTTACAATATTTTTTATTATAAACACATCCATGTATAGAGATGAGATGTATGGAAAGGGGATCAGAAGTGCACGCAAGAGACTTACCATGATATTAATGAGCAGTGAAGCTAAGGAAGAAGAGGGAAATAAGATCCAACAATTACCACATATGACAGAGTCTAGGAATGATGAACACAAAAAAGGCAACCGCAAGTAACGCACTATTTCGGTGGTTAACCTTATTCTTGCGAGAAGGTGAGATACTGGTGAAGTCAGATGTGCACACACCAACATCCGCTTGGTGAATGGAGGACCCAGGTGGCATGGCATGGGTAGCTGGTAAAGACAGTATCACATGAGCAGCATGGCTCGACTGACATAAGTGGTGGTAGAGGGAGGAAATAATGCTGGACAGTGGCGGATCCAGGATTTTGGTTTGTGAGGGGGAGGGGGGCTTGAGTGGATTTTGTTTGGGGGGCCCTTAAGTGGATTTTGGTTTGTGGGAGCTTGAGCAGATTTCTTTTGGGGTAGGGGAGCCATGAGTCGGGTAAAGGTAGACTACGAAATATAAATGGTTTTTTAGACAAGACTAAATGGGCACACTACTGGTAATAACTTAGTATAGTTACCACACAAGTAATAAATAAACAATTTGTAGGTAAGTTATTGATAACGTACAAGTTTTTCTAAAATGGTTTTTTTATTAATCTGCTTGTAAACTAATGATTAAGTAGAAAGCGAAGAAAGAATAATACAGGAGGCCTAATATGAATTATGATTTCTCGCCTGTCACTCAATGCATCTCTTTCATTCAACTTTAGTTGGTGAGGGATACAAGCGACAAAATGACAGGTCGTGTTAGAATACCTACTCATACACACTCCTAGGAGATAAGTTCATAAAAGTTAATACGCTGAATTTAGTTTTTCTTTAGATCAATAGAGACAGGTATTTAAATTAAGTGGATAAGTTAATCTGGCACATGCGGCACTCTCCAGACCCCGGTACCCTGGGTGGCCCCTAAAGCTGCTGCTGTGTACACTTTTTTTTTTTTTTACGGTGTATAGATTCCTGAGGCATTGTTTCTCTCGCAGTCAGTGTGTGTGTGTGTGTGTGTGTGTGTGTGTGTGTGTGATCTACACTATTAATATTATAAATGCGGAAGAAACTCTTTCTTTTTGTTATGATTTGACGACTAATTGACTATACCGATATTGATGAAATTTGACAAGGAAATACTTTGTTTCCGTAGGAAGGGCACAGGACATTTTTTTTGGTACGAATAACAGTTTTAGTCACAAAATTTTGAGAACTGATTGAATGGTGACAGACAATGTGTGTGTTAGTCTATAATGTTACGTTGGTTGCTCAAGCTGTGTTTCTCGCGCAGTCTGTTAGTGTATAATTTGGTAATAAATTTTTGTTAAGAGACAAATTTATTATTTAATATAGATTTCTATTTGCCCTGCACTGTACTATTTCTTAGTCCCAGTTGCCCCTGCCACCAGTTTATTTTGTCTTCTTTTTTGATATGCCTTGCAGACGTAGACCTTGCCTGAGGTGTAGCTCTAGAAGAGCATGAGCAGCCCAAGAATCTGATTCTCATGCTGAAGAAAGAAGGAAAGACCAAGCTGAAATAAAGCTGCCTTTAGTTAATCCCCCCCCCTCCCCAACCCCCACACCTTCATTTGTTTTTCTGTTTTTAAATATGTTGGAAATTGATTCTCATTATGAGACAGGTTCGATGGTAGAATGATAGAGTGATGGCTTTCCTGTCATATTATGCCAACTGTTTGGGACAAATCTTATGTTACTAACAGCTTTCTATATTCAATTCTATGTCCACAGGTACAAGTCGCAGGTAACGGCTAGTATATATATATATATATATATATATGTGTGTGTGTGTGTGTGTGTGTGTGTGCGCGTGCGGGTGAGTGTGTGTGTGGATCTGTTTTGCTGTCACTTGAATTCACCTTCTTGTGAAATTTCATCACTATAAGACTGTGATATATGGATAGAGGGGCAGATTGATGGACAGTCATATGGACATGATAAAATTATAAGGGTTCCCTTTTTTTTTATAGCATTTTGGTTATAGAACACTTAAAACTGAAGATCTATTGACTCAAGTCTCTGCTACTAAAAGAGAAGCTCACAAACCTAAGATTTGTTATTGGTGATTCAAAATATGAAGTTGTCATGATTGTGACATGGGACATAAGCACAGAAATATAGTTGATGGTACATTCCCTCTGAACATGAATTATTTTTAAAAGACTTTGGTCTTACTAATATACACGAGAAACACAAGAAAGAAATTGATAATTCCGTCAACCTATGCATTGATAGAAACCAATTATGAAAAAGATTTAGTATTATTGCATTATTGGTAGTCCTAGAAAAATTCACAATTTGGTTCTATTTATACAAGGAAGAAAAAGGACGACATTGCAATGCCATTTGAAATCTACATTTAAGACATTATTTATTTTTAAATGCACTGTAACATCATTGATTGAACAGCATTCTTTCTAATACAAAACTTACAGATACAAAATGTCATGTGCTTTCTCACCTGGGTTTACAAATCAGTTTCCCTGCATCAGCACAGTTGCATATATCTTCACAACCATTTTTATATACCTCTCCTCGTTGCAGTGTTATATTATTGTGGAGACAACCTTCTATTGGTTCCACTGCTGTAAAATACAAATTAGGTACAGTTAAACTGTTGAAAAGGACTTCCTAAAAATTAAGGTAGGAAGTTGTAGTTTCTACACTGGAATAAGACACTATGTCACCATTAACAAAACGGGTAAGTTTAAGAAGATATTAAAAAACTGAAGGACAAAATGGCAAGATAAAGCAGTAGAAGAGAACATGCAAGAAATGGGATACATAGAAACAAATGTAAAAGACACGTGGCATCTTATTATGGAATAGATAGATATATTTAATTTATTTCTAGTATTTGTAATTCATACAGAATTGGAAGCCATATCTGAAGAAAATCTAGGAAAAGCATAAGTCACAACTAATTCACAGAGAAAATTCATGAAGATAAAAGAGAGAAAAACCTAAAATAAAACCGCAATGTCATCAGTTAAAAGAGAATACAGAAAAAAAAATGTAAGAGAAGTAGCTGATGATATTCTAAGAAAAAAAATGGAAGTTTAATATAATATCCAAGGGTAACTAGCTGAGCGAACAAGGTGAGTAAACATGATATTTTGATGGTAGAAAATCTGTGTCACGATCTTCTGGTGAAGTCAGATGGTGACAGAGATTTTGATCGCCAAATATTTTGTTTAAACACATTGTTCACTTGGCTAGACAACTGAGAACATTATATTAATTCTCAGCACTGAGAAAAAGTTTGTGCTTACGTAAAATGGAAGTTGTTCCTATGAAAATTTGAATCACAGAGAAAATTCTTGATGAAAGAGGGAAGAATCTTAGAGAAAGCAACAATGACAGCAGATAATAGAGAATACAGAAGACCTAGCTGCTATTAACAGGCAAGACAAAAAATGCTATGAAAAAGTACATTAATAATATATGCTCAGAATGATGAAAAGAAACGAAGAATGGCAATGTGGAATTGGTTTATAAGAATGTTAAGAACAACTTTGGAAAAGATGTAACAAATGTAATACAACAAGCAATGCACAAGGAAACATTGTTAATAACTACATTGAAATTCCAAACAGGTAGATAGATTATACAATCCTTTATGAAGATGAAAATTTAGAAGAAATGAGGTTAAGGAGAGATGAGACATAAAATAAAGGAGAAGAAGAAAACATAGATTCTACTAGGCAGGGAATAACACCACAACACCCAGGATTGGAGAACAGAATTAGTAAAAGAAAGTGGTCATCAAATGAAAGAAATGCTGTATAGACTACTAAGCAGTGGCAGATCAGGGGCGGAGGGAGGGGGGCTACGCAGCTCAAGCCCGCCCCCCAAAAGTATCTATGTCCATCCCCGGCATTGTAATTTTGGAGACTTTTTTTTAAAAAAAAGAGAGAAAATTGTGGAGGGTTTGTTCTGCAGAAGACTTCCTTACAGATTGATTGGTAGCCAGGAACCTGGTGAGAATATATTCAAACAGGACAAAGAGAGGGAGTGGTGATTTAAAACTAGCTATTAGCTTGAAATCATTATTCCACTTTATTTGTTTGCATAGTGTGTTGTTTATTAGGGAGGGATTGGGGACCATCCCAGCATTCACTTTGATGATTACAGAAAATTACCATAAACTGTAATCAGTACAGCCGGTATGTAGGTGCCACGACAGTGGCAGTGTCAGATCTAGGGGGGTCAAACTGGGCGCTTGCTCAAGGAAGTAACTTCAGGGAGGTGGCATAATCATGTTTGAAGGTGCGGTAAATATGTGGCAGCAACCTCTCTGCCCAATTGGTAACCATTGGGGGAGGGGTGGGGCATCAAAATCGAAGAACAAATTCATTTTGAAGGAGTGGCAATCTCAAGCTTATGTCCCGGCTCAGAAATTCATACATCCATCACTGTATGGTGGTGCCTTAATACATGCTGCAACATTGGCGGATCTGTCATTTATTATCAGTTTTTATTCATTTACATATAAATTTAATAATATGACCACAATAATTTCAATTTTATCATCTTTTGCTCTTATCATCATTACTTTTAAAATGTTCCAGCAATAATCTTTCTCCATAACTATCAATTATTGAACCAGTATACTACCACTATCCCTGGCACACTTGTACTGTTCATCTTGGCTCTCTATGTTTGTGGTGAGTATCATTGTGTGCTCATCTAATTCCCTCGCCTTGGGTATCATCTACATGACTAAGGTTTACAACCAAAACATACTGAAATATTTGTTCATCTATTACTGTGTTATACCTGTCCTCAAGCCTGGATCCATGGTAAGTAATGGGTTTGATTTTGCTGTATTGTCCTATTTTCACTGTCTAGAAGTATTTTCTTTTTCATTACTATCATAACAGTAATTAATGTATAATTATGTAGTTAAATGACCAATGAAAGAAGATAATCATTGTATTCTCCATAGTGGAATAAGTTGCAGATGTATACTAATTTCTTTTCAATTAGAGAAACAAGGACTCAAATGTGGACTATTAATTAATCAGATGTAACAAGACCCAAGTATTCATATTACTTTTGATTAACCTTTTATTGACGCATTTATTTACAGCCTGTTCAGTATATTTTATCAGTCAGATTAAGACATCACAGAAGTGTGTTGTGAGTGGGTATATACCTGAGTCCTGGCACACAAGCACAGCGCAGCAGTCATCAACAGGTTTCTCGTCACAGAGTGGGTCATCTTCAGCAGTCTTAGAGCGTCCTCGGCGGAACATGGGTCCTGAGCAGCGTGGATGACAGACAGGCATGGTGGATCCTGGCAGACACTCACAGAGTTCATCACAGCCACGAGTGAAAGTTCCACCTCCTGGAGGGCACTCTGTAGATGGTAGCTGTTGGTAGACATTTTCACAAGTATGATCGCCTACATGTTTGGTGCACAGAAAAAAAGATAGCAGTATTATTATTATTATTATTATTATTACTATTATTTCTTCGAGATGTAGTTTGATTCAGCACATTCACTGTAACTGATTCTGACTCTGTATGTAGGAGCTGAGACTGAAAGTCACCATGAAGTAACTTTGCAGAACAAACATGTAGTAGTTGAATAAATGACTCACTTATACACATACCTATGTATTTCAATAATTTATTCACATTTTAATCATTTCTTTTTACAACCTAAGTCTGTTTTACTTGAAAGAAAAGATATTTTAAGAATATTAGTAAACAGGGGAAATGATTAATTGTAAACCTTTTTAGAACATTACAAAAAGGTTTTAGTTTAGCCTCCTAAACTTTAGTTTTTTTTTTCAGTGCCTTAAAAATGCATAATTCTGTTGTTATCATCTGATTTTTTGCTACTCAGTATAAAAGAAGTTTGTTACTGTTCTGTTTACTATTGTTAATAGATAGGATATGAGAAAATAGTCCGTCACCTAAGGCAGGATGGCTGAGGAACACATAAAATACACACAAAAAAAATATACACAATATTTTGGTTAATAACCTTAGCCATGTAGGAGGTGAGACATATGGCAAGGGGAAAGTGTTAGCACATCCAGAGGAAGGGATATGATCCGGCAGTGGGCAAGAAAGTTTGGTCAACTTTCGTCCCCAAATTCCAGGCCCAGAAATACTGCTCAACTATCAGGATCTGTTTAATAGTGTTTGATTGGTGTTGATGGCTGTACGTCTTAATTCGTTTTGCGTAATGAGTTTGGTGTCAGAACAGTCAAGTTGTCTGCATTAATTTATGTATTATATGTTATTAATTAATTAACAAATTTCATTGCGATGGAGCACATGCTCCAGTGGCAATTTCTCCACACACCCATTTTCCCCCTTTCTTGTACTGACCTACTATTGCCCTCAACAACTTACAACTTTTATATCTTTCAGTGTTTTTGGTTAAATTATTCATCTCTCTTGGTATTTCATAGAGCCGCCACTTTGCAGATGAGGTTATTTTCTTGGAATGTTCATATTTGTGGTATATTATTGTTTGTGGTGAGTATTTGCACACTTGTTTTGAAATGGGACTCTTCTAGGGGAGCGTGCATAAACCACGTAGCTCCATTTTGGCCTCATGTGAACCCCCACTCCCCCCCAAGTAGTCCTACTTGTCTTTTACCTCTAGCCCCCCCCCCCCCACTCTCCCACACTTAGCACGTAGCATTTTTTCCCTTTTGATTTCAGAAGACATTTTGTACTGTTTTCTCTTGTCAGACTATTGTAAATTACATATGGAAATAATTAACTGAGGGAAATAAATATTCACATGCTGTTGTGAGTTCTGTTCCTCATTTTAATTGTGAAAAATGATATGAAAGGAAAGCTATGTAGCCTGGCTCGGAACCCCTCCCTCCCCCCACGTATCCCAGTGTAGCCTTCCAACAAACCCCTCCCCCCCCCTCCCCCCAGGACCGAGCCACGTAGTTTGTACACGGTCCCTAGTGAGTGATCTTATTTATTTAAATTAATGAAATGTTATTCAGATAAAAATGAAATGAAGGGGGTTTTGTGAAAATATTATACAACAATGTGGGAAAGACAACAAATTAGCTGGCACCTTTAATATAAAGAAGTAACAGTATGAATATATCAACATTTCAGGCAATATTACAAAAACGTACTATATAAATAAAAAGAAATGATGTTAATTGGTAATCACATCATTTGAGAATGGATGGACTGATTTTGATCTTTTCTTTATGTTCATAATGGTTCGAATATGGTTTACGAGAAATAAAAATTGGAAAACGTTGCCCAGAAAATTTGAAAATTCTGGAAAACTGAAAGTATATTTTTATGGACGTATTTGTCATTATTAAAAAAAAAATAGTAATAGTCTGAATAGGGTATTTACAGAAAGAAAAATTGGAAAACGTTCCCAGAAAATTCTGTAAAAATTAAAGTGCTTATTTCTATAGACCAATTTGGCTATTTTATTTTTAAAAATATTCATAATAGTCTGAATACGTTAATCACAGAAACAAAAAATGGAAAAGTTGCCAAGAAAATTGAAAACATCAGTAAACTCTGGAAATACTTCTTTCTAAAGACCAATTTACTATTTTTTTAAAAAAAAAAAAAATGGTCGTAATATTCCGAATAAGGTTATTAAATAAAGAAAAATTGGAAACGTTGCTTGGAAAATTGGAAATTTCCGAAAAACTAAAAGTATTTTTCTGTAGACCAATTTCGCAATTTTTTTTTTCAAAAAAAAAAAAAAAATAATGTTTGTAAAAGTCTGAGTAAGGTTTTAAGGGCAGCAAAATTGGAAAATTTGCCGGGAAAATTGAAAGCGATTATTTCTAAGGACCGATTCGCCTAATTTTTTAAAAAAAATATTCGTAACATTCCGAAGTAAGGTGTTTCAAGAAAGAAAAATTAGAAAAATCGCCAAGAAATTTGGAAAATTCGGAAAAATGCAAGTACTATTTTCTATGGACGGATTTTGTTATTTTTTAAAATGCTGATAATAGTGCGAATAAGGTTCTTACAGAAAGAAAAATTGGGAAAGTTGCCCGGAAAAATGGAAAAACTGAAAATAATTTTTCTATTGACCAAATTGGCTATTTTTGAAATTATCATCGTAATATTCCCAATACGGCTTTTTCAAAAAAGAAAATTTGAAAAGTTGCCAAAAAAAATTGAAAAATCTGGAAAAACTGAAAGTGTTTTTCTTTTGTGGACCAGTTTGGATATTTTTTTTTTTTAAAAATACATAATGGTCCGAATAAAGTTTTTAGAGAAAGAAAAATTGGAAAGTTTCTGGGGAAATTGGAAAATTCGAGAATAATTGAAAGTATTGTTTTCTATGGACCGAGTTGGCTAATTTTTTTAAAAAATGTTCGTAGTAGTCCGAACAAAGTTTTTTAGAGAAAAAAAATATAGAAACGTTGTCTGGAAAATTCAGGAAAACTGAAAGTATTCTTTTTGTATGGCTCGATTTTTTTTATTTTTTTTTTAATGTTGATAATAGTCTGAATAAGATTTTACAACCCAGCCTCGGTAGCGTATGGGCCAGAGTACTGGCTCCGCCTATAGAAGGCATAGTTGTTTCCTGTAACTGTAGTGTGTGTTAATGTCGTGATCGTCCTGTGGTGTCGATACTTAGTTACAACAATGCACTAGAGAAAATGATACATTTGATTGGTCGTGATGATCACACAAAGCCAGCTGTGTGGCCTCAGTAGCCGAATGCCATTTAAAAAAAGAGAGAGATGGGGGGGAGAGAGAGCTTTTACAGAAAGAAAAACTTGGAAAATTGAAAATTAGGGGAAAAACTGAAAATAATTTTTTGTATGGATCGATGTGGCTACTTTTTATGTGATAGTAAGATTTTTAGAAAAGAAAAAAATGAAAAAGTTGCCCTGAAAATCGGTTTTTTTCTATGGGCCAGTTTCTTAAAAAATGTTTACAATAGTCTGAATAAGATTTCTTGAGAAAGAAAAACTTACCGGGAAGTTAGAAAATTCGGGAAAAACTTCTTTTTTTTTCAATTAGATTTTTTACGAACTCAAGATCATAACTCATGAGTCGAACGATGGATAGGCGTATGTTTTGTCGCTTATGCTCCCAGGATTGAAATAACTCAATTAAATGTTTTCTATTAAAAAAAGAATTTATTTTTGTGTTGTTTGGCGATCTGTCCAACAAATATAGTTATTATTTTATTTCTATTACATTGATATTATTTGAGGACATGTGCTTGATGATATCTAATAAGGTATTACCTCAATTAGGCGTGACATCGCCCAATCGGCCGATGCACGACATATTTAATCAAGAGTTGAAATGCGAAAAAAAATGATTGTAATGTATTGAGAGAATCGGTTCGAAAGAATATTCCACAGTTGAATCAGCAAAGAAACTATGCTAACGAAAGATTTGACCGATGGAACTGTAGGGAATTTCTTCCTAGACGCTCCCGATTGAACTGGATAAACTTTTTTGATCTCATTGATCACTTGCAGAATGAAATGGCACTTGCACTTGCTTCATGAGGAATTTCCGCTCCATTGTTGGAAGGCAATCAAAGAGATCATTACCATTAAAGTTGCAGTTGAATATGTAATCAATGAAACTCAAACATGCAACCTATCAAAGAACTTTGTGGTTGCCAAAGTTCTGCAGCATTGCAAATTGATCGTTTGATGCTAATGTACAATAAAAAGTATTTGGAGACAAAATCTACGAAACAATCAAAACCGGTTAGGTGGTGCGATGATCAAAATGTAATTAAAGCACCTTGAGATTAGCTGAGATTTCAAATTTAATGGAAGAAAATAAATCATTTGGTTAGCACGAAATTCTGACTTAATTTAATTGAGAATTAAATTTTGGAACAAAACCGCATGGTTCCAAGTTGATCACATTCCAGGCAGATCACACATTTCCAGCGTTTCAGTGGTGTACTGCCGATAGAATTCATCTCGCTTGTAACATTTTCCATTGGCATACTTCTAATGTACTCCTCCTCAAACTGAATAAACATGACACAATCACTAATAAAGACAATGATAATTCAGAACTACGTATTTTTTTTCCATATTACTTTGTTTACATATTTTCAACAGCTCTTGACAAACTCACAAAACGATCACAACAGGTTTACTCCTCATATTTTCATTCAGTAATGTCATATGGCATAATTTTTTGGGGAAACTCTTCACAAAGTAAAAAAGTTTTCATAGCACAGAAAAGAGCTATTAGGATGTTGTGTAGGGTAAAACCAAGAACTTCTTGCAGACAACTTTTTAAAAAACTCAGTGTTCTTACAATGAGTTCTCAGTATATATATTCTCTCATGTGCTTTGTCATAGATCATTGTAACCTGTTTACTTCTAATTCACAGGTACACAATCTCAATACAAGAAGCAGAAATAACTTGCACAAACCACAAACATCTCTGTCATTAGTACAAAGAGGAGTTAATTATTCTGGTATACATCTGTTTAATAAACTTCCCAAGGGTATAAAACAATTTGCAGAAAATAAAGATATATTTAAAGAAAAACTGAGAGATTATCTTATTGGCAACTCCTTCTACTCCATTCAAGAATTTGAACAAAACAATTAATTGTATTCAATATGACTTTTGCAAATCACAGTTGTAAAAATTTATGTTTATTTTATTGTCTTTATTTTTTTCTTTGTAACATATAATTGTTTTTTACTATGATTATGACTCATATTGTATGTATTTATATTAACCATGACATGTTTCACATCCCAGATGTGCTTCCTCAGCAGGGATCCATGAAACAAGATTGATAAATAAATAAAAATAATAAATAAAAAACCATTTGTATTGAAATTTGGATAGGACGTCTGTTGGGTCAACTAGTATTACAATAAATTTTGAGACATATGAAATGACATAGGGGGCATCCATTAATGACGTGAGGTCTTTTTCCAGAATTCCGTGCCCCCCCCCCTTTTTCCTTCTGGCGAGACTTCGTGAGATTTCGTCGGATCCCCCCCCCCCCTGACGTAAGATTTTGAGAGACTTCTTTAGTGTCTTCATCTAAGACATAAGTGATGAATTAAGGGGGCGTCCATTAATTGCCCCCTTGCTGACCGAGCTCTCCTGCTTCCTGGGGCAGTTGTACGCGTCCTTAGTCGGTACCGACGTCGTTATTTTTTAGCTCTACCATTCTGTACGAAATTTCAAAACCTCACGTGAGATTTCCGTTGACCCCTCCCTCCCCCTTGGTGAGGTTTCGTGAGATTTCGCCGGACCTCCCCCCCTCCCCTATTTCACCTCACGTCATTAATGGACGCCCCCATAGGAAGACAAAGATTCTAAATCAGATAACGAGCTTAACAACACAATTACATATGAGCAGACAAAAAATTTAAACTCATACTATGAAGGAAGCAAGAAAGCTAAAAGAATTTAAAGGGGCTAATGTAGATAAAATTACTATATGGTACATGTCTTTAAGATGGCAGGATGTGACATTGTACCTTATCTTGAATTGTTATTTAAACTGAGTCTGTATACTTGCTGCTTACCAGACGACTGTAAAAGTGTAATAGAAGTGCCACTACATAAAGGAGGAGTGAGAAATAGAGTCGAAAATTATAGGCCACATCAATGGTAGGTAAATTAATGGAGCGATTGATATACAACCACATCAGAAATATATGTCGGGAGCGTAAGTGGTTTTTAAGTAAGCAACATTTTCGGAAGAATTGGACAAGGGAGGCTCAAACTGATAGTATAGCACTAAACCTTTCAAAGCCTTTTGACAGAGCAAACTATAAATGGTAGAAAATAAGGTAAAAACTAGTAGAGTGGATGAGTTGCTGGGCAGAAAATTTTTTAAATAGTAGAAAACAAAAAGTTAGGGTAGGAAATGCAGTATCAAAAGAAGTAGAAGTAAAAATGAGAGTGCCACAGGGTAGGGTATTGGGACCGTTGCTATTCATTATTCTAATGAATAATTGTGTTGATTGTTTATTATCAGAAATTAGGTTGTTTTCAGATGACATAGTGTTATATAAAATGATCAAAATGGTAGATGACTGTAAACAGTTGCAGGGTAATCTGGACAGGATATTTAGTTGGGTTGATAAACATGGGATGAAGATAAATGCAAAGAAGAGTCAGCTTATAAGTTACACAAAAGAACTAAAGGTTGATTATGATTATAAGGTGGGGAAAGAATTGCTTGTTGAAGACCTGAAATGTAAATATCTTCCATTTTATAACAAGCTCAACTGAGTAGCACACATTGGACAGGTAGTAGAAAAAGGTTTCAAAATCCTTCACTTGTTCGGGAAAGTGATGAGGGCAGGGGCGTAGCTACCATGGGGCTAGGCGGTGCAGTGCACCGGGGCCCCTACGCTTAGGGGGTCCCCAAAGCGCACCTCAAGGGGCCCCCAGCGCACTTCAGAGGGCCCAACGGGACTTCACGGCAATCTGGCGACCTTTTTTTTTTTTTTTTTAGCTCTACCGTCGTCGTCCAAAGGGGCTCCTGACAAACAGGGAGCCCCTCACAAAGGGCCCTCACTGCTCAGAGGGGCCCCTAACCACTGCTCGGAGGCCCCCAAAGCACAACTCAGGGGCCCCCAGCCTCAGCTCAGGGGGCCTCAACAAGCAACACAAAGCAAAAAATGATCGCCCATCTGGCCTGAGGGCCCAAAATAAATTTTTTGCACCAGGGCCCTTGTTAACCTAGCTACGCCACTGGATGAGGGTATGTATGAGAGAGGTAAAGGAATTGGGTTACAAAACTTTGGTCAGAATATTGTGGTGTAGTATGGGACCCACATTTTGGGTATCAAATACAGTAGTTCGAGAGGTTGCAAACAAAGGGTGCTAGATCTGTCTTCTGAAATCACCGTAGAAACCAAGCAGTAACAGATATGATAAAAGAGCTGTAATTGAATTCATTGGAAGACAGTGGCAGGGTGAAGAGCGTCATGGAAATGTACAAGCTATATATTGGTGATCAGGCATGGAAAGATATTGGTGTAAGAATTAAAAGTAAGCGTTGAAGGTAAGAGATGACCACAAGTTGGCACTCGATTTCAGGCACAAGGATGTGGGAAGGGTAGGGTTGTCAGATACAGGCTTCTAATTTCCGGGGCATTTCTAGGATTAAAACGTATTTTAGTGATATGTTAAAGAGTGAACAAAAATCCAAATTAATAAAAAAAAAATGTATTTTAGGTAAAAAAAAAACAATATACATATATAAACACTTCTTTTAGGTTTATTAATTAAACTTTGGTTGTAAATCAGCATCAGGAATTATGAATTAAAAATATTAAACTTAAAACAAAAATCGAGCACCTCTATTAGGATTTTTTTTTTTTTTTTTTTTTTTTTTTTTTTTTTTTTTTTTTTTACGTCTCTCAACAGCGAGGTCTTTAGAGACGGGAAAGGATGGGGGGCAAGGATGGGGGCAAGGAATGGGAAGGAATTCGGCCATGGCCTTTTGAAGGACACATCCCGACATTTGCCTGGAGTGATTTGGGAAACCATGGAAAACCCAAATCTGGATGCCCGGACGGGGATTCGAACCGCCGTCCTCCTGAATGCGAGGCCAGAACGCTAACCGTTACACCGTCACGCTCGGTCTCTATTAGGAGTTTTTACACTTTTGTATAAAACCAACATCGGGTTTTTCAATTTAAACCTCAAAAATATTGAACTTAAACAAAAACTGAAACTTCTGTCAGGCTTATTAATTAAACTTAGCTAGAAAATCAACATAATGTATTATCAAAAAAATAAATAAGAATTGATCATCTATCTTTGGCTAAATCAAAATGAATCTTAATCAACTACTTAAAAAAAAAACATTTATCACTAGTTTTCGCCATTTTCACAAGTTTTTCTCTGTCACTGCTTTGCAAAACTGATAAAATTTCTGAGTAAGACTCTTCGAAATTGAGTTTGCAGCTCAGCCTTGATCAAATCCATTCCATTAATTTTTTTCTTGTTGAAACTGACAAAAAACAAAACTATTTTCTTTAGATTTACAAAATCATTAGAAACGGTTTGTTCTAAAGAAATTCTCTCAGATTTTGTCATTTTGCAAGTCTTTTGGAAGAACCTCAAAAACAGCTTTCAGACATATGAACTGTTCATAAATAAAAGCAATGTTAACTGCACCTAGAATTTTCAGTATCCCGGAAAATTCAAAGAGTATTTTCAATGTTAATTTCAATTCATCTGATTTAAGGGACAAAAGCTCAAACTGTTTGTACATTCCATCCTCCCGCTGCGAGCAAGGCATGCTTGGTTTGGCCTCTTGGCCAACGTGGCGGATTGAGTTTGGGAAAAAAACTAAACGGAATTCCGGGGACAGTAACTGATAATTACTGGACACCGGACCAGAAACAAAATTCCCGGACATTCCCGGCCATCTGGCAACCCTAGGGAATTTTCCGAACCGGCGCAAAAACTTTGAGATTGCCTCCCCTTCAAACATTATTTTGCCGCCCCCATTGTCGTTGCCCAGAGTAGTAGAAGAGCAGGAGGCTACAGACAAGCCAATTTCTGTTCCAACCTGCAGGGGCATCAGCAGGGCAATTATATGGGGCTTCCCTCCAATTATCACAATTTCTCACCCAATTTTAGTTTACACTGTGATCACATTACTGCTGGTTGCAAGCGCTTAACAATAACTCCTTTTCTGTCAAAGCAACAAAAAGTAGAAATCGTTTTAACAATAACCTGTACTCAGTTTGTACTGAGAAAAAGAAGATATTGGGTGAAGAAATGGATTTTATTAAGAAAAATGTTATCTTACATTAACATGTTGAGAAGACTAGAGCCAGAAGCTATTAGAAATTTTCTGAGTAGATTCTGAAAATTTTGCAGAGATACTCCGCTTAGTGACCCCTTATATATATATATATAAAAATACCCTAATGCGTGAAAGTATAGGCGCCAGGGAACGATTAGTCGTTGCTTTGCAATTTTTGGCAAGCAGACAAACTTATGATGACATGAAATTTAGTTCGCCGATTTCACCACAAATGCCTTCAGACATCATTCCTGAAAGATGTTGAGCTATCTACAAATGTCGAAAACACTACACTAAGGAAGAAAAATGACTGTTACTTCCTGGTCCAATTCCTTGTAAATTTCGAGCTAAACTCGAAATTATTTTTCCGCATTTTGCGGTTTATGTGGTTTTTGTTGTGTTTGTCTCACAATTGTTGTATATTCTTCGAAATTTCAAACTATTCGTCCAAACCTCTTTCTCTTTAAATGTTTTTAACGTCCCACACGACTAATGGCACGAAATACACTCGCTTCTTGCTCCAAAGCTACTGAGACGAGATTGTCTCAATCGTTGCAATCGAGCTACAGACTGCTCAATTTGCTCCCTGTCTGCAGGGATAATCTGTAAACTGTTTATAGGTTTCTGCCCAACTCCCGATATCGGGAGTAGCAGACCCATTTCGCCTACTTACGTGGCAATCTGCGGGGCCCCTGCCGGATTTTCCTTGAAGTTTGGGAACGAAATTAGGTCGTCTGTATCTGCTTTTAATGCCGCCCTTCAAAGACGATTTTGCCACCACCCCAGGTTGCAGCCGGGAGCAAGCGCCCCGGTTTGCCCCCTCTCCCCTCACTATATGTCCGGCACTGATTGTGTAAGGAAATTTCCACCTTAGCGTGCGGTCCATCACAATTAAATTAGAATAAATTAAACAAATGATTGGGTAGCTTTGGACTTATTGAAATTCGTCGTGGAATCTTATGGTCACCTTAAAGGTATTTAAGACAATTTGCGTTATCTGCCGCTTCGTGTGAGAGGAGTTTTAGTAAGTTAAAATTAATCAAAAACTACTTTCGTTCAACAACGAGCAATACGAGGCCAAACAATCTTGCCATATTATCACTTGAACATGAAGCAACTAAAAATGCTAATTTCGGAAAATGTGATTTCCGAGTTTGCAGCTGTTAAAGCTTGAAAGAAAAGATTGTGAAAACATTATTTTTTTTATTGATTTCACTTTTAAATGTTACTTATATTACGTTCTTATTAATAAATGACTATTTTTAAATAACAATAAATATTTATTTAACGTTTTATTAAAATCATACTTTATATTAATAAGATATTATATTATACGTTACATTTAAGTTTTCATAGGGCGACACCATCAATATCCCCCCGGGTGTCACCCAGTCACTGCAAATCGAAAAAGTCACTCGGCAAGCGAATTAAGCTTTGAGGTATCTCGGGCATTTTTTGCTGTTCAATGTGGATTATAGCTCGAATAACGATGAAATCATTTGTGTATTATACACCTATACGAAAAGAATGGAACAATCAGACGAGCAGTCGGCATTTATTTAGATGCTTGTTCTATATTTGATTTCAAGAGCTGTTAACAGATTGCTGCAAATTGACTATAATGTGTATGAGGAGGCCTTAGTGGACGTGCAGCCACCAGCGCTATCTCGAGCTCGTCATGGTGTTTTGGCGATCTTTTACAGAAATTCTCGTGTTAAGCTGCAATCCGTACAATTTTTTGCTTGTCTGTCGATCCTTTCACTTGACCAGAGAAGACGCATTGTGGTGTGTAAGGCAAACGTGATAGTAGTCTTGCTGCTAAGGGGCCTTCCATAAACTACGCAGACCTTCTGTGAATCCCTCCCCCCCTCCCCCTAGCCTGGCGTGGCTTTTGGCTCTACCCCGCCCCCCCCCCCCTACCCGCTTGGCATATATCTTTATTCCTATTGATCCCAGAACACATTTAGTACTGTTTTCTCTTATGACAGAATCGTTAATTACATACGACGATAATTAAATGACGGAAATAAATATCCACATGCTGTTGTATGTTCTGGATTCGTTTGAGAATATTTAAGAACGACATTTCAATGATTGTCTTTACTGTGATTACTTAATAATAATAATGTGACTATTGGTGAGAAGCTAGATTTGTTTGTGAAAATTGCCGCAGGACTCAACAGACATGATAATGGAACTGGATTGGAAGTCATTGGAAGAAGGTGAAAAGAGTACTGGAAGAGTACAAGGCTTAAATTGGTGAAGAGGCTTGGAAGGTTAGTGGTAGAAAAATTAGGAGCAAAAGATGACCGAGCGTGGTGGTGTAACGGCTAGCGTTCTGGCCTCGCATTCGGGAGGACGGCGATTCGAATCCCCGTCCGGGCATCCAGATTTGGGTTTTCCATGGTTTCCCAAATCACTCCAGGCAAATGCCGGGATGCTTTCTTCAAATGGCCATGGCCGAATTCCTTCCCATTCCTTGCCCTCCATCCTTTCCGTCTCTAAGGACCTCGCTGTTAGAGAGACTTAAAGCAGGTAAAAAAAGGCAATAGATGGAAGGGATTTTTGTTTGTTTGTTTGTTAAGTGAGTCAGGGATTTGAATAAAATAGCAAGGGAAAGTATGAACAATTTACCAATAATTCTGAAATAATTTAAAATTAAAATTTTAAGTGCAAAAGTAGGTGGGTGTGGAAATTTCATCCAAGGAATTGAAGATAGAAAACAAGAAATGGGAAAATAGGTGAGTAGAGAAATTGTTACTGGGGCATGTGCTCCAAACCAATTAAATTGATTATTAGCATTCTGGCTGACGTACTCATTTAAGTAAGTAAACTGATTTAAGTAAGATGTATTTAAGATCTCATTACAACTATTAGGAAATGGGTTATCTGAGGATACAATCTGGAGGGTTTTCAGACTACCTATCCACAAAAATAAATAGATATCATCTTCACCAGATTCTTGGCATTTTCAGCTGCTGCATTTGGTATGAAACATAAAAATTAGATACCTGCTTTACGGGTAGTGAATGTACTCTCTAGAAATACAACGCCCATCACTCTACACAGAAAGGAATCAGCACATCCGTGTGTACGGAAAAAATCCAAGGTCTCAATTTCAGACAAATTTTTACTCTTCATGTCGTTGACACTTGTGGGAAGAGGAAACTACAGGAAGTAGGATCCGTATTTCCTTCATTCACCTCTGCACTAGTAGTAGTCCAGCCAGTGGCGTAGCTAGGTCAACAAGGGCCCCGGTGCAAAAAATTATTTTGGGCCCTCAGGCCAGACGGGCGACCTTTTTTTTGCTTTGTGTTCGTAGGGGCCACTGAGCTGAGGATAGGGGCCCCTGAGCAGTGGTTGGGGCCCCCCTGAGCAGCGAGGGCCCTTAGTGAGGGGCTCCATGTTCTCAGGGGGGGGGCCCTTAGACGACGGTAGAGCTAAAAAAAAAAAAAAAAAAAAAAAAAAAAAAAAAAAAAAAACGGTCGCCAGTTTGCCGTGAAGGCTTGTGGGCCCTCTAAACTGCGCTTGAGGGCCCCTTGAGGTATTCTTGGGGGCCCCATGAGCGTGAGGGCCCCGGTGCACTGCACCGCCTAGCCCCATAGTAGCTACGCCACTGAGTCCAGCACCACGCTTCAACTGTTTTATCCCCGACCATTTGAATCCCTTCTCCTGAGGGGCTCGTTCATATTCGAGGGAAGATCCTCAGTTTCATTTGAATTAGAACGCCAGTCTAACACTAAATATCTGAAATGTCTAACTTGCCGGCGGTGAATAGAATGAAAACTCGCACCATCACTCGTTCAAAATTATTTTGTTCTAGACTAGAGAATATGTTGCCAGATATTCTTTGACCAGCAGATAAAAAGGGATGACTTTGATATTAAATGTATCCTTACCGTAGTGGTGAGCATGGACATGTCGATGTCATCCAGAGACAAGTCTTGAAGCGAGCTCGTCAAGTTGTCCGCCGCAGAACCGCTGATGTTGGTGTTCGCTCCGAGCGCTCGTCCAAGGGAAGCATTCCGCGAGCCCTGCACACACAAATTGTTTGATCACTGTTTGATCACTGCAGTTCGAGATGACTCGCACCAGGCCCGCCGTAAGCGGGCGTGCATTGCACGCGGGCGGCACATCAAGGGTGATCGACAGTCGCCGCGACGAAATTTGCAGCGTATTATGTAGTGGGCGGCCTTTTTTTTTTTAGCTCAACAGCTGCTTCGGGCGGTCGGCGACACTCGGGATGGCAACAATGGGGGCGGCAAATAATGTTCTAGGGGGCGGCAATCTCCCAGTTTTTTGACCCGGTTCGGAAATTTCCTACACACACACACAGCCACCATTCTCTGCCATTTCTTCAATTGGCAGTGTTTTTGGGAGTTGTTATCCTAGGATATTTTCTCCAATTAATAAGGTTGGTCAATTCTTCTGAGTTGGTTGGTCTTTATTTTGGTGCATTAATTTATTAAACTCAATGGTCTTTTATGTCGGTCTGCTGAAATGTCATACTGGCCGATGTTTTTGACCATTAGATTTTGTAGAAATATTTTGCCAGCAGCCTGAATCTATCCAGGAGCATAGGCAGTGCAGTAGACTCGTGTAGGGCATCGGTCGGGAAATGACGTGGCAAGTGTAGGGCTCTCTTCAATGCCCGATTTTGAATAACTTGTAGCTTTTGTATTTGATGATTTGCGGCGTATGCCCAAACAGGACATGCATATTCCATAATTGGACGGATAAAGGTAGTGTAGATTTTGATTCCAATAGTTGGAGGTAGCCGGCTATTAAAATTGATGAGTGGGTAGAGTTGCTGTAATCTCGCACTCGCTCGGCATCTGACTTCTTCTATGTGGGCGTGCCACATTAATCTCCTATCCAGTTTGACCCCTAGATAGTGAACAGTTGTAGACCAGGGGATGTCCTTGCCATTGAGGTGTAGTACAGAATGTGGTATCACCAGTAGCGCCGGGTCGCATCTTCGCGTAAGCATAATGGCTTGCGTTTTAGCAGGATTTATTTCTATTCCCCACCTCCTGATCCACCACTGGCTGTAGTTAGGAAGGAGGCGGCATAATCGGGATTGCACGCGGGTGCTCAAACAGCTAGCGGCGGGCCTGACTCGCACCTGGTCTAAGCCCCTCCGGAGAAGATCTGACGTTGGCATCATGAACCGTACATGGACGCCGCACACCGTGATATTGAATACTGCCAGTGGGACCGTGGATCATCCAAACATAACCTGGAGTACTTCTTCAATGCGAAAAATGTACTACAGTCTAATGTAGTAGAAGGCTTCCGACGTCGGAAGCAATTTCTATGCTGTACGGATGGCGCCTAGTATTAACTGCCGACATTTCGGCAAATGTGCTTCGGACTTGATCTAGGGCAGAACACATCACTGCGCAGTTCTACCATAGAAGGAGGTCAAAGCATGTCGGCTGAAATGTTGAAATTCCATAGTAGGATGGGGCAGCCGGGCAGTATAAAAATTTGATTACAGTTTCTCTCAGATTGTACCACAAAGATTATTGTTTGTCAATTGTTTGAAAGAGCGAAAATTAATACTATTGATAAACTAGTAGTTCCGGAGTAAGAAACATAAATTTAATTTTTTTCTTAAAAAAAAGGTTGCTTCTGTGGAAGAAAGTAAAATGGTAATTATATATCAGCTATCCTCTAAGTCCATGGGAAATGAAGGTTTGAATACAGTGCTCTGGTAATTTATTTTTCGCAGCTGCTTGATTAAATAGAATCGTTAGTAAATAACGCTCATAAGTCTGATTTTGTAGTATACGTTGTCGGTTGTAGATTATATCGTCAAAAAGTTGGAACTTCTTACGTGCCATTGATTAATGACGACAACAATATGGAACCAACTAAATTAAAAATTAACTAGGAAGCCTAAAATCTTATGCTACATCTCGTAAATTATAAAACTAAATTAATTGTACCTTTTGCTTTAACAAAGCGTGTCAGTTGTTCTGGTTCTAGCTGTATTTCAACCTAATCACAACCTCCACTAATATTGCCGTTCAAAAATCATTGCTTCTTCCACATCAATACATTCTTTCGTATTAATACATTCACTACATCCCGATCGAAATTTCACTTGGAATTACGTACATACGGCCGAAAAAATGAAATTAGTAATATAGAGTCAGTGAAATCAAAGGAAATTAAAAATAATTCTTAACGAACTTACGTGCTTCCGCGTAAAATTAGTCTTAATCTACTCAAATTTCCGATTAAATAATTGAACGAATCAACATATTGTCAAAATAAAACCATTATCCAAACAGCAAATAATTTTACTAATATACACTATCTATCAAAAAGTAACTGAACACATGTGAACTTAGGTAATTCGATACGTCAGTTATCTTGCGTGGCCACCATACTATACTGCAGGCCAGTATAAAACAAGTTTACAAGTAGACGCCACGAGGTATCCGACTTCAATAAGTGCGCTTTTTATGGGCTGCCATTTCAGTGGGCTCTCTATTCGAGCGATTGCAGTGAAGGTTAACAGGCCCAATTCAACGGTTGCATTAGTTCTGTGTAAGGATTGGATTGTGTCAATATGGGCGATCTTCAGTTTTGATCGACAGACATCGCAGCAACCTGAAACATAAAATTGTCAAAAATATGACACAACCCACGGCTACCATTAGATAGGTGTTTAATTCATCAACAGGAGTATCGGTCTCCTTTCGTACATTGCGTACAGGGACCCAACGACATGGATATTTCGGAAGAGCAGCTGCACGTAAGCACAAAATCACGACAAGCAATAAAGCTCGGCAATTTGGGTAGTGTTTGGACCGCCGTAACTGAACACCGGAGCAGTAAAAATCGGTTCTGTGGAGTGAAGAGTCGTGGTTTACTTTATTCCGATCCAATGGAGTTGTATTGTTGTGGCATCCTCCTGGGTTTGTGTAAAGTCCCAATAAGAAATTCAGGGAGGGGGGGGGGGGGTTCTCTCCCACAGAGACTATATTAGCCTCTTTCAACTAAATGTCAACCTCTCCTTCACTTGGTGCACCCTGTTCGTACGGACGAGGCTCTGGTAACTGAAAGATTTCCAGTGTAAGGAGGCATCCACTGCTTGCCAACGGCCTCCTTACAGGAGGGCGGAAGAGCGGGGAGCGGTCATGGCACCTTGTTGGCTTTGAGGTTGGAAACAGCCCCTAAAAGCAGATGATACAGAAGGCAACGGGAAAACCACTGCATTAAAGGCCCCTAGGATATACAGAGGCCATGCAGCCCTCTCAAATTGCATATAGTATGAGGGCTTCTTCCGGGGTAAATTATTCCGGAGGTAAAATAGTCCCCCAATCAGATCTTCGGGTGAGGACTGCTCTGGAGGAGTCATGGATAGAAACATTCTTCAAGTCGGAATGTGGAATGTTATAAGTGTGAAGAGAGCAGGTAGATTAGAAAACTTAAAAAGGTTAGATGTCGTCGGGTCTAGTGGATTGAGTGGAAGGATGCACAGGATCTCTGGGCTGAGGAAAACAGAATAATTAACAAAGAAGGTGTCAGTGGAGTAACTGGTGTAGGATTTGTAATGAACAAGAGAGTACGGAAACAGGTGAGTTATTATGAACAGTTTAGTGACAGGATTATTTTGATGAGGTTAGAAACTAAGCCCGCCCCACCCACGTTAGTACACGCAGTGGCGGATCCAGGATTTTGGTTTGGGGGGGGGGGCTACGATTAGGCTTGTTTGGTTTGGGGGGGGGGGCTTGACTCGGGTGAGGAGAGAAATCTCACATTTTTCCAGAATCTCGCCCTTATAAACAGTAGAGCTTCAGCCCCCTAGCCCCCCCCCCCCTGGATCCGCCATTGAGTACACGTGTATATGCCAACGTCACAAGAAGATGATGAAGAAATAAATAAAACATGTTGATTTAGAAAAAGCTTTTGACAATGTTGAATGATGCTCAAAATTTTAAAGAAGTTAGGTCTAAAATATCGAGATAGAAGAGTATTTTTAAACTATATAAGAATCTAAAAGTAGAGTATTATGAGAGGCATGCAACAGTTAAAAAGGCTGTGAGACAAGGTTGTAGTCTATCCCCATTAATATTCACATTGTACATAGAGGGAGCAATAAGGGAGCGTCCATAAACCATGTAGCTCCATTTTGGCCTCCTGTGAACCCCCTCCCCCCCACGAGCCCGACGTGACTTTTACCTCCCCTCCACCCCCTCCACCCCCACACACACGTAGCTTTTTTCCCTTTTTTATTCCAGAAGAAATTTTGTACTGTTTTTCTCTTGTCAGTTGTAAATTACATACGGAGATAATTAAATGAACGAAAAAAAATATTCACATGCTGTTGTGTGTTCAGTACCACATTTTAACTGTGAAAAATGATATTAATTGAAAGCTACGTGGCCACGCTCTGAACCGCTTCCACCCCCCAAGTAGCGCAACCAACCACTCCCCCTTTTTAGACCTAGCCACGTAGTTTATGGACGCTCCCTAAAGTAAGTGAAAGAAAAATTTGAATGTGGCATAAGTGTTTAAGGAGAAAAAAATCAGTATGTTACGATTTTCTGATGACATCGTCTTGTTACCGGAACAGGCTGAGGATATTGAGATGTTACTGAAAGGCATGAAAAAATCAGTGCTGCCAAGTCTACGGATTTATCCGTAGATCTACGGATTTTTATAAAAATTTAGGATTTTCGGATTTTGTTACAATATCTAAGGATTTTTTTTATACTTTTATTATTTGCTGATTTTCCTTATATTGGTGTTTTGTTAAACTTTGAGCGTATAGTGTTAAGGCATTACAGAATTGTCAATAATTCTGAATAGTTTCCTTGCAACCGCTCGTGTGAACCGACGATTGAAATAAAGCTCATATTTTGTTTGATTATAGATTCTATAGATCTTAAAAGACCATAATACAGAACTACGGCGCATTCTTTATGCACGGTAGCACGTTCGTTGGCACAGCTTACAAAGCAGTGCCTTCCGAGAAGGCTTAAACAATATCCGAAAGTCAAAGAGGTAACAGTTTTTGACGTTTTTTGTTACAGCAGATATGCTAAATCTAATGTCAACAAAGAAAATGTATTGTCCCTAAATTTAAAAAATGTAGGCACAGCAGCAGCAGTGATGAAAGGGACGCTGTATAAAACATGTTCAAAGATATTTCTTACTTTCAATATAGAATATTATTTTGTATTTCGAATTTTAAAGATCTGGAAATAAAAAGTGTTCATAATTTTGACACTCTCTTCAATAATTATTGTTTCAATCTTTCAATTAGCGAGTATCCGGATTTTTGTACCCAATCTACGGAAATTTTAGGGGCCATTTACGGATAATCAAAGCCGAGAGGCTGGCAGCACTGGAAAAAATACTGAATGAAGAATGTGGTCTACATACTAATCAAAGCAAGACAAAAGTGATGAAATGTAGCAGAAATGATACCAATAATAGTATATTAAATATAAAAATAGGATCGGATGTGACAGAAGAAGTAAATGAATTCTTCCACATAGGAAGAAAAATTACAACTGATGGTGGAAGCAGGAATGACTTTAAAAGCAGAATAGCACTAGCAAATAGTGCCTTCATGAAGAAGAGAATTCTGTTAATTTCAAATATTGGTCTAAGACTTAAAAAGAACTTTTTAAAACTCTGTGTGTGGAGCACAGCACTTTATGGTAGCGAAGCATGGGCTTCAGGAATACCGGGAAGAAGGAACATTGAAGCATTTGAAATGTGGAACTATAGAAGGATGCCGAAGATTAAGAGGACAGATAAACTACGAAATGAACGAGTTTTGTAAATGATGGATGATTGTGGAAGAGATTTAGGAAAGAAGGATGGTAAGTCAAATTTTGAGACATGCTGGATTGTTTGTTAGTGGAGGAAACAGTCTAAGATGTTAACTATGAAACAAATTAGAGATCAGAATATATAATTGAGGACGTGGGTTGTAAAAAGTGTTGCCAGCTGTCCCGATTTGCGCGGGACGTCCCGATTTTCGGGGTCTGGGAACGCGTCCCGATTTACCATCGATCGGGACGCCAAATGTCCCGATTCATAGCTAAGTGATAGAAACTATTCTCCATCGCAAAAAAATGGAATCGTGTTTCCACGTCAGACGCATCTCATGACTCATCAAACCAGTATTACTATTCACAACTTATGGTACAACTGACCCCACTAACCTACGCACTGTGCCAAAAACAGTTTAGGAGCGTCCATTAATGACGTGAGGTGTTTTCCGGAATTCTCCTCCCCCCCGCTGATCGGCCTCGTTTGAGACCCCCATTTTTGTTAGCTCTCCTGCTTCCGAAGGCGGTTATACCCTCCACAAAGGCGATGCGTTTCTAGACCTTATACTCCCCCCCCCCCCTCCCTAAAGCCAACATCCGTGTCTTTTTTTTATCTCTACTGTCTTTCAAGAATTTCAAAAGATCACGTGAGATTTCAATCCACCCCCCATCCCCCCTTTTCGTGAGATTTGGTGAGATTTCATCGGACCCCCTTCCCCCTATTTCACCTCACGTAATTAATGGATGCCCACTTAGCATATTTAATGGTGGCAAAAGTCAAAAATGATGTAGCATAATACCAGAAATGTAACGAGCACAAGAAAGAAAGGAGTTTCTGTTTAACAACATCGCTGAAGTTATTTTTAACACCGATCAAATGAGCACCCAAGAATCAAGAAGTGATAAGTGCTTGCCACAAACGCATATCACTCGGTCAAGCACACCTCGTCATTCAGTTCATTCGGTTGTGAATCAAAACTCAATCGCACTTTGTATAACGATTCCAAAAATGCTCAGAAATTGTCTCTAGGAAGAACAAAGGCCAGTGGGATTGTACAAAATGATTTAGGTTCGGCATCTACCCAAGAAGCGATCGAAACTCTCCAAAATGATACATTTTATAGTGTAGTTACAGTCGCATCCAATCAAGGTAGAACAAAATTTTTTGTGCTTATGGTAAGATTTTAGAGCCCAACTACGAATTCATATATTTGAGGATTATGAAGAAGCGAATGAAGCAGCATCAGACACGTATAAAAATTTAGTGACACGACTGGAAGAGCTCTGTATTGATAGTTACATTGCAAACATCGCAGATGTGAACTGTAGGAGCCACAATTAAGTTTGTCCAGTTACTGCACCATGATAATGATCAAATCATATCAAAGGGATATCCTGCACATATTTTGTATAACAGTGTAAAATATCCTCTGAGTATGAGTAAATTTCAGTTGGAGAATTCATCCTGAAACTGCATAGTCATTTCTCATATTATGCCAAGCGAGCTCAAGCTTCAAAACTCTTTTATGAGACGCATTAATCTGAATATTTGCTTTCATGGCAATAATACCGGTTTCAAATGCGGCAACTGAAAGGAAATTTTTCCAGACTATTATAATTTCGTCTGAAATCTCGAGTAATCACTCGAGCATGTCAAAGCAGAGATACAAATTAAAATATTCTTCAATTTGTGTTGTAGCGAATTTGAAAATTGTATTATAAAAAAAGAAAGCTATAATAAAGGCAATGAAATAACACACTGAAGTCAATTTTAATCAAAAAAATAAATAATTTATACTTATTAAAAGAATAAATAAATACTTAAAATTCAACTTGAAAATTCATTATTTCTATAACATTTTGTTACAAGTGGTAATCAACGAGTCTTACTATTATTATAATATATAGTAATATTAAGGTTCATAAGTTCCTATAATATGATAGACAGATAGCGATAGAAATTACCCTTGTCCTCCATAAATTACAAAAATAACTTTAATTTTATGAAAACATATTTTTTTTAGGGTTGTCCCGATTTGTAGTCCCGAATCCCGATTTATTTGATCCTCTGTCCCGATTTTTAACGATCTAGACCTGGCAACACTAGTTGTAAGGGGTACATTGAGTTGAAGACGTTAGCGCAAGATAGGAATGGATGGAGGATTGTATCAAACCATTCTGAAGACTGATAATAGGATGACATTGGCTACTATTGAAGTATATTGAGAGATTTTAGCTATAATATATTCTAACTTTCGCTCGGGATAATTTTTCTCAAGCTGCAGCTATGTAATGTAATTCCATCCAACGAAGCAGAGCTGAAGGTTGGGCAAAGTCACTTCCCGTGGGAAGCAGACCCCCTACCATGTTAGCCCAGAAAGCCCTTAGCAAGGGATTTTTAGACGAATAGGACTATGTCACATGACTTCCCCCCCCCCCCCCCAACCATGTTTCTACTCTGGAGAGCGCAGTCGAGAGCAGCCTCCAGGAGCAGTCTATTCGCCGAGTCTCAAGATGGATCACGTCGCCATACGGCATGCAGATTTTATTAGGTAATGGCTAATGCAACTTATACCCTCTGGCTGGCTTAGAAAGAATATTCCGAGTGAAGGATTTTTATTAGTAAGAGATTCCTTATATGAGTGTTATTTTATGCAGTAGATTTCAATTATTTCAAGTGTATGTCTATGTGCCCAATTTTTACTGAAGTATTAAAGTCACTCCATTCTTTCAACTACATGTTTTCATTTGTATCGCTGATTCCTGCTCATTACTAGCAATAAGTGAGGGCAGAACGTAATTGCTCTGATCTTATGGCCACATATCTTCGAAAGCTGATCGAGGAGTGGTTGATCAGAGACGAATCCAAACTTCGGCTGTGGTGATTTGCCGCTCAGTTACTACACTATGCAGTGGTACGTGGACATAAAGTCCGCCAATTGCACCGGCTCACACAGAGCCTCGACCTCAACGTTATAAAACATTTTTGGGACGAACTGGATCCCCTAAAGAGGGCTCGTCAAGAGCGGTTGATATCCATTGTTCAGCTCATGGAATGGCGACAAATACAATTAGAAGTCCTGGAAACATTTGTAGAGAACATGTCAGACAGGTTGGCTGCTGTTACAGCTGCAAGAGGTGGCTCTACGATATACTAGCGGGGTGACAGCCACAGAACAAATATTGTGGACAGATGTCCAACTACTTTTGACAGAAAGTGTTCAGTAATAATCTCTAAATATCAATATGGACAATTTGGCAGTGGTCCAATAGGGGTATACTGAGAATTAATGTCCATTTTGTCTGAAATTTGGTGCGAACGTTACTGAGGCAGAAATATTTTACAGATTCTGCATATAAAAGCCACAAAATACATATTAATGAAGTAAAATAGCTTTAAATGTGGATAGTTGGATAGAAGTTACTAAGCAAGAAATGCATGTTATTATGAAACCTTGCCAACGATTTTACATTCGTTGCTGCAGATATTATTGTTGGCGACAAAGATGTGTTTACAAATGGACGCCGACTGTACTGCCTACACTATTACAAAATATAAACGGACATTAACTGTGGAAGTATTAATTCAATCCAGGGATGTGATCTACGCCTACTCCGCATTGCATTCCTTGTAGTCCTGTCAAGCCGCTCAAGTATTGAATCCTTCACCTTTGCCTAGTTATTAGCGCCCTAAACTTTGAATTATAAAATTCCTTCTGTAAATTTTAGGTACACGATTATAGTCTACTCTTCGCACCACACTAACCGAGCACTGATTGCATATGAATAAAACAGAGTAGTATTTGAACTGCAATAAGTTTTATCTTTACGCGAGACCTGTATGTGTGGGCTGACGGTCTACATTCCTAGTCGGCATACAGCTGTAAACTAATCCTTTAAGGAAGCGGAGACCAAGGGATGCTTACTTCCGAACAATAAAGATAACACCCACACAAAAGTTATTTGAAGGGAGTGTGTGGAGAGCCGTGAAAACCCAGGTGAGTTGTTATGCCCAAGAGAACACGTCAATTATCAAAGATTTACGGCCGGACAAGCGACAGCAGTTTTACCCTTGGAAATTACGGCAACTTTCTGCTAGAAAATCGGACCCGAACACTATCGATATAAGCCAAACATGTTTGACAATCTTTGTACAGGAAACCTGCAAAGTTTGGTGGCATTGAAGATGGGAGAGAGTATTGCCCAATTAAGTCTTATATTTAAAACCTGTGATTGCTCTGTTCACATGTGACCCGGGAAGCAATACCATTAGTGATTCAAGAAGGACGGGGAAGGGAGAGGGAAAAAAACCGAGCTTTCAGCATTCGACACGAAGTATTACGATTTTCAACATCACGGAGGCTGGTCGGAAATCGTGAGCTGATGGTGAAATACACTAACAGAATTGAAGTGTTCAAGGTTTTGTAACCCACATTAGGTGGGTCGTTGCGCTGCTGAGGACATTTGCTGCAATTATAAACGGTTAAGTGCTCGTCTTTTGCAGGACACAGTGTTTTGCACAAGTCACTACCCGCCTACATAACTCATCCTATATCGCTTTGAGTGTAGCGTCCCATCCTCTACCGAATGTATAAAACTGAATCAAAGGTATTACCGAGAGCAAAGAAAACTTTAATTAACAAGAATGAACTTTAGTGATCACGCTTTTGAATTAATGTACCGCGAACCAATAACCCTTCATGTTTATTCGCATTGTTAAATCATTATTGTATTATTTCATGTCCTTTTATTATATTTGAAGGTGGTCAATTTCTGTAAAGTCATATTAAGTTTTATTCAATTTTAGGATTTACAGCCTCTATTATAGGGCAAGGTGTTTATTTTTTATTTTTTGTAGATACCTAACGTTTAATACATTTTTGTTTGTAGGCATTCTTGTGGAATAAATTGATTGGGTGCATATACATATGTCTTTAAAATTCACACCTATTTCACAAAATTAAATTGATTAAATCAGAATTAAATAATTATAATTATATAAAAATACAGCTTAAACCCCCATCACATTACAAACTTAGTGGTTCGACGTCCGGCTACGTTTATCTTCGTGGATTATTTTGATATAAGATGTAGCAATGTACTGTGATATCGGAAGGAGCGAGGGGAGACAAGTCTGTACAGTTTGCTTGCGTTGAAGTGGTAAGAAGGAAGCTGCTGTTGTCATAAAGTAGTTGGGGTGGCAAACCAAATAGCAGGAAAAAGGAAATTAATTTTGCAGACCAATTAAAAAATTCTAAAAATAAATAAAACTGACAGACAATTAAAAAGGCCATAAATAATAATAATAAAAGTGACAGTCCAATTAAGAAAGGGTCGGCAATCCAACTAAAATTAAAGTCCCATAAATAGAAATAAAAGTAACAGAAAGCCACCAGGAGGTCATAAATTAAAAACGGACGAGCAATCTCCATACACTTCCTACCTACAACCAATGGGCAAAGCAGGAATGATATAGTAAGTAGATTAACGGCAGTAGAATAAGTTGTGTGTCAGAAATAGAATGAAACCTTTTAGGCATCTAATATCTAGTCTAAAAGTTTTTATTATTATTTTAAAAAATCTCGTGTGTGGAATAAAGCATTTCTAGAAGTGAAGTTTGGACTTCAGGATCACCAAAATAAGATAAATTGAGGTTTCGTAAATCTAATGCTGTAGAGGAATTTGGAAAATAGGTTAGAGGAGAAAGAACGAAATTAGTCTTGAATTGTCGCGGACTCTAACAAGATGTCAAGAGGAATGATAAATTCGTCAGCAGAGGGAATAGTAGAAAATAAGAATTGTAGGCGAAAACAAAGACCAGATATCTGAGGATATAGGTTGTAATGAGCAAGAAGAGTTGGAGTATAGGAATATACCGGGGACTGAATAAAATCAGCCGAGAGACTTTCGCGAGTCTCGCCAGAGAATCGGTGACACAAACGAGACTAGGTATAATTTCTTCCAGTTGAGAAGGCCGGGTCCAAATATGGCTATGAAATATGTGTGCCTTTTTTTTTTTTTTTAATTCCTGCGTGATCCTTTGCAGCGGGCTAGCCGGCGGCGCGAAAACGATCCTGTTGAACAGGTCTGGCGGGGGCCATCAAGTAGTTCTCAAGGCCAAACAAATGATAATACTGCGCCGTGCCTCAACAACAAAAGCAGATCGCCCTCTGTAATACACACTCCACTGCCGACATATAATCTCCCATATTTCGAAATTTAGTTTACCTAACACAAAATAAAAACTGAAGTAGTCACCTTAATTTTTGTTCAATACTGCAATTCAGGTCTGCTGAAGATGTAGCTATTTCGAAGATTGTTGAGTATTACTCAGATTAGCAGAAGATTAAAATATTTACGATTTCAAAATCTCATAACAGCCCCAGGTTCTTATTACCAAGAACTGAGAAAAAGAGCTAATCAATATTTCGTAGTGTGCGGGATGTCACTGGATGTTAAAGGGAAAAAAAATTTTTTTTTTTGTGAATCTGAGTTTACGGTGAAATTTTCGCAGTTAAGAAGTCGTGAACGGCAATAAAAAAAAAAGCTACGACAGGATTTTTTTCCCTCATTTGTCTTCCTTAAGCAGATTTCTATCATTTTTGAAAATAAAACTTGGAACTCCTGACAGGTGCAGTGAGAATAGAGAACTAAAACAAAGGGAAAACATTTACTTTGAGAGTTTGTTTTTGTATTCCTTCTGAGGGGAGAAGAGCGTTATAAAGATTAGAATTAATTATATTAGTTTTCCTCATAATTTCCGCTTACATAAACTGAAAACTGCAGAGGTTTGTGACTGTTTCACATTAGACACGGCGATTTATTTCTCCAATTTTCGAGGCATCAGAAATAGAGACCGAGATTTCTGATTTGTTTAAAAGAGTCTTGGAAACAGCTTTCCCTACAAAATTCTTTTTCTTTTATTGTTTTCTGTGGCAGGTGTACTACAGCTTTTAACGCATCCCTCGTTTCAATTTTAGTATTTCTCTGTTCCTCCAGACTTCTCAATAGCGTGTCTCGCATTGACACGCGATATTACTGAACCACTTCTTGTAGTGTGAGGTGCATAGTTTACAGCTGTTCTTCCCACCCTCATTACAAGAGCATCTATCTAATCACTACAGTATCTACAATAAACTACTCATATAAAATCTGTCGCCTTATTTCTTCATTTCGTATATGAAATCCTATAAGTTCTCCTCAGAAAATACATTTTTACAACGTAAGTATGTCTCTCAACGAAAGTTTATATAATGATCATAAAATTTCTCTTTATCATTTCATTAATTTCTCCTACCAATGGAAGACATTCAGAAGCCGAATAGATTTTTTACCTGCTGGACTCTGCCATGCATATCATTTTCAAACGATTCTTTTTTCGATACAGTTCTACAAAGGTATTTGTACTTCACACGCCTTCCAATTTTTCTCATTAGATAACTCTGCAATTTCCTCTTCTTTGTCTATTTTCATATGTTCTATTTACATTTAAGACTTATTTTGTGTACTACGCTTCTAATTGTGGGAGCATTTAATCTATATCACATTCTTCTTTTAGCACGAGCGTCATACTGAAAGTCGTGAGCAACACTTTTATCTTTATTTTTAAGCAAACCAAGTACAGCATTTTAATCTACAGACTTTTATTTCCCTTTTTAACATAGCTTCAATTTTTTGCGCACATTTTTCCTATCATTCTGCAAGTTTGAAAATACCCTTACGACTGATCTCCGTTCCAGCTTTTCGCAAACACAGACACTGTTTGCAGAATATCATCCAGCGTCTCATGGAGTTCGACTTGCATCTCTTCCTTAACAGAACCGAAAAGAAGGTAGCAAGTCAGGACTGTAGGGAGGACGTGGAAGAGTTTCCCATCCAGATGTCATCTTCTCCATAGTGGCAGTAAAGGATGATATCCATTCCAAACTTTTTGATAGCCTACGCTATGAATTACTTCTTGTACTGCAGAGTCTAAAAGTGACAATAAAAGTTTGAAATACTAACTTGGCCGGTTTTTGACTCTCTGTCACCCTGCAAAACTTGTAGAATTTCTGTTTAGTATGAAGGGGCTTAAAAGTGTTAAAGAGGACAGAGACAATCTCGCCATATAGTAGTCTACATATATAAAAGGCAAAAACTGCTCGACAGACTTTCGGGTGTTTTTTCTGTCTTAGTATGGATTACATATGTCACACTTCCATAATAATGAACAATCTACGTTGTCCGGAGAAGGTTTACGGCTATTGAAATCCTCAATCTGACCAGTAGAAAGAAACCACAATGAAATAAACATAATATATGTCACAGTCATGTGTTACTGAATCATCACAAGAACACGAAGCACGAGATTTAATCCAGTAAGAATTATAGAATTAAGAAATCTTTGAACAACCTTACAATAACCGATTACGCATGAAAATTAAGCGAGTAAATCGATTGGTAAAACCTGATCGTATTACATTTCAGTATAATTCGGAAACGTACATCCAGTTGTGTCGAAAGTAGGAATAAAGTTTGCACACATTGCAAAGCATTAAATACACGAAGGAAGCACGTGGAATGTGTTGTGTCAATGGCAAAGTTAAATTGCCCCAATTTTATATTGATTTTACCCACAATTTTATATTGATTTTACAGTCTGTCTTCAACTCTGCTGTAATAACGGGCAATTATACCGGCAAGCTTAAACCCATGGGTGACGGCGGCTGCTGGGTAGCTAGGTAATTTTGTTGTAGGGTTAGCTTTTGATGAATGAAATCTCTGCTACCAACTTAGCCTTACTAGACCTTATAAGGTCAAACAAAGGAATGCCTGCCTACGATATGAACAGCGTTCATCTAACCAAAAAATATAAATACAAACATTCATCGTTGGTTGATGTTGGTTTTCATTCGGAGCAAGATCTTTAATACTAAACACAGCTCTGTTTTCAAGGAAAGCGATCAAGTACCTTCGATGCTTGATGCCTGTTGAGGGAACTCACCGTGACGTTGGCAGCGGTCGTGCTGGTTACTGTAGTGGTGGGGGCTGCTGTAGTGCTGGCGGGGGGCGGTGGTGGCGTTGGCGGCGGCGGCGTTTCGGCGGGAGCCACACTGGGCACCGCCTCTTCAGCCAGGGCAGCTGTCAACAGAACCAACATCCAGGCATCAGATACTTGTTACAACAAAACATCTCGTGGACGAGTATGCAGTGACAGGATTAAGGTCATTGGAGTATGGAAGCTTTATTGCGCGACATGTTTGCCGATCTCGGTAGCGCTAGGGCTAGAGTTCTAGGTTCACGTGCCGAGTGTCGCTGGTTCGAGTACTATCGAGTATTGTGTTGTGTTGTGTTGTGTGCCTCACGTGTTTTCCTATAGATAAATGATTAGATATTTCTGAATGTATAATTTCTCTGTAAATCGTAGCATGCAAACAATATTTCGGTTTTAGTGTTCCATTTCTAGCGTGAAACAGCTCTATTGCTTAGGGGGCATCCATAAATTACGTGAGGTGAAATAGGGGAGGGGGGGGGGGGTCCGGCGAAATCTCACCAGATCTCACCAGGGGGGGAGAGGGGGGTCTACGGAAATCTCACGTGAGATTTTGCGAAAAATTTGGGGACAGTATAGCAAAAAAAAAAGTCTCAAATTTGCGGCAAAGTCGATTTTAGGAGGGTATTTCATCAAAAAAGTTAGGGTGTGACCTAAAAAAAAAGTTTACAGGGCGATTTCTAGGGGGGATTCTCACGGACCAGATCTCACCAGAGGGGGGGGGGGGTCCGGCCAGATCTCACGAAATCTCACCAGGGGGGAGGGGGGGGGTCCAGAAATCCGGAAAAACACCTCACATAATTTATGGATGCCCCCTACTCTCCCTGTCTGTCCATTTGTCATATTCCTCCAACACTTAAACGTAATAACTTGGAAACTTTAAATTTGTGCATTTCACATGTTTCTTTGACCCAAAATCGAATATCGTATTTAAATTCTGTAAAAGTATATTCTACAATTATATTCAAGGAGTTTCCACAGAGGTGGATTAGAAGTTTAGAGTTAGTAAAGTGAACTAAGATATTTTTTTAATTATTTTCATTTGTAAATAAAGACATGAGCGATCGTCAGAGTTATTGATTGTAGACTATTTTTATTGCTGATTCCATATCAAAAACAGTATTAGCCTGGAACTTAAAATTTTTACCCAAAATCATTCATACCCCACATTTAAACGACATACTAAAAATACTTACGTCTAATATAGTTTCTAAGTTTCGAGCAAAACAGAAAGCATAGTTCGAGTGGCAACGTTGCGAGGATTTGTGAGCTATGAATCTGTAGCACTGATATTTTTGTATACGAGGCGACTACCCTCTGATCTACCAAATACAAGATATGCATTAAGGTCATTGGAGTATGGAAGCTTTATTGCGCGATTCTCGATTCACACCCTGTTGTTTTTAACACATTTGTACTTAATACTTTTCACAGAATTCCGTAACATCTCTTGTTGAAGGACTGCGTCATGTATTTAAGAACAACATGTTTGCCGATCTCGGTAGCGCTAGGGCTAGAGTTCTAGGTTCACGTGCCGAGTGTCGCTGGTTCGAGTACTATCGAGTGTTGTGTTGTGTTGTGTGCCTCACGTGTTTTCCTATAGATAAATGATTAGATATATACTGGAATACGAATTAATACATACATGATGACCAAACAAATGTTATTTATGTGGCTATAAGGATGAGTGGCATTTCAAAGAATAAATACAATAAAAAACGATTGGTTTTAAGGCTGTTGCGGTTAGAGCAGTGAGACTATCTCCAGGAAGAAAACAGCGCAGTTACTTTCCAATACAGCCACGTTTAAGCCCACGTGTCAATGACATTAATCAAAAAGGACTACATTTTTTACTGCAGTACCCAATTTACGGCGGAGAATAGAACAAATGACATATTCGACGTTTCACCAGAATAAGGATGCGGATAGTAGGGATATCACAGAAAAAAATCTTGGAAGAAACTGAAAGTAACTGATATGCTGAACTAAGAAGCCAAAACTAATCAGGCAATAACGAACGTTGGCAGATGACTACAGGTGATATAGCAATACTTCGGTTGTTGAATCATGAAAAATTACGTAACATAGTCAAAAACAGCTTTCTTTACACGGAAACATTGTTTTTAGTTCGGAAGTAACAGCAGTATTAAAACTCAACAATAACTCCCTTTTGAAAGATGAGATTTGACCTATAATAAATCCTTGGTAAGCGTGGGCTGTGTTATTATCTTCTAATATTTATTTTTAATCGTGTTATATTGCAGAAATATCTGTACTTTCATCAGTTGTGTCATAACACAGATGCAGATGTAAGTTATTAATATTAATATAAATATAAAATATATTATAACACATGCATTGCTATTATCACAATTTATGAATACTTAACAGGGATCTTAATGTGTTCATTTTGTACCATTTTCAGTTACTTCTTTTTTATAGGGTCTTTAACGGAGGCGAGAAGGCAGATGGGAAATGAAACGGGAAAGTATTCTCATGTGGCATTTTGATGCATCCCTGCATTCGCCTGGAGTGATTTCGGGAAATCATTGAAAACCGATATCTGAATGGTCGGACTTGGCCTACCGAATGTCTGTCCGAAGCATTATCTCAGTTAACATCAATCTAATCATAATTTACATACAAAGTAGAATATGCAGTTATAAATAATTTACATAAGGCATTGCGGTCATACATAACTGTGGTTACGAATATATGTTCACAAATTCATTGTTGCTTAATGTTATTAACATTCTATTATTTCCGAGGTATTTGAAACTTATTTGTTTCCACTAACTAATTTTCAGATAGATCTAAATCCTTCACCTACTTTTCATTATCAATCAGCGGTAGTAAAACTAGAAGTAATTTTCCTTGTCAAAATAAATTTAGATACCATCTAATATTAATACGGAAACTTTATTACGTAATTATGTACTAGATAGTACCGAATGATTATTAGGTTAGTAAATTATTACCGAATTCTGTACGAAATTATAACCGTTTTCGGTATGTAATATGTTTGTACTCCTTCTCAGTCACTTCCTACGTACTTTCAGTCTCGAAATATCTTCCACCATATTTTTTCGTGGTGGGTGATGAAATGGAACGGGAAACAATAACGTTAATATGTCAGTTTAGAATAAAGGTAAATAAGTTTTATGTTTAGCTAAATAAAAAGATTTTAAACGTTCACAACGTCCAATGTATAAATGAATTTCGTCTTCTTTCTGGAAGCCATTTTTTCTACAGAATGTGTGTGTGCCAACAAGTGTGAAAATTTACAAATTAACTCTGTCTGAGATGCTAGATAATATTTAATCACATCTGTTGGTTAAAAAAAATTTGTCACCCTGTTGTTAACCAGTTATGTTAAAACTAGGATTATAATTGTTGAATTTCAATTTTGTTTGTAAAAGGAATCATAATAGTTTTAAATGTCCGTGCCAGTCCCTGTTGTGTGTTTGTTCCGGCTGGATTGGTCAGCGTCGCTCGCTCCTTCCGTGTTGTAGTTGGGTAAGTGAACGTTAGTTTGCGATCCGGCCGCGTGTAGCGCCACAAGAACAAGGCCATGGCCGACCACTTTCACCGTTGCGGCGTGCCGGCGCTGTCAGCAACCGGTATCAAAACACGGACGTGGAGCCAATCTAGAAAGCATTTTCACTTTATGTGAAATCTTTACTTATATTTGACTAGCATTACCAGACAGAAGAAAGAATCTTACAACAGGAATATGTCTACGAAATGGTAAGGGGTCGGGGTAATCTAAGAAGACAGCAAGGAAATAAGAACAATTCAAACAACTAAAAAAGATATTACTGGCAGAATAAAAGGGAAGATGGGTTTATGAAAATTTTTATAGATGTAGCGGGGCCACTGACCGAAGCATCTAAAAATGTCTATGGGTATGTTAAGCAAACTGAGTGATTGTCAAGGAATACAGACAATTCTGGATAAGGATGGAGAAGAAGTTACTGAGAATTTGAAGTAGGAGGAGATATTAAGTAAATGGTTTATTGAGGCCATTAAGGGATACTATTCAGGGAAGGGAGAGGGAAAATGAGATGAGTAAGCTTTCTCCATGTAAGTAGTAATGAGAAGACTAAAGACAGTAAATAAATGTAATGTTATTTAGATTGAGTCTGAAGACTTGCTGCTTACTTGTGGTACTGAAAAAATGAAATGGTAGTACGGGTCCATAAAGGAGGTGAGATAAATACGGTTAAAAATTACAGACCAATTAGTTTGCATTAGTGAGCAAGTTGACTGAAAAGACTGATATCGAACCACATCAGAAACGTGAGGGAAGGAACTGGTTAGCTGAAAGGCAGAGAAATTCATGTGAATCTCATATACTGGACTATGTAAGATATTGCAGATGAAATGGATAAAGGAGATCAATATAATAGAGTAATATCAGATCTCTCCAAGGTATTTGAAAAAGTGAGCCATAAAATGGTAGTGAATCATTTGAATGTAGACGAAAAGCTAATTTACTGGGTGGAGTAGTCCTTAAAAGGTCGAAAACAAACAGTTAGGATTGTAACTGTAATATTAAAAGAGATTGAAATAAAAATGAGAATGCCAAAGGGTCGTGTATTAAGACCATTACTGTTCATTTTCTATGCATGATTGTGTTGATGGTCTACAGTCAGAAGTTAGGTTGCTTGAAAATGATATAATGTTATATGTAATAGAAACAACTGTGAACAGCTATAGGGAAATGTAGACAGGATATTTATCTGGATAGGTCAACACGGAATGAAAACAAATGCCATGAAGAGTCAGCTTTCTGGTACATAGACAAAAAACTAAACGTTGATATGAATATAGAGTGGAGAAATAATTGTTAGTTGGAAACTCTAAGTTCAAATATCTTGACATCACATTCTCGTAGTAAACTCAACAAGGCGCGACACGTTGGGCAGGTAGTTTCTAAATCCTTTGTTTATTGTAGAGAATGAGTGGACATACCAGAAAAGTAAGCGAATTGAGTTAGGGACTAGCCCACATTTTGGGTATTAAATTCAGGATTTAGATAGGATGCTAAGGAGGGCAGCTATAAATTATCGTAAAACGCAATCAGTAAGCCGCTATGAGAAAATAACTAGTTTGGAAGTCACTGGATGATAGGAGACGGGCGACGAGAGAGAGCTCGGAGCATACAAGGCTTATAGCCGCGCTGATGCTTGTTTCGATTATTCGTAGAAGGATCAGGAGAAATACAAGAAAGGGAAAATATCACCATGACTCACTTGCTTTCAAGAGTAAGCTGTTGAAGTTTTTTTTTTTTTTTTTTTTTTAGGCAAGGTATTCAGGGACTGGAATAAATTGCCAAGGGAAATACTTAACAATTTACAAAATGCACTGAAAGAGTTTGAAATTAAACTTGTAAAGGGCAAAAGTAGGTGGACTGAGGTGTGTCGGTTTGTTACCACCAGAAATGGTGCTCCATTGAAATTAAAAATTAAATGCTATTTCCAATGAAAACATAATTACGTGTAAATATGCAAGTTAAAACTTACTAATGGTAGTTTCTGCTTCCAACTAATCTCTGTAAAATAATTTTCATTTTGTAATTTTGAAACTAAATATTATTGAGGAGTTATTATTTCGATATATAAACTGGAATGTCTCATGTATTTATGATGTATGATTCACTAGAAATATCGCACATGTGTTGTTACACATATTAGAGATTTCTCTCAGACAGAATCAAACTGACCATGTCTAAAATAACGCGATAGCATTTTGTTCGCAAATGAGTATTAACGCTGCGGGGAAGGAGGCATATCTACTTTGTTCTAAAATTTGTTATTTAATGTTTATTTCTGAGAAGGAAACGTGAAATCATGCTAACACTCATTTAACAGTAATCAGATGCCCCATAAATGTAAGATGGCGCGGCTTTACTCATTCGTTGAATCTGTCGTGTGTGGTGGCGGTACAGACCCAAATTACATGAAAATCATTCCAAAAGCAACAATAACACCAGACCTTATTTTCGTCTTGTTTTTATTCATTACAGTAATTAATTTAATTTGACGTACTTCTCCTACGCCTCAAATTTGTTCTGTCATCATTTTAAATTATTTTGCAGAGTTTCAATTAGTATTTGTAATTAGTGTATTATTATTTAGTAAATTAACAATGTTCTATTGTTTATTTTCTAACTAGCGTATTGTAAAGGTCCTCGAATGTGAGACTTGTTTGTTGCTTAACGTTTCATAAGAAGCGTTTGGGCAGCTTATTTTTAGTCAGTTAATTGGTTGACAGTTTTTGTTAGGATAAGTTAACACCTAGTCTGCTAGCTTATCGGCTCTTTAGCAGCATGTAATTATCGTGCCTCTACTTGTGAAATTTAAATAAATATGTGAGTTGGATAAACTTTAGTTACGTTCTGCTCCCATGTTCACGAGTCAATACATTACGATTAAAATGAAGAAGTTATTTTGTCGTTCTAGCCAAGTTTGCTATCCACGGTGCTCCGCATTGTGGAAACAGCAACCCATGCCTTCGCCCACAAAGAGTACTGCGCTATGGTGTCCTTGGACGTAGCGCGTGCCTTTGACTCGGTCTGGCATTCTGGGTTGTTACTAAAGCTTTACCAGCAAGGTTTCTCGGGGCCACTGGTAAAGCTTATCCGGTCCTACCTGCTTGGCCGCACCTTCCACGTGAAGGTGGACGGAGTCAAGTCAGGTACCAGAAACATCCTTGCAGGTGTCCCCCAGGGGTCAGTCCTAGGCCCCGTCCTGTACACTCTGTACACGGCCGACGTTCCGACGGCGGATCGTGTACAGACAGCTACATACGCGGATGACACGGCTTACATCACTCGTAGCAGGAGTAAGGCCGTCGCCACCGCTCGCTTGCAAGGAGTCCTCCAGAAGACGGAGGCCTGGGCCAGGAGGTGGCGCATTGACGTCAATCCTACCAAAACCCAGGCCATCGTTTTCACGAGGAAGTACGGCCCACGCAACCGCGGCCAACCGGCCCGGTTGCTGAGGCTGAACGGATCCGACATTCCCTGGAGTACCTCTCTGAGATACCTCGGGGTTCTGCTGGACTCCAAGCTCACCTGGCGTGCGCACATCAACGATGTGCGTCGAAGGACCAGCGCCAGGCTAAACGAGCTTTACCCCCTCCTGAACAGGAACAGTGCACTGTCACCGTCCCTGGGAGTACGCATATATCTCACCCTGGTCAGGCCACTCCTCGAGTACGCCTGCCCAGTGTGGGGATATGCCGCTCACACCCACCTGCAACGACTGCAGGCAGTCCAAAACAGGGCACTTAAACGTGCCCTCCACCTACCCCACCGTTTCCCGACAGCGGCTCTTCATGAAGCCACCGGCATCATGCCCCTAAGAGACCGCTTCCGAGTGCTGGCCACTGCCTTCTACAAGAAGGCGGAAACCAGCACTAATCCGTTGATCAGCGTGCTCGGCCGGTACGAAATTCGTCCCGGCCGACACAGACGACCACTGGATCTGACTGTTCAGACATAAGACGCCCCAACAAGTTACGACAACAATGACTAGCCAACTGTGACGACAAACCCCACGTAATGTTATACCCCATCACTAATCCCCGCGGAGGAAATGTCAAAAGACAACAACCTCCAGCATACTCTGTTCTTTTTTCTGTTTCAGGAAGAACGTGAATGGCTACTCTGGCTGGCCGCACTTCATTACAGGCATCAAGACTGTAGTGTTGTAAACAAACGGTTTTTTTTCTGTCTTGAAAAAAAAAACTCTTTTTTTCTGGGAAACTTTTTTTTTTTTTTTTCTCATAACTACTAAATCTCAAATTTGTAAGGCATTTATCGTTTAACATGACTGTTTTAGAGTTTATACTAAGTAATTATCTTAATTTTTAAATCTACTATATTTTTCTGGTTCAGTTGAAAAGAAAATTACAAAAATATTGGAAACATTGACTGAAATGTTTAGAACGTGGACTTCCCGAAGAGGCTAGGTTGCGCGAGAAGGAATCCCCGTTGTTTGGTATGATACTCGCTATTTGAACTAGTGCTGCCAGCCCTACGAATTTATCTGTAGACCTACAAATCTTTTTAAAAAATTAGGAATTTTAAATTTATGTACGGTTTTTTGCCTCTTTTTATTACTTATTGGGCTTTCCTTATATTCGTATACTTGTTAAATTCTCAGTGTATAGTTATACTGAATCATTAAATTGTCAGTAGTTTGCTTGTAACCGTTGCCGTAAACCAACAATTGAAAAAGAAATAAAGCTCCTATTTTCTATGATAATAGATTTAAATTCAAACTTAAAATACCGTAATACAGAATTATCGGCGCAGTATTTATGCACAGCGTGTACTTTGCTCACAATTTAAAATTGCAATTTCAAAATCCTTTGCGTACAATACAAGTAAAAGAAAAAGTAACTATTTCCGAAGTTATGGATCTAGAGGAGACAGAAGAAGAAACAGAAAATTCCGACACCGACCGAACTAGTGTTGGTAGTGCTGATACTAGTGAATGAGGTACTGACATATAGGATGAATAAAATTATGTTATCTACATAGATGCATTTATGAATCATTATGCAAGACATTATATGATTCAGTAAGATTTAAAACACACATGTAAAATGTAAGTTCCGTAAATAAAACTATATTTTATCAAATATATTGTTTTCTGAAAAGAAAAAAAAAAAAAAAACAAATTTAGGGTGCTAAGATTTTTTTTTTTTCACAAAGCTGAAAAAATCCTTTTTTTTCTCAATTTGCAACACTAATCAAGAGTATTGAACAAGAAGTACTAGAACCATCAAGAGGAACAAAAGTTAGCAGGTAGATTGACAGAAAATGCACATTATCTTCAGAGGCAGGGCACTAATTTATTAAAGCGACTAGCGGTTTGAAATCAAACATAAACAAGAATAGTGTTTCATGACGACGGTGATAATGACGTGAAAGTAAGGAATTACTCAGTGCATGGACATTATATAATATAAAAAGTAGATCGTAATACAGTAAATATTTAAAGGGAGACATTTTAGTTCTCTGACATTACACCATGTTTTCTTGTTCACCACCCCTTTCCAACAATTTGGGATCGGCTGCGTTTGGCGTGGTCAATTTTGGATCTTTGGTTGTGTGTGTCCTTGCTGAAGCCAAGCAGTTTATACCTACTGTCACCTCGTTCAGAGTACTAATGGAGGAAGTGGGGTGTTGCCATCAGTCTGCAAAATGTGTAATTATGTTCTGGGTGTGATAAGCGGATTTTTTGTTTGTGAAGTTTGTAGTTTATGAGGCGAATACTGGGGACTGTCCCGGCATTCGTCTTTATGGCTGCGGAGGCTTGTGCTCGTGCTGAGCTGATTGTACCTCCTCTACTCAGTGTGCGGCGCCTTCCCGCAGTGAGCCACACTGGCTGCTCACGTTGTATCATTTGTTGCTTGTGCATTGAAAGAATTCAGATAAATTGCTGAGATGATAAACATATCATAGCAGTCATTTTAATGCAGAATATCATGTGCAATGTCACTAATCAATATGGAAAGTTTCAAATAATGCGTTGAAGACTTGCAATATGAATACAATAATTAGCAGAAATGATATTTTAATAGCCGAAATGCGAATGCTATGTTGCGTTATAATTTGTGTTTACGGTGTTGGTGGTGCCCTATAAGTTAACTGTGTTTATACAGAAACGCCTGCAGATTTTCCATTGAACACCTTCCAGCCGATTATTCACAGCTGCTGTGTTCTCCGCCCTTGCAGACACTGTTGCGCAAGCCGAGGTTCGCGCCGGCAGCAGGCATTGTGATGTAGATGTGAGTCGGCTGGCGGCCTACTTCGGCGGCAGAACCCCACGTTCTCATTAGCTCAACAGGCCCATTCAGACAACGTTCAATCGTCATCGTCGACATAAAGACTTCTATCCTTTGTGTATTATACTGGAGATCAGTTTTAGTTATTCGGTTTCCAAAATTAGACGGCTATCGTCTCAGAATTTCACTTTGCCTTCCGAGTAGATATGCAGCTCATAGCCTAGCAATTTAATTGAGCACTTAAATGTTCCGGCATATTGTAATTGGGCAGGCAAACGTTCCAGTCGTCGTCACTAATTTTAGGCAATATTCGACTATAGTCTATGGAAACCTATATTTTTTGTACAGTCTTAGTATGTCATCACTGATTCACCACCAACTTCATAAATACGCTCTTGTGTACTGTATTTGTTGTCATAGAAAACCCGAATTGAACGTACTGAATAGCTAAGTATTCAACCTGAGTCCGATTGAGAACTTATGAGGAACCTGCTTTGGGATAAAGTGGCGAACTTGGGATTGATTCTTTACCACAGATCCACTAGAACACGTTGTAATACGAGCTACATGTATAACGATCCTCCCCACTACTACGAACGCTACTTCTTGAAACTTCGTATTCAGTGCGTGTGGTTGAGTAACGCATCCTGTAAGATGCTGGGGATGAGTGGCTGAGATCCGGGTGGCGGTGATGTGGGTCACACAGGACTCGTGTACCTTCCACTCTGCTACATTTCTTTCTGATTAAAAAAGCGGATTCAATCAATATAACAGCAAAAGAAGCAGTTGGGTATATCATCAAAATGACAATCGATATTACACCACGCGAGAGATTTTAAAAGAAAAGCTAGGAACAATACCGTTACCTCAAAGTTGTCTGATCCTCATGAAAGAAATTCTGACCAATACCGATAAAGCACTACAACAGGTATGAAAAATAAATTCATTCCGCAGCAGCTGGATTTAAGTAAACGTTCTAGTTAGGCTGTACAGTCGTCGTATGAAGGAATTAGATTTTTAAACTTGTTGCCGGTTTCATAGGGTAAGATATAATCAGAAGAATTAAACTGTTAGGATTACACGTAAACCTGATTGTCCAGCCATGGCAGAGATGGAATGTGGGGCAACTTGAAGTTCGATTACCTAGATTGTATGATATATTTTTCCTTGCTTAGCTTTAACGTTTACAGTATTTAATCTGACAGATTATATATATTTGTTTTAGATCTATTACTTTAGTGACAAAAAATCTTTGCTATAGTAGTTTTATAGTTACGAAATTTTACATGTATTGTATTTTGTATGAAACACCCTATTTTACTGCAACATATTTAAAGATGAATAAATTGTTATTTTTATTATAATCATATAAACAAACGCCAGTGGCGAAACTTGTGAGGTTCTATCTGTGTCTAAACATTTCTAGCATCTTTATATATATTACTAGCCACTAAGCCCGTCAAAAATGACGGGTTTAACGGAGTATTATGGTAAGTTATTTCTCTGCAGTTGCTTAACTAAATAGAATTGTTATAAAATAAAGCTCATTGTAATTTATCGTCCCTTGTGCTGTAGTAAAAAGCTTCAGTTGTCAACTTGGTCCAGGTTGCATCTCACCCTAATCACAACATCCACTAATATTACTGCTAGAAAAGCAAAGCTTCAATCACGCGCGAATTAATACATTCCCTATATCGCATGTCAGTGTCATCATGCATCGCGATATAAACTTGATCCCAAATCTTCACAGGTTCTTACACCTTTCTTTCTTAATACCTGTGATGAAGATTGATATTTTAACGGCTGAGACAGCTTACATTGGCTGAAATAATGACCCCAGTGAGAACGACGGATGCTAAATCTTAACAACTTACGCTATGCCATTTAATATTTAATTGTGGTTTAGGCCACATATATCGCGATCAATTTGGAATTTCTTTCATTCGAACCATGTAATTATTTTAGTAAAAAAAAAAAACTTGATAATTAATATGCCAATTTAAACGCAATACTGTACATACTTTTCTTTCTGTGTTATGAGAATTCATGTCTTAGCAATTGCTAAATAAATAGAATTGTTATAAAATAAAACTCAGTGTAATTTCTCGTGCCTTGTACTGTAGAAAAAGGTTTCAGTTTCCATCCGGGTCCAGGTTGCATTTCAACCTAACCACATAAACTTGCCGCCAGGTGAACACTACTTCTATCTCGCGCATATTAATACATGAACAGTATCGCGTTTTAGTGGCAATAATGCATCGCGATATAAATTTGATCAAGGGTTTTTACACATTTCTTTTTTGTTATCCGTGATTCAGACCGGTATTAAAACGTTTGAATGGCTGAAACAGTTGCTGAAATAATAGGTTCAGTAATATTACACAGTGGAAGCAAAGGAAATTAAAATAAATCTTATAATATGCCACGTAATATTTGTTTCAAATGAAGTGTAGGATGCACAGATCGGGATCAGTGTGCAACTATTTCAGTTTAAACTAATTAATAATTTCAATAATAGGACACTTTAAATTATTTTGAAAAAAAAATTATTCATGCCCTCTGCCGTAAAGTCAAATGCCAGTTGTAATTGTGCTAAGTAACAATCTAACCAAAACATTCGCTACATTGATGCTCGAAACACAAAGCTTTTATCTTACATATCTGTGTACAAAAAATTTAAGGAATACTTCTATATATCAAAAGAATATTACGTAAATATAAGCATATAATGATTGATATGTCAATTTTAACGCAATACATACTATTATTTCAGTGTTCTGTCAGTTAGTTTATTCGCGGATGCTTGGAAATGTTATAACGTCCATTACCAAGAATAATGAAGAAAAGCGTGACGTCATTGAGCGACGTCATGGATTGACTTCATGCCGTGACAGGAGACGTCATACATGACAGCTTGCTTATTATATTAATAGATTACTTCCTGCATACGCAATAGTAATCCGACAAATTATCTTTGTGATATATTTTGTTGTTCCCTTGAATTGTTTCGAATATTTTCGGAATTAGTGGGCCTCATCACCTGAAACAGATTTCTGCGAACCCCTTAATTCTAGCAATACCCTTTACGGCTATCCAGATTTTATTTTTCCAAAGTCTTCAGAAATACTCCGAGCGAATGGTAGGATGGCGCCTTCTTTAACGCCATGTGCGACTTCCTTCCTCGCATACAGTCCCCTTTCGGCTCTCATTTTTTTAATAATATAAACGTAGCACCATTGATAAAGAATTGATTTGTATGAAGTTTTACATAAAGTTTTGACTGCCGTTTCTTTCCTTTACGACATCTATATTTCATTTGCTTATGTCCATTTCTATTTAGAGCATTTCTCCCCTAACTTGTCAGAAATAAGTCATTTGCAGTTAGAAGCTTGTAAAGTACACCTGAACAACGGTAACAAATTTTCCGCCGAACTTAAATTACCATTCGCTTCTGCGTTTTGTGGCTGCTATGGCAACATGCTGTGTACATGATTTTGACGAAAATGGTATGATTGTTACGATATTTTGGTACATCAGTTTCTGGTAATAAAACGATAGGAGGCTACCAAGGTGTTTGATGAAGCTTTCTTTTGAAGTATAAGTTCACTGCTTTTTCAATAAACCTGCCGTTCCGATCATGTTATTGTAACGATAGTTTCTTAGCTGGCAGCGAGCTGTAACGAGAGGAAGGCTAGCGTTCTGGCCTCGCATTCGGGAGGACGGCGGTTCGAATCCCCGTCCGGGCATCCAGATTTGGGTTTTCCATGGTTTCCCAAATCACTCCAGGCAAATGCCGGGATGCTTACTTCAAAAGGCCATGGCCGAATTCCTTCCCATTCCTTGCCCCCCATCCTTTCCCGTCTCTAAAGACCTTGCTGTTAGACGTTAAGCAAAAAAAAAAAAAAAAAAAAAAAAAAAAAAAAAAAAAAAAAAAATCTACTAGATGCTACTTTTGTAATCTGTCAGCTTCACCGCCGCGTCCGTGTGATATCCCTTCGGAAAAATTCAACTTTCTCATTTTTTTTCATCTAATAATTTTGAATTGATATGGTTACAACTATTACACAGTAGATTAAACGCCTCGTTTGCTGCTAACATCTTAAATGGCGTTTCTTATAATAATTATATTTTAATTTAGACATTTATGTTAAATTCGAAATTGGCGTGAAATGGAGTACAATAAAAACTGGAAGCTGCAAGTCACTTAATGAACGTAAAATAAATTTAATTACAAAACGTCCCATTCCCAGTCTTCCACACAACTGTCATTTCTGAATACACGATATTAGAGAAAACTACTGACTTGTACGCAGAGTTTTTCACCTTCATAAGCGTGAATATGAAAAATATTGAATGTTCATGAAATTCTCAGTGATATACAAATAAATTATGAAATAAATATATACTACTTAAATATTCATGTTTACCAAATAATGCAGATATAAAAATAAAGGCAGAAGACATGTAAATAACTAAGATAAATATTCTTTTATTTGCATCAGTGTAAACCCACATATTGACTAGAGTCTGACCGAAGCTTCGGCTACGGCTTCGGCCAAAAAAAGGTACCTTCGGCCTCACATTCGGCTTCGCCCAAAATCAGCCGAAGTTTTGTACCCAACAGCCGAAAATGAACGAACTAATAGGAATGCTGTCAGCATATCGCATGTGCTGTGGACCTTATATAATCGTAGACTTGCTTCCGTACAATCTCATTCAAGGAGAAATATTTCGCATACTTAATTTTACTGATCCTCAAACTGTACCAAGCTACAGACAAAAATAAGAGAAACATTCTAGAATGTCTTTAATGCCAGCTACGTACGAAAAAGCCTGAATGGATCAGTGCTACCACAGACAACAAAAACGTCTTCACATTTGAGTGTTACGGCACATTGCATTATAGGTATCAGAAGGAAAAAAGTTATGCTGGCAGCTAGTGTCATAGAAGTAGATCATGCAGGGCAATATATTGCACAAAATTCACTGAAGCTATACAATACAATATAATACAAAAGGAAAGATACATATGGGTATTCGTTATAATGTTTCAATGCGCTGTGGAAGCTACATTTCTATTGGCTCACACTATACAGCTCATGGCAGACCATGTAATGTTTAAAGATGTTTCTATAATGGTAATAGTGAAAAAGTGTCGTAAAATTTTAGAACATTTTAGAAAGAGTGAACAAGTCACTAGATATATCTTGACAAAACATTTAAAAAACATGTGATTTGCCCAAATATATTTTGACACTAGACGTCGAAACTCGTTGGAACAGCACCTACTTGATGTCGGAGAGACTTACAGAACAGAAAATTGGAGTGAATCTGTCTATGACAGAACGTGTTCGAATAGGTATTCTAACTACAGAAAAACGGGTACAAATGATTAATTGTAAAACGGTAATGAAGTGTTTCTATCATCCAACAACTGACATATCTAGCGATTCCTTATTAGTATCTTTAATTATAACACTGATTAGCTTGATAAATCTATAACTTACTCAGGAGGATTAAAACCAAGATAATATAAGACTGCTCAAGAGCTGTTTTTTGGGAGTCTGTTAAGAGGAAATACTTTTCAGCTGTCGATTGCCACTCTAATCGATCCCCAGTTTAAAATTAAATGTTGACTAGCTACGAAATTTTAAATACAAGGACTGAAATTGCCATTTCTACGTCATAATTATGCACTGATCCAAAGCTGTGAACGGTTCATATGGATGTGGGTGAACCTGGACCCTCAAATCCTACTCCTGAATCCTACTCAGAGACTGAATTGGAATGTTCGGACAACTATCACCAGCCGTTTGAAGAACATTTCACTTGTAATTAAAAAGAACCATTGCTAATATTTTTTGATATCGGGCCTCCAGTCCGTATATTTATTTACGACCTATAGTAACCACATATTTATCAGCTCCTCTCACTAGCGTTCCTTGTGAATAATTGTCCAGTGCTGCCGGTCAAATCTATGACGACAGAAGAGCTAATTAAACGGCGAAAACCTTTTATTTTTAGCTCATATTGATCAGGCTGTTTGACTTTAATTATGAAATTTCATTTTATTTTAAGTACCGATCTACGATTTGTTTTGGTTATATTTTTAATTAATTTATGTATAAAACTGTATACCTAAAATTACTTTTAAAATACTATTAATAGGGCTTTAAATAATAATTTAATATGACAGCCTAATAATACTTAGACTGCAAGATATCGTATTTCGAAAATTAGAATAATTTATGCTGGGTAAGATGATTGAAATGTGTCTTTATTGTTGTTAAAAATTGAAAGTATTACTATATTAAGGTAACGTAAGACAAAAGTAATGCGTATTTTACTGAAAAAAGCTAAAACTCTAAATAATTAATTAATAATTTAATTTTGCTAAATTGCGTTGCTCAAAACCAGACTAGGTAATCTGTTTTATTACATTCTAATAAATGAAAAAAACTGTGTTCATATTTTTTGTACAGGTGCACAACACTACAACATATGAAACAAAATAACAGTTCAGAGCTTGCATGTTATATGTACGTTTAGTAAATGTTCGAATATGTCTATTTTCTAACCATGGGCTTCGGTTACGGCCGAAGGTTATGGCAAAAGCTGAACAATGGCTTCGGCTAAAAAAACTACCTTCGGACCAGGAGAAATGGATGCTGAATTGTTTCTGGGAAATGTAGAACGTAGGCGGGGAAGGACGATGATGGAAAATGAAACTGGGAAAAACAGCAATAGTATCATCAATCTCCAAATAAATGTGTGAGGTAGTGCTGTGGCGATATGAGAAATGGAAGCCATCCAATCCGAAATAACTCATGGCCAAGAATGAGGCTGATCCAAATAGTTGAACTGAATTTCTGAATGGCTTCTAAACATTTTATGGTTTTAAATTAGTCTTTGTGGTGTGATGAAACCATTTTTAAACTAAATTGTAATGTTAATCAATTGCAATACTAAAAATAAAGGGATACTCGTCTGGCAAAGTCATTTTCTATGAGACAGACTGGAACGTCTTTCTCTGGATGTGTTCAGGAACGTTTCAGAGTAATATAATTCCTTTTCTAGAATATGTTTATCTCTTACAAATATGAATTTCACATTCAGCATATGAAGCGCTACTTCATTCAGGTTGGAAAAGTGTGTATCCAGAAATATGTTTCTAATTGACGTTTAGTTCTTTTGTGCAAATAATGAAATCAGGGCCGATGCAAAAATGTTACAGCATACTCTGTATTTTCAGGACATACAGCATGTTCTTGGCAAGCTTAGAGACTGGAGCAGAGAGCGCTTACTGTGGTTCCTATTTCACAGGCGAAAACCCGGTGGTGACTGGAATGTCGGGAGAAAGTAGACTCATCTGTCGCGAAATGCGATCCAAGTGGGTCCGTAGGTCCGGCAAGTCTTGCCAACTCCACCAACCTTGAACTTTTTTGCGTTCAGGGTGAAAGCAGTTGTGTGTTGAAACTATGTGACACAGGTTTACCCACTAGAGATTAAACAGAACAATCATTACTGGACAAATATCCACTGTCACCAAAACGATTTTAATCCAACATTAAAACTTAATGTGGACATAAAACAAAATTTCAAGAGCGGGTATTCTTTCCTCTGCATGCATTTCATCTGCTGATAATAAATTGTATAGTTTGAATATAATTAAGAAAGACTGGTAATGAGTGATAATACTAAACTTTTCATGACTTCCTGTGATCAAATACCGATGAAGCAGAGGATTTTTCCAGAAAGCTTAATGCCCGGAAAGGTTCCTCACATCCTCTCAAGCAGATAATATGTGCTGTTGTATCCTCAAGAAGAAAAAACTTTGGTTCATGGTGCTTATTCTCGAGTCAAAGATACAGTTAAAACATGCTTTTTCCGGACTTGAGTCTCTGGACTGGTGGTGCACGGTCATGCAGTGGATGAGCGCTTTCCCGTTCTACTTTTGTCCTCTCCTTGTTCGCAGCCACTTCTATCCAGATACAGGGTGGTGCAATCTGTTACATTAGTGTTTAATTTTTTTACACGAACATTCAAACTGAAAATATTGGCAACAAGTTTTAAATTTGAAATTTTATAAGGGAACGTCAATAAACTACGTGACTCGGTCTGGGGGGGGGGGGGGGTTGACTGGAAGACTACGCCGTACTACGTGGAGGGTGGGAGCGGGATTCCAAGTCAGACCACGTAGCTTTCCATTCATACAATTTTTCACAGTTAATTGAGGTACAGAACACACAACAGCATGTAAATAATTATTTTCTTCATTTAATTATCTTTGTATGTAGTTTACAATAGTCTGACAAGAGAAAACAATACAAAATGTCTTCTGGAATCAAAAGGGGAAAAAGCTACATGGGGGGCGGGGGGGGGGATTAGAAACAAAAGCCACGTCGTGCTGCGTGGGGGGAGGGGGTTTTCACTGGAGGCCAAAATGGAGCTACGTGGTTTATAGACACTCCCTAACGACCTAACACCGTCATTAAAACTTCTTATTCGCAATAGGTTGCCGTTATTTGATGTTAACCATATTAGAAACCAATATTTCTATTCGTCCGACTTTCATGGGACATAGCATAATTTCGCCATCTACTTCCCACAAGTTATTGCAGTACCTTTGTTATTAACGAGCGGCAAGAAAATGAACCTTCCCCGGAACGCAAGAATGGACAAAGGTTACTTGGCCCAATGAATCGTAGTTCTGAAAATGGCAAAATTAAATATTTTGCCAAAATAATTGAGAGGAGGTAATGTGCTAAAGGTCTTTTGACAAATTTATATTCGAATAGCACAGCGAACTTGATAATTACATTCACCGCCATTTCAGTGACTCTTCAGTACAGCATTTTAAATCTATTAAACATTTTTAAGGGCTATTCGTTGCAGGCCACACTTTGATGTCTCGCGACAAGCAATTTGTTAGACTCAGACCAAGAGTAATGCTTGCTGTATTTAAAATACTAAAGGCTAAACATGATACTCGTGCCTAATAAACTGACCGAGAGCTGCACGAGTTGCCTGAGTGGGTCAGTGCGCTTTCCAATGAGGCCACGGCCGGAGTCTGTCCAATTACCTCCCTGCTGCTCGCCCACCACGACACTACATCGTGGGCAGCACTGCGACACACACAGTAGAAATCACAGTTAACCCTGAGGGAAGAATTGCCGACATAACAGTCGTTAGTGTCACTGGATTCGACTATTGCCCGGGTCAGGAAACTAACCCATCATTTGTTTCCACGACGTCAATAAATACGGGAAAGGACTGGGGCAAGGAAATGGGAAGGAATTCAGCCATGGCATTTGTGGGAACCACCCTAGAGTGATTTCTGGAAACCATGGCAATCCGAATTCTGGATGGCCGGTAGACGGGGATTTGGACCCGCGTCCATCCGAATACATCGACCGAGTGGTAACAGTGCTCCCACCAGTTTCGCTTCGAAATAACGAATTCTATTACTTTTCATACAGAAAATCTATTTTAGGATGTCGATCACATGCTGGAGGTCTTGATTTGCGTTGACTCTGCTTTCGGTTCGCTGGTAGTGGTTTTGTCTGTTGAATAATTAACAACTGCAAAGTACGCTCTTACCAAATGTATTCAACATTAAACAGCCACACAAACCCTCCCGAAAAAGTCTAAGTATCTCAAATGCCGTTTCATATAAAATATTCATTCGTCTGTAACATGTTAAAAACAATTCGTCTGATTTGAGCTTGAAATGTGATGAAAACACCGAAGGAGAAATTTTATTCCGTGTAGCCATCACCAAAGTAAGGTAACGATTCAGACATTGACTGTAGTTGGTTCACGAATGGCTGAATTCTTCAACTCGGTGCAAGTTTCGTTGGGTTTTGGAGCTTTCTGGTTACTATTTCTACCTTTACTTTTGTGTTCTTTATATTGTATGGTATATATGGCTATAAGGTATAATGGCTTAGATTGCTTCCAGCTTTGGGTTTTTCATGGTTTCCCAAAATCACTCCAGGCGAATGCCGGAATGCTTCCTTCAAAAAGTCATTGCCGAATTCCTTCCCGTTCCTTGCCCCCATTCTTTCTCGCCTCTAATAACCTCCACGTCGACGAGGCGTAAAGTTAAAAGCAAACCAAAAAAAAATTGTTCTCGTTTTCCAGCATCTGAGGAGTCTGGACGTTTAGCTTCATTGAGATTTAGTACCTCGTCGTTCAGTTCGTACACACTCGCTCTAATAAAAACTCAGAACTGTTGAAATTATGTGATGAATTAAATCAATGCAACCAGAATTTCCGTATAATTAAATAGTTATAATAAGCTTCCACCTATTACATTAGCAAAAGTATCCGTTTGTTTAGGAGTACAAACTAAATACTTCAGTTATTGACCTAATTGATTCCATGAAACATTTGGGCGTAACGGTACAAAGCAACATTAAATGCTTCCAAATTTGGAAAATGAAATGGGACTAGCACATAACTTCGGTCGTATGCAGAACTAATTTTATCTGCGATTCTTTGGTCGAATTTTGAAAAATTGTAACGCACATAGAAAGGCGACAACGTAGAAAACTCATGCGTCCACATTTGGACTACTGTTGTGCTGTTTGGGATCTGTATCGCGATGGATTGATTGACAGTATAGAGAAAGTATAGATAAGATCCACTCGATTCGTGACTGCTTGCCACAGACCTTACGAAAGCGTCACAGAATTATTATGTAGATTGTGCTGGATTTCGTTTTAATCAACTGGCAAACCTTCAAACGAATTCTTTTCACTATGAATGCGATAAAATACTTTGTCCATAAACCTATTTGGGTCGCGGTAACAGTAGATATAAGATTATAGAAACTAGATGCCGTACTGATGCATAACCTCGTGTGCACACAGTTAATTCTAGTACAAAGCATCCTCGGCCTCCCACAACTTTGTGAATTCCTTGGTACAGATGCAGATGTAGAAATTAGTGGCCTTTTATAAGTAAATTATACTAATGCTACTGGAAATTTTCCAACAAATTTTTCAAAATATTGATTAGTTATTTAAGAAAAGATATTTTAAAGTTTAATTGAAGCAATCAGTAATTAATCGAATGTTCATTTCATATAAGCTCCTGTTTCTTCAAATATACATCACTGAAAAACATAAAAATTTCTTCAAAGGAGAGATTTCCAAAATCATAGCGTTAGGAGTGAGCCAACGTCACTGCATATATACAATTTTCAGAATATCCTCGGGTATTCCGTAAATGCTGCTCCCACGTTACATATACGGAAAATGGATCTAGTGACCAGCCACGTTCTTGAAGAATATATTAATGATGAATATTTTTGGAATTAAGCATATAAGAGCGACTGATTCATGTTTGCAGATCACCGCTGGTAGTGGAACGTTCCTTGACTCCCGAGAGAGAGGTGAACGTTACAGTACTAACCGCAAACAACGCCCACGTTGTGGTTTTGCCTGCATTGAAATGATTCATTCTGACAGTACAGAACGTCATCCACCCCGCGGATTCCGATTTCACAACTTCAACAAGAGTCTTCTTCTTCTACGAACTCCTTGCCAGTTTCCGAGCGTAGGCAGTTAGCATGGGGGTTGTTTACCCCTCCAAGGCAACATCTGGAAGGTGAAATGAGGTGGTTTCCCTTTGCCTTCACCACTGTGAAAGTGTTCGTGGGTGTTGTTGTGTGTACGACTGTGTATGTGTTCAGTGTAAAGTGTTTCTTGTGTTGTGGACAAGATATGAAAGAAGGGAGAGGATGAAACACGTTGACGGTCCATTTATGACTGTTCTGAAAGACACCAAGGAGGACGTCACCCGAATCACTATCAACTACGTCTAAAGCCCTTGTTCCAAACGCACTGCGGGGAGGTGTGGGATTTAACCCAGGACTTTGGCGCACAATCTGGTAGTAAGGAATTGTGCACAACCACCTCCCCTACACTGCCAACCGAGTCTTTATGATGAAAATTTTTTCCGCTACTACGACTTGTACCAACTAAGCCCATGTCAGCGCCGGACACCGTCACGGTGCTGCAACCAACTGAGGCAACGGGGAGGGCTCAACAAGAGTACTCCAGGATTTTTCAGAGAACTTACTAAACCCGTAAATGAGTTTCCGAAAAAATCATCCGATAAGTCGAAGAATATTTAACGAATATTGAGATTTTAGGTCAGATATCAGCTAACGATTACTGACTAAAGAAGATATTACCTTGTCTAATAATGCAGTCTTACACATCACGAAGCTGTTTCCGCTATTGTTTCTGTCGGCTAATATCTACTGATTCAAGCCGATATAGTGCCCAAACATCCCCTTCCAGATATAACATAAATATGTTGGTGAAGGATCTCTTCTAACATGAACGAAAAATCAACTTTAAGATTAACGGTTACATAGGATGAAGTATAGTTACTCTTCGAATGCCTTGTGAGTAACAAAGTAAGTATAGTGGACATTTTGCATGAAACCTTCAGGCTAAGCGTATGTGTTCTCATACTGTTATCCTCGATTGTAATGATACTTACTTCCCCGCGTCTATTCGTTTCCACCATAAGGAAACATATACACTTAAACAGACTTAAATAAGATGTGGAAAAAACTTCAATCATTCTAGTCAAATAACTTTAAAAAAACTGAATAAAGTTTCCCTTACGACGATTTGGGATACAAAGTTGTGTAGCCGCCTTTAAGAGCATTTTTATATTAAATAGTTCTTTCATAGATTTCACTAGCTATAGCCTAGTGTGTCTGTTGACTCGTCGGGTTCGAAGTCATTTAGTGACTTTCACCACTGGCTGTGTGTGTGTTCCAGGAACAGGTTTGGTGTGAGGTCCCGAGGTGACCAGCGGCCGTGGCCCGTGAACTTGGCACTCACAGGAGGTCTGCTGCTACGGTCTACTGCCCGCCTGGAAAGCCAACCACAACTGTCACACACAAGTGCTTTCTTGTTCCTCTACTTAGTCTGACGTAGCGCTTGTTTATAGCTTAGAAACATTTATTTATCGTTTGTGCTTTTTTATTTCAAGTAGTAATAGTGTGCTCGAAAATATGTCTGAAGAAAGTTGATTGCCTTTCTGAGCTAGGCGGAGGAATGTCGAGTGGAAAAGCGATCACTAGGTACGGTAGAGTTAGATCGGAACATACACGTCGTGCTAGGGAAGAATGAAATCGCGAGAAGCACAACAACCGAAACATTTTTGCTACATCAAGACTGCCTTTTTGACCTAAGACTATCAGCTATGATGAATACCGTTTCAATGCTTTAATACGCGATGATTCACTTCTGTTAATCGGATGTTTACATATGTGTTACTATCAATGCACCATCATGCGGCATTTATATTGGGACGTCTGCATTGTCCAAATATTCATCTAAGTTCTACAGATTTAGATGTATCTTTCCGTTTAGGGATCAACTGAAACCCTACCATTTTCACAACTATATCTGTCTTGTCAAGATGAATGTATTTTCCACATCCGATAATGATGATCGCATGTACTCAGATCTGCTTTGCTTTAGATTGTAGCAATCCCGCAAAAACAATTCTTTTAAAAATAGGCCAAGTCTCGTGTGAGACAAAAAGTTATGAGATCTTCTTCTGAGCCAAGTCTACATTTTACAGTGTGTATTCAGTTCACTTTGTGAGATAGAATGGTTTCTCTCGGTGTCATAGATCACTCCAGGCAAATGCCGGGATGCTTCCTTCAAAAGGCCATGGCCGAATTCCTTCCCATTCCTTGCCCCCCATCCTTTCCCGTCTCTAAAGACCTCGCTGTTAATAGACGTTAATCAGTTAAAAAAAATATTTAGGATAAAAAAATCTGATGACTTGGCCATTATGCACGTCATAATTTTTACTGAAATTGAGGGCATAGTAAAAACTTGTCAAATTAAAAAAAGAGCGAGGGAAATCTTGGCTTTTACGTATTTATATCAAACACATTTAAGGTATTTATATAGGTAAACTAAAACATTACTTGCGTAATGGCCAATTCATCAGATTATTTTTTATCCTAAATAAGCGATCTATGGCACTGAGAGAAACCATTCTGTTTCACAAAGTGAACTGAATACACACTGTAAAGTGTAGAGTTGGCTTAGAAGAAGATCTCATAACATTTTTTGACTACAGGAACACGAGACTTGGTCTATTTTTACAAGAATTGTTTTTGTGGGATCTCATTTCTTTTTGTAAGTTTATCGCTTATTCTGAATCGCCGCTCAAATTTAATGATTCCATTTTGAAATCGGTGAATAACAACATTTCAGAATTTAAGACATCAACATAGACGTTACCAAGAATTACCCACTCTCTGAAAATAATGGGTGTGCGCAAAAAATGAATCAGAGATATACAGTCGTACAAATAGACTTTAAAGTATTAATCAAAAAACGTTCAAACCGAATGATATATCGAATGACATATCTTGGAAATTTGTTGAAATCTTAAATCACTCCACGAATAAATTGCTTTGCCTATATTGTCACTTACGAGGAAAGAATTAACAACTATTTTTGCTTTATTTCTTGTCTACTCATCTGTAGTCTTTAAACGTGGCTAAATTTAAGCCAGGATATTGTACGCCGTCATCTATCTTCGAATCTTCGAGCTTACTGCTGATGTGTCTTGTGATTCTCTATCTGACATGAAGTTATTAGGGCAGAAAGTGTGATTCATTGTAGAACTCTCATAGCTGAATACTGAAACCGTAATCGAAGTGCACGGTACGCTGGTGCTGGGATATTAACTCCTGCAAGACGTAACTTATCATGTGCATTATCGCGGCGCTGTTGATTGTGCAGGTCGATAGGTCAATAAAACGAGGCAGTAAACCAGATGACTGAATCGGGGCCAACAGCCACAACAATTGATATATAAAACTAAGTCGATGCATTCGAAACTGGTATTTTTCGTTTCTGATGATAGTTAATGAGAAACACTACATCCACAAAGATTAAGATATCTGGGTCCTCGTGTTACACAGTACAATACAAATAAATTAAGATCTCCACATCGACTCGGGGACAGGAGAATGTCATCTCCTAACTGTAAGACACAATATGAATTTGGTGAGTCACACAAGAATACCATACGAGATAACCCCTTATCCTGCGCTCAGATCAAGCTCAGAGGTTATGAATTACAGAACTGCATGTAAAAGTAGGTCGGACTAGACAATGTGCCCTCTCAGATGGGATGAATGTATGTACGATGATACCTAAGATAATTGAAGATTCTTTTGAATAGCTTTCTTCACTCCGATTACATTATATTTCTTAGATAACTCCAACAAGTCTCGAACGGTCATAAAGAAAACAGATAAGAGATTTTATCTCATATTACATTGTGCCGTTACTGTGACTCCTCGGCTTGGAGCTACAGCACTAGGTCTTTCTTTGGAAATGATTTGACTTCATACGTCGATCCTATTTTCACATCATAAAAACAATCTAAATTATTTGTTTTACATACTAGATTTTTTCTGCATTGTTTTTACCTTCTCCCCTCTATCAACGAAGTAACGAATGGCGTATGTCTATAAACGTGATCTTTGGCTTCGAGGTAATTAGAGTTGGGAAAGGACTGGGAACAAGAAACAGGCAGGGATTTGGCCAAGGTGTTTTCGCCTGGAGTGACTTCAGGAAACCGACAAAACAGAAATCTGGATGGCCGGGCGAGAGCTCGAATCAGTGCCTTCCAATTTTTTTTTTTTTTTTTTTTTTTTTTTTTTTTTTTTTTTGAGGCGGAATGGGATTGCGGACAAGGAACGGGAAGAAATTAAGAAATTGCCATAGCATTTTTGAATGAATTGGAACAATTTGGGGAAACCATGGAAGAACCAAATCTGGATGCCCGGACGGGGATTCGAATCAGGGTCCGGAAAGCGTGTGTCCTCCAAAAATCAGAGCGCTAGTGCTCACGTACCACGATCCAGCACTGTATTATGTTTTTAAGATTCTCCTTGTAGTTACGTGTTTAGTTCCATTTTCGTCTTTTATTTTTTTCATGCCTGATCGCATTTTTCGTTCTGATATTTTCTGTCTCGCGAATCTAATTGTCGATGCTAGCAATTTGCCTAAATCTCTGCTTATGTATATTCAGGGCTCAGCGGAATATGGGAGCATACTGGATAAAAATTATACGCTATTTATTTCTTCTTGTTATTTCTGCCGCGTAACTTCGTTGAGACTGAAATAAATTGGCTGCATTGTCAAAATATTCCAATTTTTAAAAACTGTAGTGTATCATGCAATAACGAAAAATTTGTTTCGATTTGTAAGTCGTCGTAACTACTTTTGTCTGAGAAACTCATTCAACTATTACATCTCAGCTCTTTGTAACAAATAGTCGGACCGTGGATGCGGGAGGACGCGGGTTCAAATCCCCGTCTGGCCATCCAGATTCCAAAGTTTCCCCAAATAACTCTTCACAATTCCATGGCAGAATTCCCGCCGGTTCCTAGCTGCACCGCCCAAGTCATTTCCCGGCTCCGACATCGACGAACCGTAGGCATGAAAAATAAATTCCTCAGTAATTTGTTTTGTTAGGTTCTTACAATCGAGTTAACAGCGAGAGTAAATGCTGAGAATCGTGAGACGCCGCTGAATGTCGAGGATGCTGTTAGATGGAAGACGCGCTGCTGGCCTTTGCAGTCCGGGAGTATTGCGACAGACAGTACTGTACAGAACCGGTATAGCCACGTCGCTCGCCTACACTAGGGAACTACGGTGTCAGGATTTTACACCTGCCTCATACGTTGGGTCAGGGTTTCAACAGTTTCGCAACGAAAATTCCAAAGGGAATGCAACTCAATTCTTCCACAACTTTGTCTAATCATTTCCTCGGTATATTTTAAGTGTAAATTAGGAACTATCGCAGAATTTACCCTGCACAAACTATAATCATCAAGATTTCTGTTTCAGAAGGCAAATATCTTCTCACAGCCTTTCAACAAAATTTTTCCGGCTTTAATGAACCCACTTTTCTCAAGGAAAGCCCTACTAAAAAAATACTGCAATCGGAATCGGTATGAAAGCGGCCACTTGAATTTTTTGGTCGCTTAAAATCCTTCCTTCATAATGCCGTTAAAGACGATCTCTTTTTAAGAATAGTCAATGACTGACGAGAGTGTCTTCACGTGGTATCTTAGTCTAATGTGTTTTCTTCTTTGAAACATGTAATAGACGCGAAAATTTGCTATTATTGTAACATGCATAAAAGGTCCAACAAGGAATGGCTGGTACGCTGGCGGCATTGCGATTTGGACTGCAAGCATTATGGCGCTACAAGGCCTTACGCACTCAAGCAACTTTATCCTTCAATTGCGGATGCACACCATCAGCAAAACTTTGGGCGATGTTTTTCGCAATGAAATTTAGACGGAAGGAAAGATAAAGTAAACTGCAGAAAAAGCAAAGTATACTTTCTAAAGATATCGTGTCGAGGATAGAGAAAAAGTAGTCACTGCAGCAGATGGCACCATGGTATATCAGCAAATAATGTGTCTAACCAAAACGAGAGATTAATCAACCTCAAAGAGTGTATTCGCGTGATTAAATTTAAACTGACTTAGAAAAAATAGGGATAGTTTGACACGATCTTAACAACACATACGGTCAGATTGAGACATAACTCCAAGTAGATAAATATTAATATGAATCCACTAAAGCATTGATACCGGAATTCCGAGGTTTCGCAATCCCGGAATCCAGGACTGATTTTTCCGATATTTCACTTCCGGAAATAAGCTGCCTCAAAAAATATATTCAGAGGATCTCAATCGGATTGCTTTATTTTTATGTATATAAACTGTAATATAAACTCCCTAATAAAGTATCAAAGTCTAATACATCACTGCAAGTGGAGCACTTATAATGGTATGCAATTCCACTGTAAAAAGCTCCGCCATATAATATATAAAGGATATACAAAAATACGGAATTGAATTGTCCTAAAAAATGCATGGGACCTTAATGAAATTTCATATGGGACCATTTTTATATTATACTCTATGCAATAAAAAAAAGATTAATTAAAATCGGTTCACAATTGGCGAAGATGTTACGGAACATACATACAAAAATCGAAATAGTAGAACCTCGTTTTTTACTGAGGCCGGTTAAAAAGATGTGTATGTAGCAATGTTGCTGTTGCCTACAAGATAGGTGTTTTGAGGTTAAGCAATGACCATCGAGATTTCATCTAGATGATCATCGAAAACCGAACAAAAATAGTAATCAGAATGGTCGGTGCGGCAGCTGCAGGAAATGAGTGGTCCAGTATCACGGCACCTCAACGCTTTCAAACTCACCATCTGACGGAAATCAAAAATGTCACTAAAATTTACCTTGTAAAACAAAAGATTAAGGTAACAATGCGCCCGTATCAAAGTCAGGTTGATCTAACATAAAGGCTTGAAAAAGCAATAAGGAACAACATTCGGCGATAACTGAAGAGTTTCTCACAATGTTATAATCGAATAAGAAAGATTTTAACGTGGCAGTTCAAAGTAACATGTTTATTCATACCTGCTCTACTTTACACGTGACGACGCGTCGTGAAATTATAAATATGCGCTTCAGCCATTTTGACTACCTGTTGTCTAAGCCTGTAGACAGAAGCTTCATCTCTACTTAACTGACCAACAGCAATGCTGGAATTCCACTGCAGCAGAAGTTTTCAAACCCGTGTTTAAAAATTGTCGTGCATGTTTGCTTCGTTCATGTTGTAAACATATTATCTGAGTCGCGGAATGCAGTCTCTCAACAACTGTGTATGGAGTCGACCTTGGGGATGCAAAGGCTAACCAATTGATTGAATTCGATCAGATTTTTTGTTTATATCATGTTCCTGGCGTTTCTCATCGCTGTGGGAGCATATTACCTACATCTTCAGACCCTATTAATGGAGAAAGACAACATTATGAATAAACGTACTGTAGAAATTAATCATTATGACATGTCAATTGACAGGAAAGATCAACCTGGATACAACTAAACATAATCTTTGTTATTTTTAGTAGGTATCAAAAGTTGATTCATAATGCCTATTGAGACAAATTAGAGAATGAACGTCTATTTTCAGCTGGTGCCGTAGTGGCAGGAAGTCGAGATGGCGGATGGAGTTGTCAGTGAAATCCCCCTTGTCGGATGCATGGGAGGCCAAGCATGGGATGAGTGATCAAGCATTTAAGTATCGTAGCTTAATAACTGATCCAAGGACAATAGAATTCAGCAGAATTAACATCTCGTAATTTAATTTTGATTCTGTTCGACGTTGTTTAGTTATGATAATACGTATCTGCATTGCTACTACTTTCTTCCCATAGGAAATAAATATAAAATATCATCATTTTTCTAGTTCCTGATGTTTTTTACGCATTTTGCGGTTCGCCCTTTTACTTTTACAGATGATGGTAGCCACACTAAGGATGGGAACAAATAATTTTGCCAATTTGTATTCCTTTTCGTTCTTTACTTGAGTCCTGGAAAGGTGGCCATCCTTCCAGAAGGGAGGCAGAGGACCGTAATGCCAGAATGATGCGTCAGAATCTCCGCCCGCTTCCTCTCTGATTTCCTGCGCCTGGGGTGACTCCACTAAGAGAAGAGAAATAAGAAGAAAACAAGAGATGCCATGTTCTTGAAGTGCATATAAAGCCGGTTAGGTGTGATTATTATGTGCACTAGAAGGAATTATGTTAATAGTTATCTCATTCGGTGATAACATTCGAGTTGACATCACCAAAGATGTTGTGGTCAGACAGTTATAGCGACGAAGTAAATCCGCACTCAGCGGCAAATACTAATGCGCGGATTAGGTATAAACAGAAGAGCTGTTCTCTCGTTAAATAACAGGTAAACATAAATATTTCTTAATGTCACCACTTTTTTACGGTTTTGGAACTAACGCTACTAGATGGACGCATTCGTTTTCACTGTTCACCTCTATTTTGGAGAGACAAGGGTTAGAGGCATAATTCCAATTCTCGATGTTTCCTTGGCATAAGAAACAGTCCAGCAGAGATATCTGTGGCCTGGCTTGAATCATATGAACGCGGGAGGTTAGATAATAGACTAGCGGAGGATGGCAACGAGTGAATTTATTACTGAATACTACCAGAAAAAACGGTATCGATTCAAGGGTTCATTTATCGTGATACTCAGCTGTTGTTGTCTTTCCGTTAATCTATTCCTTATTATAACTGATACTAACCACTACCTTAACTTTCCGTTCTACTACGTTCAGCAGTAATAACATGTTCAGCTGATGAATGGTTCCGAGCCCTGTGGATGATGGGTAACGTTTGGGTTGAAGGGTAACATATAAGTATGTACGTAAGAGTGATGAAAATTTAGTGGTGATGTATTATCCTTGGACCATAGATTTTATTATTGTGATATAATATCGCAGAGAGTAGCTTGGATTGTTTTATGTCGTGATGTAGTAACAAGAAGAAAAAGTGTTAAGCTAAAAGTGTATTAATTGAATGATAAATAAAGGAAATATATATAAATGTAAGAATATAAAATTAATAGCAAGAAATTGTATTCTTACAGGCTGTTCCACCCGGCCATTCAGATTTCTATTTTTAATTGTTTCCCGAAAACACTGAACGCGAATGTCGCGATGGTTCCTTCAAATTCTATGACCGAATTTCTCTACTGATGTCGACAAAAATTGCTGATTCGTACCTTTGTTGATTTTTATGGTGTTATACGCAATGCATATAGAGTTTATAACCTCGTTTATGTGATCAAGCTGATGAATTTCGAGCGAAAAACGGTATCACTCCTGACATTTAGCTCCACCATTTGGAAACATTTACAACGGTACTTTGATGGCATGGAATCGATGTCCGTTTCCTGTTCGAAGCGTATATTCGTCTAATCAGTCATCCCGCCTGAAACGAAATATTACAACTATGACGATCACTTGAATACTGTCGAAATCAAATGTTTCTATAACTTTCCAAAGAACAATTTTCGTTTACCATTGCTGAGTGTGAGATAACGACAAAAAGTCCTGATATATTCATAAAGTAAATGATATTCTCTGCACAACTGATTACTCACATTAACTTTTAAACGAAGGTATAGAAAAACTAGTCGAATAATGCGAAAACTTGATAAAGATTTCTTAAAACTTTACAGGTCCTGCACATGTGAAATTTAAAACTAACTAAACCTGAAACCGAAAATTTTAGATGGCTACAGTCATATGTATATACGATTATTTTCCATTTTTTTACTTTCATTTATCCTCCCTTTTTTTTAACCAGTTTCTCGAATCATTTGATGCTAACCTCCATTTTTCTAACCCGTATTGGTTAATGTCTTTATCTGCACATAACTATCACAAACTTCGTACTGAACTATCTGACTAACATTCTCTACAGTATTTGGATAGTGGCTATGGAGACCTTTGTATTGTGTGCTGGCGGCTGACTCATCCGATCTCTTCGCTGCGGATAACCTGCTCGTCCTTGTGCAAATGCGTACACGGCCTGCTTTCTCGTCGCACCTACGGTAAGCGACAGCTCACCGGACAGGACAACTCAGTGACCTCCCCAATGACGCATTATTACACTAGGCAGCACGACAAAATCTTTCAAAAGCAACTCCTGTCCATTTTCGGTACAGCATGTAGTAATCGCTGCTACAGAAGAACGAGTGAACAGCTATAACGAGTGGAAAGCTAGCGTTATAACAAGCAGGGAGAAACTAAACACGTGGCTGAAAGGAAAAAGAGGAAACACAAAAATTTACTATTCAACCTAAGCAAAGATCCGAAAAATCCGAATCGCAAGCTATGTGATTAATCGGCTCCTAACTAACAAGCTGGAGTGCCTTATTCACACTCCATAAGACAGGAATAATCAAAAAGGAACCATCATCTAGCGCTTTTCAGCAGTTTCAAATTTCTGTCCACAGCTAGTAAAAGCATAAAGTGATGAATATAATCTAGTTTATATTACTACACGAAACCACGTAGTCATTTAGGGTAACTTTAATTTTTTTTTCTGTTGCATCTTCAGCCTCCGCAGAAGGAAACTGCATCTGTGTTAGCCAGATTACGTGTAGTGGCTTCTTCCGTGGAGCTCGAGGGAACTGCCAGTGATTCTTATCACAGAACATTAGTGAAGTCGTTAAGCTGCTTGTGTTACCCGTCCCTTCAGTAATGTCCAGATTTCTTTGCTTGTTGAATAGGGAGAGAGGTGCGTCAGATGTTCTCACCCCACCCGCATTTAAAGTTAATGGCAGCTGGAGTATTTTACTTTTTTAGTTGAACAACTGTGAAATGTGCGAATAATAAATATAAGTGCATAGACTACTAGTGCTCTCGTCGTCGGGAAATAATGACTGTTATAAGGAAGTCATTTTTGGATTGAATGCAAGAATTTTACTCGAACATTCTAAATGATCAGCCAATACAGAGATCAGATTGCAAGAAAACCAGTCACTGACACTGTTTTGAGCTCTGCTGGATATTTATTTAATTTCAGATTAGCTCAGAGGTCCAGCTGAATTCGACCAAAAATTTATAGAAGGAACCATTTGCAACACAGCGAACCCCTGAATGTGTAAGTTTCGTGATCTGGCATTTACCATCATCTTATGGAGTTAGTAAACTGGACTCTGTTATTAAGCATATCCTCAGAAACCAGAAAAAGTCATAATAGATATAATATTTAAAAAAAAAAAAACAATATTCTAAGTGTGTAAAAAGTTATATCAGTTAATAAGAGTAAGCTATTACAGCCTAAGACATAAAACATTTAGGCATATTAATTTGGAGACGCCATTGCTATTCCCATTACAGAGCAACACATCTCTTACCCCGGAAACTTTCTCGATTAGCAGTTTCAGTTTTGAAACGAAACTTTAGCCAATTCTTTAACAATTTAAGAATTTTAAAAAAATAACTCAGCTTCCGGGTGCGATTAGATTTTTAATACAAAAAAAATTAGCAAAACGCAGTCTTGCTAAGACAAAATTATTGAGTTTAATATGCCTATTCTAAATTCTGGTGAGCAAGTTACAATAACATCATCACATAAACCTACTTATGTACACACTTTGACAATAAATTTGGCAGCCGCTGAAAAATTCTATCACTCTTATTTTGCACAATCTGACATCAATGTCATCCTAAGAAACAGTAACGCAATACTGGCAAGCCAGTATTGCGTTTCCTGGGATGACATTGATGTCTTATTTTGCAAAAGAAGAATGATAGAAGATTTCAGTGGTGGCCAAATTTATTGTCAAAGTGTGTACATGCTGAAGGCACTGAAACACGTCTTAATATTCTTCTGAGAGGGTGGACGGAAGATAAAAGTGAATAAAATCGTCTTTTATATACTTGCATGAAACCTTACCTGCTTTAGTTCCTAGCGTATTCGCAGCATCTCGTAGAAGTAATGTTGCATTTAGAGAAAGCAAAGTTACTAACGTGCAAATTGTCTTTAGCACACAACCTTTTACTCCACCTAACAATTTACATTAGACAGCAACATTCTGTATGATCCGTTGGCAGTGATGAAAGGGAGTTTTCCCTATTCCTCTTTTATGCATTGTACACATAGCTTACTCGGAAAACGCCATCAACGCAGGCGATATCTGGTTATACGCATGATCTGAAAATCTACGCGTCATTTGTAAAAGGCAACGATCATTTCCCCGCTTGGTGTCACAGAAATGGTATTACTTTGGCTCCGTTCAACTGGAAACTTCTGGAGGCTATAGATGTTCAGCAAATTTAAATAGTCATTTCGTGCGAAACAGATGTAAATGAAGAATGTAAAATCCATTAATAGCTTAGCAGCCGTAAACGAAATGTGCTGGTTGGAGAAATTGATCAATACTGCACAACGATTACACATGGTAAGGCACAACAAGATGTTTTAGAAATAATTAATGTTATGCAACATAGGATATGAGGTTTTCTTGTAGAAACAGTGAAATCTCCAACAAACGCTCACCACCCTAAAAAAATTATGAGAAGCTGCTTAACGAGCGTGGTTAGTGTGCTGTAACGTTTTGGCCTCGCACAGATTCAAATCTCCGTCTAGACAAATAGATTTCGTTTTTCCGCTCAAGGCGAATGCCGGAATGGTTCCTTCAAATCGCCATGATCAAATTCCTTCCAGTTCCTTGTCCCCAGTGCTTTTCAGCCTATAAAAACCTCGACTTCGACAAGGTGTAACACCATAAGGGAAAAATGCATAAGCTTCACATCCGAAGAGAACGGCTTCCAGATAAAGTTTCTGATCCAAAGATCCAAGCTAGCAAAAGATCGAGTCTTTATTAAAATTCAACTATGAAGAATATAAGAAATGGTGAAACTAATAATTGCTAGTTAGTCTCAGCCATCAGCAGCGAAAGATCCATCCCTGTTTATATTTAGCAAACGTTACGTGATTTGGATCTGCCAGACAAATATTTTTTCCAACCAGAATTATGCTTCAGGCAAACTGTAATAAAAAAAGTAACGAACATTCTAAAATGTACCTTTCCAGATTTCACAAAGACTTTTACATACACATCGAAAATAAACGATATAGTCCTGCTTTGCAAACACCAGAAAAATTATTGTTAGGCAGCTGAAACAAAGATACACACAACAAAGTTACTACTAGCCTTTAAAATTATATGGTGTAAGCTTTTTTTTTTTTTTTTTTTAACTGAAACTTTATCTGTTGAAGTGCTTAGGAACAGCTAAATCAGAAGTAAAAAAAAAAAAAAAAAATTCACGGCCAAGTGGGTAATTTGTATGGTCGGACACCGCGGGTTCATTGAGGATTGTTTGGTGAAGGGAAACCGCAGCAAATACACAGCCGCACACAGACTTTCTACAAACAAATATGAGTTGGGCAAGCTAGTTGAAAGGAAGAGGATCTTAGCACGCAATGTAAACCCATATTACAACTGAACCATGGTTCTTTCAGATGCAAAATTAACACATGTGACAGCAGCTGAACGCTGGAGAATACCCTTTCAGCTAGCACACCACATTCAACGTTACTTTCATGGTGTTTGGCATTATTGCAATTGCTGGTTTCTTTAATTCATTGTTTTAAATCGAGGCAGATTTATATATATATTCTATATAAAGGAATTGATTTAGGAATTTAATAAATATAATTCGTATGTCTGTGCATTGCTGATCAAGACCATGTAACAGTCAACTATATTTTGGTATGAAGCGAGAAACTGTTGTGTACTGTCTGCAGTTGGAATCATTTGTTATTCTTCCGAATTCTGAAGCGTAACTGTTTAATCGGTCAATTTGTACGTCAGTTTTCCCAAGTACAGTGGCAGCATTTTATCCCGCGTATTGAAACTGGCATGGGAAACGCAGGATAGTCGTGTGTTCTTCCTTGAGACGGTGTTGAGTAACTGGGCGGTCTGCCGCTAAGGGAACCCATTGAGTAAGAGAGCATAGCAATTAGGCTGACAGTAAATTAGTTGTTGCACGCCGTGAGGAAACAAAGAACGGTGTTCAGAGACAGTTAGCCTCACACTGTGCAACGTGGTACGTTATACGAGAGCCAACACACAGATATTCGGGGTTTCATGTCCTACTATACAACACGATTTAATGTAAGGGAAGGATGCACGTCGCTCTTGGCTTTGCTCTTTGTGTTAGGGTATATCTTAGTAATTATGTACACAAAGTACTAATATTATGGATGGAAACTGGATGACAATGTGAGTTTTATATCAACTACAGGTACAAAAGCTATAATCTAGTATGGTTATTTAGCAGCAAGGCGATGTTAATTTTTGTTGGTAATAACGGGAAATCAGATAAATATTTTTTTAATGAATATTCAGTATTATCAGGGACCTAATACCAGATAACACTTCTACTTAGAATTATCCTTTACTTATCTCTGACACCTATGTTCCTCTCATTTGTCCCTGAGTATGTTATAAATTCATAAAGTGACAAGCAAACACGGATACTAAAACTCTGTTTATTTCACAAAGTTTTAGGTTCTTGGTCGAAACGATGGAATAGGGTTTTTCAGCACGAAACAGCTGTTTTGCATCCAAGGAAACCGAATTAATGTAACGCGTACCGAGATCTTTGTCTGTAATAACTAAGTTAACCACGAAAGTTGAGAAACAGAATGAACAGTTTTTTACTTCGAAATTTGCTGTTTTACAGTGAAGCGTCAACAAATTTTGCCGAGAGGTATTGCCCGTTCGTCAATTTACGCAAATAATAGGTTTTAGCAATTAACCACTGGTTAATAACCATCCGATCGATTATAGTTGTTTAATTTATATCTAATCTAATACGTAATAATTTTTCTGTAGGCTAGATAACAATAAAGCAGGGGTTCCATTATATTTTTATCTTCGCCAGTCCAAGGGAAGGAAAAATTTTCTTCTTCTTATATTCAGTTACAATTGGTGGATCCTTTTGTCGTAAACATACTTTCCTATCTAAGCTGTTAAATTAAAATTTCAGAAGTAAATAGAAGATTATCTTAGACCTTGGAGGTACAGTATTTAGTCTATCTAACGACTGGTTTAAAGATGCTTCTAAGAGAATTCTAAGTAAGTTAGAAGTAGGCAGTTAAACTATTCGGGCCCTGTTTTGGTAATCTAACAAAAACACAAATTTTGATTTTTGTTTCGTTTCACATACTTAAGCTTCACAAAATAAGTGATCTAATAATGAGATAGAAAATACTTGTATTAAACGTTCTAACATGCAATAATTTTTACATTAGAAACTGTTTCACCGCCACACGATATTTCCCCCCCCCCCCCAAACCGATTACATCACAGAAGGCATCATTTCTAACCCTATATGTAGCACAGTGCGTGAGTTAAGCCTCGTCTGTTTTGTGAAAACCCTAAAAAATTCTTTAGTCTCTTTGAAATTTCCTTCCGTGTCCTGTTCTTTCAATGTCTACCGTTCTGCCAACTGGCCGAAGTCCCCTTTGTGGTTGGGGCCGTAGTTCATTGCCTAGTTTGCTTAGGCACAGGTTTGCCTCCTGGTCTAGGTCCCCGCTGTCTTGGAATTAAATTTGCGTTCCGGGTTTTCTACTCTGTTTTGAGGTAGTATCACAAAATAAGAACCCTAATGAATGATTTCATGACACAAGACGACGGTAGTAGCGACAGCAATTCCAATCAATCACATGAGAACACGAGAATGGAAAAAGCCGGAGTGAGTGGGATCTCGAGGATCTAGCTAGAAAACGTTACAGCTTACTAGCAACGTGAGCTCTTAGCTAACATTATAATCAATAATTTCTAAATACGTTAAAATTGTGACAAGTAAATGTTCATTACCTGATTTATCTTATTCATAATTGTTATTGAAAACCATACCTCGTACGTACGACGTCGTTGTCAAAACTTCCACCGTGATTCTCGACTATTAGAGAGACGTTAGTTTAAAGTAAAGGGAGCATTTAATGACGGGAGGACGAGTAACCAAATTACAGTAGTACAGCAAAAATTCCTTTATTAATGTCGTTAAACTGAAGGAGAAAAACCAAAATCTGATCACAACGTATAGAAAGGACTTGATGCCCGGCACATTATCTGGTAATCGTTGTTACTGGGGTTATCATCTTCACAAACTGACTTACTTGATACACGTAAGACACAGGTCATAACTAATTTTATAAATCTCTCGGGAAAACAAGTGAAATCTGTAAATCTAAATGCTAAGCCAATGGTTCCCAATTAGAGGTACGTGTATCCCCAGGGATACGTGAGGCTGCTTCAAGGGGTACGCGCAATAATCTCTTGGCTAAGGTAATCACTAATATATTTAAAAGAATGCGGTTCGCAAACATTACCATCGCAAAATATATTTTTGGACATTTGTTGATTTTTGTTACGTTTTTTATTATGTCAGCAGTTAAGGGTACGCTATGTTGAGCACTTTCTTAAAGGGGTACTCGGGAAAAACTAATAGAGGACCACTGTTCTAAACTATGCAGCAAATGCATTTTTTTACGCTTGAAAATTAGATGACCCAGATTGTTATAAATCCTTTTGCCATCTATAAATATATAGTCGTATGTAGTAGTACAGTTGTAGAAAGCTAAGCTTGGTATTCAACCCGACGCGACGGTTGGTTGGACCCTCCCGGAGGAGGTATACTTAGTCTGGTATTGGAGATATGGTGAAGAGTTCCATTCCTCCTAACCAAACCTAACCCGGTAATCCTACCGGGTATATGGAACCTACTGTTTAACGTGGAATCCGAATCACGGAAGCGTTCTGGTGTACTTCACATACATAGTAGAATTCACTGCCAGATGATTGTTCTCCAGCATCAGAAGTAGAATTGCAAGTGGGTGGCGTTAGCTGCAGTCGGTGATTAGTTTCTTGCCTCGCGGTTGGCAGAAGGAAACTGCGGAGTCCTTGGCAGAGCGACCCGGTCGCTGCGTCACCGAGCCGTGGAAACCGCTAGCGCGCAGTGACTCGAAAAGCAGCTGCCAGTACAGCACCAAACACTGGCCGCCGCTAAAGGAAAAACAAGTTTCCAGTTCTCTGCAGATCTAAACGCTGAACTTCAACATGTCACGGCATTTTTTCTGCATGTTAGACATAAAGTGGAAAATCCAAAAAAAAAAAAAAGGGACTGGTTGTTTCAGAAATCCCTGAAATCTTAAAACATAGTGTCGGTTCTTCTTCTTTCGGCGCCGTCCCCGCATGCGAGTATAGGTGGTTACTATGGTGGTTTCCTCCTGCCACTCCCAGTGTGACAGTGTTCGTGAATGTGTATGACTGTAGAGGTTTGTGTGTTCCGTAGAAAGTGATGAAAGAAGGTAGAGAGTGAAATCTGTTGCCGTCCCATTCAGGCCTATTCTTTCGAAAGACAATCGGAGGGGGGAAGGACAGTTACGCTTAACGTCGCCACCTGACGGATGAATCACGTGCCCTACTCCATACGCGCTGCGGATTTAATCCAAGACTTCGGTACCCAAACTGGTGACTAGGAATTATGCACCACCACCTCTCCTACCCTGCCGACCAAATCCTGATGATGAAAAAAATTTCCCCACCACCAGGACTAGAACCACCCAACCGCGCGTCAGAACCAGACACCATCATGGCGTCGGAACCAACTGGATCACACGCGAGCAATTGTAGTTGGGCCAACAAAACACAAATTTAATACAATTCCCATCAATAATACAAGAGACACATAGAAACCAACTGTATTTAATTTATTCTATAATTAGCTAAGAGGACATCAGGGAACTCCTAAAAGTAAAACTGCATGAATTTACCAATTCGGAATAATCCTTTTCTACTCTAGCGATTGAGGAGCAAATGTGAATCTTAAATGAACGCAGAAAGGCTTTTCTTCTTTATAATCATCATTATTAAGAAATTATATAATTAAAAACAATCAAACGTAACCGAGGGTAGTAAATATAGCCTGAAACATCCACCAAGGGCCTCGACATTACTACATTTCTTTCATATTAGGTTAATGAAACAAAACGGAAAGTAGAAGAAAACTGAATAATAAAAGAAACCTTCAGTCTCACCAGAAAAAAAGTAAATTAAGCTTGAAATAAATATTTCCAAATTTATAATTTGTAAGGAAATAAATTTACCCTCAAGATCATGCTTCTTTTTTTGCTTATGGTTTTATTAGAGGCGAAAAATGACTGGGGGAAAGGAACAGAAAGGAATTCGGCCATGGCCTTTTTGAAAGAACCATTCCGTCACTCGCCTGAAGTGATTTGTGGAAACCATTGAGGAACCGAAAAGCAAAATCTAGATGGCCGGATAGGGAGCGGGAATTCGAACCCGTGTCCTCCCAAATGCGAGGCCAGAACTTTGCCACTCACCCATCACGCTCGGTCCTTGAGAACAGAATTGTAAATATGTTTTTTATAAACCTGCTAACACTTTAGATCTCACCATGGCTCCAGGAACTGATGATTCCTGGTTCTAATCACTCAATGGAAACATTGGACAAATTCTTAAAAACGAGCCACAACGAGCTCTGCGTGATGCAATAGGATCCATTTGCAAATAGTAATAATAGTCTACGATTACTTTGTGTGTGTCGAATCCTGCTTATTTACGAAAAAAGTAAGAATATAACATATCACCAAAAACAGTTACATTTTAGGTCATACTTGTGAATGGATGGAGTCAGAAATACATATTATACCATTTCCATCTCGGCACGACTCTCTCAAAAGAACATACAAAATAGGGAATGACTATAAAGAAAGTAAGAAGCATACAAACAAAACTAACTGATTCATTGAATAGTGTTTTCAATTAAGCTGTTTTCAGAACTGCAGCACTTATCATCCCTGACAGAAGGGAAGTATGTCGGTCTCGGGAAGTGCCTGAGCCCGCTCACCGCAGCATGGTGAGTCACTGCATCTTTTGGGAGTCTGACAAGCTGTGAGAAATTATCGCCTACCAAGGTCTTGCTTGACTCCCTACAACGGCAGAGGCGAGAAGGCAACGGCACATTGCCTAAATCGTTAAGCTATCTCTTTTAAGATATCTGATATTTTTGGTACACAAATTTATTACTGTTTAGTTTTATTTTTCCTTTTTATATAATCAGAGACTAAGCTGCTTAACGTAAATAATATCTTTGCTGCCCAATGTGTATTATACTTGTTCATGAGTTGGCTAGCCTGCAATAGTAGAGATTTTTTTCTGTAATATCATTGTTCTGACCATGGAGGAAGGAAATATATGGAGGAGAAGTGACGTTAAATTGGTGAAGCAGGCTCGCGCATGCGCAGTGGCGGCAGCGGCGATATTGCGCTTCCAAACAATTGCGATGTTCCCAGTATATCCCGAAAACTAAGCAAGATATCGAAAAATTTTATTCTTTATTTTCGATTTGTCTCGTCGTGTTACATAAGAATCGATCATTAAATTTGACTTTTGCGAAATGTTTCTTCTCCATTTCAACTCAAGACACCTCACTTTTGATACAGTATATCTCTAGAACTAGGTGAGATATCGAAAATTTTTATTCTTTATTTTTCATTTGCCTCGTCTTTTTAAATAAGAATCCATCATCAAATTTGACTTTGACCAATTTTTTCTTCTGAATTTCAACCAAAACCATTTCACATTTGGGAGGGAATATCTCGAAAACTAAGCAGGATATCAAAAAATTTTATTCTTCATTTTTTATTTGTCATATCGAGTTACATAATAATCCATCACCAGATTGCGGCGTCACCTTTATCCTAGAGTCCCCTTGAGGTTTTTGTACATATCCCCCGTGCCTGTATGGAAGCGGCCATGCCCCCTCCACTCCGGCCATGCCCCCCCCCCACTCCTCCTCCGCCCTGCTTCACTTCAATGCGTGGTGAAGGTCTCTTGCGTCGTCTCCATATATTTCCTTCCTCCATGGTTCTGGCGGACAGCAACAACAAGGAACATGTTGAAATCGCTTGCGAGAGAATATGGTAACCATTGACTGTGGTATTTCATGGGCTGCTGGCAAGAAAGCGTAATCTGTACGCTCTGTGTAAATTGTTTTGAAAAGATTTATTGGCAAAGTAACATCTACGTCACAAAAATTAATGCCTTTATACTAACAAACGAATCAACGTCTTTAACAAGATATTGCAAAGTAATAAGTGCAGGACTGTTAAATACGGCCATAAAACAAGATAGGTAGTTTACACCGAGCGTGGTGGGTGAACGGTTAACGTTCTGGCCTCGCATTCGGGAGGACGCGGGTTCGAATCCCCGTCCGGGTATCTAGATTTGGGTTTTCCAAAATCACTCCAGGCGAATGCCGGGATGCTTTCTTAAAAAAGGTCATGGCCGAATTCCTTCCCGTTCCTTGTCTCCAGTCCCATCCCGCCTCTAATGACCTTAGCCGTCGACCAGGAGCAAAACAAAAAATAAAAACAAGAAGGGAAGTTTACATTTGATTTTTGTGCCCGATTGCGGTTACCCGCCCGGTTTAACTCAAATTCTTTCTAGATAATTACCTGATCTTTCAAAGGCGTTAGCTATTGCCTGTGGTCGGCTGTATACGTGGCTCCAATACAGGTTGATCTACAAATCTAATGGACAGTTAACAACCCATTAAAAACAACAGTCTCACATTGGGAAACCGAGGGAAACCAAAATCTGGATTGCCGACTCAGTACTCTTGAAGGAGAAGTTAGACATCTGGTTGACCAGAACTGAAGAATGTATTAAATAAACTTTGTTAGTCATATTGCACAAATACAGTATCAGAAACATTATTCACTGTGGACTATAGATTGGGACCAAATGACAAAGCATGTCGATGTAACTATTAAATACGCTACGGACAGGCAACACGTGAAAATTACTTTGTTGAGAACATATACTGCAAATTGTTAAATACCACGCACACTACTTAAAAATTAAAATAGGTTGAAAGGTATAGTGTCGTGCGTTACAGGTGAGTTTACGGTTCAAATTCGGGCTTTGGTATCTAAGGCTTTAAATATTTCCTTGCCTACACTGTGTTTTTCAAACAAAAGTGAATAGAAAATTAACGGGGAAAAAATCAGAAATTGTAGCTGATTGATTGAAATGGGATCTGGAAACGCCGTGAAATACACAAATGACAAAATCTATACAAAATTTCACCATCTGATAATAAACAACATAAAAAACTAAAGTCAAGCGTGTCCTCAACACGAAGGTCGGTTGGGTCCTCCCTAAGGAGACGTACTAAGCCTGGTATAACATTCAGACGGCCCATCATGGCTTAAGCCCGTTGAGGAATAAAAGCAGGAAAACAATACAACATTTTATAGTTTCGCATCTGGCAAGATGCACTGAATATTTGATATCCAAAAACTTTCCATAATTTAGAGTCGGCGCTACGTGTCGTTTCTGTAAGTCTGCGCTACCGGTATTAATTTTTCATTTTAACAAAAGAGTATCTGTTCACAGTTGACGACCTTACACAGTGAACTGGCGGCAACCATCTCAATCGTTTAACTAATTTAAGTCTCCATTCGATTTCGCTGTAGCGTCAGAACGCTGACTGAATCTGTGGTGACAGATTATTTTGTACTATATCAGCTAAGAAGCCGTGTAGATAGCGGGGAGCAAGATGAATGGCATCCCGACTGAAGTTTACTGGCATCCGTTTTTTGTAATAAGCAAATTCCTCAGCACACAGGCTAGCGTGTTCGCCAAGCCCCGTTCCCGCTGACGTCACGGGGCGGTCACCTTGGCGAGCGGTGATGTTACATGACCTAGCGGTCCATGGCTCGCTTCCCGGCCGCAGGAATTTGTCTTCCTCCCTTCAGACGGTTTCTTTATCCTTCAAAACAGGGTTCGATGAACTCTATTAACGCGGTTACTGGCCCACAGTCGTAAACGTTAGCTGAGCGCTACAGAGAGAGATAACTAGAATAATGTCCGGAGATAAGGCAGCACGGTGTCGTTAAGAGAGGTACGCTTATAGAAATTTCTACTGTTCAAAGAATTATTGTGTAAGGGAATCGTTCAGACGCACACAGTCTACGAGCTTCAAATTCCTAAGGTTACTGGAACTCCGAATTACCAAATCAGAGAAAAATATGTTTGTCGACTGTGGAGCTGTTGATGTGGTGAATCAGAGATCTGTACTGATTGTAAACAAGAGTAAAATAGAGGTGAACAGCGTCAGAAGTGACAACATTAAAGATTACTAAACAAGAAAATGGAACTAGAATAAGCACTGTGAAAATTATATTATTTCCTGAGCAAGATAACAACATATGATAAAAGCAGGGAAGTTATAAAAAACAGAGTATCAATAACGAAAAAGACTTTTCAAAAGAGGAAAACGTTTTTTCATCCATCACTGACCTAGATACTAGTAAGTATTTCCTGATGTTGTATGAACAGAAAACGCCTTACTACTAAAATATTGGGTACTGAGAGGCCATCGAGCGTGTTGGGTGAGCGGAAATGCTTTGGCCTCGCAATCGGAAGGAAGGGAGTTCGAATCCGGGAATCCAGATTTGGATTTCCCCCAAATCATTCCAGGCGAATAACGGGATGGTTCCTTCAAAAATCCAAGATCGAACTCATTCCCGTTCCTTGCCTTCAATTCAGAAGGCCAAAAATAAGAAAGTAAAACAATGTAAAATGTGATATTCTAAACATTAGTAGAGAATATAGCGGATGTCAGTCCTAGATGCAACAGGTCAGTAAAAGAGTTTATAGAAAGTTTTTAAACTAAGTAAACGTTACCGGCGCCAACGCCTCCCACTGAAGCACGGAGGATATTACGTGCGGATTTGCAGGTCTCTTGGTGGAGGTTTCATTTGCGGTTGTTTCCTAACATAAATCGTATTTAATCTACAAACTTAATTAACGAGAGAAAATTAAAGATTGTTTAAAAACTTTAGGAACAGGTAAATAAAATAAGGGTAGTCATCTGATTACGTGGGATGTAGTAAAATTCCGATTTTATGTTTTTTTTTATGTCATTCGAAAATCCGTCTACTATTTTCAAATCCTGGGATACTCTATTTTGAGTAAGATATATGTTTGTAACATGTCTGGGAACATTTTGAAGAGAATTGTTACTCCACATGATCCCATTTTTTAAAATCACTAATTCAAACTTATTACTCAAGAACTATTCTTTGCTCGACAAAAAACAAAGATACTTAATCAAAAATGTGTAGTGATATTCCTGTTACATTACTAATTTCATTAGAACCGAACGAACAGAAGTTATAATTTGTCACCATAAGAGTAAAATGTTGTATTATAGTGACCTAATTCCAATTATAATTGTTCCCAAGGACCTAAGGCCTGGTCGAAACGTCGGGAAGAAGAAGGATGAGGAGGAGTATTTCGACGCGGCTTGATACTCGTAAAGCTATTTATATCAATATGACGGCTGCGAAAACGGCAAAATATTTTAGAAGTACATACGATTTCTCCACAAACCGGTAAAAAATATTTTTTTACTAAGAAGTTCTGCGTGAGGCAGTATTTCTCTCTTTTTTTTTCCCCCTGTCATACACTGTAAACTGGAGGGGCTGTTATTTGTTGCTTCATTATTTGATGGCCGGGTCTCATGTCCGCTCAGTTCCGCTGGGAAAATTCTCGATCTGACTTCCGTATATTCCCGAGCAGAGCGTTGTATTAATTTATTGCTATTTTCTCATCAGCTATAGGATCATCACAGAGCATTCAATACTTGTGTAAAACTCTGCGACATTTTTTTCATTCTTATTGCATAATATCGTACAATAGTAAATATGTGGCAGCCTGTGTGTAACCTGAGGCCGTCGACCTGCTCAATGTGGGATGCAGAACACGGACCAGTGGCTGGCTGCACATACCACATCACAAGTAACTGCATCACCCGCGAGAAGTCACTGCTCTCTCGTCTTACTATAGCAGACAAGTGTTTTATCCATTATACTCGTACTATTCATTCATCTGACCTTAGCAGGATTTCACCCAGCGGCACAAGGTATGCAGGTGGACGGGAGTGCGATTGGGGCGAAGGAGAGCGGGTGAGAGCTGAGTGGTCTGTACATTCTCCGTATTAGTAACGTTATATCTCACAGTCAGAATATCTAGAAGGTCATACGATGCAAACTTCACGGCTAAATAAAATAAAGAATTTGCTAGCAATCAATTACAACCACGTTACGTATCAGCCAAGTTGCACTGGTTACCTTTATTATAAATTAATGTTTATGTAATTAATGGAGCGTGTAAAATCACGTAGCTCCATTTTGGCCTCCTGTCCCCCCCCCCTCCCCCCCCCACGCAGCACGCAACTTCCTACCCTGCAAGGCAGGTCCCTGATGGTGAACATTTCCAGCACCACCGGGGATTGAACCAGCTAACCTACAGTAGATATACAGACACAGTCCCTATGTCGTAACCGACATGACGTGATGTGTATACCGAAAGTAATAAAAGGGTGCAATAATAATGAGCTGCAAAGATTGGAACTCCATAAAATTTAGCTCACACCATAAGCAAATAAAGACGAATTTTGATTTTTCATGTTAAGTTGCGCAAAAAGGTTAATTTAATGCGGTTCTTTCTAAAAGTCATAGTGGGTCATTTCCAATTCTTCCATCTGGCAGAAAGAAATTACGAAAAACGTCAATTTTCGCTTCTAAAGTTCAAAAACTTTGATCCTTTAAAAAATCAGTAGTAGCTTATCATTCTGGCTTCGCGCTGTCAGGATTGTCGGTCGAGTCCGGATCTGTGCATGGGTGGTTTTAATTAATTGTTGTGTCCGTCCTGTGTTGCTATACTTGGTAAAACGATATGATACAGAATTTAGTCACTGCAAAAATCACAATAACACTTGAGCTGACTGCATCGCCAAGTAGTCACACGTCGTATAAAAGGAGAAATCTTAGAATAAATGTTTTTAAATAAATCTTTTGCTAGTAGCTTCAAGTACATGATTGTTTTTCCTGCTGATAAAATATCAGAAGTTGTCTCACTGATACGTACACACCGATCGGGGCGGTGTAACGGTTAGCGTTCTCGCCGCGGCGGTTCGAATCCCCGTCCGGGCATCCAGATTTGGGTTTTCCATGGTTTCCCCAAATCACTCCAGGCAAATGCCGGGATGCTTCCTTCAAAAGGCCATGGCCGAATTCCTTCCCATTCCCTGCCCCCATCCTTGCCCCCCATCCTTGCCCCCCATCCTTTCCCGTCTCTAAAGACCTCGATGTTAAAAAAGACGTAAAGCAGTTACAAAAAAAAAAAAAAAAAAAAAGGATACGTACAACTCTTGCCTGTATGTTCTCGTGTAATTCACGAGTGCTAAATTTACTAATTTCACGTAAGTTTTTGAAAGTGTCATAAATTTAAGTGTATATAAAAGTGAAGATACTTTACAGTTATATATGTTCATCGTGGTGTCGTATCTGAAAAAGTGATACAAGTATTCGAAGTTGCGTCCTGAAGCGCCTATCGCTAGGCAGCCAACGACACACCTCAGGAACTATTCTGCCGCACTGCACTAAACGAGCGACATGTCAAGCGCTACGGGATATGTAGGCCTCATTTATCTGATAGACTTTTACTAGCATACATAATTTGCAATACAGCTGTTACATCCTGTTTCGCTCTTTAGAAGAGTGCTGGAAACCACAGAAATGACAGGGAAGGCTATAAAGTTGCCTTTTATTCTGTGTTTTAAAAAAATTGGTAATAAATAATGCTTAATATTTTAAAACTGTTGGTTTATAAGAAAGAAATGACTGAATGATCGGAACATGACAATAAAACATGTATAAACAACATGAAATTGTTGTAACAGTCTCTTGCTTATTGTTTGGGATATTGAGTTCGGTAAATCTATAATGATACCCTTTACGCCCACGTCCAAGCATCCAAGCATCGTGCAATCATGTCTTTCTATGAAATCTTCTCCTCGTGAATTCTTGATAGCCTAACGGTTTGTTTTAAACAAATGGTAGGTAGGGTTAGGTTGTGGGCCTGCGTGCTGCCGTCAGTGAAACCGGTAGCCACGGTTAAGTTTTTTGAGCTGTTTTTCGTAATCGTAAAGGCGAATGGTAGAAAGAGTCCTGTTTTCGTCTCAACCATTCACGATTTACAAATATATTAACACAATACATCTTAATAATTAAAAAAACTTTCCTCACTCAGCACTTACTCAGTGTACAAAAAGATAAACTTTCAACTGCTAGAAGCCTACGTAACTCAGAAAGGACAAAAATCCTAAACTTTTGACTACTGCCATTTTAGGAAATCGCGATATAAAACTAATGGTACATCTATCTAATAATATTTTATGATTTAGATACGCTGTAAAAACTTATAATTTTTTTAGTAAATACTAATTAACGCGATGGAAGGGTAATATATTTAGCAAACCTTCTTAACGCTTTTAAATTGTTTTTATCTTTATTATCGGGAATTCAAACAAAACTTCCCACTATTGTTTGATAAATGTCACAGACTAAATCATTCATTAAGTCTCTTAAGTGATTTCAAGCAGACCTTCGCTAATTCTTATTTTGTGACCCTGACTACATATTTACATACGAATTACAAATTCCATAAAATGATATTCAAAATTTCATATCATAAAAATTACCGAGTTATTATTTTATATTTTATCTTATCGACATCATTTGCCAAAACTAATTTTACAAACAATTTTTTTTCCATTTGCTCACGGTAGAGGTCATGTTATAAGAGACCGTGGCCAGATCTGATCCGGTTACGTTTCGCAAGTGGAGAGCTGTGCGTAGCCTCGTTACGCAACAGCGGCTCGCACTTCGGAGTGGAGGAGGCTCCGCGAGGAGATGCGAGGGACCGGCTCTCTCAGACAAAACATCGGGTATCATCCTACTGGTGGAAGATTAATTCAAAAGCAATGTAACACCTCATTAACAAGCACCTTCATACTGCACTGAGTTTTGTTTCACTCTTATCAGTTTATCTACAGAGACGATACATTCACAAGGAACCGATCTAGATAATTCATACTTCCTGAAAGTAGATTCCACATTATGATATATATATGTCGAAGTCATTAGAGGCAGAAAAGGACTAGGTAAGGAATGGGAAGGAATTCGGTCATGGCCTTTCTGAGCGAACAATTACGTCATTCATATGGTGTGATTTGGGGAAACCACGGAAAACCCAAATCTGAATGGCCGGAAGGGGATTAGAACCCGCGGGATGCGAGACAAGAGCGTTACCGCTTACCCACCACGCTCGGTTTCCATTTACGAATGTGTGAAACGGAGTCATAATTTTCTTGTAGCTTGGACAACTAAATACTTCACGTGTTCAGTAACTATGTGTTGAAAATCAGCACAGACTTTGTAAAAAGTGATATCGGTCGCAGACGAATCCAGAACCAACCCGTGGATATAAAAGGGGAAACAAAATAGGAAGAGACAGCGAGTCTGTCATTGCATTTAGTTGGTTACTACATGACGCAGAAAAATATTTATAGCATAGCATGACAATTCTTGGGAGCGCCCAAATATGGAGGATATGGTAAAAATCTATAAATTGGTTAAATTGAGGAGCTTCAATTACTATAAGTTTTCTTTCAAAAGTATTATATAGTATATTCTTAATCTGAGAATAAGCATCACACTGCTGACTAAAGAGTTCAGCAACTCATTCCCTAGAATGATGTAGTAATTTTATTGAAACTGAAAACTAAACCATTCATTAGACACTGTATACGCTGTCATTCGGTTGTGGGACAATGCGCTGAGTGTATAATTTAACTCGAAGAACAGTTAACCGAGGAAACTTATGTAAGATAGCAGAAGCGAAACCGTTTGAAAGAAATTTGTACATTTACAGAAAATTCTACAGCTAGTGTAGATTGTAGATTAATGTTTTGCTATCTACCTAACGGCTTGAAACTTTCCCACAACCGAGCCAGATAAACCAGCAGTTTTATGAACTTGGAAAGATATTCCAAAAACGTTCAAATCCTTCTGTCGGAGGATATTATCATCTGGCGACTATCCCTGCCTTTTGCTACAGCAAATTTGGCAGCTTTTTGTTATCCTCCTTTAAGATAGACTGGTGCTAAGGGAGCGTGCACAAACTACGTGGCTCGGTCCAGGGGGAGGCAGGGGTTGGTTGGAAGGCTACGCTGGGCTACGTGGGGGGAGGGGGGTTCCGAGCTTTCTTTTCATAACATTTTTCACACTTAAAATGAGGAACAGAACTCACAACAGCATGTTAATATTTATTTCTCTCATTTAATTATCTCCGTATGTAATTTACAATAGTATGATAAGAAAAAACAGCACAAAATGTCTTCTGGAATCAAAAGGGAAAAAAGCTACGTGCTACGAGGGGGGGGGGGGGTGAGGCAAAAGCCACGTAGGGCTACGTGGGGGGAGGGGGGGTTCACAGGAGGCCAAAATGGAGCTACGTGGTTTATGCACGCTCCCTAATGACAATGTCGACGACGATGCTAATAGCTACATTCATAACAGCATTCTAAATTCTATGTCACAAGTTTTTTTTTGAAACTCCCTGAAAACTCATATCAAAACTTATTATTGCTTCTTCGGCGATATCTGTTCATCTCTTTACCACGCATTGAAGTCTCCAATTTTTTGCCTGTCAAGCCCAACCATTTCAACCTGCAAAAAAATTAAATTCTTTAACTCTGTTGCTTAAGAAATATTTCCTTCATGAAACGAAACTATTTTCATTAAATTTACCGCTTGTTCCATCAGTTTTAACGAAGAGAGGGAGAATAAAAATAACTAATTTGTTAGTAATTTATGAAAGCCGATTTGTCGTTTAGAAATATGTAGAAATACAGGGCGTTCGCCGGAAAACGCTACCCTCCCAGTCTGTTGCCGTCGGCAACTTGCTCGGTCAGTGGGGCCAGCAGTTTCCGCCACACGGCACCGTGAATCACCGCACTGTTTAACACCTCCGCTGCCCCAACAGTGCAGTGCAGTGACCCTTACATTGTTAAGAACGGTTTCTTTGCATTGTAGATAGTTTGTGACTTCAGTCTCTTATTAATCAGTGTTGTGAATAAACGTTTCTTTGCGGTTTGGCTGGTTTGGGGCTTCATACTCTTATTAATCTGTACCGTGTTTGAGTGTGAGTAAAATTATGGTACGTTACAGTTTGCAACAAAGAATATTTCTCTACGATACATATGTGAAGAAAAAGTCGTTTAAAAAGTGTTGCAGTAAATTTCGTCACGAATATCCTGGCGCTTTACTGCCAGCTAAATCAACAATTCTGCGTCTGGTTAAAAAAGTAAGAGAAACGGGTTCATTTTTTAACAAAAAGAGACTGTCGGTCAACCGTATTCTCACAGAGGAGAAAATTGACGATATCGCTTTTCGACTAGAACAGTCACCCAAAAAATCATTAAGTCAGTTAGGGCAGCGTGTGTCTCGAAATATGTTCAGAAGATGTGAAATGTGCATTACACAAGAGGGTCAACACTTCCAGCATCTTTTATAAGGTAAGCTAATGAATTACGTCACATTTAAATGCTTAGCACACAAGTTTATGAAGTTTATGAAGCGTAATTATTATGAAATAGTCCGCGGCCGACGGTCGAACAATGCCGGAAACTGAGCGCTCGCTCGCCGGGAGCAGTTTCTTCCTTGTAGCGCTAACAGTGGGTTGCGTTTCCCGGCGAACGCCCTGTATAATCGTATTGTGAATAATTAAATTTGCGTTCTATTACAGAAATAAAATACAAACAAAATGGGGAAGGGGAGGGGGAGTTAGTACCGTAATAATGCTTCAGTGTCAACCACGAATGGTTCCGGAACAAGAGTTTGAAGGATGCATGCATGGTAATACGGCAGAGCTTGAACTTTAATCCATTTCAGTTGTTCCATTAGGTCAATTTGGCTTTTCGTTCAAACGGTATCCTGTGTTCTTTCTGATAGATTTCGCTTTAGTCCTCCTGATACCATCTCTGTGACATGGTAAAGAAATTCCGCACCCTCTTCTGGGGCTCCACTGTCCGTATAAGAATTTTTTAAATGGAACATAGTGTTGAAAACGGAACTGCACGGTAGTTTACACAGGCCCTGCAGATTTGTGTTAGAGGAAAGGCCGTGCAAACCACAACAAACTTTGTTTATTCATTTTCATTGAGTTTGTTTAATGGAATGCAGCTGTTTTTAACGTTATTTTGAACTATGGGTTAAGTCTATCAAGGCCAGAAATTTAGGTGAAATAGATTTCATTTGTTACGTATACCCTGGCGTTACGTGGGAATCAGATGAAATACTGTGTTCTCTTTTGATATAACAAAATATAGGCTACATTTGAGTGAAATGCGTTCAATGTGACGGTTATGCGAAGACAACGTGGCCCCACCGTTCTGGCTGAAGAGCCTTGGCTAAGTATAACTGCGCGCCCTAGGCGTTATGATCGATAGCTGTGATTACGAACCAGTTGTATTAGCGCGAATCGTGGGTAGCTTTGTGCGTTTTGCAGTGCGGATTGTTCACGACTCCGAATTCGCCGCTCTCTTCGCTGCATCTGCAGCTATTACAAACAGCATTATTCATGTGGACTAACAACGTTGTTCGTGAAACTGTGTAGTCGGTCAATCACTCCGTCTAATAATGCAGACATGTTCCAAGTCAATTTGCCAATAACGGAAACGAATCTCCACTTCTCTTATAGAGTACGAGTTCTACAAAGTAATGTCAAAATTTTCGTATCATTAACTGTTTGATTTATGTTTCAGCATCAAAAGGATACAGTCTTCGCTAAAATTTGTTTGTATTAACCTCAAAATATGTCCGAAAGGAAAGGCACAAATTCTGACCCACCATTACTAATCTGATATATATTTTTTTTCACCCTCTGAATTTGTCAGTTCTAGCAGATATATTTGTCTTTCTGTATCGAATGACGACTTCAGAAGAATTGGTATCGGGTGAGCGACATTACCATGCATACGGTCTTTTATATCAACTGATTTTTTTATTGATTTTTTTTAACTAGCTGTGAAAATAATCATAAAATTCGGCGAACATAATTCGAGGTCACACAAATACAGTTACCACAGTTTAAAGCACAAATTACGATCCCTCTGTCATTTTGATGACAGTTATGTACTACCTAGCCACTGTATTGGTGTATGGAAAAGAATTATAGCCGTACAAAGGGTAGTACTTCACTTTTTCCATATCAAAGACAGGCCTACCTTTTTTCTGCGTGTTTTCTTCTCTTCGCAAGCCCTTACTTCAAGCAAACTTTGATCCATAGTTAACTTTTCAGTTTACAGGTATCGTATGGTTAGCAACTTACAAGAAACGTGCTTTAACTTGTGATTAGAAACAAGATAGTTTATGACGTCAGTTGTCGATGGATACAAAAAGTGACTCACAACACGTCTGACCTGTGCTAACATCATGCTAGGAAAATTCAGTTATTGTCATACTGTTGAATAAGCCAATATTGTTGAAATATGGTGATTAAAGGAACACTCAGAGAAGCAATCTTCCTCCTAGACTTTTGTTTTTGGCCTTTTTTAGATGACACTGAACCTGAAGGCATAAATGATTATAACAAGTCTTTGTCTTGGCGAAAACCAATACGGCAGAATTATCAACAATTTAAATAAGTTCCAAAATTCTGAATTTCTCACCCGACAGAAAAATCTTTCTTCATAATAAGATAACAAAACGAAACAAGCATCGTTGTGGTTAATACTTATTGCTTTGACAGTTAGATACCGGTTGGTCAAATCTATCATTTTGCAGGCTTTGCTGATTATAATATTTGTATTGTGAGTTTATGATAACTTCAGTTTATTATCAGATTACAAATAGAACTAGGACACGCGTAAAACTGTTTCACTTTTAATGTTCTATTTACACCCTAGATAGTAATGTTGAAATGAAACGTTTGATATAGTGATTGCCAAATGAGTCAAGTTAGAATGAGGTTCCTCTAGGGACTAAAGGCAGAGTCGATATAGGAAGTAATTTCCGTTGAAATTTTACACACAGAAGAATCGTAGTTATACCCATATCTTGAAATATTCGCGAAGATTATTTGAAGACGGTTCCTTTAACCATTTGTAGTAGTTTCTGGAAACAATGAAAAACAAAACTTAACGATATTTATGTCACTATGAACATGGATCCCAAGATAAATGAAGTGAAGTTATTTTTTCACCATAACGTTTATCTGTTTGTGTGTGAAGTTTTATCGTTAAGCGTATAGATATTCACGTTATTCGCTATTTAACTGGGAAAAAATGCTTCATAGTGCATTTATTTCCGCCTGACATCGGGTAAATTTCGTGTCAGAATTTGTAGTTTTATCCTGTTGTATTGAAGCTGAATATTGGTAACAATCACATAATTTGCCAAGATGATTATGCAGTACAGTACTGCCTAAAAATATAATTACAATGACTAACAAGCATGTAGCTGGGTGATCTTAAGTCAGATTCGCGATATCTTCCAAATTCCAGTATGGTGTCTCCTTATCTATCTCTACCAAAATCACTGGTTTCGTCAACGAGATTAAAAATGTAAGGTCAAAACTTCTTTGAATGTATGAATATAGAAGCGTATTATGAAGAGAGAACATCTGACAACTAGTCATGGTCCATCTACCTGCGCTTATCAGTTTAGTCACAAATAACTTAGATTCCACATTTCATGTAATAATATTCTGTGCTTCATTGAGAAAGTTATTTTGTAAACCACAATATTTTTGAAGGCAAATAGTAATAACACATTATTGCTTCAAATAAAGAAATATATGTAGATTAAAAAATCATCTACAACATCTCTGGTCAGAAGACCCTAGTTGTTAAGAAGATACCACATAAGGGATTAATCATTTAAGGATACGACTACCGTGAAGTAGCAGAAGATAATCTACTAAACGCACAGAATGGGTAGTCTTCTGATGTAGCTCTCCTTGAAGTGTATTACGTAAGGTTGGTCGTCATAGCGGGCTGACTTTGTGAAACTGGACTTCGATCTGTACAGTAGTACTGCTGACACATTTTGCACACACACGGACAGAGATCCTGGAACTAGTCGGCCCGGACAGTTGGCCTCAAGGACCTCGCTAACTGCCAGGTACACGCTCTGCTGTCCACGGGAGCCGTCTGTCTGTACGCCGCTGACGCCGAAGCCACTGGCCACTGCAAGCATTACAGTCTCTACTTCACCGCCGGTTTTTTTTTTTTTTTAACAAAAAAATAACGGGGTAGACATCATTCTTCATTAGCTGTAGATTCTATAGACGGACAGGAAGAAAGGTATTCGGTAGTGTCGCTACTTCCTTTGCTAAAAATGTTTGTCACACAGTTAAATACTGGTGTATACTAACAGGAGGTATAAATACTGCATTGACTGATGCAGGAGGATGTAAGTTCAGATTCCTGTTTTCGCCATCCATTAGAGTTTCTCGTGGTTTCCCGATATCGATCTATGAGAATGTCGGTCTGGTCCTTGACTGAAATCTTTCCAATTCCTTGTCCCAATGCTCTCTAGCCTCGGATCTAATGACGTTAAGGAGGAGCCCTTAAAAAATCCGTATATTTAGTTACTGCCGTTTCATAACGTAAACAATAAGTAACAGCGTTTCACCATACTATTCATCAACTTAACGAATTATATGAAGGGCCCTTAATAATATTCCGCATCATAATCGGAGGCTCCGAAATTCTGATAGCGAATAATTATAATGTTTAGTTTATTTGTAGATGGTTTACGTAAAACTTTAATTCCGAAGAAAAATCTTGAAAGTAATCTACGCTTTCCTCGCCAATTCCTGTACGTTTATTCTCTTCCAAGTTGGTCATTATTGGTCTAATTACAACTTTACAACTTATTCTTGTTTTGTGGTGAAGAAGGTATGCAAATATATCAGCTATTCACACTTTCAATAATCCATTCCATTGAAATCCGAGTTTTTACTCTGAAAAAAAAAAATATGAATATCACACTTGCCTCCTAACCATAGCCAAAGGATACCATGAAATTGAAATAGCTTAAAAAAATTAAAAATATATTATTGCCTTTGTTAAAAAATGAATTTTTCCTGATAGCAATACCGTTAGGCCTAATATCTGGATGTTGTTGATCATTTTTTTCTCAATTGCTGATAATATTAATAAATAAATTACGCCAAAGCAATTGACTTTTTTGTATTTATGGGTCTCCCGTATGCGTTTCACTTCTTTTGCAGAAGCATCTTCAGCGGGTTTTTTATTTTGTGGTCTATTGTGTTTATTTTATCTCCATTCTCAGCATCAGTGCTTTTGCATTTTCGGTGGGAAGTGTCTTCATGTTTGAGATTCACAACACTACTCTTTATTGCACTGCACTATGTGTTTGTTATTACTTGCAAATTGCCGTTGCTTTGGCGTAATTTATTTATTAATAACCGTTAGGCCTTTTTAAAAATTTTATCAATCAATTTATATGTGATTTACAAGTGATAAAGTTACAACATGTATAGTTTCGAGAGCTGACAAAACATTTAAACCGAGCGTGGTGGTGTAACGGCTAGCGTTCTGGCCTCGCATTCGGGAGGACGGCGGTTCGAATCCCCGTCCGGGCATCCAGATTTGGGTTTTCCATGGTTTCCCCAAATCACTTCAGGTGAATGCCGGGATGCTTCCTTCAAAAAGGCCATGGCCGAATTCCTTCCCATTCCTTGCCCCCCATCCTTTCCCTTCTCTAAAGACCTAGTTGTTATAGGAGACGTTAAGCAGTTAAAAAAAAAAAAAAAAAAAAAAAAAAAAAAAAAAAAAAAAAAACATTTAAGTAATGCCCAAGGTCTGAAGTTGAAGCCTCCTTTTTAGATTAAGGCTTCGCGCCTAGTCGACATTGAGATCATTAGACCCAAGATAAGATTAGAACTAAAGAAACCGAAAGAATTCGCCTTTTGGAAGAATTATCCGTGTATTCGCCTGGGTATTTTAGTACGTCTGTGTTCTAGCGAATATCATGAAGTTTTTTTTACTCATTTAAAGAAGATTCATGGATTTTGCTTCTAAGGTGATACACTTACTAAATTCTAACGCGTCTGGGAATTTGTTTGAAAGACAGTACATACGATGCAGAACAGATACAACATTTAAAAACAATTTATTTATTTATTTATTTATTTTTTACTTATGGCTTTACACCTCGTCGACGTCGAGGTCATTAGAGGCGCGATGGGACTGGGGACAAGGAACGGACAGGAATTCGGCCATGGTCTTTTTGAAGGAAGCATCCAGGCATTCGCCTGGAGTGATTTGGGGAAATCTGGATGCCCGGATGGGGATTCGAACCGCTGTCCTCTCGAATGCGAGGCCAGAGCATTAACCGCTAACCTACCTCGCTCTGTTTTAAAAACAAGCATGTCCCCTGACAGACGACCCTTGCAACGAGCCTCACACTACCAGCGTCGGCAAACCTCAGCGTCTTTATGATTTGAATCCGCACTGTCCAGTTTTCAGTCAATCGCTCTACCTCCAGAGCTACAAGAGATGCCAGTCCCTGTTAACTTCACTCGCATTTTGAATTAAGATTCCAACGTTTCCCAAGAGGCTGCCAGAATATTCCTTAATAGAAGCAACGATAATTTCCTTCGCGTTTTCTCTCAGCTTTTGTTTTGCTGCCTATAAGTAGTAGAGCCCAAGCGCAAGAGATTACAATTACTCGTACTTACATATACACGAGCTAAACGCATGTAGTGTGACTGAGCTGGTCAGCCAGTTTCTCAGGCAGGAATGCCAAGGATAGATGATAGAGGTCGCCGCTGTGAGCAGGCAGTCGCCATGGCATTGTTCCCCGAGACATTCCAATCAGACACAGCACCAGGGGCGGATCCAGGATTTTGTTTTGGGAGGGGCTTGAGCGGACTTTGGTTTGGGAGGGGGCTTGGCTTGAGTGGATTTTGGCTGGGGGGATATCCTTCAGTGGATTTTGGCTTGGAGAGGGGGGAGGGAGGCTCGAGTCGGGATTCGCCCCTGCACAGCACAGTACGTCGCTATGTGCAATGGACAGATGTTTCCATTTTATGTCCGCAATCCGCATTTACGTGGAGCACAAGATGCTGGTGTTAGACATGTTTCTTTCGTTTTGTAAGCTGTAGCATTATCTCCTGTCCTTTTAGACAAATATTTGTCACCCGATTTATGTGATCGCTAAGTACTCAGATTTCCTTTAGGTAGATTACCCACTAGCAGAGGAAATTAATTACATGTTACTTCATCATTCATTTAATGCTGACATTTTCATTACAATGGAATGTATTTAACAAAATCTTCAATAGTAATAATAATATTAATTCGAGCAAAGAAATAGTATTTTTCTGAATGTTTTCTATTATCTTCAATTAAACTTAAAATTATTATTCGTTTAAATTTAAACCACTCGACTGATTTTATCCCCAACAACCCTATCAAATAAAGGTATATAATTCTTTAAATGTCAAACATACCCACACATTCATCTAATCGCATAATTGTCGTCATATTGAAATTGCAATTCGAAAAGGCAGCCGGAGAAAGTTTCATCTATTATTTCCTCCAAGTATGGTTTTTTTTAAAAAAAGGTTTTAAAGGAGCAAAATTTTGAGGAAGAAATGACAGATTTTTATGAACACTGACTATTAATGAACAGATGCAAAGTAAAATTACACGCAGCTTCCAGTTTATGAGCTGTATAATTCCCGCCTCTAATAATCTCAACAAAGCGTTAAACCATTAAAAAAAAATGGAGAGAAGAAAAAGAGCGTTATAATTGACTACAGCTTGCTTTTTCTGCGTCATTCTCAAGAAATTTTATTTAACCCTTTTTCTACTACATGTTGGCAGCTATTTACAAATGTACAAGACAGCTTGCAGTAACGCATTCCTCAATAAGAGTAACAAATTGTCTTGAGTTTGATTACAGTTCGGGTCCAAATATATATCACTCAATTCTTTCGTTAGTTATAGTTACTGAACTGTAGTGAATATGTTGATTTGCCTTCAAAAAAACCTCATAATTAATTTTTTTCTGATTCCGATCTCATTAAATTTAGATGCCAATGCTGAGTTTGGTTATTGTATTTCAACGATGTTTATCCATCAGTTCAGGTGGTAATTCAGTGAAAAACATAAATTTGGTATAACTCTAACGGCCCTACTGACAGTGTGTCAGGTTACCATAGTCAGCTTTTGTTGTGACTTAATTTAAACAAGTTATCCTACCGTTCAAATCCTATCTACAGTTATATATATATATATCCAAAACAGGGAGGCACTGTAAGGTACTTCACACACTTCACAGGGCAGGCTGCATCAGAGGGGCAGATCAAGTTAAGGATCAGAGAGAAACTGCAGTGGGACTGAGATTCAAACTAAGCTACTAAATCTCTCTAGTAAATACATGATTTACGCTGAACTTGATGTAAATGTCGAGGAGATAACTGTTTAGGGCAGAAACAACCTCTGTTGCAGACGGGCAGCAGGAGACAGCAGTTTACTAAATAACGGTTTAACTAACGAAGTCACCGCTCACTTGCTGCAGCTTAACTTCCTGTTGGCGTGTGAGGTCACCAATGACGATCATCCTCAGACAAACGTAAGTGTCTGCTAACCACGTAAACCTGTTTACCGATGTATTTTGTGTGAGTAGTACTCCAGTTTCGCCGATATACATTAGACATAAAGAACTGAATTAGTCCCATTCGTACATCATAGAGTCCAGTATAATTGTGATTTGTTGCAACAAGACAAAATGAAGGGCCGAAATCCTCATGACACTGTTCATCGTTGCAAGGACGTCCATCGGTCACCGATGAGTATAATCTTTTTTTATATAAATAAAAGTAATATTATGGTTAGATACATTAAGGTGTGCTTTCTATTGATCGTTTCATTGCATTGTACTTGGGTTCTTTCGGTATCAATGATAAACAACAAATTCGCTGACTAAGTTTGGTGATCTCATTTTACGGTAATATGCGAATACAGCTTGTGGATTCAGCTTTCCGGGAACTAACCGGAGCTATGAGCCGTCTTTTTGGTCAGGAGGTGACCCACTGGCAAGGTCAGGAGGTAACCTTTTGACCAGGCCCGACACTGACGGTATGTCATCTCGTGCTGCAGATACCTGAGTCAAGATGCAAATCTTACCACTTGGTCTCAGCAAAACTTCCTCTAATTTCTTTACAGTTAACGGTTTGTGTTTAGCGGGATGTTCTTATTGCCAGTGATGGATTTACCATGGAACGTGGAAATCCCATTTATTTGATCACTTTTTGCTTTCACAGCCAACCTACAGAGAGAGGGAGAGGGTAGTAAGCGGAATCATTGCTTCACAGCTTAACATCAAGAAGCTTAAGGTAGCCCGAAAATTGTGGGTTGCCTCTGCGAATCGGAATTAACTGCTTCGAGTCGCTACAATGGTTAGTAAGCTACGGAAACAGGAGCGGGCAGTTGGTAAGATGGCCACTGTTAGATTTCCAGCAATCCGGGATCTTCTAGAAACCGCAAGCTAATTTTTGCTTCTAGCTTAGTCTTCATTTCACATGTAAGGTTTGACAATTAGGGCAATGAAAGTCTCTATAGCAAATATTTGTGTTAATAATAATAGATATGGATTACTGTCATTAGTTTTTTAAGTAAACGATGTCCACAAGAAAAAAATAATGTTACATTTACTCAACTCAGAGAACAATTTTTTCTTTATAAATTTGTACTGGTGTCGTGAGGAAAATCTAGAAAACTGTATTTGTTTGTTATTTAGTTTATTTTAAAATGTCCAGCGATATATTCATGCTATACGGTTTTTTTTGTGTTTTTAAAACTATATGACTATTATATCGCCTGATATGGGGGCAATCCAGTTGGATTCCTCTGAATCTGTGTTATATTATAATGGAACATTTAACATATAGAGACATTAATAAAACTTGCCACAGATTTGATACAGACATAAGGAGCCTGTTAAACTGAATTTAAAAGTGAAAAATCGAGAAATATTTTTGTTTAAAATTAGGAGGTACTTCAATTGTCTTTCCCCCTTAGGAATATCAAGGAATATATTACAAATAAGAATTCAAGAAGAAAAATCAAATATTAACTAAAATAATAATAAAATAAATTTTAAAGTGTGTTAACAGCAATATCACTTGCGTAAAGAATGCGATCTCGTGACATTCTATACAGTGTTCAAGGACCGAGCAAACTGATGACATATAGTTTACGATTTCTAAGCAATCATGCAGTGATAAACGGCGGAATAATTCAAAAGCTATCTCTAAAGCTGAAGTTTGACAAGAAAACATTTATTTTTATGAGCGTTACGTGCTTGCTTTGTTTCCATCACTTATCTGTGAGGTAATTCACGTCTCTCAGCATACGTTTGAGTAATATCTGAAATGTTTGGCCAGTGAAACATATCAGAAAAAGAACTTAAAATATGGAGAACGAGGACCGAAAATAGACTAAAGGAAATATGGAAATTATTGTAACTCTAAATATTAATACTCATCGTGTTACAGATAAATCTCATACAAGCAGAGGTAGATAAAAAGCTCTGCGATACGAAGATGAAAATAGTAAAACAGTTTTAGAAGGTTTCTAACTGTTGCGGTGTGGAGCCTAGTCTTGGAAGTGAGGAACCAATAAGCTCGCGCTGCCAGCAGTGGCCGCCTTTCTGTCCGCTCAGACCGGTCGTTCCACTTTTACTGCGAACCTACTTCCCCGTTCCTGATCAGGACCTGCTAACCCCCTAACAGACGCCTCACTGCCCAAGTACATAGTGACAAAAACAAGAGGACATCAAGAGTCCTTGATGGTTACAACGAGGGTGTGAATCGGATTCACAGTTTCATGACTCTTGAATGCAATGCGCTTAAACACATAGTTCAGAAGAATTTTTTGGTGCGTATGTGTTGCAACCATCGCCATCTTCGGCGTGTGAACTATTGCGCCAGCAAATCTTTTAAAGATTCATATCGAAATGGTATAAGATCGCCAGATATCATCATAGTATGTAAACAATTTCAAGTCGTAAGAAAGGCTCTTCTGTTCATAATGACCTGGTGAATGGGTTTTTATAGGCTGCGTATTCCTTCCCCCCCCCCCCTCCAACGTAGCGGCTTTAACATAACCCTGTAATCCTACGGAAGCGTTCTGGAATACTTCACACTACACGGCAATCAGTGCTAGCGGTGAAGGTCGGGTTAAGGATTTTGAAAATACCTACCGCAACAGGGATTCGAACGGGGATCTTTCGATCTCAAAAGATACGCCTTAAATAACTGAGCCACCAGGCCGCTCAGTGGTTAAACGTACGGATAGTAGGATTTGTTCAAAGGCTTCCGCATAGCTCATTTGACTAAGTTACTTTCATTCAGTAGTTATTAATTAAGGTGAATTCACAAAGTTTAGAATCTATAAAGAAATTTGTGTTGTTTCTTTAGCAGTTTTTACTCCCTTTCAGTAAACCAAGGTGCATCTTCTGAGGACCTTAATCGATTGCAAAATTCCACCAATCTGGACGAAATACAACCGACAACTCAGCAAAACATCATAAACATATTTACATATTAAACACTCTTTGCAATCATTTCATAATATTGTTTTTATTTGATTAGATGGCGTTAGGTCCATGCAGACGAAAAATAAATCATACAACAAGATACAGTTGGAAACGATAAGAGTTTGTAAACACTGCCAGACAAAATTAAATATAATTTACAGATCACTATTGTAACTTCTTGGTGTAAGTCTTTATGACCTAGTATTGGTTACGCATTTTGCGCATGGTATAATTTAAAAAATTGGCCGTAATTTTGCCGGAAAAATGTTTTTATCCACTACCCTCAGTTACACGAAGTTAACGTTTAGACTCTGAAGTTCAGCAATTGCAGAATTGGCGACTGTAACACAATATTCGCGAATGCGATTTTCAGTACCTTCCTCACACTTTCCAAACAAACATATGTCTGATTCTATTTGGCCGTTTGAAACACGGGATATTTCTGTAACCCAAACCTATGGTTACCACGTTGTTATGTAAAATTACTTCTGGTTTCTTTTAGCATTATTTCTTACAATGATCGCTGTAAATTCGAAAGAAATGACTAAACTATTCGTCTTTTATTTTAAAACCTGTAACAATTTAGAAATCTGTATATGAGAAGCATATTCGCGTAGAAGGCGATTAACTGAATACTGGCTAACATCTCGAAACGAAGCGTTTGGGTAATATGTACTATAAGTTAAAACTTGAGACTGGGGAAAATTGTGTTCATAATTTTTAAAAATAAATTTGTTATTTGATGTTGCTGCTACAACGTTAATCTACTAATAAGTATGTATATATACATTTAACATAAATTTATGAGCTCAATTAGAGCTCTTTTTGACTGAAAATGAGAGAAAAGCCATGCGGTGAACAAATATTCATAGTAAGAATCTACTAAGGCATCATTAAATTCACTGACGCATCAGACGAATCACTGCTGCAAAGGAGAGCGCTGGTGTTGCAAATGACGTGACTGATCCGTGACAACCATTAGGCACACAAGACCAAAAGGATGAGTAAGCAAGCAAGACCACAGGTTCCGGAAAAGTTGCAGAAGTATTCAGTGGACGCACGTAACAAAATAGTCGTGATGTAAGTTTGGCTCACTAAGCTGAGGCAAACATCTATACTTGGTATCTGACACACTTTTAAAAAAAAAAACACACAAAATGTGTAGATTTGTCAGTCTTCTGATCTTCCTTCTCCTGTTTAATTTACATGTCCGGTTAAGAAAACAAATTTAAATTTCTTGATTATCTTTTCCACTCACGCAATTCTAAAAGCATGCAGTACGCAATGTCTGACATTTTTCTAATTTATTCATTTTGGTGAGTGGTCACGTTCAAATGCGACCCGGGGAGGAAATACTCCTGTTAAAAGCAACCGTTGCCCGGCACCAGCTATGCCACCTCCATATCTTGGGCGATGGCTCAGGAAATGAAATCGGATCCCCGCGAAATCTTAAAAGTGTCATCAGGCTTCCGTTTCATAACCTTTGCTTGCTCTAGTATTAAACACTGTTAAAGGCGTCAGAGAAAACGTACTAAACCGTATGTATAGAGCATTTTATTTTGTGAAATTGAGCCTTGGATTTTGGAAATTTCAAAAAGAATGAAAACAGTCATTTCAAATGCGGTGCTGAAGTAGGATGTTAACAATTACGTGGCAGTTTAAGTGCGAAAGAAGAGGTTATGGAAATCAGATTACGTTAAAACAGAAATTTGTGGAAGGATCTCTCAAAGGAATAGACAAAACGATGGGTAAACTATTAAGAAAATCATGGTTGATTAATTCCTTGGTAAAGGGAGTGGCTGAAGAGAACACTCTAAAATAAGCGAACCAGATAACTGAGGATTTAGGTTTTCGTGAATAAAGAGAGTTACTTCATGTACTTTCTTGCTTCTGGTTTTACGCCTCGTAGACGTCGAGGTCATTAATAGGCGGGAAAGGACTGGGTGCAAGGAACGGGAAGGAATTCGTCCATGGTCAGTTTGAAGGAACTATCACGGCTTTTGCCAAGAGTGTTGGGGAAACCATGGAAAACCAAATCTGGTTGGCCGGCCAGGGATTCGAACCCGCATTCTGCCGAATGCGAGACTAGAGCGTACTTCATTTTACAGCGCGATAAGCAGTCAACATAAGTATCCAAACGTGGTTTCCCTTATGATAAAGCAGTGTTTTGTGTTTCCTCTGCCGTAATGAATATCCGTCCATTACACGAAAGAATCAGTGCGTGATGAAAACTTATATTTACAACAGTAGTCCCAGTATTACTTTCATTTTAGAGCTATTGTAGACACAGCCAGGTGCGTCATTGTGCACACAGGTCGTGTGCAATTACCTGGCAAGAAGGTACGCTGCCGCCCGGAAGAAGGCTCGTCACGCACCACGAACATCCGGTCGCCCCTTATGGGCAAGCAGGGACGCTACACAGCCCCAACAGGTAGTCGCCAGCGACAAGCTGCACCAGACGAGCAGTAACGGATGGGCGATGAAATTACGACTGAGATTTCGTTATCATCACCTTCCAGCGAATAATTTGCGGCTACTACTTTAGTCGCATCTGATCAACTAGTCTTTGCGATTCCAAATATGCCTTTTACAAACCTCGGAATTTCTTCTTCGCTAGTCCATTTCATTCCTATAGTTCCTTGAATCAACAGGGTCGTGGCTTCGACACCATCGTCTACAATTGTAAGCGTCTCTCAGCAGACAGTCACACGCTGAAAACATGAGCATGAATTCCTTCCCTTTCCTTGCCCTCAATACTTTTCCGCCTCTAATGACCTCGATGACTACGAGGCGTATAGCCATAAAAAATAAACTTTATTTCTCCATTTACAACAGTAGAGTGAAGTATTTAAATGTCAGTTTCCGTAGTTTAGTAGGTCTATGCTTTTTCTAATCTCCTAAAGCCTGTATCATACGAAAAAAAAAAAAAAACAATAGTAACACAGACATATAGTTTATATTCGAAACCTAGGCAAACAAAAGCATAAAATCCATGAATAATCTGTAGCTGGTATTTTACAGTGTATCAAACAATCAAATATAGCTGTCGTATATTTATCTTTAGGCCGCTAATTGCGTTATGCAATGAAATCGACTACTTGTGGGAAAGAACTTAGAATGCTTTTACTGGTTGCCTGAAAATGTAGTCTGTGAAACGGCGCTTGTAGGAGAAGGTGAGGATTTTCTGAAGGAAACTTGTTTGACGATGACGTACGTATGTGTACACTTCTCAGCTCACAGCAACATCGCACCTGGTACTGCAAGTCACAAAATCCTCGCAACCATGTTTTTTGTATTAGTCTCCCACAAAGCTTGTTGCTGTCTCCGAGTACGTGCAAACGTCTTTGTATCTACATACCAATGCAATAAGTGATTTCATTATATCTGTATCTTTTATATGGAGTTCTTTTAATCAACTGCCCTCTCAATAAACACATTTAAAAGTTATTTTATAGATCCTTTCTTTCATGCATTATTCTTATGCTTTATTGACATCTCTGTTTTCATCATAATGCACCAAACATTGAAAGGTTTTATTCTTCTCCTCGCTTAGTAGGGGTGAATGCTGAAATGATTCCTCAGCACATACCAAAATACCCCTTAGTGCCTTTGCTACATTTTAGTCGTTACTGTAGCGATACCTGTAGCCTCATTCCTTGAAACAACAGCCATTATTAGTATATGAGATTTGGTCCACGATAGCTCTATACACAAAGCAACGCACAGAGTTACTAACTTCTTTCCAACTCTTTGGTGAGGTATTAAAACTTTTCTCTTGTTTCTATTTCGATACTAGTCTATTCAGTTCGGCCAGTATCATAAAAATGAGACATACTCGTGACAAAAAAATACTTTTAGGAAATAATGATATTTTTGTCATTTAAAGGTCAAATACGAAATATTATTTTTTCTTAACTATGTTGTGACCACAGCAGAGTCCTTAATCTTTAAAATGATACATCATTTATCTATATCGCTTAGATATCTAGGTAGATAAACGGCACATGACACAAAAACGAGTTGTAGAAATGTTGATACTTTTGCCCTTTAAGGGTCGAATCTGGAAAATTCCTTTCTTAATATATGATGTCATCAAAGTGGAGATCTCAATTAATAATACTTCATTTATCGATTTCGGTTAGGAATACAGGGAGATTAAAATGGTCTGTGGTACGAAACACTGCATTTTAGAAGTATTGACATTTTTGCTATTCAAGGGTAATTTTTTTTAAAGTATGATGAGACCAAATAGGATACCTTAATCTTTAAAATGATACTTATTGATTTCGGTTAGATGTAAAGGGAGATAATGGCTTGTGAAAAAAGAAAAAAAACTTATAGAAATAATATAAACAATTTGATTTCTTTCCAATAATCAGAAAAGTGGATTCTTAGGATATATTCTTTAGTTTCCTGTAATCGCAAAACGATCAGAAACTATCATTTTCGAAAGAGGGCCTTGGTTTCACATTATAATAATTATCCGTTTTATAATGACACTGTGTAAAGTAAGAAGATAATGTAGCCTTCCTGTCCCGTTGTTCTGCTCGCGACCTTTCCATTGTTCGGAGCAGAAGACACTCCAACGCAACAACGTTGAATTCACACTACCGGAAGGGGATCATCAGTCGCGCTTAGCGTTATTACAGAAAGGCCGCCAGAACGACTGTGTAGCATTACCATCCCAATGTCTGGAGACGTTCCACTTTCAAAATAATGCTGTTCATCTGAGTTGTGACAGGTTATTTCAATATATTCATACTAACACGACGCCGTCGATCGACAACTGTGTCCCGGAATCGGAACTTATTGAAGAAGTTTGTAGTCCTTATTATTATTATTATTATTTATTGGCAAACGGACTGAGTCCATACAGCCAAGAAATGATACAATTGTTTTATATACAAGTATTATGTTACAAAGTTAGAAATACAGCCCTCAAAATACAGATATTTCTTACTAGATTCATATGTCTATATGATTTTCATTGGCAAATCTATAAAGACATATATAAATTTCCAGTTTCTCTTTGTGAAGAAGGTGTTGTATCTTTGTAGGGAGCTCAGCCCCATGTCTTCGTAAATCCGATATCAGTTGTGTGGATTCATTCCACTGGAGCTTGCACGCAAAAAAAGGTGGTCGACATCTTCAAAGCTGTTTCCATCACATTCGCAAAAGGGAGAGCTGACTATGTTTATTTTGAACAGATGTTTTCTGAACCGCCCATGGTTGAACTTGAGCCTTGCTATAAATGTTGAGAACCTTTTGGGAACTATCCGATTGGAGTACCAATGTACTCTTGGAATGGAGGGATGAATTTGTCTGTAATGGTGCCCTTTATAGAGGTTACTTGTCTCCCATTCCTTGGCCCATTCTTTCTTGATTCCACGTCGAATCATTGGTATTAGATCCGACGCCGGAACGCGGTTAAATTTGTTTCCGTTGAGTGCAGCTGCTTTAGCTAGTCTGTCTGCTTGTTCATTTCCTCTAATACCAGCGTGTCCTTTGGACCAAATGAATGTAGCCTCCCTGCCTTTCTCTCTTAGTTTGAAAACCGTTCGAAGTATCTCATAGGTCATCCAACACCTGCCATTGTTGTTGGAGATGTCATTTAATTTCTTAATGGCGGATAGGGAGCCTGTTATTATTGGTATTCTCGAATTTTGCAATTTTGTGCCATGTTCTAAGGTTTTGGCCATTACAAAAAGTGGCTTCTTCACGTAGACTGTAAGCTTCCGACATGTTATTTGTCGTATCGACAAATCCGCATCCCACTGCGTGTTCTGATATGGAGCCGTCTGTGTACAGGCACGTTGGACTTTCGGGTAGACTTGAGATGCAGTCTCTCATTATGTCATTGTTCTTATCGCTCCCTTACAGATATTTGGTATTAGAGCGAATGTCCAATGTCAGTGTGGTAATAGTCGTTCCTACTGAGTAGACAGGTAATGACTGAGTTCGATATATTATCGTGGAATATATCTTTAAGTCCTCATCATACGCACTGACTTGAGTTGGTCTAGTTTCTTTCTGCCAGTAGGCGCGATCTGAGCACTGCGCCGTTGTATTGTTAATTTATCCAAGAGCGGGTTCTCTTCTAGTTCTAACTGCTTCAGTATAAATTTTCTGGAAAGGTATGTTCTCCGAATGTGTAATGTCCCCAAAACATAGACTAAGAGTTCTGTATAGTGATTTATCTAATAAAAATAATATCAATAACTCTTTCGACGCAGATCCGAAACACATACAACCGTAATCATAATGTGGTCTAACGAGCGTTCGATATAGTCTCATGTTGAGTGCCCTTTCCGCTCCCCATGTTTTTCCGGTAATGACTCTAATTAAGTTCATGGCTGTTTCGCTTTTTTTGAGGATGTTTAACACATGATTGGACCATTTAAGATTCGAATCCATTTTTAAGCCCAGGTAAGAGACTGTTTTCTTGACTGGGAAAGAGTGGGTCCCCAATGAAATGTCTGATATTTGCGGTATCCTATGTCTTGTAAATATGGAGACTACGGATTTTTCTGTAGAGAGGACGAAGCCATTGCGTGCCTTCCAAGCCTTCATTTTACTCATTGCAATGCTTAAAAATGTCTTACAGACTTGTAATGTCAGCTGACTAATGTAAATGTAAACGTCATCCGCATATTGTAACAACTTTACTTCCAGACTTGTATTTGAGTGCAGGTCACTGACGTAAATATTAAGAGAAGGGGGGAAAATATGCATCCCTGAGGTAGTCCTTTATTTGTCAACCTAGGGCCGACTGCTTCTCCTCAAATAATGAACAACTCCCTATTTTCCAGCAGCGCTATTAAATTTGCCAAGAAAGTTTCCGGGTGAGACAACTATCTAAGTTTCTCTGCCAATAGAGGGAGTACTTCGTTGTCGCAGGCTTTGGATGGATCGCCATTAGGTAAAAGTTCTTTCCATTGCTGATTTGAATATCTCTTACAATTGTGCTATGATTTCATTTGTGCCTTTACCCTTTCTGAAACCAAGCAGGGTGTCCGGTAGGAGGTGATGATGTTCCACATACCACTCCAGTCTGAGTTTAATCATCCGTTCTAACGTTTTCAAGGCGCATAATCGAAGTGATATTTGCAGGTATGATCCGCTGTCACTGGGGTTATTATGTGTTTTATGGATTGGGACCACGCTTACTGCTTTTAGCGGAGGAATGTAGACTCTCTCCATCCAAACCCTGTACATAATTTTGAGGAAGGTGTCTTTGCAGCATCTCGGAAGGTTATCAATCATTGAGTATTGTATCACCACAGTAATTACCTTCCATCTCGTTAAGAGCTTGATGGCTTGTACGAATAAGAGAAATTTCATCAAATAGACCATTACTAAAGTTTAATGCCCTCAACTCGAATTGTTAAGAAGAAGCTGTTGTCGACACACTGCTAGTCCAGAAAGAATTTCTGGCAGCAAACGCCCGTTCGTCGCATCACAGCAGGTATCCCTGGCGCCTGCTGCTCCCAGGGGATCACTGTCCTTCGCATGCCTTCCTCGACATCTCAACAGCCCAACCGCCAGCAGCCACAAGGGCTACAGACAGCACTTAAGTATGGGTATACTGAGCGATAGTGAGAGTTATGACACAAGGCAATAAAACGCAGCTAGAAAAAAGTTTTGTTATTACTGACAATATTAATGAATATTACATGTAGGATTCTAGCTTCTGTAGGTTACATTGTATAATGACCATGGCTTTGTGCTGGATTATCCGGGCATCCAGATTTTGGTTTTCCATGGTTTTCCCAAATAATTCCAGACGAATACCTGGATGCTTCCTTCAAAAGGCAATGACCGAATTCCTTCCGTTTCGTTATCCTCAGTCCCATCCCGCCTCTAATGACCTCGACGTCAACGAGGCGTAAAGCCATAAACAAACAAAATCCTAGGTGATTAAAGAAAATCTAAAATTGTAAACAGTACACTAATTACTCTCTGGCCGAGGTTTGAAATAGTATGTCCATTATAGTAGTTCTTTTTCGCGTTTTTTCACGATGCTGGGTCATGGTTTTTTGTGAAATCTTTCTGAACTTGATAAGGTTCTTAGAATGCTTTAAACCGAAGGATGGACGGGCGCTAAATTCACAAGTTCTGAGGAGTGATGTAGGGGACCAGGGGGCCAGCAGCTGCGTATAACATGGCATGAAGACTGAAGCTGACAGTTACGAACCTCAGTATTCGGTTCGAACTAAACATCGCGTAAATCGATTCTCCTTTTTTTTCCAGTCAACTCAAGCGAATACTTTCTTGATATAACCAATTACAGACTTTCTTCCCTTTTCTTCATAATCATCCACCAAAAGCTCCAGTGCTTAGCAGCGACTTCAAAGACTTTGATGTTGTAAAGCCTCAAATCTTTGAAAATTAAAACTTACGAAAATTTGTGTAGAATTGAGTGAAAAAATGTTGAGGAACAAAAACAGTAGCAAACAGCGAAAACAAGACTTAGCACATGACTGTTAAGTTGACTACATACCACCTCATTTGTACTAGTGACTAGTACACGTATATTAAGGAAGCAGCCTATATTCTTACGTTTCTCATATTCGGTTGTATTTCGTCTTGGGATCGACACAGTTTGTGACTAGATCCCTTCACAACTGTGAATTTTCATAACAGTCGCACAAACCAATAAAATGTCGTTTTGATAGTAGCCCACAGCCTAAATGGCTGCAATGAATTTAAAACGAGCAAGAGTACTATTGACATTCCGAAATGTGCTTCATTTCTTGAGGGGGGGGGGGGGAACAGTGCCAATTGGTTTTCATCGTTTATTTGTACTCAAGTGCGCACGTGTTTGTTTTACAGCAACAGATTCCTGTTTGCAAGATATAAAGGTGCAGTCAAAAGCTGTCCTTGGACTAAAGTGGCAAATAAAAAAGACGGCTCTTTAAGATGGTAGCCAAGTTGTTTGTCGTCCACTTTATCGTTTCAAACGCAGATCGATTCTATATCTGAAGAGCACAGAGCGCTGCTGTAGGGCTAACACTGTATTAAATACATCCAGTCTCTTCTCCCAGCAAATAAGCATCAATCATATATATATATATATATATATAGGTTTTTACATGTCAGACACGAATGTTCCTTTTTTTGTGCTTAGTGGAATTCTCTTTTTTTCTGGTTGTGTGCGACACAACCTTTCCTCACCAACCATTTCATTTGTTTACCATCAACATGAAGTAAAGTCAGCATATAACTTCACTAGTAAGTAAAACATAGGGTGAAACGTATTTTCTAGGTTTTATCTTGTAGAACTTAAACAAAATCACAATACAGATAACATAATGAATGCTACTATGGTAAAAATATTTTATCATCACAGTTGTTCTCCTACACTGATGAGGTTTAAAAGAAGAAATTAAAAAGATTAAAGAAGATAAACAGGTTTTATCAAGAAGTACTCGCACCCACATAAAAATATTACGGATTCATTAAATCCCTCAGGTTGGAGAATGCAAAAACATGGGTAGCTAATTCTCTACAGATTTATTGGCTAGAATGTAAGCAGTTGTATTTTTAGCGGACTGTAGGAATCGTCCGATCCCGGAATGTAAAATTCCCGTCCAAAATTTGGTACCCAACAACTGCAACACAGAATCTTAGGGAGGGGGGGGGGAATCCTAGCGTATCACTAGCGCCTCGTTGATAATTTCAGATTTAACACATTGAAGAAAATAATAGTTGCCTAATAAAAGTGACTCAAGTGTTTCGAAGTAAATGGACAAAGAGGAAAATAGTTTACTGAGAACATGTACAGAAACGGAGCAAGTTACATACCTACATTTAAAGGAATGTTTAAACAGGACTTATATGGGAAAAAACAAGAGGTAAATTTAAGCTAAATGAAAAAAATATATACCCTATAAACTAAATACAAATGGATAGTGATGATCTAAAGAAGGAACTGAGATATTGGGATACCACAAATCCCAAAGAAATACCTCAATCTAGATACAGGGACATGGTAAAAAAGCGACGTAGAAATCAGAGGTCAAAACGGACACAAAGCATATAAATATCGAATAGATGGACGACGACGTTGGGTACGTGTATGTGCATCTAAGATAATGTTGCTTTCTTTACCTTACTAGCGGGTTAAGTGTATGGTGAAGAGATTCACAGTAACACTCAGCTTTATAGAAGCGCAAATAAATATACTTTTATCAGTGAATAGAATGGTATGTGACATTACTAGCAGGAAATAAAGAATAAGCTAAAAAAAATCACAAGATTTCAGATAAACAGGATTTATGATTTCATATGGAAAACAGAGTTTCTAGAATACAAGCACAGTGATTAAAAACATCTAGAAACTAAAATGGGAAAAGTTAAAAGTCGACAAATTTAAATATCTGTATCCAACCCAATGGGCTTGATGAGAAAGCGAATTAAGCAAGAAACAGAAAGATGAAACTAGCATACAGGTTAACAAAAAACAGTTACAACAAGAAAGCGATCTCCTATAAAGCAAAGATTAAACATTATAAAGCAGTTGTCAGCACAGAGACAATGTTCAGTTCAGAATTCCTGGTATTGAATAAGAACAGGGTGATTAAAGAATTAGAGAAAAAAGAGAGGGAAATCCTAGCACCAATAAAGGGAAAAAGACAGTATCAGGTGGAAGAGAAAAGATCTGTATAGGTATGCAGAGAAAATTATAGACACAATGCACAAGAGAGTGTTGAAATTTTATGTAAATTTTATGCGAATGAATTTGAGAGTAGGTTAACAAAAATAATTTTCAATTACATCACTAAATTAAAAGTGACAGCAAAATGGGTTGAGGAGACGAGGAAAGATACGGAAAAAGCTGGGATCTTTCCAGATGAGATAGAGAATCGAAGAATTTTTCAAATTACAGTAGATAAATTCAAGAGTTTCAGACCACCTGGTCTGAAGAAAGGTGGAGGAGCCTCAGGAAAAGAATGAAAAATCTCTGGGAGGAGTAGAAAAGGCGAACCAATAAACCAGCTGCTTCACGTGGTCCGAATTATGCCAAAATCGAAAGAAGAAGAGAATGTTATTTAAGGGATAGAAGTTAGCAAAGGAGTACACTCAATAATTCAAGCGCTCGGTAGTTGGTTTAATGTTCGGCTCTGAGCAGATTGCATTACTTTACAAACGGCGAGCAGATTGACGACGCGAGTCACGTTTGGCAGAGTGCGGCGTGAGTTGCAGGTTGCGTCAGCGCCTGTTCACGACCTCCATTAGCTCATCAGCGACTCGAGGGACGCGGCCCGAGGCGCTCACAGTGACACTGTCCCAGTCGAGAAACACCTCACCTCAACGACCGGCATACAGGACACAAGTGATTTCATGACATCGTTGTTTTGACAAACAGGATGCAGTCTACCCTTTCTCGCAATTCTGTTCCAAGCTAATCGCCAGATATCCTACTGCTTCAACTGCTTAGATATTCATATTAAACCGAGAATTCTCGACAGCGGCTCAACCGTTCGCCAGTCGCAGTATGCGTGCTGCCAATTAACCATCGGTAAGTGATGGGTAGGGTCGTCCTTGGTAGTTAAGGCAGCAGAGAGTAGTAATCACCAAATTACTGCCGATATCACGGAATGAGGTGCCGCCATTCCTATGTTCGGGATATAGGTGGTATGGATATGCTCTACCTTTTTTCACTTTTAAAGAACTGTTTAATCTATTCTTCCTTTCCCCTCCCCACTACCGTACTGTACCCTCCGTTAGCAACCACATGTCTCGAAAGACCATCCTTTACACAGTCTTTTCTATTTAGTACGATTAGTACGATCTTGAAGATATTTATTCTTCATGCTAATTATTCCAGTTTGGCTGAAAGTCCTTTCTAATGGTCTCACATGTTTCATTGGCCCAGATGTTTGGTTATGGAAGATACGTCAAGCGAAACATTCAGTCAATTTTGGTAAGTTTTGTGAGATAACAACCATAGGGTTAGTTAAGTGTAAAATAACTAGTGTAAGTGATAGTAAAAAATACTATGGTGGGATGTTTTAAGTTCGCAAACATGTAATGCCAAGAGTTATACAATGAATACCGCTGACTGCATTCATGTTTTGTTTATCGTGGACTGGTGGTTGTCATGGATGTTTTAGTAGTAGAGGTTTGACTTGAAAGTCGTTGAATTAAGATTTGTTAAGCTTGTGTGAAATTCAATACTGAATGTGAAATAAATAATCAATGTTGGAAAAATGAGAGAAGAATTATTTAGTGAGTAATGAATAAAATTTATCAAGATAATGGTTTGTACTAATCAACAGCGAGGCGGCTATCGTTCGTAATTTTTGGTTTAAATCCAGAATTCATAACGGTCCATGTTAAACAGAAAAATGAAGCAGTAACCTCGCAGTTTCCTTTTCACCCCAGATTTCACATGTATGGTAAGTTGAAACCACATCTTGATCGTTTTAAGTAGCTGACTAATTGTAAAATGAAACATTAGTGTGGTTCATACAAGCCGAAGAATTGGTTTACACAGTAAGTATTCTGAAAGTAGTGTGATGCTGAAATATTTAAGTGATATGAGAATTATATTTTAATATAAACAGAAAATACCATTATGCCATTAAAAAGAGCAATATAAATAATTGCACCAGGGGCAGACATGTATTTGTAAATTATTATTTACCACAAGGAAAATCTCATTTACTAAATTATATAGTGAAACATGTACAGATACACAGTTCACAAAAATAAATTGTTTCATCTCACCGTCTTGAGCGTTCTGTCAATTTAGCGCTGAAGAAGAGGCCATCTCAGACATTTACAGCAAATCGGCGATTGGTTAATTTTAGAAAAATGCTGATCACTTCTCTTTCTGACGCCTCGCAGTCTCAATGCGTGGAATTTAGAATACACCACTTACGGAGCGTGGCTCTGCACTTCTTATGTATGACCCATACATTGCCAGTTTAGCCGATGCCGCGGAATTCGTTAGTAGTAGAATTCCTGGATGGCGTTTTCTTGGGTCGAATATGTAGATTTGACTGCACTAGGAATAAGACTCCAACATTTTGTAGATCACAGACCGCTCTGGTTTCTTGATAATATAAGCGTCCCGAAACGGCTTAATTTCAAATAGTGACTGTATCGGCAGATACTTGAGACATTCAGGGTGTACAATCTGCCTTTAAACGAGGCTGCCTATTCTCTTTTGAGATGTGGCGTATAATTAATGCACAGACTTTCATACTAGGGCCTCAAGATCCCGTTGTTGCTGTAATGAATGCTGTTATACATTGATATACCCAGCATGGTCCGATTTTATTCTAGGTCTTATTAAGATTCACGGATCTGTTGTCAACATACAACATGCCGATAGTCTGCAGGGAGCTACGGGAGTCTCTGTGGCTGTTGTACGCAGCACCTGCTTGTGCAGAGCCGAGAACGCAAGTGTGAAGTGCTGAACAATTAGCGCCTTCCAGAAGCTCTTCGCCACATTTTTCTTTCTTTTTACAGCAGTTTCTCCAAGGCCACTAACCTAAAGCGTTGTTTCATAAAATCGTGTACTCCTTAGAAACTGAAGTCGGAGATGAAACACTCGTAATTGTTCAATGACTTCTGAATGACACATTGAAACCTTCCTTAAGAGCACTGGGAAACAGGAATGACATTGAAACAACATACGGCGGAAAACCCGCGAAAACTATATTTCATCGATACGTCGTGAAAGCCGTCGTTCTCACAGGAATGACATTTGTTATTCTACTGATAAAGGACGTCGGTTTTTTGGCCATTTTCTTGACTAGTTTGAAGCAACCTTGCTAATGCCGTGCTTCGTATACTCTGATGCTAATCTTTCTCTTCAATGTTTTCTTACTGATATCCCACCTCCTCTGAAATGAAACAATCTTACTGCCTTTAAACAAGACTCATCATCTTATCTCTTTTTTAAAGAAGAATGTTCCACAAACTTCTTCATATGTAAGGGGCTGTCTGGCGAAATCTCACCAAGGGGGAGGGGGGCTAAATCTCCAAAAAGTTGCTAGAGAGATTTCTAGGGAGGGGGGGTGTCATGGACCAGATCTCACCAGAGGGGGGCGGAAGGTCGGGCCAGATCTCAAGAGGTCTCACCAGAGGGGGAGGGGATGTCTGGAAATCCGGAAAAAAACCTCACGTAATTTATGGATGCCCTCTTATCAGAATTAATTAGCTAAACATTGTTCACTCATTGTTTCCAATGTTTACGATGCAAATGAAAACTAGAGATATCACTGTTTTATCTCTCTAAATCTCTTCGACGTATACCTAACTGCACAATTGTACTAATTAATCTTGTTTTTGACAGCTGTACAGCTATGGCTTTAGTCATGAAAACCAACCGTTACGCAAACATGGGAAGATTTTGATACGTTATTACTAAGTGACTATAATTGCTAACCATAAGGCTAAGCAATGGCTGATATTTTACACGATAACTTCTCCAGGATGCTAAACTAATCATGTGTATGTCCAATCCAAAAATATTGCCTAGACCACATCCCTCCCGGAAGCAAACCGTGCCCTCAATAGACATCTTCAACAGAGCGCTGAATGTGAAAAGCTATGCAACTGTTGCAGCCTTGCTGCGAACATTACAACATTGTCTTTAATACTGTGAATTACAGAAGTAGTGGTATTAGTAACAGACGGAAGTGATATCGGTAGCTTTATGACAGTACTTATTAGTGACTAGCGATTTCCTATTGTGAATTTCATCACCTTTCACATTCAGTAATTTCATTTCCAGTGTTCCGGTTTTGGATTACGTCTTTTGGAAACATAGGTAAATTTTAGATATACAATTAGGTTTTTTGTTATTTCGACAAAATTCCGCTTTAAACTAAAAAACGTAGGCATAATTTAGTGTTTATTGCCGCGAGATGGGTGCAATTTAACTAGTAACTTCCATTTAAGTATAACTACGAAATATAGATTATAGATTCCTAAATAATACTCTACTGTACATCATCGACTTCAGAGTAGTGGAGTAGATTAACGTACAAGAGACTGACATTTGAGAGAGCACAGATCCCACCCACGGCATTCTTAGACGACGATGATAATATTATTTACCATATCAGCGCACAAAAAATACATACCGAGGACATACCAAGCGAACGCATTACCTCTGTCCAGTATAAATGATGATGGAGCACAAGAAATACCGGCAACAGGAAGACAACAATTAATAATGATAGCAGACGACTCACAACACAGCAGAAAATTATATGGCATTCGGCTACTGAGGCCGTACAGCCAGCTCAATGTGATCATCAAGAATCACTCAGTGTATCATTTTCTCTAGTGAATTATTGCTACTTAGTATCGACATCACAGGGCGGACACGACATTAACACATACAACACTTAAACACCCATGCCCTCGGCCGGACTCGAGCCAGTACTCTAGCCCCTACGCAACCGAGTCAGGGTATATTCGAAGTTGTTAAAATTATTTTCATTTGTCAGGTATTTGTCTAAAAACGGTATCAACGCTGAGAGAAGGAGAAGTACTTATGGCCATCTACTTGTAAAGGGACGAGCTTTGTACTGATGATTATCATGGCCTGATTGTTAATCGTGTACCTGAGTCATCCAGGGTATACCCTATATGATTAAATTTAGCCAAACAGACGTGCAAGAAATAAAGCGTCGCTAAGACGATCTGACGGCTTGCGCTGCCTGTAGCGAGAGAGGTGAAAATCGCGCGAAAGCTAGCGCGGCACTATTTGCCTTTCTTTCGTCCGGAACCGCAGCGGGCCTTCAGAGAAAGGCCTGCAGAACAAGGACGATAATGACCTCTAGTCACGCTTCAGGGAGCCATTCGCGATGCCCAAACTTCCTAGCGGGCCACTACCAATTGTTTCACGCACAGCTCCGCACCTTAACTGTATTTGGTCTGGGTTAATGAAACTCAAGTATTCGATACATCCTTGAAATATTCCTGCAGTGAGGGTAAAGCACAGCAAATGAGGCGACGACTATACAATAATTATAAAATCAAACTTTGATTAAAAAATGCGAAAATGATACAAGAAAAATATACATCTACTTAAATATCGAGTTTCACACACTAATGAGCCAAAACATAATGACCGCTAGACTGAATGCCGTCTAGTGACGTTGCTGGAATCTAGGAAAGACACCTGGGAAGTCATTCTAGCGTTGATACGTGTGGCAGATGGAAACATCTGTTGACGTAAATGACTTCGACAAAGGACAGGTTATCCTGGCTCGATGCCTGGGAACGAGAATTTTGGAAAAGACGAGGCTGATGGGCTTTTCGAATGCTACTCTCAAGAGCATCTATGGAAATTGGTTCCAAAATGGTGAAATCAAGCTCGGTGACTAGGTGATGGACGTCATAACAGAACGTAGAAGTCGGCGGCTTGCCAGCTCAATAATCAGGATAGGACGCGATCTGTGGCGGACCTGACAACACAGTACAATGTTGGTGCTCGCACAAGTGTTTCGGAGCACACCGTTGAGCGCACATTGTTGAAAAAGGGATTCCGCAACGGATGGCGCCTACCTGTCACCGAGTTGACCCAACGACATCGTTAATTAGGATTACAGTGGGCACGATATCATCAGGACTGGGCTGTGAATCAGTAGAATGAATTACCTTCATAGTGATCGAAGGCACCATGATAGCTGTGGACTACGTGAAAATTGTTGCGATCCACCTGTATCCCTTTATGCTTCATATCTTCCACGACGGTGATGGCAGCTTCCAACACGATAAATGTTCGTGTCACAAGATTAGATTCGTGCTACAGTAGTTCGAGGATCGTGATACTGAACTTCACCTGATGTCAACTCGATACAACACATCTGGGTCGCTATCGGACGTCAGCTCCGCGCCCACAAACCTCCGGTCCGTAATATCTGACTGGACTAACACACTATTAAGCAGGTGGTCATCGCTTTTTGGCTCATAAGTGTTCAACAGCAAAAAAAAAAAAAAAAAAAAATCTTATGTATGATACTGACTTTCTGATCGACAGCTTTCTGAAATCTGGCCTCCACAGAAACATATCCAATAAACAAAGATGCAGTAAAAATTATAAGATCGAATTATAAGAGAAAATCGAATCTGGTGAGTGGTAAGGCTTTGGCCTGGCATTCGGGAGGACGCGGATTCGAATCTTCGTCAAGCAATCCTATTTCTGTTTTCATGGTTTCTCGAAATCACTTCAAGCATAAGTCGGGATGGTTCCTTCAAAAAGCCGTGTCATAATTCCTTCCCATTCTTTATCCCCAGTTTGTTGCTTCATCTAATGAACCCTGTGGTAACAAACCGTAAAGTCCTATGCAAGAGAAAAGGGGGGAAGGGAAAAGTCTGAAAGTCGAACTACCCCTCAACTACCATCTATGTGTCGTCAACTGTATGATTCAAACGAATACAGTAAAATCGTAATGTAGGTTCATACAGTTAAACTCAAAGCATGAAATTATTACAAGTATATGCACGATTTGTGATCATATATTAAAAATAACAGCAGGCAAAGTAATTAATCGGGATATTTTTTCAGCAACCGATCTCACTAACTTTTCTCATAATTAATATTTAAGACGAGTCTTAATAGTCAGATTATTTAATAAACCATTCTGCTTTGATAGGTGTATTTTTGATTGTGCAGTTTGTAATTTCTGAGGCGGAGATTGGAGATCGTCGCAGCATTCATTCACCTCGATGACTGCGAGAGACCAGGGCGGCAGGTATGCTGGCCAGGACTGGAACCTCTCCGATCCAGTGTGGGGACGTCTCAATGCGCGCAGCCACACTGGCGTGCTCTGAGAACCATATCTGCTACTTAATTATGGTGTAATTAGAATCATAATTCACATTCGAATCTGCCAACCCATTAGTACTGCAGCCATCGTAGAAAGTTAAATACAAGAAGTACGTTTACCCGCTTTCTCTTGCGACCAAAGAGAAGCAATTATCTCTAGACGTCGCCGCTGGCGTTGAAACTGGGCATTAGAGATAGAGAGGGAAAAAAAACTTCACTACTGACACTTCTGAGATGACGACTTCCTAGGAGGCAATCTGCTAACACATTAAATGTTCAAACCGATTTGGCTTTTGTATTTAATTGCTGTTGACGCTGCATAAATACATCTGAGTTCCCCACGACATAATCCGTAATTTCGTATACACGGAGAAACAAATGAGCAGAATAATCTGACAGATAAGGAGTACAAGAGCCATAGAGAACGCCATTGAAACCATGTATGACGGGGTACTATAATTTTTCTCCAACTATTTCGTTGGCACTTATTAGTAGAGATCGGATTGTATGGTTGTTCTGATTCCAAAATTTTTCTGTTTGTGTTGCCTACTTATGTGGCAGATTTATTGTGATTATATGATATTCTTGTGGACGAATTAGTATTTCAATTTTGTGGTACTGAAAACATTTAGAACAAGAACCGTTGCAGATATGTTTAGTCTATTACATCTTAGGGAACATCCATAAACTACGTAGCTCCATTTTGACCGTCTCTGAACCCCTCCCCCACGTAGCTTGACGTGGCTTCTGCCTCCACACCCTCCCCCTCCCCCTCGTGTGGCACGTAGCTTATTACCGTATAGATTCCAGAAAACATTTTCTACTGTTTTCTCTTGTGAGACTATCATAAATTACATACGGAGATAATTTAATAACGGAAAGAAATATTTATATGCTGTTGTGTGTTTTGTAGCTTATTTTAACTGTGAGAAATAACATGAATGAAAAGCTACGTGGCTTGGTTCCGAGTCTTCCTCCCCCTCTCCCCCTCCCCGTAGCCATGCGTAGCTTTCTACCCAACCCTTCTACCCGCCCCCCCTTTTTTCCGACAGAGCCACGTAGTTTATGAACGTTCCCTTACCTCAAAAGTTTGTATCACTATGCTTTGCTGTTACGGCTTTACCACAACCCTAACACGCTACTACTACAGTATTCACCGTGACAACTTTCACCAATGACGTGAAACAATGGAAAGAACAGTTTAAGTAGACTGCAGTGATGAAAATAAAATTTATCTTGTTTGAAGCACACACACACACACACACACACACACATATATACTTATGCACAACCTTTTTGTGAGAATGAATTTTGAATTCACGAAACTTTACATTACTACATCGCAAGATCAACCGATTTCCTCATCTTAGTTGATCCATGAACCTATAGATCTTTACATTTCTGCATGGAATCCAAATAGCTGACTGGCCGAAATTTGTCACATTCTCAAAATTCCAGGTTTGTTGACGGACATCGTCTGAGCCTGGCCTGGTAGCATATTGATTAGCGCATTGGCCTCACGCTGCTGTTGGTCTCAGGTTTGTTTGAGTACTGTCTATGGCGTGGGTTGTATCCGTTCTGATTATCCGTAGTTCAAAGTACACAATACTGATGATGGAACATACACAGTAGAATAATTTAAATTGAAAAAATTGCAGTTCGCTATATGGCGGACATGGCCAAATACCATTTAAACCAAAAAAAAAAAAAAAAAAAAATTGAAAGGGTTTCGTTAAAAACAGATAGCCTCTTTCTTGCCGTGCATTTCCTGATCTCGCATTCTCGTCACCAGTATTTCTAGCCACTCATCTATTAAGCACAAGCCGAAGAATATGTCTTGATTAACAATTATTATTTTACAAAAGAGACTGTCCTTTTTAGCCAACTTAGAGCACTTAGTTTGTCAACATCTGCATACTGCTAGGCGCACATCTTCATTTCAGGTTATTAATAACAGGCGAAAAGAAATCATAGCACAGCAGAGCTGCCGTAACAGAAACAAAAGCTACGATTATGTGCACAGAGTGAAATACTAGTAAGCGCTATGGGTGATATGTTGTAAAATTTACCAAATTTACCACAGTATGACAAAAAATATGAGATTCCATATGACCTAATAGAACGAATAAGATTTTTTTAAAAAAAAAATCTGAGTTAGGCTGTGAGCAGGATTTCATGAATACTGTGATAGATACCATTACATTATTTTAAATGTTTTTACTGACTAAATGTTATAATTTTAGAAGCATACACATTTATCACATGGCTTGGAATCAAGAGGATAATTCACTTGTAGCAGTTAGCACGCCGTTGCCGTAAGTTGCCCTTTCGTTAGTCCATAAATTTTTGAAACTTGTATTACTTTCAAATTTGTTTGTAACTTTTTTACCGATAGAGTTGACAACGCTCTCCATTCGAAATTGGTTTGTTTTCATTTTTATGTCTTTGCCAGCGTCGCTCGAATTGTGTTCAGTTTCCCCGTGTTTTTAACCAAATTTTCCAGCACCAACTTCTTATCAGTCTGTAGCTTCTATTTCGTTCCGCATACGAAATCTTTTTTGATTTAGTTTTGGGCGATTTAGGCATTTTCGTTTCGCACGCTTTCTGATTCAAGTGAGTTTTTTTTTTAACTTTTACCGGAGAATACAATCTTGTATTATATTGTTATACTCCAATTTTAATCACTAGAACTCACCAAAATACTGTCATAGAATTAGGGCAAACCTTCTTCGTTGAACGACGGCATGCACTAAAGTCTTGATGCGTGGTAATGTCATCAATGACCGGATTTAGTGACGAAAATTTCGAAAGTTATTTTAGAAGCGGACATCCTTCCTCTACAAACTGACATCTTCATCGTTAGTTTTGGTCAGTTGGTTTCAGAGTTATAGCAGATTTCGTATCGGTCATTCCCGCTAGCATGCACCCGCCACAGTCAAAGTGGAAGACCTTCATAGTATACATGCTGAAAAATAGCTTTACGGTTTCGTCTCTCTCCTATTTCTTCAGAGTTTTATTCATCGTCATACATAAGTAAACATGGTTTTTCTTAATTCATCACTCTCGTTTTAGCTGGGGCAAACTTCCGTCATCAGAGTATTTAAGACGACGCAACGTAAAATAATAATTAATTGAAATAAGTTGTTCTGTAAGCCGGTCTCGACCTGCGGAACTTGAAGCCACTACGCCCCAAGCAGGAAAAGCGATAAGGCCGAGTGCGGAATGTTACACTGACTCTGTTTCTACTGGAGAACGGGTCATACATTTCACTTTCATTTGACTGATTTACTGAGTACACTTACGTCACGTTATGACTGCGCAATTCTATTACATCTTTTCCCTCTTACGTCGCCGTTTTAATCCAGAGACCGGCGGAAGTCAGAGGAATTGCAGCAATAGAGAGTCTGCAGCAACTTTCCACCGGTGTCCCACGAGAGAACCGCCATGGCAATGACTTTGACGAGTGACTGCATTATCAACTCGCTCTGGCATGCAAGTTTCTCGTAGGATGAGTCATTTTTACAGCCATATAAGGAAACGTCAGCCCCCGTAAATAGTACATGCAGTTTTGAAAAACATTTGTGAACGAGTGAACATAATTCGTAAGAAAGACATAGCACTGTGTGTTATCTGACACATATTGTATGGCATCCTTTTTTGCGTTAATTAATTAAGAGTTCAGCCACGAGAAAACAAGAAAAGGGGCGTCCATTAATTACGTGAGGTGAAATGGGGGTAAGGGGAATCGACGGAAACCTCACGTGAGCTTTTGAAATTCTACGAGGACATAAAAAGATCCACAAACGAAGCGGATGTCGACCTTGGGGGGGGGGAGGGAGGGGTAAAATTTCTAGAAACGACGCGGATACAGACTTCAGGAGGAGTGTAACCGCCCTCGATAGCAGGAGAGCTAAGAAATATAAACATAAGTCGACCTGCACGGGGGGGGGGGGGGGGGGCGTAAAAATCTCACATCACCTTAGGGGAGAGAGGTCCAATCAGATCTCACCAGAAAGAGAGGGGAACAGGAATTCCGGAAAAAGACCACACGTAATTAATGGACCTCCCAAACTATTTTATTTGAGGTTAATTGTGCAATGGCTTTATTGCGGAGGCAATTCAGAAAACGTCAGAGACACAGTACCCTGCAAACATCAGAAGTGTTAGTAAACAGTGAGCATTAAAGCACGGAATTCATAACGCAGTGTGTTATCTAATCACCGCTGTTATGCTACTGTCATTCATTGTTTACGTTCTTTTGTTCGTGTGCAATGATAAGAAGTTCGTGCAAGAGAAATAAAGTATATGATATGAGATTAACTCTGCAACGGCTCTATTGTTGAGGACATTTTTTAAAGTAAACCAGAATATGTCTAAAAACACTCTGGTAAGTTAGCCCGGTTGTTGTACGATATAGGCTAGTGGGTCATATACTGGACAAATATTGCTAATCCGATGGGCTGAGTTCCCAGAACAGATGATTATGAAAATTTCGCTGATCAGCTTATTAAGTTACAAATATAAATGCTTACGGGATTATCGTTGCGTTGTTATATTCTTAATTCTTCTTTTACCGACGTTTCAACCTAGTCCCGTAAGCATTTATGTTTGTAATATGACGCCTGCGAAAACAACAAAATCATTTATAACTTATTAAGTTAATGTTTAATATGATCAATAAATCCACTCCGAGTAAAATATTTAGTTACCCTCCGCAAACACAAAAAGCGGACTAAATACACCAGTGGATCACATTTTAGAACCCTGAGAAGAGCAAACAGCTTTTCTATTCTGTTAACAATAAGCCTACTATGAAGAATGGATCGACAGCTCAGAGGTAACGTGTCTGTCTCGAGATGGAAATGCCTCCAGTCCAAATCCGTCTCTAGGACGAAACTTTTACAGTGCCGTAATATGACATCCATTCCTGACAAAGATTGTTTTTTTTTTTTTTTTTTTTTTTTAATAAGTAAATCGTCGTCATTAAGATTACTCGTTACGTGTTACTCTGACAAGACAGAACTGGAATTTTGGCGCCACTTGATATCCTGTAACCCGTCTTCAAAAACACTAATTTGCTTTATTAAGTTTTATGAACACACAGTATATATTCACATTCTCAGAGAGTGATTTAAGCTGCATAATTAGTCCCTAATGATATTGCATTCAAAATTTCTGATATTCAATAGGGATTCTCAATGTTTTTCTTACCACGATCCCCTTTCGTGAAACGACTGCTTCCCAAGCCTTCCTCCCCCCTCCCCCACCCTCCCTCTCTCTTCCCACACGCACCAAAATTTTATATTTTATTATTTACATTATGAAATTGAGTAGATTTTAGATATTAACACCGCTTCCATTTTGAAGCAGTTTCGTAGATGTGAGAAAGTACATAAGGATATTGTTTTAAAACAGAAATGATTATTTTTAATTAAAAGTTAGTCATCACCCATTTCAATCACGAATTCATTACCTGTCAAAACGGGTATTTAATGTTACTTCTTTACATCATTCACATAATTTCCATATAAACACAAGTAATGACAGCTAATTGTACTTTCCTTTTCTTTTTCTATAGCATCATACTTTACTTTCTTAATCATCTGCAGTTTCCGTTAGCCAAGAACAGTAACTTACAAAAAGAGGAATAAAAGAGAAGTTGTATCAGCTTCATTTTAAAATTTGTTTGTAATGTTGTTTTTATTTCTTGTGGAAGGACTCTGAAGACATAATACGTGCAAAATTTTGTTATTCTTCTTTCAGCTGATAACTAGTAAGGTTTGGAGATGCTGCATTTGTTCCCAGTGTTACGGCTTATCGCCAACGAGAATTAAGTGTTCGAGATTTTCTGCTGCAGATAGTACAGACTATATATATTGTGCTGTTATTGTAATACCTCGTATTTTGTATCGTCTGGTGAAGAGAGAGTGTTGTGGAAGTCTTACAGACAAGATAGTGGTTCAGATTTTAAGATATGCGGGATTGACTAAGTTATTAGTGGAGGGAACAGTCGAAGATAAGAGCTGTAGAGGTAGACAAAGATTAGAATAAGTGAAAGCAGGTAACTCAAGACATAGGTTGTAAGATGTATGTTGAGATAGCGCAACAACAAGAGACGGAGGATTGCATCAAAACCAGTAAAGAAATTGATGACAGAAAAAACAAAACAGATAGATACTCTAGCACATGGTATAGTAGTAAAATATACAGGTTTTTTTTTTGTTTGTTTAGAGTTCGTCTACTAAAAAAAATATTTTGTTGAAACTGAAACCTCGACTCACAGTGGGTCTTAAGGAAAGATTAGTGTAGTGAGCGACCTTTAAGATTGTGGTCACATTCCGGTTGGGCGGCAGGTAGGCGGCTCGGGGTGACCTCTCACGGTCCAGTGGTAAGTCTCCACCCGGAGGGTGTTTCAACAATCTAGTGGCCACTTCCCCCTGACAGCCACCTCCAAGACAGGAAAAGTCAGCACAGGAGAGTTGGTTCCTTTTACGCTTTAAAAACCGCTCTGGACTATATTTCAAATTGAGATCACATTACGCATCGGAAATAATAGACCTGATCGTCAAGGCAGAAATTCTTGCAGTCCCCATTTCGTTCTGTTGGGTAATCAGTTGTATTTGACGATTATCTGTCCGCAGCTAGTCGATGGTAAAGGCGTTTTTATTGTGAATGATTACATAGGCACAGTAATTCTTATAATTTTAGAGCAATATAACAGTGAGCAGCGGAAGGACATTGCTAAATAGCTACATTTTCAACCGAAAACGTATTATTAAAAAAGTAATAAATTAATTCACCAATAGAAATCACAGAAAAACAATTCTCACACAATTACAGCGAAAATGCTACGTTTGAACAGCGTTCAGAATATTATTAAGTATCAAGAAGTAATGTAGACGGGACAGGTGTTTAAGATTCTGTACCGGACTGTGTCTAATAACAAAACTGTCTAAATTTCAACTTCGTAAACTTAATTTCAAACTACAAAATACATGATTCATAAACGGATTAACAAGACTTCAAATATAACAATTAAGATTATAGGTTTCGCAGTTGTATCTTGACACTTTGTTACATTATAATTTGTTTAAAAATCCTTGGTACATAAAAAGGAATATCTTGTTATATGTTTTCATTTTCGAAGTACAAGATGATAATGTTTTCAAAAATACTCCCAATTCTTTTGTTTCAAATCAATTTCTTCTGTCAGTAATATATTCTTTTTACAAATGAATTAGAAATAACCTGACGTTACAAGAGATTAAACAGAAATTTCAACTCATCAAAATCATGAAAACGTTCGCTCTAATCTTATTAATTATTCTTCGATTATTTCTAAAATTATTTCTAGATATGTTTTTATCACTGTCCGCAAGAAATGATCAACATGCCTCTATAACTATGCATGCAAATGCGGTTTCATTCCCGAAAATTCACCATCTAGATCTGCGATGAAAATGCATGTTTATGTCTTTCATAGGCGATTTCTTGCTTTGGTGGAGGAACACTTTGTGTCATAGAACAGCGAGTTGTTTCTTAATGATGACTGCACATTCAGTATTTAGGTTTTATGACAGTTTTGTATGTACTTGCATATACATAATGTGCCTAACTGAACTGGTACGTATTGTTTATGTGTTCAGCCTAAACAGATAATCCCGCAATAACTTCCATCTGAAGTCGACGACACTGGTCGCCGTCACAACAGGCAGCACATCAGGGCCTCCCTCATCTATGTCAAACTGAAGGTGAAATACATTTTACAATCGTGCTGTTAGTGTGCGTTTACGAACCAAAATGTGTGTTTTACAGATTTTTTTCTACTGCTTTAAAATAAAAGTTAACTCAATTGTTGATCACAGGCCCCGAAAAAACAACAATCAGACTTGTTGCATATCGAAGGGAAGAGCCGACCATGACCATTATCTTACACTTGATTTCTGACATTAAAAAGTGTCAATTTTTTTAAATTGTGGGTACGGATGATGAAAAACTTACCATAAATACCTAAAGAATTTAAAATTAAAATTCGTAAAAGTAAAAAGTTAGGTGGTACTATTACAACCAATGAATTTTAAAAACAATAATATCTTTTTGGTGGCTCAGTGGGTAAAGAGTCCAGCTGGAAGTCAAATGGTCTTCGGTTCGAATCCCTGTCTCGGCAGGGCGCCCTTAAACCGACCTTAATCTCTGGCGCAGCTTGCCGTGTAATATGAAGTACGCCAGAACACTTCAGTGGTTCGGATTTAACGTTAAACTGAAGACCCCTTCTATGACTAACATAGTTGTAACGCGGTTTTGTCTACATCCAAAGCAAATTCAAATAAAAACGAAGACCTAAAGTAGTTCCAGTTGGCCCAAACGAACCTCGCACATTCAATAAAAAAACGTGAAATGAGGGAACAGGAAATGAGAGGAGGAGGAGGGGTGTGTAGGGAACTTGCCATCGGGGTATGTGTTCCATCGCAGTTCAGTTTTACATATGAGCTTACTTGGATACGGAATACAACATCCTTGTATTAGCAATTTGGTGCTTATATTTCTCGCTCGTCTGATACTGCATTTTTTCTTTTTCCAAAAATGCTTTGATTATCTCTTGTGCGATTTAAGTTTAGTAAAAATATACGGATAACAGCGGCGATGCGTCTTGGCATGGAAGCAATGAGGCCTTGGTAGATCGCTGGAGCGAGTTGGCAAGAGATCTGCACATAATTCCCGTAAATTCCGGGGAGGGGTGCAATGTGCACTAACGCCACGTTCAATCACATCCCAGATGTGTTTGATCGTTTTTAGATCTGGCGAGTTGGGGAACTAGCACATCAATTGCAACTCGCCAATGTATTCCTTGAACCATTCCATCACACTCCTGACCTTGTTACATGGCGCTTTATCTTGCTGAAAAATGCCACTACCGTTGGGAAACATGGTCGTTATGAAGGGGTGTACGTGGTCTGCAACCAGTGTACGATACTTATTGGTCATCATGGTGCCTTGCAGGAGCTCCGCTGGACCCATGGATGCCCACCTGAAAGTTCCCCAGAGCATAATTGAGCCGCCACCAGCTCGTCTCCGTCCCGCAGTACAGGTGTCAAGAAGCTGCTCCCCCGGGGCCCGGAAAACGACGGATTCACACCCTCCCATCGGCGTGATGAAGAAGGTATCGGGATTTATCAGACCATGCAACGCTCTGCCACTCCGCCAAGGTCCAGTGACGATGGTCACGTGCCCATTTCGGTCGTAGTTGCCGATGTCGTGGTGTTAACATTGGCACGTGGATGGGTCGTCGGCTGCGGAGGCCCATTGATAGGAGTGTTCAGATACACTTGTACTCTGCCCAGTATTAAATTATGATGTTAGTTCCGCCACAGTTCGCCACTTGTCCTATTTTACCAGTCTGTCCAGCCTACAAAGTCGGACACCTGTAATGAGGGGTGTCCTTCCAATCCCTCGACGTATGGACGTGGTTTCACCTTGGTTTCGCCACTTGTTGAAAACTCTCACCACAGCACTCTTCGAACACACAAGTCGTGCAGTTTCCGAAATGCTCGTGCTTAGCCTCCGGGCCATCACAATCTGCCCTCGGTCAAACTCGCATAGAACGCGCCCCTTCCACATTCTAAACACGGATAGCAAGCTCACTAATACTACATCCACAGTGCGTCTGTCTGACTAGCAGTCATTCCTCGTCAGGTGACGCTGCTATCTCCTGGATGGGTTTATATCGATAGTAGGTAGGTGGTCATAATGTTATGACTGATCAGTGTATCTATAGTTACCTGCGTATCAGTTATGAAGGTCATAACTATTAAATAAAAGTGAAAATCAACCCACTATCAGTGTGAAAGTTTGAGCTCTTGATTACATAACAAGGAACTGCAGATTTCAGTCTGTAGATTTGTGGTAATGTAGAGAAAGTATGATGACAGTGCAAAAATTTAATTCGAAGATTTGAATGGTTTTTCTGATTTTCGAATAGCATTTTATCTTTGAGATGACAATGTAGATATTTCAATAATGAACCCATTCGAACGAAATGTCAATTTATAACTATAGCCACTGTTTGCTTGTTCTGTTTTAATTTAAAAGAACTTTATTCTAGTTTTATTCAATGCCGGTGCTGAGATACGTCCTCTACAATAATTTTCAAATATGCATAATAGATGAGAATTGAAGAGGAAAGACTGTTGCATAGACGAAAATCTTCGTTCCTCGTCCTTACCGCAACATATTTAATACGACCGCAAGTAAATCAATAACCTGATTTCAATCAAAATTTCATAATTTAGTATCAAAATTTGGACGACGCGTATTTGTTTTGGTACTAACGCAATTGTTAAAAACCTTACTTCACTGTCAGCATTTAATTCATTCGTTCAATGATGAGGTTAATAATTATATTTACTCTGCTCGTATGCTTGTCAGGTAAATACATTTTATATTAATAAGTTCGAAAGATATTAGGATAGGTGGAAGGTTTAGTTTAAGTGATAAGAGGGCATATCACATTTTATAACGGAAGTAACATGTGACGTTACTCATTGTTACATTATTTATGCATCTATACGTTAGTCACGGAAAAGAAATGTAAATATGAACGACCTATAATAATTTATATGTTAAAGTCAATATTGCTCCCCAGTCATACATTTATATGATCTGTTCTTCCCGGACTTTTATTTATTAGCAGAAACAGTACAGTACAGAATAAGACAGTGTCAATGGTCAGTTCTCCAATATGGATAAAGTAAATTCGTTTGGTCTTGCCACCTGGTGGCAGAGTTTCGATTTGCCGCGCATTCAGCTGGCAGCACGCGGATGAGGAAGCGGAGACCATCTCGTGGAAAGTAGGTCCGGTGTAACGGCAGCGACCGAATAGCGGCTGCTCTCTCCGACCATTCACAGCCTTAGCGGAACAACTGTGCAAACTCAAGAATTCTAATCTTTCGGGATAATAGCTACAGCGTTATCTCACTTAGGCGACAGCTCGCACTACACTTAAACTACAATACGTTCCAAAATATTAATAGCAATAGCGCATTTGCTCCTCGTATGACTGTTCACTAAAGTAAAAAATGGCCATATTTTCTGAGATGAACGCAGTGCGAACACACCTTCACAGACTATCCTCGGGTAGTACGGGAACTAAGAAATAATCCCAAACCAAGGTGAACATGTCCAGTTAAATATTTACTGAAACAACAATTACCAACTAGCGTGATGGCACATCACATGGAATTTAAGCTTTGGGATCACTGTTCGAAATAGAGAACTAAACAGCTTTGCGTATTAAGTTTTGTGAGTTTTATTATCAGTAGTTAAGAACATAGAATCTGTAATAATGGGACGGTAGTTCACAAAATTACTAACCATTAATTAGAACCTCAAACTTTGTGTCCGACCAAAACCAGGAAACATATGCACCATTGGGGAGGACGCGTTGCGAGTGAATAATATTCGTACTTGATAGGAGCTTGACTTCAGCTAGTCTTCCAAGTTCAAAGACGATTAATTGGCGCTACAAGTGAACAAAATGCTCACAGAAATGAAGAGAACACGCCGTCATATATGATATTCGACGGACATGCTTTCCAGCCTCATTGGATTTCTCTTTTTGAAACCATTCTCACATTTCTGTACAAGATAACGAGGCCGCTTGCGTAGCGTTAATCCAGTTTCTAAGTAGTTTTAGCTAACAGTCCGGCTTTGTCACCCCGAAAGTGTTAGAGGGGCCTCCAATAATGCCATACACAGTACTTTTACCCCAAACGTTACTCCTTCAAAAGCTTTAAATCGGAATGGTTGCAACAGTAAGTTCCCTCTATTGGCGCAGATAGTCTGCAAAGAGCTCCTTTGAAACCGAGCGTGGTGGTGAGCGGTAATGTTCTGGCTCGCATTCGGGAGGACACGAGTTCGAATCCCCGTCCGACCATCCAGGTTTGGGTTTTACATGGTTTCTCCAAATCACTCTAGCCGAACGCCGGATGGTTCCTTCAAAACGCCGTAGCAGAATTTCTTCCCGTTCCCTGCCCACATCGTTTCCCACCTCAAATCAAGGCGTAATTCCAGAAACCAAAAAAAAAAAAAGGAAAAAGAAGCTGTTATTCATATTAAATTACTTTAATATATTTAAATTTCTGTTGCCTGTGTGAACGATACCGATGGTGTGTGGACTATCCCACGCGCAGAGTGTAGAGTACCGCTGTGGTGTAGGCAGCGACATTCCGCTCACCAGAGACCTACTTTCATCCCCCTCAGCACGCCGCAGCATTCCGTACCGTCTTATTTCCGCGTCCCAGAGGCCAACACTATTAAAACACCGCGGTAATTGCTGGCTGCATGACCATTACATCAGTTAATATTTCGCCCTTGTCGGCAGGGCGCTAGGTCATGTCGACTCTCGGGCATTGGTTTAATTCAGTGTTCAAGTGCCACGACTGTGCTGTTCGTTATCGGAACTATTCGAGATGTTAATATTTCCTTATGGCTTTACGCATCGTCGACGTTAAGGTCATCAGAGGCGGTAAAGGGCTGGGACACACAAACGGGAAGGAATTCGGCTATTGCCTTTTGAAGGAATCGTACCGATATTTGCCTGGAGTGATTTCGGGAAACCATGGGAAACCGGATGTTAATTCGACCCTGCGTCCTCCAGAATACTAGACCAGAGTGTTACCGCTCAACCATCATGATCGGCCTCAATATTAAGATGAGTTAATGAATTACTGCATGTTTAATACAACAGATTATTAAAGAAAACTTTAAGAACTGGCTGATGAATCAACTACAAAAATCTGTCCTTTTTTTAAGAATAATTCATAACAATTAAGATCATGGGAATGGACATCATGGGAAAAAATAACAAATTTGAAGTTAAAAACGCTTATAATATATTTATTGTCTTTTAACATGGTGGTAACAAGCTGTGTCTGTAAATTTTAATGTGATGAATCAAATCAACATTGTAAGGATATATATCTCGGATTATTTCCTTTTGTGATCTATTCCATGGAAGATTTACTTTCGAGTGAGTATAAGAGCATATATAAAATAAGCACGTAAACATCTAGGATAAGTAGCTTGGACTACGATAATTCATTTTAGAAGGTGATCGAAGTTTTACAGCCTATACTGAATGACTAAAAAAAACTATTAGGAGAGGAATTCGGCGTGAATTAATCAACAGGAAAACTGTGCCAATGACAGCAATTAGAATAGATCAAACATTAAAGTCGAAAAAAATTCAATAAGAATAAAAAATTCGGATGGTAAGGTAGTCATTTATTGAAGGGCGTCTGCATGAGTCTAGCAACTATGTAAATAAAGCTATCAATTTAGAGGTCTGGAAAGTAGGCAGATGTAAACATTGAAGAGTAGAGTTGTTCGAGAAAAACTTTAAATAAAAAAGATTAAGACATTATTTAATCAAGTAGTTTATTTCAAAAGTAGTACCTTTCATTCACGAACATAGATTCTCTACGTTAAATTAGCACGAAATGTAACTGGATGTCTCAAGTTGTTGATAAAAGCACCGAAGCATGAGTTTCATTTTGTGACGAAAATTAAAAATTTCAGGGCACAAACAAAATCAGCAATATAGATAACACAAACTGGGAAGCCAGTTACTTTGTCAACGTCTTTCACTGAAAATCAAAACTACAACTCAAAAACCATTGTTCATTGAAGTAATTATTTCAAGGTTTTAGGGAACGAATAGCTGTCAGCTGTCATCGATTTCAGTGTTACTCCTTGGGTGGTGAGTAGTTGGTATATTGAGATGGAAAACTGATTGTCACTAGCTTTTAGGTCATATCACAAGATAATCGCCTCGTAGCAGTGACAGCAGCCATGTGACTTGGGTGCTGTGTTGTGTCCTGGGTCGCCCACAGCTTGGCACCTTCCACATCACACACTCCGTGCCTCTCAGATTACGAACAAGCAAGGACGCCTCGAGGTCATACAGCATTCTGAGGTATACCAACACCAGCGCTCTGTCGAGTGGTGGGCGTGTCAGAGTTAACATTACACCACCTTTACAGTCTTCTCCCTTTACTCCAGTAGCTCATGATAAGAGGGGGAAAAAATAAAAGTATTTAAACGCTTCTCTGTGCAGTTAGTATTTTTCTCCTTCTAGTCGAAACAAACCGACGAGTGAAATATTGTTTTGCACAAGCCGTTACAAAAATTTAGCTTTCTGTTACTAAAATGTCACATTTGAGTCACCGATAGATTCGCTACATTGTTCAAATTGGTTCTTTATCAATCTTTCCATATTTTCAGATGTATGATTCAACTGAATAACGTAAGCAACACAAATGACAATAATAGTCAATCTCCCTGATGAAGGATGCTAACAAAGAGAAATAATGCACAACTTTCAATCAACCGATTTCAATCAGCTTCAACACAGTGATTGACAACCACCCAAAACCGACTTCTGTAAAAAGATTAAGGCCAACACACTTAGAAGTCGAGATCAAAGGTCATGGAGCCATATCAGTTTAGGTCTTGGTGTGAATCGAAAGACAATAAAATATTAGTAATTTTCGTATATACATATATGGGATCCGCAAGCTAATATTTCACTCGAGGCTTATATTGCAATAATGTTCAGTATCTTAAAACTTTAACTAAAAGTAGTGGTCGCTAATCAAAAATGCGGTTAGAAAGTTATTGTATCTGTAAAAAAATGGGGAGGACGAAGAAATAGTTTGTCAGCTTCATGGGCTGGACTATGGATGATCGAAGTGTCCGGGGAAACTACTTTTCGCATCTTTGACCTGAAAGGAGGAACAGACTGCAATGATGGATTTTTAATTTCATGTCGCAGCATTAACGATCTACTTTATGTCCCAAACCACTTCGTAACGCGTATCAAGTAGCGTCATCCAGGCTACTGATCATGAGTCATCATGGAGTGGAGGTGTTAAGCCTGGCTACCACATTGGTGCTTTAGTTCAGTATTGGGGAAACAGCCGAGGTGTAGAAGTGTTTTACATATGGACAAATATATTAATATACCGCGAGTTCCTTCAGATGTTCTGGGGAAAGAAACACCATCCTTCGTATTGCTAAATACCTCACACCATGTTCACAATTCGGGTAGACGACCGGAGTAGTACTTCGATTTCACACAAAATATGTAATAATACTAACAAGTAATAAGCATAAATCATTAATTAAATAATATCTCTTGCTTCGAAAAATACTGACACGACTGATCTTTGATGTTTTTCTTTATTTTTTGTCCTGAAATTAACCTAGATAATGATGTCACGTATCAAATACACGATGTTTTTGTTCTGCTGCAATTGTTGCCTATGTAAGATACCTTTCTGTCTCTTATCCCAGCGCTCCGTGACTTCAATCTGCGAGGCGAAGGAAATGTAACGAAGTAACCGATGATCTTTTGTAGTCGTGAGTACGAAAAGCGAGAAATCTTCTTTCACGCCGGCGGCTCAAGAAAACGGCTCTTTTTCTGTGCTACAGTTAGCTTCTCGCAGACTTCCCAATCACTAGCTGCCTAGTCCAGCGGTTCCCAATTTTTTTTTTTTTTTTTTGGTCACGGAACCCTAATTGATCATATATTTTTTGGCGGATTCCCATATTTTTAAGCGTATAGCCGAAAAACCAGTCTCGCATCGGTAATTCGTCACAAACGGAAGCAGAATCATGATACCCTTCTCACGGCGCTGCTATGACTCTTTTCAACGAACATTTTATTTAATTCTCGGATGGAGAACGGAACCCTTGTGACCCTTCCGCGGACCACCATTTAGAAACCACTGGCCTAGTCTATTGCACAGAGAAAATGATTTTTCATCATATAGAGACACTGTTCGTATACTTTGACATTAACCAGACACTCAGTCCAAAATGAATTTCATCGACGCACGTAGAAGAATATTTCCCGCGTTAACATTATCAGAACTCCATTAATTCACGTATTCCGCTAGCTTCACAACATAAAGATGACATATAAACTCATAGACAAGTTTCTCTTTGTAGCGACAAATGTAAGTATAAGGGACGTTAGTTAAGGTCAAGTGAAAAATAATTGATGCCTGGTTTTCAGACAACCAGGACCACAAGCACTGTACGTATAACTAAGAAAGTACAACATTGACAGAGTTGTTATTAACAGTAAATAATAAAAATGGATAACTCCAGACATCAATGCGGACTTTGCCATAAATAGCAGATGTGCCAGACTGGAGAGAACATACCACATTTGTGAGAACATGTATGGATATAAATTCCTCTCCATTAACATCAAAATCAGGCACTATAATACTGCAGTTCGAGCATACTGTATGCATCAGAGTGCTTGAATATGGTAGAAAGGGACAACTCAGAAAACTCGAAGTAAACGAACGTAAGATCTTGAGAAAATCATGGGTCATGTCAAGAAGAAGTAAAATATAGACTCAAGCATAATAAGGACCTATACCAACAATTGGAGAGCATTACAATAGCCAGGAGATTAATATTCAATGGTCCATAATTCAGATGGACAATTCACCTCTAAAATCTTCAACACCGTCTCTAGAGGGAAAGCGACTAACGCAAAATGGACGAGGCTAGTCAGAAAAGATCTCGTGCAACTGGAAATTGACCCCAGTGACATTTACAACAGGGATACGTACAGAAAGTTGATTGAAGCATTGGATTCTCTCTAGACACTAACAGCTAAAACACTGCGCCCCAGATCTGGAGTGAAATGGACCCAAGAAAGAAAAGACAACCACAGTGCAAGGATGAAAGAGTAGTGCGTCAAAAAGAAAGCTCATCAGAATTTAGAACCACGTGGTCCGTAGAGGCCAAAAAGGAAAAGAAGAAGAATAAAAATAGAGCAAGTCCAAATGAGCGCTCAGGTGCCATTTATAGAGTAATCGAAAGATACAAGATTCGACAGCGAAGAAAAAACCAGTACGAGCGATAGTGGTAGTAATTCATACTTGAACGGATCCAACAAAACTAATACCAAATGAGAAGGCACAGTAACTGTTCAAGTTTTACCCGTACACTACTGTTTTCCAAGTGAGCGCTGTGTATAACCAGGAAGATGTAGGAATTCTAACGTGAGAATTTGCAAGTTGCTGTCTGTGTGATGGTTAATTTATGCACTGCTAGTTATGACATCGAAGAGGAAGAATAAAATCTGCAGCAGTGGCAGCTGTTGCTTCCGTACGGTGTAGCCACTACATATCGTATGACCTGAAACAATATATTTTCGAAGTAGTAGAGTTGATTTTTCAAATTATATTGTGTATCATCTGGATAGAACAAGACTAGTTTTGACATCTACGTGGTTATACACAGCGCTCACTTGGAAAATTGGGTAGTGTACAGGTAAAACTCGAATAGTTACCGCGCCTTCTCATTTGATATTAATTTTGTTGGATCCGTTCAAGTATGAATGACTTGTTTTTTTTTTTTTTAATTTTACCATTTTGGTTTTCAGTAACGTCATATTTTGAAATAAAACATGTGGGGCTGACTGTGTTGACGCCATAGGGTAATCAATATAAATAGACAGGCATGTATTTTGTTTTGGTGAAGAACTGTTCGTCAGTCTGTCCTTCAAACCAAGACACTGCTTCTACGAGCTGTGTAGCTTCTATTGAACCACAAAGTTATTTCATAATCACTTCAAATTATTTCGAAAAGAATGCCCTAAAGATACAATTTGATTAAATATTGCAAATATTATTTAAAATAAGAAAAAATCTGTAGGTTGTGATCTAATCCTCAAACTATTTATTTAAACCTTTTATAGGGTAACATACCTCAAATTCTACTAGTATCCAAATTAGAAAGATGATATCAGCATATACTTAGTAGTCGTGAATAACAGATGTATGATTCACATAGGCATTCAAGGAAGAGATAAAATTTGGAATCTATTAGAAAATGGTCACTAATGATAACGTCTTAACCAGATAATTTGGAAAATGACATTTTAATCGTTTTTCAAACCAAACATCAGAATTTAATTTTTTTGATAGGCCAGACTTTGACGTTGTTTGAGATACTTCATGATCTCAATTGCTGAACAGTTTTTTGAATTTTTATTTAATAATTTTGTTTTTCAAAAGACTGAATTTTATTTGTGTATGTGTAGTGAATTTATCAACACTAAAACTGTATTATCAATAAAAGCGCACATTACAAAATCAAATGAGTTGCGCGTGAGATTGTTTTAAGCGGATATCTGCAACTGAAAAGGAGATTTTGGGGCACCAATACTTTTAAATTGTATTTGATTCGTTTATTGCGTTAAATTCAGCGGTGTCAGTTTGATAAGTGAATACTGTCGGTGGAGATAGAGAATGCCTGTACCATATACGTAAAAAGATTTGTTTTAAATTTACAAGTCAGCGGATCCGTCTATAGGAAATGAGGAGAACAGATGATTGTGAAAACCCACAAACTCGGAGAGGCGAGTCCTGCTCGAGTCCTATACGGTTCGAGTCTCAAACAGAGCAACTTTTGATACCCGAGGAATCTGAGCCGTCCATCTTGCTTGTTTAGCATTTAGAAGGCGGGTCACGTTCACAGTAGTAACATTCCAACAGAAACTCCAGTCAAGGACTTCTCTGTTCGCAGAGCGGCCCCCTATAGAGAAGGTTCAATGAACTGTTGTTACCAGCCACGGATTTCTCTGATGTCACGAAGGAACAAGTGGTTTGCGTACAAATAGAGATGAAAAACTTGTTTTTTTTTTTCAGTCATCTCTAAATCTATGCTTCATTACAGTAAATGTAATTATACTTGTCAAACTAATTTCATTACACTCTAAAAATTATTGTCATTTTAACACGTCTTCTTATTATGGATTTCTGAAATAACTTTGTCTGTTTAGTTGTGTATCATAGACTTTGATAACATCAAACTTCGGAATTAGTTATCTGAATTGCAGTAAATTTTTTATTCGCTACCAAGTTTCTTGCTGTCAGTGCACGACTACATTCTTGGAATGTCCGACTTATTTAAGGAACCTTTTGATAATATACTTTTTTATTCTTGGGAGTTTATTTAGCAAATTTCAAATAACTTTTTTATGATTTATTACAATGAATATAAATTAAAAAATAACTTGGGTGTATCAAAATAATAACGTAAATTTATACAGGTTCAAACAGTAGTTCAGCTAACAATATTGTGAAATCTCGAGTAAGTGTCATCATTAATATTGTAGAAACGTACTGTAAGTCACACGCACAAGCAGGGAACTCGGTAAGTGAAGAGTGAAATAAATTGTTCATGACAATAGCTAGGCTATGGCGGTTTTTTCTCTATATTATGTGTGGAAGAAATAAAAACAAGGACACGGCAGCAAAACATCACACTGTAAATTCCTTTTTTTTATTCTTCTCACTGAAAGATGACTTTAACATTTAACTTTACTGATGTTGTGTTACCAGCAGAGAATGGAAAGGTTTATGCATAAAAATATCAATTAGCTAAGTGAAGTTTCATTCCACTCCAATTTCTGTTACCTCCGGGGTTTCTTATTTGCCACCGAGTGTGACTGTTAAGTTATTGGACTTGTATTCGATTCCAGGCACTAGTTTATTCTGAAAATAAAATTTAGAGTTCTTTCTGTCCATATCTAGCATCATTTTATCTTATCATATTTCCCACACTGGCCACATATACAACAGACTAAAATAAATTAATAAACAGATTATACTAAACGGAAGAGATCTGTAACGTGTTGACAGCTATCACTAGTTTGTAAAACCACCATAGCTAACGTGGATGACAGTGTAAACAAATCTTATACCTTCAAGTAACTTCTCATATGTGAGTTTAGAAACTGAAACGATTTTTTAGTATTAATTTTGTCTCTCTCTCTCTCTTTTTTGTTTTTGTTTAGGCCACACTTGTTTGGCAGGTTTATTTCCGTTTCTAGTCTCACAATAAGATTTAAATTTCGCATACTAGCGTAGCAGCTCAGATCGTTGAAAGACTACGACATTGGACTCACAAGGCAGTAACAGATGTGGATTCAACTGTTGTCAACCATCCCTATTATAATTGATCGTAAGAATTAAAAAATTCCGGAAAAATAGTTTTGTAACTCCTAACCTAACTCGAAAACATAATTTCGACAAAAAAAATTGTCTTCGCTATTATTCTTGCAAGCTTAAACAGTTCAAAAAAAAATAATAATTAATAAAGAAAAATTTTAAATGTTTTAAGTTAGGAAACAGTATTAGCGACCTGATATTGACTAGCACCATGCTATATAAACTTTTTAGACTGCCGTGATAATGGAGGAAGCATAGTCGAGCTTCGCTGCATACTTCTCCATTTTTGATACGAGTTTAAACTTGGTAGTATATCCGTGTTTATGTTCTATCCAAGTAATCGTGTCTCCCTGTCCGACCCTAAGGAACACTCACCTGAACTTTTCTGTCAGAACTCGAAGAGAAAAGTTATGAACTAAGTGTTAAGAAACTAACTAATAACACAAAGTGATTAACTTAGAATAAAGCTGTTTTCTGCTGTTGTTTGCTGTAAAAACTATCTGACTGATTCGTTTAGTCTTGAATTAAGTGTTATGTCATATAATTATAAACTGTATACCTATGGTTAAAACGTTGCGTTGCGTAAGCGTTTGTTTGACTGCCAGGAATCTCGTTAATTATTTTGAGATGCTGGACCCTGACCTTCGGCAAGGTCACAGCATCCTAGTTACTACTTGCTGTGCTTTCTGTTCTCCAAGTAACCAGCAGTATAACTGGTTGCGAGTGACACTAATGGAGACGGAAGTTAACATTGCCCGCAGAGCAATTCCTCAACCAAATGTAACCACTTTACTTATCTACATTTCGTGGTTTTCCATAGTCCTAGGCGGTTTCGTAAGCTTTTCCGCCTTTCTATTAAACACAAGGAAACAAACATTCAAAGTTCATAACGCTATGAAATCTTCCAGTTTTTCAACTACCAGTGATGCATGAAACAAAGAAAGAATTGTATTGCAAGATTAACAGTATTTTCTCCAAGTGCTTGCCGTAACTTGCTCTTAAACGAAAAAGTATTTTCAATTATAAATGGCCAGTTCTAGTGCCAGTTATGCAATCGAAGATGCTAAATTTATAGCGAATATCTTAAATTTCTGCAGAGTTGCCAAACAAAATAATTATAAAACAACGGTTGAAACTGAGCTAGATAAAATAAGATCTAACACGTAATTTGAGACATTTAAGAGAAATTCCACACAGATAGTGACATTTATACTTGAGTTATGGTCTTGCAACAAATGTATCACACAAACAAACTGATTTCAGTGGACAGCAACATGCGAAAGTCGATTGCGACTTTTTATCTGGATTCGAATACCCTCTTTTAAGGCAAGAAATACGAGGTAATTAAAAAATCGGTTAATGGATTACAGCTTTCTTTCCAGAGACAATCATCACTGTTATTAAGCTATAAATTCCTAGAATCAGATTAAAGTTATATTGCGTTTTACCGGTACTTGTGTATTTTCGTTTGTGCTCCATGGGACCCATAGTTTCAAACAAATCTACTTTTTATTTTTCACCTCCAGGTTTGAATAAAAATAATACAGTAACCGGGAAGGATGTAAGTTTCTATACCGAGAATGGTGGGTGAACAGTTAACGTTCTGGCGAAGCATCGGCAGGACGCGGTTTCGAATCCCCGTCCGGGCATCCAGATTTGGGTTTTCCATGGTTTCCTCAAATCACTCCAGGTGAATGCCGAGATGCTTCCTTCAAAAAGGCCATGGTCGAATTCCTTCCGGTTCCTTGTCCCCAGTCCCATCCCGCCTTTAATGACCTTAGCCGTCGAAGAGGCGTAAAACCATTAGTAAAAAAAAAATCTATGTACGTAAGTCCACGAAGCAATATTGATCATTTTTAGAAACCTGCAGGGACATATTTTCCTTTACCTCAGTCATTTAACGAATCTGTTTTTCCTTAGCATATTATTTTTGGTGAAATATCTGTTAAATTCGACAACACTCACGGATTTCTAAAAGTTTCTCATTTACGAAATTATCTGATAATATTTTGGTCCGTAAACTTCGTTTTAGATACACTTTCTTTGATGTACACTGTTCTACAAATTTTATTTTATAGTTTCGATAAAATCTGTGAAACATACATTAAAACTGTTAACAGAGTACCCATCAAAGCTTCGTTTTCGTAAAATTGACAGATTACTTTTGATTTAATCAACTTACTTTTACGATTTAGCCCTTTTAAGAGAAATCTGCCATCACTTTCAGAGATTTGTTTCTACACATCGTGTATCCTGTGAATAGAGTACCTAACTTTTAATTTAATGAATCAATTCGTTGCTAATCTATTAATTAAATGCACTTAAACAGATCATTAAATAAAACGCCCGCATGGGAATACCGGCAAATTTATTCTGATCGCTTTGCCTTCAAGAAGTCCATAAACAGAAGGGGTTCATTCGTCAATTCACCAAACAAATGAATCACTGAGGGATATGTTTATGACATATAATTTACCGTGTGCCACTAGTATAGTTACAGTTTCCTTTGAGTAACGTAGACTATCCAAACGGGTTATAGAGCGGCGTCCCACATGAAGATGAACTGAAATCAATAAGTTGCTGAAATAACGGAGACTGACGAACAAGTAGAAAGCATTCCAACCAAGACTAATTAATCACTCGGAATTGCACAATTAATGTTACAGATCAGCTCGTTTCAGTCTGTTTGCGACGCGTTCCGTTCTGGTTGTGGCAACAGGGAAGGAATGCCTCCAGCCCGCCTGCACTCTACTTCCAGTTTTTTTATTTTTTACGCTCCGAGTCAGTGGGAACGCGACGTTCTTGGTAAAGGAAGATCGCGTGAGACCAACACAACGAAGATAACTCCTCAGCAGCATCCTCGGAATGTCACACGTGACCTCTCACACAGGCAGCTATTAGATAAACTGTCGCGTATGATTAACTGAATTTCTCAAATACATAACTGACCGTAGCTAGTGTTGAAGATGGAGGATATAGATTACAGGGGTATTACCTTCTACACCAGTCTTTCCCAACTTTTTTCAACGGCGGACTCATTAGATATTAGACAGTGATGGCCACGAGCCCTTAATAATAATAATAATAGGAAATTAGCTAGTCTAGAACTGTGATTTGATAGCTCGACTTGCAGCTGGCACAGAGTTCGAGTGTGCTCGCACCTCCATTTATGCTTTCCTAATTATTAATTTTATTTTAATTTTTCCCGCGGATTTTTTAGGATAGATTCTCGGACCCCACGTTGGAAAAACCTGTTCTACACCGAGCGGCCTGCTGGCTCAGTGGTTAAGGCGTCTGACGATACTGAAAGGTCGCCGCTTCGAATCCCTATCTCGGCAAGTATTTTCATAGGCCGTTAACCCAACCTACATCTCTGGCACAGCGAGCTGTGTAATGTGATGTACGTCAGAACGCTTTCGTGGTTCGGATTCCACCTTAAACTGTAAGTCCACTGTACCCGGTAGCATTACCTGGTTAGGCTAGGCGGTTACTATAGAAGCAAATAAGAAACCCTGAACACATTTTATACACTTGATCATGGAACGCAACAGAAATAATTCTATAACAGCAAACTAAATATTAAAATGTAGTAGAAGAAATAAGAAAATTCTGCTATTTCAGGAGTAAGATTACAACCGACGATCTAATCAAGGAAGCTATCAAAAGCAAAATGGTACTAAGGACCTTTCTTCGAAAAAAGGAAGCCATTGACATCAAATACAGGACTAGTAACTGGAAAGTTCTTTCTTTGTATGGTATGTATGGAAGTTATTTTTCGGACACCAAAATGAAATAAAATTTAACTTTTTTTATGGACGTTTCTCGGGAAACAAACCTAGTAATATTAATACTGATACACAAAAATGAGGAGCGTTCCATAAATAAACAACCTCGAGAAAAACTGCATTCATTTATAAAATGTAACTGTTCAACATATGAAGCTGTAGAGAGTTGCTTCAAATTAAATGAAGAGGTAAAGTATCATGTGAATCTTTTGTGGAAACTATAAGTGAAAAAAAAATGGAGAAAAGCGAAACAGGACGGTGTGTCACAGTCGAGTAAATGTGGAATAGGCTACTGTGTTAGAGCAGAAAACAGATGAAGGAATGAGAAAGAATAAGGTCTAGAAATTAAATGATTGGAGAAAAGTCTAAAAGAGGGGGAGGAATGCATCAAACAAGTTCACAATAGAAACGTTTTTACTCTTTTTTTAAAAAAAAAAAATAGAAAAAGAAGAAACTAAACAACCCTCTGTGGAAAGTTTGACCCAAGATGAACGGTCAACTAGATAGTGTATAACTTCATATTATACAGTTATTAACAGTTACCGCTAAGTTAGAACCAGACAGTAGATTCACTGCTAATATACACCGCTTACTGTTACTGTACAAAAAATGATTTTTTTTAAAAAATATTCTACCTGCGAGCATTTGAGAGAGAATGTCTGTTTTCTACACGAAAGAATGAAACGACCAATTCACTGCGTTCTTCTAGCACTATTGTTGATTCCATTGTTGTTATAGTCAGTTGTGACATAGTTTGTGTTTTGCATTTTTTCTTTTGCCTTTACGCTCGTCAACGTCGAGGTCATTAGAGGAGGGAAAGGATGGAGGTAAAGAACGAGAAGAAATTCTGCAATAGCCTTTTAAAGGAACCACTCCGGCATTCGCCTCGAGCGATTTGGGGAAACCCTGGAAAACCCAAATTGGATGCGCGTACGGGGATTCGAATCCGCGTCCTCCCGAATGCGGGGCCAGAGCGTTACCGCTCGCCCACCACGCTCGGTTTGAGTCTTGAATTTGAATGCCGAGCTATCTACCCTTTTGTTTTGTGGGTGAACAGTAACAGATGAGCAGTAACGTTCGGATTTCGTTTTGTTGGGGACTTTGTTTTAGTCTCCGGTATTGTCATCCTGAATTCGGATTTCCCGTGGCTCCTGGGAATCACTTCAAAGGTAAGCGAGTGTGATTGTTGAATATAGGCCCGCCTTAAATGATCTCGCCGCTGAAGAGGTGTTAAGCCCTAGGCAAAAAGAAATTGAATTGTACGATTGTCTGTTTCCGTTCCTCGACCTAATTATTTAGTTGTTAATAAGTGATTTAATCTTATTAATAATGATAATAACAGTAACGGCAAGATGAAACAGAAGAAAGGAGATAGTTCCATGTTCTGTATTGCGAAAGTGTTCAGTGGACGTGTTCAGAGGAAATAGAAAAGAACTAAATCATCAAATCGTAGAAGTACAACAGAGTTTGGAAGACAAACGAAAGAAGACATCAATGCAGAACTGTGGTAAAACAACCTTTAGCTTGTTGTTAACTAATGATGTTTAAGATGTTTCAGCACAAACAAATTCAAGACAAAATGTTTGATGGAAAATTTTAGTCGTAACGGCTAATTTATACAATTTGGTTGCGATCAGTGTAAAATTATCGGCTTTAATAACTAAAAACATTTCTTTTCAGAAAAAAGGGAATGTTTGAGGTGATCATGTTTCCTAACGGGTACAAGTATTGCCGTCACACGGCTTCTGGAGAAGTTATGTCTCAGAGAGAGAAATCGTCATCCTGCTTGGATCATTAGCTGCTTTGTTGAAAAGCGCTTGACTCTTTTCACTGAGATAGAAATTAACAACTAGTAGAGGCTCTTTTCCAAGCTGTTCTGTTTCCGAGCACCTTATACTACCACCTCAACAGTCACATACGAAGTCGATTCTTCTAGGCGTTGGGAAGTTTGCGAAGGCGTGATAGACTCTTAATAAAGGTTCAGAGCAAGACGCTCACCAGTCAATGAGAATTTCGTTTGTATATGCTATGTACGCTGTATTGAGTGCCTATAAGGTTATTTCCGTTTAAGTCGCGACACTGGATGATGTTCGACTCACCGACTGTGCCTAGCGTGAAGAGCAGCACGAGAAGCAGCGGCTGGGCCTGGCAGCGGCAGGTCATGTTGGCGCGCGAGTCCTTCCGTCTCAAGAAGCGGTCCGCACTCCACTGGCGGCAACAAGTGGTCGCTCCTACAGTGCTGCCCCCGCGCGGACCGCCGCTCAACTCACCGCTCCACAGGTAACAATAGACGCCCGTAACTGAGCGTGGTGGGTGAGCGGTAACGCTCTGGCCTCGCATTCGGAGGACCCGGATTCGAATCCCCGTCCGGCGGCCCAATTTTGGATTTTCCATCGTTTCCTCAAATTACTCCGGGCGAATGTCGGGATGGCTCCTTCGTAAAGGCCATGCACGAATTCCTTCCCGTTCCTTGTGCCCCGTACTTTCCCGCCTTTAATGACCTAACGTCAACGAGGGGTGAGGCAAAAAAAAAAAAAACTCTCTCGTAAAACTGTTCTGTGTTCCGACGTTGACAGGGACTAGATGCATAATGTCGACAGATGTACGAACACCTGAGATACACAACATCAGATGTGTAATACCAATCTTCAACGAATTTTTTAATGACAGCAGCGACCCATGTAGCGTGCGAGTGTACTAATTTGTAAACAGTGCGGCTTTCTACGTCTCACAACTGAAACATTAAAAAGATGCAAAAAGACTTCAACGATGATGGCGATTCCCAATAAACGCCACCAAATGTGCTGGAGTGTATTTCACTAAAAGCGGCCCTTAATCAACGACCATCTACCATCCATGGGATATAAAATGGAATGTATAGATCAACACAAATAACTTGAGGTAACTTAAGCAGAAGCACCTGCTTCTCATGCGCCTCATTTTATACAGACGGAAAAACGGGTACAATTGTGGCAATGAACTTATATTTTAGTCCTCAGACCAGAAATTATACAACAAAAACCAAATCACAAATTTCCCTAGAAGTTTCCTTGTCATTCCTTCCTTACTGATGTCAAGGATGTAGAATCGTTTGTAGAGTTCCTGTACGACGTATTAAGAGCTTATTGTGTGAATGATACTTTGCGAGGAACATTTTTCTTTTTCGCCTACCCAAAGTAACAATGATGTCGCATACACGAGACGAGACAGAAAATTACAAGCATATACAGTAGTTCCTGAAAGTATATAAAAGACGATGATCCCTGGCTCCAAGCACTATTAAGGGACCGTGCACAAACTACGTGGCTCGGTCCAGGGGGGGGGGGGGGGTTGGCTGGAATGCTACGCTGGGCTACGTGGGGGGAGGGGGGGGGGTTCCGAGCCAGGCCACGTAACTTTCCTTTCGTAACATTTTTCACAGTTAAAATGAGGAACAGAACACACAACAGCATGTGGATATTTATTTCCCTCAGTTAATTATCTCCGTTAGTAATTTACAATAGTCTGACACGAGAAAAATGTTTTCTGGAATCAAAACGGAAAAAGCTACGCGCTACGTGGGGGGGGGGGGGGGTGGAGGCAAAAGCCACGTAGGGCTACGTGGGGGGGAGGGGGGTTCATAGGAGGCCAGAATGGAGCTACGTGGTTTATGCACGCTCCTCCTCTTTCTTGTCAGTAGCCTGTTACTAGGTTTGAAAGAGGCTGATGTAGTCTTCTCCAAGCACTTACCTCTCGATCAGCGTCAAATAACAGAGGTATTGCAATGTAACACGTTTCTCACATAACACTTTTTCTCCTTAGTCTGCGTCCTCCAAATGGCAATGAAATAATACGCTTATAAACGCTATGATAAGTATGTTGCGTTTGCCCTGCATTGTCCCGTATTCAGACTCTGCTTCCATTAACTGTAAAAATGTATACATGATATAATATTTATCTGAACCTAAGAAGCCCACGTATGTCTTACTAGCTGTTATTCCACATATAGTACTGACCTATCTCTTAAGCCGATTTCGTCATAGTTAACACATCGCTTAACTGGGAGGGGGGAGGGGGTGATACCCTAAGACCATGCCGTTCGTATGTTGGAATCACAACAAACATTGCGACTGCCGGAAACAATTAAATACTTTTTGTGTTTCACGTTTAACAAAAAAATGAATACTAATTTCCCAGCTTTCCGACGTCACATCAAAATGACACACCTTGTTTATTCTCCCGAACTATTTGATGTATATTATTCGAAAGTCCACCGAATCCGACTAATATTTTTTTTGTTGAATCGCGTTCAACGAAAAACAGATACTCATTTTTGGATACTTTTATCTTAAATTTCCCACGTTTCCGACTTCATATCAAAATTAAACATACCCTATCTTATCCCCCACCCCGGATCATGGGCTGTACATAATTTGAAACCTTATCAAAGTTGGAACTGCGAACCCTGTTCGCCATAGCAGACAGACTCAGTCAACGAAACGTAAGTTGCTTCTCTCACTCGAAGTGTTTACAACTCTCGAAGAGCGTAATTGTTTTCCAAACGGATACTTTTTTTTTTTTTTTGCTGTCATCAATCTTTCCACTGGTTTGATGCAATCCTCCATCCCTTCCTATCCTGTGCTAACCACTACATTTCTACATACCCCTTACAACCCACGTCCTTAATTATCTGCTTCATATATTCTAATCTCTGTCTATCTCTACAGTTCTTACCTTCGACTTTTCCCTCCACTAACAAATTAACCAATCCAGCATGTCTCAAAATATGACACACCAGCCTGTCTCTTCTTTCTGTAAGCTTCTTCCATAAACTTCTTTTCTCACCCATCTCCAAAATTTGTTAATTTCTTACTTTGTCTGTCCACCTACTTTTCAGCATTCATCTGTAGCACCACATTTCAAATGCTTCAATTTTCTTTCTTTCCGGTATTCCTAAAGTCCATGTTTCGCTACCGTAAAGTGCTGTGCTCAACACATAGAGTTTTAAAAAGTTCTTTCTAATTCCTAGATCAATATTTGAAAATAAAAGGTTTCTCTTTTTCATGAAGGCTCTTTTTGCTAGTGCTATTCTGCTTTTAACATCATTCCTGCTTCGACCATCGGTTGTAATTTTACTTCCCAAGTAACAGAATTCACTTACTTCCCCCTTTGCATCCGATCCTATTTTTATATTTAATATTGGTATCATTTCTGCTACATTTAATCACTTTTGTCTTGCTTTGATTTATATTCAGTCCAAAATCTTCCTTCAGTATTTTGTTCATGCCATTCAGTAACTTCTCAACATTCTCAGCCTTCTCTGCTAACAAGGCAATGTCACCAGCAAACCGTAGCATACTGATTTTTTCTCCCTAAAAACTTATGCCACACGGAAATTTTTCTTTGACTTTCTTCATTGCTTCTTCTACATACAAGTTGAATATTAATGGGGAAAGACTACAGCCTTATCTCACGCCCTTTTAACTGATGCATGTCTCTCGTGATTCTCTACTTTTATTATAGCCACTTGATTCTTATATAGTTTATAGAGTATTCTTCTATCACGATACTTTAGAAAAGACTTCTTTAAAATTTTGAACATCTTATCCCACCTAACATTATCAAAAGCTTTTTCTAAATCAACAAATGCCATAAAAGTATCTTTGTTTTTCTTGATACGCCCTTCAAGTATTAATCTTAAAGACAGAATTGTTTCCTTTGTACCGCGATTTTTCCTAAACCCAAACTGATCTTCACCTACTATCTCTTCTACTACCGTTTCCATCCTTCTGTATATTATCCTGGTCAGTAATTTTGAAGCATGTGATGTTAGACTAATGGTGCGATAATTCTCACATTTGTCGGGTTGTGCTTTCTTTGGAAGTGTGAAGATGATATTTTTATTAAAATCAGTTGGAATTTCTCCTGTTTCATAACTTTTTGATATCAGCTTGAATAATCTTACGATTCCTTCTTCTACTAGGGACCTAAGAAGTTCTGCAGGGATCTCATCAATTACAACTTTCTTATTTGCTTTCAAGTCATTCAGAGCTTTATTAAATTCTGTCCTCAAAACAGGTTCTTCTAAGTCATCTATGTCGACATTGCATTCCTTTTCCATTACACTATTGTTCAAGTCGTCCCCAACATACAGTTTCTCAATGTATTCCTTCCATCGGTTAGCTCTATCTTCTGAGCTTAAAAGAGGTTTCCCATCGGCAGCTTTAATGTTCATACCTCCTTTCTTCATTTCTCCAAAATTCTGTTTGATCTTTCTATATGCAACATCTACTTTTCCTACGACCATTTCCTTTTCTACTTCTTCACACTTTTCTTGTAGCCATTTTTCTTTTGCTATTTTGCATTTCCTATTTATTTGATTTCTAAAATGCCTGTACTGCTCTCTTCCTGCTTCATCCTGAGCATTTTTGTACCTTTTCCTCTGATCCATCAGCTCCAAAATTTCTTCTGTGATCCAAGGTTTTCGGGCAGCTTGCTCCCTAAAGCCTAATGTTTCTTTACCAGCTTTCGTTATTTCGGTCTTTAACGCATTCCATTCGTCCTCGGTTGAGTTCCTTTCACAGTTACTTCTTAGACCTAAGTCTACCATTTCTGCAAATTTTTCTCTCATGCTAGATTGTTTCAGTTTATTCACTTCCAGTCTGTTCTGCTTATATTACTTTCTTATTCGCTTAAATTTCAGCCTGCACTTCATTATTATCAAATTATGGTCAGAGTCTATGTCTGCTCCTGGGTACGCTTTACAGTCTAGAACTTGATTCCTGAATCTCTGTTTGACCATGATATATTCTAGCTGATATCTACCTGTATCCCCAGGACGTTTCCAGGTGTATATTCTTCTTGCATGGTTCTTAAACAGTGTGTTTGCCACAACTAGCTTATATCTTTCACAAAATTCTAGCAATCTGCTTCCTCGCTCATTTCTTTCTCCTAGACCAAAACATCCTACAGTATTCTCCTCTTTTCCTTCTCCCACTATCGCATTCCAATCACCCATGATTATTAGATTTTCCTCCCCCTTCACATATTGTATTAATTCTTCAATTTCAGCGTATATTTTTTCTATTTCTTCGTCATCTTCCTGTGACGTTGGCATATACACTTGTACTAATGTGGTTGGGACGGGCTTAGTTTCTAACCTCATCAAATAATCCTGTCACTAAAGTGTTCATAATAACTCACCCGTTTTCCCTACTTTCTTGTTCATTACAAATCCTACACCAGTGACTCCATTGACAGCTTGTGTGCTAATTATCCTGTGTTCCCCAGACCAGAAATCCTGTGCGTCCTTCCATTTAATCTCATTAATCCCACCAACATCTAACTTAAGTTGTTCCATCTCCCTTTTTAAGTTTTCTAACCTACCTGCCCTACTCAGACTTCTAACATTCCACGCTCCGACTCGTAGAATGTTTCTATCCATTCTGATGACTCCTCCCTGAGCATTCCCCACCCGGAGATCCTATTGGGGGACTATTTTACCTCCGAAATATTTACCCAGGAAGAAGCCATCATGATATATGTAATTTGAGAGGATTACATGTCTTCGGGATACCCTTTGGGTTTTTAAAGCAGTGGTTTCCCGTTGCCTTCTTCATCCCCATGCCGTTGATCATTTCTGATTCATCCGCCTTTAGGGGCCGTTTCCAACCCCAAGGGCAAGAGGGTGCCCTGATCCGCTCCTCGCTCTTCCACCCTCCTTTAGGAGGCCGTTGGCAAGCAGTGGGAATCTTTCAGTCGCCAGAGCCTCGTCCGTGCAAAGAGGGTGCACCACGTGAAGGAGAGGTTGACATTTGTTTGGAAAAGGCTAGTATAGTCTCTCCCAAACCCTTACATGGAGTCTTAAACCAGCAATATCGTTTAACTACTGACATTCTGCACGACGGAGGTTCATTTTCTCGTCCGGTCATTCTAACTAAGGGTTTTCATCGTTTCCCTATCAATTTCAGACGAATGGCGGTATGGTTCCTTTAGAAGGCTGTGAACGAATTCTTTCCCGTTTCTTGCCCCCCACGTCAGAAGGCACGCCACCCGTAACCCATGCTTTTACCAATTCCCACATGTATAGAGGATCTGTTATGGCAGCAAGAGGCTGGTGCATACCGGCGGTGAGGGGCACCACTTCACTTGATCACCGAAATGTGCACCACAGCAGTAGCCACAGCTAGTCACAGTGGGTCGCACTCCAGGTACACCTCAATCATGCGTCCGTGTTCTGCTGTGACTCACACCGGATTCCTTTCGCTTTACAAATAAAAATAAATTTAAAATAAATTTTTAAACATATCAAAATGGCCAAAAACTGCGAGTTGCATCGGAAGAGCAGTGTATTTGACGAGCCGAAGGAGTCATGTGTTAGAACATGAATGACCTAACAACATGCGAAGAAAGCGCGTGTTGAGTCGTATTACATGGAAAGAAATTCTACATGCGTTGATAATATTTAATCAGTTACACCCGATTGCCAGTACACCTCCTAGCACTTCTTTGTTTCTGTAATAAAAATGCGGTTTTAATATTTTTTTGAACAAAACATATATTGTAATCTGCAAACATGTAGTGCAATTTTCTGGTGTAGAGATTTTCGCATATGTTTACTTCCCAAGTTCTCTGTATAGCTCATCAATATTCTGGGAACGTTGTAATGGATGAATCTTTGAGAGTTTGATCACATTCATAATTTCAGCCGATGAACGTTCCTTCTATCTTCACAATCCAAATATTAGTTAAAATAACTGCACAGTTCTCATGCCATTGATTAGTAAATTTTGGGGTATAGTTTTCTCCTTTATTCCATGTTATTTAAACTCTTTTCCTCGTAACAATGAAAAAAGGGGGGGGGGGGGAAAGCATACTCAACAAACCGGAGGTTGGTCGGATCCTCCCGCAAGAGGCGAACTAAGCCATTATATCAGAATTAAGACGGCCAGTTCATTTACTCTGGGACTTACAATTTAACGTGGAATCGGAACCATGGAACGTCCTGGCATAGCTCAGATAATCAAACGCAACTCCTAAAACTTCCCGTTGAATGCGGAACCGGAACCAAAAACCGAGCGTGGTGGTGTAACAGATAGCGTTCTGTCCTCGCTTTCGGGAGGACGGCAGTTCGAATCCCCGTTCGGGCATCCAGATTTGGGTTTTCCATGGTTTCCAAATCACTCCAGGCAAATGCCGGGATGCTTCCTTAAAAAGGCCATGGCCGAATTCCTTCCCATTCCTTGCCCCCATCCTTTCCCGTCTCTAAAGACCTCGCTGTTGAGAAACGTAAAAAAAAAAAAAAAAAACCGGAACTGAAACTTTTGAAATCGAGCGCCTTAATCACTGAGCTACCAGACCTCTCCTTATGCTCATAGCAATTTTTTTACTAATTTGACTTAAAGGAAAATATAGCAATAACATCATAACTTGTGCAAAAAAAATCACTGAAAACGATTGTTCGTTTCTGCATAAAGGTTTTCTGTTTTCAGATTTCTTTAGATATTTATCCTTAGGCAGGTTTATACCATATTGTCTGAACTGTTGCAGAAGGTATGTATATGTATGCTTTGTTTCTGTAGCATAACTTTTTATGAATACAAGAATCGGAATAGTAAGTACTGGAAATTTTTATATTTGTTTTCCTGATTTGTTACCCTTCTTTTTTTTACTTATGGCTTTATGCCTCGTCGACGTCGAGGTTATTAGAGGCGAGAAAGGACTGGGGACAAGAAACGGGAAGTAATTCGGGCCCTTGTATTCGCCTGGAGTGATTTGGGAAAACCATGGAAAACCCAAATCTGGATTCCCGGACGGGGATTTGAACCGGCATCCTCCCGAATGCGAGACCAGAGCGTTAACCGCTCACTCATCACGCTCGTTAATTTATTAGTGAAGACTGTTACTGTATTCCTTTTCGTTAAGGGGTTTAACATATTCAACAACAAATAATAAATTCACTTTCGCTTATGCTTATAGCTTTACGCCTCGTCGATGTCGATATCATTAGAGGCAGGAAAGGACTGACGGAAAGGAATTGAAAGGAATTCAGTCATTAACTTTTTCAAAGTATTATCCCGGCATTCATTTGGAGCTGTTTGTGGCCGGACAGGGATTTGTATTCGCGTTCTCCCGAATACGAGGCCAGAGTGTAACCAGTCACCCACCACGCTTGGTGCATGCGTTGTAACGATAAATTAAAACGAGTCAACGATTTTCTAAAGATAGTTGTAACTTCGCTTGTATCCTAAAATAGCCATGACAATCATTCATCAAGTTTAACGAACAGTAATATCAATACCAATATTAAATTTTAGGACTTACTGTTCTTACTTCTTAGTAACTGGAAACTGGTTATATCAGTACAGTTCTCACTGAATTTTCCGGCAGTTCCTCTTTCAATTAAAGAAACGTGTGCTGTTACTTGCACCTGAATGGCGCACGTCGAATAACGTATGCTCAATACTCACTTCGAAACAGAAATTCAGCCTTTATTAGCATGTTCCAAACAAATTATTGAAATATTAAAAAGGTATAGCTTACGTGTTTCTTCGATCATATGCTGACACCGTAGCAACTGATCTTCCTTGCTCGTTAAAAGCATTGCGAAACTGTTTACGGGCATTCAGACAGCAAATACGCAAGAAGTACCTGGAAATATTCTTGCTGCAGTGCAGTGCTTGTGTACAAGTCGCATTACAGCTGCCATGATAGATGTCCAACTGAGAATTCCAATGAACATTAGAGTCTAAAGAAATAGGCTATTTTAACTCTCCTCTCCCTCATTCTTCCGAATTCACCAGATAACAAATTATATACACATTGTGACTTTCTAACTTGCTTACATCGTATATTTGTCACACTTTTCAATTTAAAACGCTTAAATTCAGTTTCATGAAAGATAGAATTTGCAACGGAGGATTCACCAACATAAAGGCGAATACCTTCACATGCCAGTCAAGGGATGATATATTTTGTAACATATGCTGCCTAAACAACCATAAGTTACTCGGTAGAGTTGAAATGATTATATGTTTCCGCCAAAAAGTGAGGATGATTAAGTATTAATTAATATCGCAATAAAACATTGAGATACACAATCGTCTAAAATTAACACTAGGAAAAAAAAGAAGCTAATACACTCACTTCCCCCATAATTTCTTATTTTTAGTCAGTGATCATGACTGACCTTTCACATCGTTGCGTTGTCTGTACTGGATTATTTAGTAACAAGACTCGCTAGAACATCCTTGGAATTCGATAGAACAATTTGAATGCGTGTTCCGCGTTAACTGTTGAATGAATGAAATATAGTGTTTTATTGAATATTTTTCACGTGGGGTATTGTTTAAATCATTATTAGTTGCTAATCACCGGTTTTGTCGTCGTTATTAAGGTTGTATGGTCATTTCACTCAATGAATTATCTCATGTCGTCATTGGTCTGCAGACAATCACTTTGCTTATTACTTACACACTGACGATGTATGTACATACCCTGACTGTAGAAGAGATTTCGTTTTATGCTCACCTTTAAGGCACTGTTGTCGCTCAACCTTCTTGGTCCAATGTTAGATTGATAACTTGGTCAACTATACCCAGTGGCGTAGCATTCGGTGGGCTGTGGGTGCTGTGCACAGGAGCCCCTAAGCTCAGGGGGGCCCCAAGCGCAGCTCAGGGGACCTCCAAGCGCAGCTCAGGGGACCTCCAAGCGCAGCTCAGGGAGCTGAAAAAAAAGTTGCCCATCTGACATGAGGACCGCCCTCGCAAACACATACTCTGCAAATGCACATTGACAATAGTCTTTGGCGATAAAAAGCCTTCTGCTGACGATATAAAGGTAACAATTATTACACATTCGATGGATTTGGGGGTCGGTTCCTAACAAGCACAGTTCAAAGATTGTTTGAATGCGGTACATGTCAGCAAAGTCATTCGTTAGAAATAAGCGATTGAAGTTTGTGTTACTGCTGTTCCATTTCAGTCAGTGTATATAACGATTTGGATGTTTCATCCACAGCACACATGAACAGTCCGGCTATCATTATCAATTGCAAAGTATGTGTAGTGAAATAATACAGTCCTACCAAGCAAAAATTCCTAGATGTTGACATTTTCCACAACTGTTTGTGAAAATTTGGAAGAAAAAAAATGGTGTTTCAAACATTGTACGCGTGATATATAGGCTCCACGTAAGTTATGAATTCTCTTTAGTAATAAAATTTAATAAATTGTCTGTTCTCTTCCTGTTCCTTATTTAAGTAACTGCCTACAAACCTTACAGCTTAGACACAATTTTTATTTTAAGTACTACAAAATTGAGTTTTTTTTGATAATAATGTGAAAACCTGAAGAAAAAAAAAAGTTGTTAGCTTGTCAAACTTATCCGAAATAACATTTGTTGAAAGTCCTTATTACGTGTCATCTTTTTTGAACCTTTCAGCGATACAGTACAAAAAATATAAGGAGCTAATGCCCTCGCTGTCGACGCGCCCTAAAGCCACAAAAACAACAAACAAACAAGAAAAATTATGAGTATACATATTGTTAATTCATTTCGGCACTCAATTTCGCGAAATACAAAACTAAATAAAAATGACACAAATCAATATTGCTTATGTATTTTTGCTTGCTAAACGATACCACAATGGATGGGATAAATCGAAAAAAAATATGCTGTTTTGTTAGTAAACCGACTGTGGTGGGTGGTCGGTTACGCTCTGGAATCCCCGTACGGCCATCCAGATTTACGTTTTCCATGTTTTCGCCAAATCACTTCAGGCGAATGCCGGGATGGTTCCTTCAAAAGGCCATGTCCGATCTTCCCCATTTCTCACACCTAATCCTTTCCCGCCTCTAAAGACCTCGATGTCGACGAGGCGTAAAACCATAACCAAAAAAAAAAAAAAAACATAATTTTAGTAAAATATACAGTTTTTCTGAAGATTCCTAAGTAAGTTTTTGTATCAATGACTCTCACATAATTTCTATCCTCGTATAGGTTTTTCTCATCAAGTCGATATTTCTATAAAAGTAACTATCACACATGTAGAAAGTAACTCGCTAAGTAAATGGTGTTTGTAGACAAATTAATATACCTGAATGTTTTAATTCTGAACGGCTTAGGAGGCAACCGATACGATATTATTAATGATAAAGAAACTACTGTTCTCAAAAATATTTAAAGGAGAATTTTTATTTAAAAAATTGAAATATGTCTCAGAGGATATCAAAATGGAATATAGTTTTGAAAGGTACCACTTCATTGTACAGGTCCTGTTTGAATATATAGTTCCAAAAAAAAGTGGTTCTGGGGATGTGGGTGACTAGATATTACATATTGATCACTAGGAAAATTTCTTAACCAGTTCCTAAGTGGCGTGTTATAGGGACGTTTGGCTGCACACCCGTATGCTGTTTGCCTTGACCCTCGAATGACGTGGGACATCTGAGGAGTGTCACATACTACAAGGACGAATGTCGAGTGACTCTGCTTCGAGAGCTCCGCCAATGGAGAACAATGCTGATGATGTCTGTGTAATAACTGCCTGTAGGTCCTTTCGCTTTCAAACAGGTCAGCGTGTCTTGCGACATTTCGAGGCTGCGTTTGTGTCGAAGTAACCAACATTTTGCTATAAAGTAGCTGCCAGAATAGAATAAAGTCGATTTTTTTTTGAAGGAAGAACAAACTGAAAGTTTTCTGAAAAGATACACTGTGAGATTATACGTACTTTTAATCAACATATTTATCTCTAGCTGCAGAAATACCATAAATAATACTGACACATATCACTGTGAAATAGGTCAATTTATTAATATCAGTTAGACATCAAATAAATATTGGAAGACAAGAAAATCAAACGTCAAATTGATCGCAAAGTGTTTATGATGTGTTGCAAGAGCACTTTAACGGTATGTAGCAAAAAGAGAAGAGAACTAGGCTAACAAACGTTGGTTGGTGCTCAGTTATGGAGAGATAATATGGGAACCATGTTATTGATATAAAATAAAGGAGTTGGTGGGGGCGTAAGGAAGTGTAGTTACATCCCCCCCCTCCAAAAAAAAAGTCCTTTGAACAGAGTGAGTAACAGGAGAAATTTTTTTTTTTTTAGTGGCTTTACAGCTCGTCGAGGTCATTAGAGGTGGGAAAGGTCTGGTGACAGGGAGCGGGGAGGAATTCGGCCATGGGCTATTGAAGGAACCATACCGGCATTCGCCTGGAGTGATTTGAGGAAACTATGGAAAACCAAAATCTGCATGGGTGGATTGGGATTCGAACCAACATCCTCCGAATGTAAGGCAAGTGCATTACCGATTACCGACCACGCTTGGTCCTACGTGAAATTAAGGAGTAGACTTGGGCGTAATAGCAAGGGAACATGTGGAAGATGAAAATTTGAGTTTTGTTGAGACCTTGGTAATTCTGACTGAATAATGAGCAGTAGTTGTGGAGGGGAAGAAAGGACGACTCGTAGACGTTGAGGTTATCAGAGGTGGGTCAGGACTGGGGGAAAGCAATGGGAAGGGATTCGGCCATGGAGATTTGAAGGAACCATACCGATATCGGTTCTAGTGATTTCAGGAGACCTCGGAAACGAAATGTGGATGGCCGGACAGAGATTCGAACCAGCGTCCCCCAGATTTCGTGGCAATGGCGTTATAGTTCAACCGCCACTCCGCACTGAAAAAAATGAAATCCCCAAGATCGAGAAGAGCAGGTACGTTCGCGACGTTCTCCGATTCCAACGCTCAGCGAGGAAAGAGCTAGCTCGGTCGCGACGTTCTCCGATTCCAGTGCTCAGCACAGCGCGGAGCAGTGCCACTGGAGAGCTTAGTTTTTTCGAATCTGATGTACCGCTCCGCTTCTCTTTTGTGTAGTGCGAACTGGTGAACCGTTGAAAAAAACTATAGATGTGGCCAAATCTATTGGCGGGTGGCCTGAAATGTGCAGTTGCAAAACCGTGCACTTAACAGTTCTATTTACTTGTAATAATAGTTTGTACTGTGTTTTAAATAATTTATAATCATTATTTTGCGATAAAATATTGATGTACATCATTTCGTTAATTAAATCATGCAAGTTCAGATGCATTTAATATATCTGAACATCTTCAAAACACCTTTTATTTAATTACCATTCATTGCACCTCAAAAATTTGATTCTAAAAGCCACTGTGTCTTTTCGGTCAAGCAAAAATCGAGTACCATCATTCTTACGCCTGTATTTATATCCTATATTGTTCAATATACGTCTTACAGATCGTGAAGATCCTGAAACATTTATCAAAACGACACACAAGCTGCAGCGCAAATAGGCTATACATTTCCAAAAAAATTCGCACTTTTTTTTTTTGTTTAACAAATCACTACAGTATTTGATTTCATCACTATCAAGTACGTCCATATTTTTCAAGTCCTTCCTTACCGGCGTACATCTTGATGACAAAATTTCACCATTATTGTCCTTAAGAAATGTTTATACACATCGTGAATGATAGATTTACTCTGCCAGCGATACTTTGTTGTATTCAGCTGCGGTGGTTCTGCTGTCGATGACGTGTGTCTCGTTTGAGTAGTTAGTCCTTAAAAACCTGGAGTAGCGGATTAAGTCTCTTCCTGAGTATCCATTTCTTAGAAGCACCATACTCTTGCTAAATTACCCCAATTATAAATTACTGCACTTTTTGTTCGGTCAAATTATTACACTAAATTACTGTAATTAATAAATATCTAAAACAAATAATTTAATATCGCATGTAAAAATAGCACATCTCTAGCACGCTGACACACTTTCTAGTTCACATTCACAGGTTCACACATTTTGTTGTGTGTTGAAAGGAGGGGGGGGGGGTGGAAGGTTTGGAGTTGATAGCGAGCAGTTGCCGCTCGTACTAGGCAAAACAGGACGCTTAATAATTATCCATACGATGTCGAACAAGAAAACAAAAGTAACAAGGTGGTGGGTCAGAGAAAGTTATCGTCAGAGAAGAAATTGTCTTAATAATTTAATTCGCGAGTTGACATTCGAAGGAGATAATGAGATTTTTCAAAACTTTATGAGATCGATTTCGAACATTTCATGCGTTTAGTTGAACCTCATATTAAAATCACTGTACACCTATGCGTGAGGCGATCACACCAGGAAATAAATAAATGATAACTTTAAGGTTCTTGCCTTCTGATGATTCCTATACAAACCTGCAGCATATGTTCAAAGTAACTAAACAAAGCATCAGCCGTTTGTACCGGTAGTCTATGATGATAATGTTCCGTCGCTCCCAAGTTATATTTGGGTTCGTACTTATTTATTATAGGCTTTTACTACCAATTTATATTCAAACATTGTTTTCTGTTTTTTTCTATTTCTTTACGTCAACAATACCATCGTTTAATACCTCGCTAATTTGACGCCATGTATCCTCTCATTTACTTCGATTAGGGAGCATCCATAAACTACGTGGCTCGGTCTAGGGGGGGAGGAGGGGGTTGGCTGGAAGGCTACGCTACGCTACGTGGTGGTGGTGGGGGGGGGGAGGGGGGAGTTCCGAACCAGGCCACGTAGCTTTCCTTTAATACAATTTTCAGGACACGTAGCTTTCATTCATATAATTTTTCACAATTAAAATGAGGTACAGAATACACAACACCATGTGAATATTTATTTCCTTCATTTAATTATCTCCGTATGTAATTTACAATAGTCTGACAAGAGGAAACAGTACAAAATGGCTTCTGGAATCAAAAGGGAAAAAAAGGTACATGCTATTTGGGGGGGGGGAGAGGGGTAGAGGCAAAAAACCACGTCGTGCTACGTGGGGGGAAGGGGGGTTCACAGGAGACCAAAATGGAGCTACGTGGTTTATGGACGCTCCCTTATAAATACTATTCGTATGAGCTATCCCAAAATTCTTTCTTTGATGCATACTGATTAATAGTTCTCAAGCAAGTGTCGCTGTCGCACGCGCTCGCGCTCTTTATAAAAACCGTCAAACTGCCGTCCACACTGAGCGCCGAAAGCACACTGGCTCGCCTTTGAGCGATCTTAAATATCGACACACAGTCGGTTCGACCTGAACGCGCTCGTTGTCATTGTTTGCGAGTGTGATCAGGGGTTCACGCTTGATCGGTTCGCTTCACTGAGTGGCTTATTCGCCTGAGCCTGCTCAAGTGGGTACGAGACCTAAGGAATTTATACGTAGGAATTAATAACAAAAATGTTACAATTACAGAATTCTTAAACTCAAGCTAAGATTGGGCTGCATAACGCCTTAAGTATGTGAAACAATTAATCCATTAAACTTTGGAAACTACAGATTGAGAAAATAGTTAAAAACAGAGAGAGAGACGAGTAAGTGACATTAATTTCAAAAACTTTGATCGCTTAGGGATATTTCTAAATATATATATATAAAGCATAGTAGTCTAAAACAGTAGTTATTACCGAATTAGTTGAATATACGTCGTTTCTGGTTAACAATTTTAGTTTTATGAGCAACATTTTTGCTACTCATCCGCGATACTGTTCTCACATGGTACAATGTTAAGGTATCTATTCTCATTTTATTTTAACAACTTGATATGTGTTATAGTGGAAAGACTATTTACCTTGAGTAGATTCTTGTTCCTTTTGGTATGAAGGATAATCAATATAAAAAAATAAATAATTTATTTATAAATTAAATACAATATAAAAACAATAATTATTAAATAAGCATTAATACAGTATCAAAACTTTAGCATATACAGTAATAAAATGTTAAAGGTGGTGTTGTTGAGTTTCATAGCTCGTTGTTTAGAGGATGGCTATGTCTGAACATGTGCGAAACGTCTCCTGAGGTCCGCACCCGACGCCCTGCGTGCCGTCCTCACATGTGCCCCAGTTGTTGCCTGCAACACACGTAATCCATTCATCACACACTATGAGCACAGAATTCGTTCCCAAGTGGAAATCACTGATACATCCGTGCTTTGAAATATTTGCTGAGACATTTAACTCTCTGACTTCTAAGTCTATTTTTCAAGGCGAGATCCACCGGCGCTACAGATTCTTTTGTGGTGGTGTTGTACGCGGGTGCGGAAATAAATATATTTCTTTAATAAACTAAATGTTTCATATACAGAATAAGTCTAAAAATCCAGTTACAAAGTATACATGGTTCGTTTACATTTACATTCTTTCCTAAACATTAAACCCCTTCAATGATTCTGGCAAGATTTAACAAAACATCAACAGGAAAAATAAATTATATTCTTATTTACTTAGGCGGTTATCAGGTGAGTTTGAGTAATCCTGTGGATGTTTTGATGTTTTGTTCAATTTCTCATCAGAAAAAGCCAACTATGTGTGCAATACACAGTTTGCTTGACGCAGGAGGTTACCATGGAAATTCTCTAGCATCTCCCCATGGAAACTACTGCGGTAGTATCTCCTGGTCTTCCGCAGTATAGTTACTTTCTTATGGGTGTAAATCACCATTCTCTCTGTTTTTACTGTAAGTGTTATTCATGTTCTACATCTACATCTACATATATACTCTGCAATTCACAAAATTGTGGGTGGCAGAGGGTGCTCAGCACCAAAGCTAATCTCTTTGTTGTGCATGAAATGAAAGAGGAGCCAACATCAGACCACTACCTGTCTGGCTCTACTCTTCCCAGAGACATCGAAGGGTCCACCCACTGTGAGGTCCCACTAAGGATTGCAATCGCGCAGTGTTTTCAATCCTGCGGGATCCGCGCGGGATATGCGCCAGTCCCGCGGGATCCGTGCGGGATTGGCGCAAACAGTTTTTTAACGCATATATTTAAAACATAGTTACTTAAAACGTTAATAAATTAAATAAATAAATCAATTTTAATGTTAAATGAAAAAAATTAATAGTTAACACTATTTTAATTGGAAAAATGATATTAAAACCTTTTTGGCATGTCTTAAGTACATTTCGAGGTTTTACATTTTAGTTTTTTTTTTAATCTAAACCAATTTTTAAATAAATAATAAAAAACGGAAAATATTCAGTGTAAGGTCATATTATGTGCCTTACAATACATCACATGAATTTAAAAACATGGTTTGATTAGTGGCCAAGTTATCAGAGTTTTTTTTTTTTTATTCTAAATAAACGTTCCATAACACCGAGAGAAAGCATTTCATTTCACAAAGTGAAGTGAATATACTCTGTAAAGTATAGACTTGGCTTAGAACAAGATCTCATAACTTTTTGTCACTGCACAATCACGAGAATTGGCTTTTTTTTTTTTTTTTTTGTAAAAATTGTTTTTGTGGGATTCATTATTATATCTCCTGATTGATCATACAGTTAATTCAATGTTATTAAAGGAAACTACTCACCAACACTTAAACTGTCAAGTATTTCAGTTTTACATATGTGGCGTAACGACGTTTTAAGAGTGGAAATTATTAATTTTTAGTAAGAAAGGAGACTTTCTCGGCGAATGATTGCAGTGAAGTTTTAATAGGTTTTATCTCTGGATTTCATTGTAAATACACGAGATTTCACACGAGAGGGAGACGGCGGAGGTAGCCGTTGAAGTATGGTGTTCCTACGACACATAGTCGTCGATACACCCGTGAAAACTTCATTATAACTTTTTTTGCCAGGCGGCTTTCGTCAAAGAAACGCATTGAGGTAGCGGCCAAAACAGCAATATGTCAAAGGATATACAATTGCCTTCTGATAGCTGCTAAATAAATAGGTAAGCGATTAAAATTACGATAACATTAGTTTCCTATCAACGAATAATCAAATTTTCAGCGGCAAAAAAGGAAATTGTCACAATAACTTTATCTGCAAATACAGAAAATGGAAATAATGAAACCGTGAATAAAAAGCTGTATGTTTGTAGTTCAGATAACGTTTGCAACACATAATAAATAATTACGAGTATATAGTTACAAAATCGTACTAAATACGCAACATAACTCAAATTACAGAAATGTGTACTCGAAAATGAATACGTAAAAGTGTATCTATTTACTTACGTATGACGAAGGTAGACAAAAACAAACGTTTGTTCACATGCGCCAAATGCCAACTGGAAGGGTATAGGCAAACAGTGCAATACATCCGATAGAGACCGAGTGGGGCAGCGAGTCACGCACTGACACGCGTTTTATCCGCATTTTGCGGATTGCGGATCCGCTTAATTTTGTGCGGGATCCGCCAGACTGTCTAATGATGCGGGATCCCGCTTTGTTGGATTGCAATCCCTAGTCCCATCCGAAGGAAGAATATCATACGTACTAACCTACGTGTATGGTGCACAATCTGCTGGTTGGGAACTGTGCTTCAACATTCCGCTACGCTAAAGTATGGAATGATGGAAATTCATCCGGATCCAGCAAAGTAACACTGACACTATCAGAATGAATTAACGACTTCAACCACGAATCGGCTCTTATACAATATTATGAAATGTAAATGTCATTTATAACATAAATGTCACGGGCTTTCACTCACGAATCTGAGTAACGATTATACGTTTGATTCATCATAGGAACAAAGTTATTGTTTCTTTTTTTCTGGAGAAAGTATATTCTCAACAAAATAAAACATTCGTAGCTTTAGAATTGGAACTGGATAGTTAAACATTCAGTTCACTGCAAATAATGCAATCGCCATACATATAGCGAACGCAATATTGATACAATAATTCTTCAGTTTTTTCAATCCTATAGAAACATGAATTGCAGATTAAAGTATTTAAATATACTAAAAATGGTCCTGGGTATTCAACGGCATAAAAAAGTTAACTGAATTAAATTTCAAAAGTTTACTTTTAGGAATCATTACTTTAATTAATGTCTAAGACAATTCCTTCGATGCAAACAAGAAGTTCAGAGAGTTTGTGATATTATCATCTTCGATCTATCTTGAAATTTTTTTTATATTATTAATGTTTTCAATGATTCTGTTTTATATTATTTTTAATGGTCATACTGTATTAGAAACTGTATAGACTTATAGCTCAAGCGGGCATAAAAACATTCCGGTATCTGTTCTTGCAGCACCCCTGAAAACTTCATGAAAACTGTAGAGAATACTGAAAATGGTATCTTAAAGGGTCAGAGATGTACACTGTGGGAAACTGTGACACTGATGGGAAAAGCATAAATTTTTTTATGCATCCTCTGTGCTACAGAATGTCACTGAAAGTATACTGTACCTGGCAGTTCAGGAACGAAGCAAATTATATAAAAAAAAAACTCTAGAAATAAAATACTTAAACATCAGTATGTATTTGCACTTAGAAGGCGTCGTGAATCATTCATACAAAATTTTGAAGATGAAATTTTACACTAAACTAACTTCTGATTAATTTTGGTCGCATAGGAATTACTGTTTGATAATCAGTGAAGTTTTGTTAATAGTCAAGGAACACGTATCACTGCAGATGACAGCCAGACAGCCATATCACCCGGCCAATCGAAAATGCCAAATCTTCTGCATCTGCCCTTCATCACTGTAGTAAGTGTTTATACGTGCGGACATGGTGTAGTCACGTTCCTATCGTTAATTTGTTGCAGCATACGCCAAACTGATGCCAGGACGACTGGGATTCGATCCCCGACGAGGCCGAGGATTTTCATCGACGCTAAGACGTCTGGAGCAGCCTCCCAGGTTCACTCGCCCTGCTTTATAATGAGTTTCAAGGAGGAATTCCGTGGAGAAAGGATGGGCCGGAGCTTGGTGCCGAACCCGTCATCCCGTCTTTAGTGCCAAAGGTCAGTCGGAAGTGCGGAGCACTACCTCCGTGAATCCTGCGGGTAAACAGCTGCAGAGCTGAAAGAACCCCGCAGGGGGGGGGGGGGGGGAATCATTTTGTTCATTGATCCTGTCTTACAAAATTACATTCCTGATTTATGGAAATGTTAGATTCATTGTTGTTTACAAACTTGACGTCCCGTCTAGTTTACTGGATCGAGTTTGTGATTTTGAAGCTTTAATATTACTCCTTGAAGTAACATCCGTTGTTTGTGAGTTCTGTGTGAAGGTAATTATGACTGGGAATATAAGGAATAAAACAGTCGTAGGCTGCAGGATACCGCAACAGGAAACAAGAGCGAAGCATTTTTTCTGTTCGTTGTTACTTATTTTATTGTTTGCATTGTCACCATTAGGTATTTAGCTTCTTTTCCACATTCAGCCACAATTTGTGTGAAACATATGAATATGTTGAAGTCGTTACTGAAATACTGTAAGTTTATTCATTTTACTTTCTAACTCATGCATTACTAAGTATTTGGTGCAAGTTAGGAGGAAAAGGTGAAAATTAAAGGAAAAGTATATAAAATCGAATAGCAGACTAATTATGCTGATTTATCTTATTGTTTTTTGGCTAAAGTTAATCCTTAGTCGACTGGCCGAAACAAATTTGGGTTTGGTGATAGATTTGAGACTGTGATAGCTGTTTTCTAGAGGGAGATGGTTTCCTGGTGATGCTACAAAGCGCTTCATGTGGCTGTTATTGAGAAGGTACTGTTTTGCTCAGAGAGAGAACCGAAATGGACACTAAACAAACTAACCTACTAATTTGGTTTTGTGATAGAGAAACACATTCTCGGAATTATATAGAGCTTGGAGCCGTTTAGCACTTTCACTGCTATCATTACGGTTCACAGTCTCAACTTAAAAGGTTCTTAAATGGCAGTACTAAAGAGATATGCTCAACTCGTGAAACTTTTTCGCAAGGCGAGACATTTAGCTAAAATAACAACGTAAAGCAGATTCCAAACCGTCGTCTTTACGGTCCGGAAACACAATTATGTTTTACAAACTGTAATTTGTTCCTTGTTTTTTTTTTTTTTTTCTTTCTTTTTTACGGCGTGTAAAGATATTGCAGTGACCTGTTTATTGTGGCAATAAATGTTACCTTAACGAAGACAAAAAGTGCTGAGGACAAAATTTTACCATTAGGAAACAGCAAATCCAAAAACTTTTAAATGAGCATGTTTGCATCAGGAAACGATTTTATCGTACAGTATTATTAAAAATTAGTAATGGACAATAACTATCAGGTTTTTCATATGGCTTTCACATATGTTATAATGATTCTGTATATCGCCAGATATATCTGATACAGGGAACTTACTTCGTAAATGGCTTTGCAGAAACTTCGTAATCCCAGAAACATCGCGAACAAACTTTCTTACTATATGTGTGAATTGAAATACGTTGTTGATAAGTAAATTAAGAATGCAAGTTATGAATGAAGTTGCAGGCAGCTTACGTGGAAGCGCTTTGAAGAAAGTATACAGGTCTGTATGAAACCTTAATTCCGATCACTATATTCGAAGAATCTAACCATGTCCTTTATCTCTCAATCTTCTATTGAGTTTTGTTTACTTCGAAGATTGGGATTACTGGAGATCGCGATTCCACTACAGCAACATTGGTCCGCGCGAGAAATTGACAACCATAATACTACAGTAGTCAATCGCAAGACGCTGCTAGAAATACTTTCTGAAGGAGATCTAGCTGTGTATTGCTGGTCCAGGGTGTATTAAAATCTAATTACTTCTTAAAAATAATGGTCCAAGTTGATTACAATCTAGTTACTGCTTGAATACAATACCTCTTGCAATTGAATACCGCAGTATTATGACGTTATTAGTTCGCGCGAAGCAATGTTGTGGTTGAATTATGATTCCCGGTATATTGGAAAAACTTCCTTTGTGTACATGAAGTGATTCCTTTTTGACACTAAGCACTAGCTTCAGCATACATGAAATCGTTGCAACCGGTCAATAAAAACACGCTGTTATAGCAGGTCTATGAAACCATACTAATTTACTTTGCTTCGTATGCTCAAAAATCGTTATTATCTTATGAAGATTTCACATCAAATTCGTAAATATTTTTTTCCAAACAATTGAGCCTACTAAACAAACGGTCTATGACATCTACTGTATACATATGTAAGTCTCAAGCCCTATTTTTTTTTTTTAATATCCTCGTGGGATGGCAAGGACATTTTTACCCTGAATCTTTAAACTCAGTTGTGTGTTGCGTTCCCATTGGTCTAAATAGTATTTTTTTGCTGTCATCAGTCTCTCGATTGGTTTTGATGCAATCATTCATGCCTTCCTATCTTGCGCCAACCTCTTCATCTCAAAATCCCACTTACAACCCACGCCCTCAATTATCTGCTTCATATTATCTAATCTCTGTCTTCCTCCTCTACAGTTCTTACCTTCGACTGCTCCCTCCACTAAAAAAATTAATCAATTCTGCATTTCTCAAAATATGACCTACCATCGTATCTCTTTTTTCTGTAAGACTCTTCCACAAACTTCTTTCTTCACTTATCATTTCCAAAACTCGTTCATTTCGTGCTTTATCTGTCCACTTGATTTTCAGCATCCTTCTATAGCAGCACATTTCAAATGCTTCAATTTTCCTTCTTTCTGGTATTCATAAAGTCCATGCTCAGCTACCATAAAGTGGTGTGCTCCATACATTGAGTTTTAAAAAGTACATTCTAATTCCTAGATCAATACTTGGAATTAAAATATTTACCTTGTTCATGAAGGCTCTTTTCGTTAGTGCTCTGAATAGTTACAGTTCATTAAATTACCCACCTGCCGTCCACGTCCATTGCAGCACACATTGGCTACACTCCAGGTCTTGGGGCAGCTGCACCTCCGCCGTGTAGTATCCAGTGGCAGACGAGTATAGCACATACTCCGTGCTGCCATCTGTCAGAGAGAGCGTCCAGTTGGCGAAACACTCCTCCGTCTCCAGCTCAACACTGTCTAGAGGGCACACGCGGAACTCAAAGAAGCCCAAGTGGTTTGCAGTTATCTTCACTGTGGCGTTTATAACGCTTCCACGTTCGTATCTGTAATCAAAAGTTTTTGATAACATGCAGGGAGATACTGGAACCTATTATCAGTTTTAATACATTCACATGCCCTTCTGGCTTCGCAACCTATTGTATAATTTTGCATTAATGTCTTTAGGTTAGTTATGATAAAGATAGTTCTGTGTCTATTATTACGTTTTTAAATTCACTTAAGTCCTTACATCTGTTAAGATTGCTAATTTTCTAAAACAATTTTCTATTGGCGATTTCTGGTTGGATGACACTAATCATTGCAATCCATCTGCTGTCCATTTGTCTTTTATTATAACACCTGTATTTAAACGCATCTATACACAATGTATTGTGTTATGGGGACTTACGAAGAACGCGCATGCGGTAGCTACTAAAAGCAGATACGAACAAAATTATTAACTTAAATGAGATTTTGAATGCTATGATTGTGTGGGCACTTGGAGATGAACGGGAACATGGAAGGCAGATAGTCTCCGTGCTGGATATAATAAGTTTAGATATACTAAACAACGCCAACAGACCAAGAAGTCTGTAAATAATGTACAGAAAAGACAAAACATGTTAGTAGGCTGTACTTTTGTTCACCGATCTTTGCCTTCTGTTTGAGGATTGCTCTATTTGATGTTTGATTATGGTTTTGTTTATTAAACGCCTCTTAATATCTGACCAGTTCTAGTTTCCATATCAGGAGGTTTAAAATATTTTTCAGGGAATCTGGGAATTAATGAGACTTTTTTCCTCATAAAAATTTACATCTGACTTACATTATACTAAAACAAATCACGCTTAACGAATATGTTTCATCTCATAATATTTAAACTGCAGAAGAAGGGATGGACAGAATTCTGTATTTGAAGAGGCTATATGAGACGAAACCTAGCTGAGAGGTAGATATATTTATTTTCCTTCAAGTTAATACATCAAACGATATACTTTATATCTATTCAATACAACAATTTGATTCGAAAAATTACTGTAAAGAAATGTATTTACAGGTTTCTGGCCGTATTGTTTTAAATCATGCGCCTTAAGAGTTATTAGTTTGTATTGTATGTTCTCTCCGATGTTTTCATACGTCTTGCAGTCAGAGTATCAGACAAGATCCGAGGGTTTTTGAATCCAGCAACCCAGAACGGATAACATCTTATACGAGACGATGTTGGTGATCTTTAATCAATAGCGATAGTATTTTTGAATGCTTATTATGTGTGTATGATTTTTAGCTGATTTTTCGACGTAGTTTACGCACCTATGTAAATCACACGTTCTTGGAAAATTAAATTCACGAGACTGTCATAATAAGAGAAATAAAAATGTAATGGAAATCTGAATTATGTGAGTGAACACATAATCTATACAAACTAAAAAGTATATTCCAATTAAGAAGTAAACGAGTCATTATTTTTTCAATCTCTCTGCTGGTCTGACGAAATGCTCGAGCTCTTCTTTATCACTCTACAATATACGAGATAACTTATCTGCTGCAGGTAATTTCATACTTACAGTTGGTTGGATAACCATATTTTCTGCTTACAAATTAACAACTGCCACATGTTTACAAACACTGACTCATCGTTCTGTCGCCCGTTTTTGTAAAATTTCTTATTCAATCATTTATTCAGCGAAACACTTCCTCACCGCGCCTATTACGTACTTCTTTGCTTTTCTTGATTTTCATCATCTTTTTGTAACACTCTTTCGTTCTCTAACTTTATATAAATAACAATGTAATCTTCGCGGGTTCGCTGCCGGATTGTATGTGCGAAAGGCAAGCTTTCGGCGACGAACTCTGCCGCCATCTACAAGCCGGTGCTCACGCTGTGGCAGCTCTGGTCGTCACAGCGTGAGCACCGGCCTGAAGATGAAGGAAGAGTTCGTCGCCGAAAGCTTGTCTTTCACCCACACAATCTGGCAGCGAACCTGCCAAGATTACATTGCAGCGACACACCGGGAAAGCCTTCGTTCACATATTTATGTAAAAAAAAATTGGAAAGCTTCACTCAGGCACATATAATACTATATCTTGGTCCTCAATTGTGTATTCTTCAGCATAATTTTTTTTAAACGTATCGCTTAATCTTTGGAATTAAAAGCATTAGATGTTATTTTCAACCAGAGAAATTTAACGGCAATATTACAGGAGGGAACAGGTTCTGACATGCTGTAAGCAACTGAGCCGACACGTGGTGCAGACATGTTAAAGCCAAGTACAAAGAGAATGGAAGAACGGAATTCATGGTGTAATAGCTGGAATGTAGTACGCCAGAATACAGTGAATTCTGCCGAACGTCATGAACTGCTGATAATGTTTTGAAGGTACTCACGTCGCTGCGATGATGCCCAGGCCGTACTCCCCGCCGTTCTCCTGCGGCCGAGGTCTCTCCAGGGCGTAGTCGTCTCCACACTCACCACACAGGCCACTGTTCTCCTCCCACTGCGCCTGCAATACACCAAACACGGTCACTTATCGGGGGGGGGAAAAAAAAAAAAAAACATGAAATTGAACCGCCATGAACAGGAGACTTACTTTTTTACACGCTTTAAATTAGCTTGGCCTGTACGTATGTACCATGTATGAATGTAACGGAATCTTTCAACTCAATTTCCACCCACTATCAGACGTCCGAGTTGTTTGATATTTTACACACTTACTAAGACCCGGTGACGATACAGTAATTTTATCGTAACATTCAGCAATTATCATTACTTTGACAGGAACAATAGCAACAATATTGAATTTGATGGAATTTTGTAATTGAATTTTAACCCAATTCCAATTTCACATGTATTGAGAACCAATAATAATACAATAATTTCATAGCTGTGTTCTGGTATTTTTATTAGTTTGACTGTAAAAATAGAAAAATTGTTGAATGCAATGGAACCTTCTTTTCAATATTCACCCATTTCTTTACGTTTGTTTGAAATTTTGCACACGTATTAAGAACCGGTAAAAATACAATAATTTCATATATATTTTTTGCAATTCCTATTGTGAACCTAAAAATTAAAAATAAAATTATAGTTTAAAAAACTAAAATACGCTCTTTTGTAGTAATGTGAACTAAAAGGATAAAAATAATCTTTAAATATAAAAATGTTGTTCACAGCACTAGGATGTCCGACAAATCAGTATAATCTTTTTGACTTAGCTTAAAATAAGAATAAAGTTACTGATTTAAAAATTAACTTTAATGTAAAAAAGCATGGGGTTCTCTCTAATTATACATGATGACTCCTACGAACAGCTAGTGATAAAAAATTCAAGATTACTGATATCTAGCACCCCAAACTTTTTTTACATTAAAGTTAATTTTTTAATTAGTGACTTTATTAGTACATTCAAATGTTCTGCAGCACTTTCTCGAAATCATTTTAAGAAAAATATAAATAGTTTTTTAAAAGCGAAATAAAACTTTCCGACAACTAGGAGAATTATTTAGCAGTTGATGACTTTAATATATGAAATTCACGCAGTAACAACACGTAAACAGAACACAGCTGTACACTGTCCTTCAGTGAGAAAATAATGTTCAATGCGTTGCCCCATCGCTCACTCGATCGTCCGCAGATTGACTGTGAAGCATGCCTGGTTGCCTACGATAACGGCGTTTCTTCGCTGTATCTAGCGAGTTCACGTGCCACATAAACTTAGAGTATGATTAGATATTTTCCATGGGGCTGACAGTATATTGCTTGACCAGGTAGTAATTTATGAGCATGATATGTGTGTCTGCATGGCGTTTAAGCTTTCACTTTTGTTGATGAAACTATCGCAAGTTTGTTCTTTAGGGTAAAAGTTGCGTTGTTTTTGTATGGAACAGTCATGGGTTGATTGATTATGGATTCTGCTAGTTAAGGAACCTCCATTCCGTTGTTGAAAACAAGTTGAAAATATCTGCTGTCTCATGTAAGAGGGCCGTCAGCGAAATTTTTATTCTATAACTGTATTATTTGGGAGTTATTAGAAATCTAATTTAGCTTTATGTATTTTTATGTTTTCTTCTTGCGATTTAGGTATTTGCACAGACTGTTTGGACTTATTACCCAAAGTAAGTAAAAAAAAAGAAAAGAAATGAAGAAGACTGTATTGCTCTCTATGAATTTTGAAGCGCTCCTATTGTGAGAACAGATCTGTAATACTAACTTGATTAAATAACTTTATCTCTAGTTTTTTTTTAAATGAGATATTGGCCTTGGGAAAATTCCTCCTGCGTCACTATCTCATACGTCATAAAAGTGAAATGCCACTGGCTGCTTTATCGCTAAGTAGAATTAGGACATATGGTTAGTGAGAAATCAGATTTCATTAGTAGATAACAGCACTCCAAAATAATTTTTTTTTCCAGATCATACACCAAAAACCATTGCACTACAGTGTAGTGCTTACTATGCTACAGGTAATCGCGTATGCTAATTTCTTCGTGAATTTCTTACTGCGAAATGTCCAAATGCTTAGTTGCATTAATATCTCTGACGTACGCTCCAATATCAAACAGTACACAACGCCAACTCGAAAAGTCAGCCATCTTCTCACCTTCTGAAGAATAGCCTGACTGCAAAATTGTAGCTTCGTGATTCTAATAGTTTATAGAGTCGCAGATTATTTTAGACTACTTATACGAGCATCACCCTCATGATCAGTTTTTTATTTCCTTTCTAGCCGGAGATAACCTTACTTAGCACGGACAAAGCCAGCCAGATCCTATCAAATGTGAATTTAAAATAATAAACCTTTAAACACAGAAATTGTAAAGCTAAACTAAATCATTTTCTCAATATTCTTTCATTTAATTTATTGAAAGAAATCTCTGCTGCTTACTCAATTTTGTACTCTCTTTACTTCATACTTGATTAACTTATTCCATTATAATATTTGCTTATGAACTACACTTGTCATCTTATTATTTGATGAGTGTATGTATATATATATATTTATATATAATTCTTTGGGTTTCCAATTCTTCTACAGTCATGTAATTAAATGATTCTGGTGGAGAAACTTCCAATGGCGCAATCGATTTTTTCCATCCTTGTAACACGTTCCTGGTGTTTGTATACTGAATTTCTTGGCACCGCAGAACTGAATAACTTGATACATTTTGCCAATGACAATGTGTTTGTGTTTTCTTGTACTCTTTAGTAGGATTATAATGAATTGCTCACCTGCCAAACTGTAATCTCTACTTCTTCCGTTTTGTACTTCTCGTACACAAATGTTTCGTTCGTGCGCTTGCGATCAATGTTTTTCACTAGTATCACTCATTGTAACTCTAGTTAGTTCATTTCGTAATCTTGTTTATTCAGTAATTACTCTGTCTGTTTGCTAAGTGTCTCATAGCATCCTATTCTCTAATTTCTTCTCGTCCATCTGTTAAATTTTCTATCAATCTTTTCATTATATTCAGTTGTGAATCTAAACGAGCTTCTCGCTCCTTATCTGTTTCATTTCATCACTATTCTTTCAGTTGATTCACCACAGGCAAGATCCTCCGCCTCTTTTACCTTTCGGCATCCTGTTAAATTCTGGTATTACATGACACACAAAAATTCCACTTAATATAATGTTTACTGCCTAAAGCAATTCACTTTTACTTATCAAGGTTAAATTA